>CM072169.1:18511186-19151902 GCA_036850595.1 Rhyacichthys aspro
TCAGCACCTGTAAATCCTCCAATAGAAAATGACAATAAATGGGGCTTTGACGTGGTTTGAATTGTAATTGTGCTAAACTTGAAGCTGGGAGTAGATATCTGACGTTATTTTCTTCATCAACATGGCAGAGAAAGCAAAAAGATATTTTAGTTCAATATAAGTCATTAATAACTTGATAATTTCACAATACAACTAGTTTTTTGTCCATAAAGACTTATTTAGACTATGTACTTTATTTATTTACTTTGGTATTTACAGGTTTCATCATATGTTATGTTACCTGCTTATGTTTTGAGTAGGCTACCTTTTCTTGAACCACTGCTAATAACTGCTACCAGGGGCAAAATACAGCCCTTTGCAATGTTTTATGTGGCCCTTCAATACATTTATAGTAGTTTACATTTTTGGCATTAGGTTTAAACAGGTTTTAGATGGATTTGAACAGATTTTAGATGGTTTTGATTTTTGCTGCAAAGATTAACCTACCACTACCTACTACAACCTGTTGAAATCCAACTAAAACCTGTTGAAATCCAACTAAAACCTGCTCAAAGTCATCTAAATCCTGTTGAAATCCAACTAAAACCTGTTGAAATCCATCTAAATCCTGTTGAAATCCAACTAAAACCTGTTGAAATCCAACTAAAACCTGTTCAAATCCAACTAAAAGCTGTTCACATCATACTAAAACCTGTTCAAATCCATCTAAATCCTTTTCAAATCAAACTAAAACCTGTTCAAATCCATCTAAATCCTGTTCAAATCCAACTAAAACCTGTTCTGATATATCTAAATCCTGTTCATATCCAACTAAAACCTGTTCAAATCCAACTAAAACCTGTTCAAATCTGACTAAAATCTGTTCAAATCTGACTAAAATCTCTTAAAATCCACTTTGAGTTCGACACCACAGGTTTAGAATATTCCGACTTTCTGAAATCACGCGAACACATCAAAATCGGAAGAACAACTTCCTAACTCTAGTTTCCGAGGAGCACACGAATGCACCACGTGTCTAGGTCTAAATGTCGATTCAGATGTTTTTTCCATGACTCGCCCGGCTCAAACACAGATCATTTTCTTTTGTGTTCTCATTCTATTCCTGTTTGTGTGTCTGAAGGTGGTGCGGGATCAGATCTCCCACTGCACGGTGAAGCTGCGACAGACGACGGGTCTGATGGAGTACTGCCTCGAGGTCATCAAAGAGAACGACCCCAGCGGCTTCCTCCAGATCTCGGACGCTCTGATCCGGAGGGTGCACATGACGGAGGGTCAGTGGGGGAAGGGCACGCTGACCCCGAGGATGACCAGCGACTTCGACCTGACTCTGGACAGTGGGCCGCTCCTGCAGACCATCCACCAACTGGACTTTGTTCAGATGAAAGGTAAGATACAACGGAAGAGTTATGAGTCAAATTAAACCGAGGCTGACTATATTTAGGAATGGTACAACACGATACGATTAGGATTTTTAATACATTGTCTGTGATATTCTGCAGAAATTAATTTAAAATGAGTGTTATTTGAATGTAAGTTGTCTAAAATGAATGTCTGTCTCATGCTTTTTGCTTTTAGTCTAATTACCTTTGAACAAACATGATATCTCTATCTGTTTCTGTATCGTGATAATGTATTACAAGGAAAACGATCCGATAACGATAAATACACTGTAATGTCCCGCCTCTTACCAAATACATCTGGTGTGATGCAGGTTGGGTCACTATGAGAGGCTTTTAAATTTTAAAGTTTACATTCTTAAAAAAGATCCCGAAGCCATCTGATTTTTGTCAAAACAGAGAACTTTTCACATGAAGGATCGTCTCATCTAAATGTACTTTTTTGTCATTTAAAAAGCTGAGAACAACCACGATCTGTTTCTTTTTGTGAACATTAAACCTGGAGGACGTCCTTGTGTCTTTGGTCTATAACGCGTCCCTGTCTCTGTCTCTGTCTCTGTCTGTGCTCAGTGCCGGCGGCTCCGATGCTGCAGCTCGAGGAATGCTGCACTCAGAACAACAGCGCCACGTTGTCATGGAAACAGCCTCCCCTGTCGACCGTCGCCGTGGACGGATACATCCTGGAGCTGGACGACGGCAACGGCGGCCCCTTCAGGGTGAGTTTACCCATCGTCCCGCAGCTTCACCTTCGTAAGACGTCACCTGAATGTTTTTTACGCTGTAGTTGTCTTTGGATTTTTTCTTTTTTATCTAAATATTTGCTGAAAAACTGGGTTAAAACTACAAGCTTTTTTTAAAATTATAATAAAAATTGCACTCTTATATTGTATTGGTAATCCACACAGAGTTAGGAAAGTTTAGAAGCAGAAACTGAGGTGAACAGCTATTTAATTAAATGTTTTTTTAGTGAAATAACCATTTTATAATAAGGGATTTTTATCTGTTGACCTTTTTTGGCGCCTAAATTCTCTGCTTCTAAGTGATACTAAAGAGATTCCCAGATGAAGAGCACCACACTATTATCTTAATTAAAAAAAGTGAATAAAAAGAGATTTATTAACCTCAACTGTGTATTTAATGCCCTTTAAAACAACCAAGTCTCTAAGCTAAGACTATATTTATTTGCAGAAACATTGTCTATTAAGGCTATAATTAATTCATTGAGTTTTTTCATTGAGTCTCTATACCCTGTATCTTTGTTCTGAATGGGCATTATGGGACCAACTGGGTCACTACAGCCAAGTCTGAGAAGTAACCCCATAGAAATTTAATTTGAGTTTAAAGTTTACGATTTTGGGGTGTTTCTTTAAACTATTTTTCACATTTTTGTAGCAGGCATCTAAAGGGTTTATAAAAGTGCTACATTATGACACTTCATTTCCCATTTTGAAAAGAGAAACACCTCAAAACGCACCAACTCGACCTTGTTTTGTGTGAACCAGACGCTCAGCCTTCATTTTTCAATCAAAAAGTTTGCAAGTGCCGAGGAAAGACCAGTAAACGGTGTTGAATTTGCATATAGATCACATTATAAACCTAAAAACAGGAGTAGTCCGAGCACTTGCCTCCTCTATCTCCAAAAAGCCCCTTCCTTTGACTCCAGACAAACCGGAGCAAAGCCAGCGTTTGTCTGAAATCCCTGGAGTCGATGTGAGTGAGAGATAAAGCGGGTCATGTGACATCTGCAGCGTCAAATGACAAACAGGGAAAAGAGGTTCCCGCTGCAGCTGTGTCCCGGGATCAAAGCGCCGCCCGGGACCCTCCCAGAGCTTCCCCCCGTGTAACGTATCCCGCCGCAGCCTCCCGTGTTGGATGGATATAGGCCCCGCGGCTTTGTTACAGCAGCTACTTAAACCTCCACAACAATGGCTGCTACACAAAGAGAAGAAACATGAGAGAACGGCATTTAAATCTGCAGAGAGAAAGTTCCCCTGCACCTGCTGACCTGAAATCTGGAGTTAAAGACGTGACTCTGCAGTTGTGGTTACATTCTGTCAGCTCCTGCAGTAGTTCATTTGTGGAAAAGCAGAGGGAAAGAAATAGTTTGCTCTGAAACACAATCTCCCACATTTGAATTTTTGGTTTTAGATTGATTTGGACAGGTTTTAGACAGATTTCAACAAGTTTCAGATGGATTTAAACAGTTTTTAGTTGGATTTGAACAGGTCTTAGATGGATTTGGACAGGTTTTAGTCAGTTTTGAACAGGTTTTAGATGGATTTCAACAGGTTTTGGCTGAATTTGAACAGGTCTTAGATGGATTTGAACAGGTTTTTAGTCAGATTTCAACAAGTTTTAGATCGATTTAAATAGGTTTTAGTCAGTTTTGAACAGGTTTTAGTTGGATTTGAACAGATTTTAGATGGATTTAAACAGGTTTTGGTTGAATTTGAACAGTTTTTAGTTGGATTTGAACAGATTTTAGTCAGTTTTGAACAGTTTTTAGTTGGATTTTAACAGATTTTAGATGGATTTTGACAGGTTTTGGTTGAATTTGAACAGGTCTTAGATGGATTTGGACAGGTTTTAGTCAATTTTGAACAGTTTTTAGTTGGATTTGAACAGGTTTTGGTTGAATTTGAACAGGTCTTAGACAGATTTGAACAGGTTTTAGTCAGAATTCTTCAAATTTTAGTCAGATTTCAAGAAGTTTTGGATGGGTTTAAACAGGTTTTAGTGGATTTAAACAGATTTTAGATGGATTTCAACATGTATTTGTTGAATTTGAACAGGTCTTAGATGGATTTGGACAGGTTTAGTCAGTTTTGAACAGTTTTTAGTTGAATATGAACAAATTTTCGATGGATTCAAACAGGTTTTGGTTGAATTTGAACAGTTCTTAGACAGATTTGAACAGGTTTTAGTAACTTAACTTTGTAGCAAAAATCAAATCCATCTAAAACCTGCTCAAATTTTTAAAATGTACACCTTTAAAATTATGTATTGAAGGGCCACAAAAACATTGCAAAGGGCTTCATTTGGCCCCTGAGCCTTGAGTTTGACATGTGTTCTCTACGATAATTACAGCTTTACACCAGAAGGCCATCATCTTCTGCTAATTGGAAAGCGGCAGAGGCCTCGTTGTGTTGCGGCCCGGAGACACTGAGCTAAAAGTAGCGCTAAGAAAGCTTTACGACGAGAGAGTCTTCCTCGTTTCTGTCAAAGACGTCTCTCTGAATCAGTTTGTGAGGGAAGTTTTGTCTCCGTTTCCTCTGAGTCACTGAAGCGCACTGATTCTCGCCGACGCAGAGCCACATGTGCTCGGAGTAGTGTCTCCGAGTCTATTTATAAACAGTGTAGGCCGCCTTCCCACTCGCACTTGTACAAACTCATTACATTCACAGCAAACGGGACACTGCTCTGGGTCGGAACCTGTTCTCAAGGTGCACTTTTACAAAATTGTAGTATTGAAGTGTTAAAGTAGAGCCTGTTGGTTAAAAGTATGTTTTTAATCTAGAGTAAAATCACTTCTGTCTTTGGTAATTGACATTTTAAACTCCATAGATCTTGTGGAAGGGTTCATTACCTTTATTTAATCCTGGAGAAGTGCATTCAAGTTAACTTTTTGAACAATCTTGATGAAAGTTTAGGATGTTTATGAGCTAAACTACCAAAAACTACACTCAGCTCAGCAGTTTCAGGCATCTAGACATGTCCATATAGTGTTTTTTGCTTTCATTTTTAACTCATAACAACGTTCAAGAAGATGCTTGTTCATTAAAGCTGCCGTAACCCATTAAATCCTTCCCTAATGCTCCCAAACCTCAGCTTTAACAACATCATAGCAACCTTTCCTGCTTTGATTTTATTTAAAAAAAAAGTAAAACTGAGCCAAATGACCTCAAATGTGATCCTCCAATTATCTTAGCCTCAATAAACATCACTAAATGCATTAACCACTGCTCTAAAGGGTTAATACTCAGCTCTGTCTCAGTTTGACACGAACACTGTGTGATTTTCAGGAAGTGTACGTGGGGCCGGAGACCATCTGCACCGTGGACGGACTTCACTTCAACAGCACCTACAAGTCCAGAGTCAAGGCCTTCAACGGCAGCGGAGTGGGACAGTACAGCAAGACCCTCATCATGCAGACGTCAGAAAGTACGTCAACTACGCGCGTTTATACTGTACGGGTTTAAAACGCACTGGACCGGTCGGTAACATTATGACCACGGAATTGGATTTGGCTTTTATCTTGTGTCTACGGGTTGATTGTGTGCTTCTTTTGTGCCATTCTTTGCCGCTCTGGGATAAATAAAGTGATTTTAATTAAAATAATGGACAGAGGGATCATCTGCAAACAATGAGGCTTATGTGGAAGTGAGGGCTGGCTCCAAAAAACCTAGCTCCATTTGCCTTTTAGTAAAAATTACAAAATAAATAGTCTCATTGTCCTTTTTTTGGACCAGTAAACAAGTTTTTTGATGAATGATAGAGCACTCAACTGTTATCTTACCCCACAAATAATCTTCTGTGACTATGGTATCTTTCTCAGACTCTCTACAATGTTTTATGGAGTTCATTATAGTCCATTAGTAGACTATAATAAATCTTTCTGTATAAGACGATTCGATTCCGATTCAATTCTTTGGGGTCCCACTTTGATTCAGAAACGATTTTTGATTTAAATTTACAAAAATGAACATTATTTTAATTTGATTTAGATATTTGTGACATGGCAAAATAATCAAAATACACATAAAAAGTAAATTCTTGTTCCAAACATGTTTCTCAGTAGTCCTTGGGCCAAATTGGTTGACGAAAAGCAGTGAGGGAAGGTTAAGTTAATGTAGATTTTCTGATTTACCGATTTTTTGTTACATCATATATATTGATTGTTGCAGGTTCTGACAGAAAGGCATTTATTTTTCCTTTACATCCACCTTACCTTTACATCCTGTCCTTAGACCCTCCATCATGAACTCAAAAAACGGTGTAAAAGATGTCACCAGCACAGTATTTTCATTATAGTTCACATATTTGGGACTTAAACTAAAGACAGTTTAGAGCTTCTTCGACCAAAATCTGTCCAACTCGGGTCTATTTTGCCTTTTTCTCACTTTTTTTCTCTCTTCCTGTTTCCTCTCTGTCACTTTCACTATAAATAAAAGCCTAAATATCCCAAATAAATCATAAGTCAGTCCTGGTTTAAATGGATCTGGGCTTTTTTTGGCTCCAAAGTGGTCATAATGTATTGGCTGTTTAAGCACGATAAGTAAGATAAGTATATAAGTTATTTATAAGATAAATGCACCCTTTCAATAGAAGTCATCTGTTTTATTCACGAGATCATTTAATCTAAATCCAACTGATCTCAGGAATAACACATTTCTGCTCCGGATACAAATACATTCATTTAACTATTATCAAAACCTCACTCTTTGTTAATAAAATCCCAAATAAAAGCCTCCAAAGCTCTGAGGTTTTTCTCCGGAGCAGCAGCAGCAGCAGGTGAGCTCTGTCGGAGGGTGCCCTGTTCCCTTTAGAGCGGGTTCATCCATTAACAGCTGCTGTGTGTTTAATCCATTAGTTAAATACTGTTACTGTTGCATCTGTCGTCGAACGAACGCTCAAATCTGATGTGAATGAATGAAATGTGCTGTGACTGCTTTTTCCTTCCACAGAAACAAAGAAGACGACGCCATTATTGCTCTAATAGTAAAACGAATATGCTTTTAAGTCTCAGTTTGAGGATTTTGATTTTGTCTTTAGTCGTGTTTCCATCAAATCCAAACTCTAAACTGTCTCATTTGGACAAAACCTGCAAAAAAAAGATATAAATAAAGAGGTTTTTTACTTTTTATTCCTCATTGAAACAAACATTGGCTGAGTTTTATGCAAAATAGACAATAAAAAGCAGTGATTTTAATTCAGAAACAAGGGGCTTTAGGTGGTCTCTACTTCTTTTATCAATTGAAGTTCGGACTGAAGCTGAATTAAAGCCAAGCTGTGATTTTTGAGATACTTTTTTTACTGCATTTACACTTTATTAATCCTAAAACACAGAGGAGAATTATGTCGAGGAGGCTTCTAACACATTTCTCATAAACTCTGAAAAGACTGACGTTACCTAAATCACATTCAGGATAATCCGAATGACACCATAAGCTTATGTTGCTGTGAATTATGCGAACATTAAAACACATTCAGCGTAGATTTTGGCTCAAGAAAGACGTAACAATGTGGATTTAGTGCGAGTTTAATAGACTCTAGATATATCTGAAGCTGTTTTTACTGTCTGTGCTTGTGAAATGATGTTGAAATACCAGGATTAAACGCTAAAAAGGTTCAGCTAAATCAGACTTGAGGCTGACAGGGGGAAAATTTAACACCAGTTTGACAGAAACGAGCTCGAAAGAGGCCAATCGCGTGAAGGAAAAGTAAACAGGCAGTCCACAAAAAGCATTAGTGGAAGAAAAAATACGTGAAATATACAGTAAAGCTTTTTGTTTAAAGTATATTAAGATTATTATTGGCCAAATGTGAATAAAACATGCAAAGTCAGACTATTTTTTTTATTTATTACCCAAAAAATGCAGCTTTAACTAATACATTTATGGAAACACGACGGAGCTAAACCTGCCTCTCTCTGCTTCACTGCTTTGCTTTCTCCCCTCCTTCCCTCTCTTTTCTCCTCCTCCTTCCCTCCTTCCTTCCTCCCTTCTTTCAGCTGGACTCCCTCCGTGCGATATTCAGTCGATAGGCACAGGTACGACCCCTGACCCCTCCTCTCCCTCGAACCGCCGCCCGTTCCATTCGCCGCACGAGGGCCGTTTGTCTTTCTGTGGGCTGCACTTATCAGACCTGTTAATAACCCTGCTTCCACTGGGAAATAACCCTCTGTAATGAAACTTATGGAACAAAGCTATGCTCAAAGACAAGCAGCGGAGCCCACAAAGAGCAAACAGCCCTCGGTTAAATGTGTAGAGTTAAGAAAATGAAGTGTTACTGTGTCGCAGAGAAGTACGTAAAGTATTTTATTTTGGCATTTAAGGTTAAGTTATAATAGAGCCAGAGTTATACAGCTTTGCAAAATGGCTACCAGTTTTTAAATTAACCTTCTTGGAGAGTTTAAACAGGTTTATGAAGACAATTGCTAACATTTCAAGTTCAAGTTCCAGCTTTTATTTGTTTATTTGTCTTTGTAGAGAAATTCTCAGCTGAAATAAAACACACAAAACTGATGTTTAAGATGTGGACTAGACTTGGGTTTAATGTTTATGACATGCACACAGTCGTTAGCGTCAAAGCATAGACAGCGCTAGAGGCAAAACTGACATTGCCACAAAATGTACAGACTTTTGTCTAACTTTTATGCTCTTAAACTTTGCAGTGCAATCATTTTTCACTGGAACAGGCCAAAATCTGTCAGTCACCATTTTGTAAATCAGAAAGTTCAACAGATCAGACACTGGAATAAAACCAAAATGAGGTGAAAAGCAGGACATGAGACACTCTAAAATGATTTAAAAACAGGTTCCAACCCTTAGGCCCTCTTTAGGATGAACTTGTGATGGTGAGAAAGTGGTTTTTATACTTGTTAGAAATGGGCTAACAGGTTTTGAGTGCCTCAGTGCTGTGTTTTTACTCGATTGAGAGAGATTCTTAAACTGAAGAGCAACAAAATGACTTCATTCTGCACAGCTTTGAGCCAAAAAAAACCTAAATGTGTTTACTTGTGGTGTCCCAAACAGATGGTAGTCATTTGCAGGCTGTTTAACAAAGGTTTATTTAAGATTTTAGGCTTAAGTTTAAGAATAAATGTAAATAAGATAAGCATTAGAGATTCATTACAGTAATCCATCCATTTCATTTGTTTCATTTAGTGCTCTTCCATCTCTAGCTCCACGCCACCTTCTCTCCACTATTCAACTGTTTATACATGACTAAACCATACCCTCTCTGCGCAGTCGCCTGGTTCACCTTTGACCCCGCCTCGGCTCACCCCGACATCATGTTTTCCAACGACAACCTGACGGTGACGTGCAACAGCTACGACGACCGAGTGGTGATGGGAAACACGGCCTTCTCCCGAGGGGTGCACTACTGGGAGATGACCGTGGACCGCTACGACAACCACCCCGACCCGGCCTTCGGGGTCGCCAGAGCGGACGTCCTGAAGGATGTGATGCTGGGGAAGGACGACAAGGCCTGGGCCATGTACGTGGACAACAACCGCTCGTGGTTCATGCACAACAACTCACACACGAACAGGTAACCAGACACTACGGGCATGTTTTTACTTGATATTTGCAGGTTTCTGTCAGTTTTCTCTCAGATGTTTGGGTGTAAATATGTCTTTTTCCCACTTTCAAAAAGGAGTTTAGTTTGCTGAATGGCTCTGTGTTGTGTTTAATCTAGTGAGGCTGGATCCACAGTAACACATCTGCATTTTAAACTGTGTAACTTTAGTTTTTAGATTGTTTCATAGAGTGGACAAATGAGGGAGACCCATTTAATGTTACAGCAGAGGTATGACCACTAGGGGGAGCTGTCAGCGAAGACTGCTCCAGCTGAAATAAAAATACTTAAAGAGAGTCCCATATTTTCAATTATAACATGAAATAATATCTGAAATTAACCAGATCTGTGAACTCTAAACCTTGAGCAGAATCCAGAGTGATCCAGGGTCAAATACATGTAAAAACTCTCTGTGTTGTTTGTATGTTTTAATGTTACATGTCCTTGTTTTATTGTCAGTAACGGTTTCGTCTTTGTCTTTTATGTATGATTTTAAAAGCCTAAACAGCGACTCGGTCTTAGCTTTTAGCCATAAGACTTAAAACACAGCACTGTTAAATAAACATGTATAAAAAGTTATCATTTATATCTTGTTACAATAGTGTGTTTTTAAATATTGCATTAAAAAGTATTGGAAACTGTAAAAGTAGTGTCCTTAAAAACAAAAGAAGACAAACTTTAAAACTAGTGCGTAACGTTCACATTTCTGGGTATGAAGCTACAAAAAAGACCAAGCAGAGTTACTCAAACAAAGCTTTTGAGAATAAGGCTTCTGGAAAACACAACTAAAAGTTCATTCATTTCAATACATATTATATAAATCATCTTACTTTTTTGTCTCATTGTTGACCCGTGTCTGCTGCAGGACGGACGGCGGCATCACTAAAGGCGCTACGATAGGCGTCCTGCTGGATTTCTCTCGTGGGATCCTCATTTTTCTCATCAACGACGAGCAGCAGGGTCCGGTGGCCTTCGAGGCTCTGGACGGCGCCTACTACCCTGCCATCAGCCTCAACAGAAACGTACAGGTAAAGCACTGTAAAAAATGACATTTGATAAGCTATCCTCTTCATTCACAGCTCAGATTTGACCTTTTGTTGCGTGAGCATGTCTCATACGATGATGAAATAACCCAAAACTCTTAAAAGGCTTCAAATTTTCCATCAAACTGAATAAATTTAGATTTGCTGTCTTTAAAAACCTCATCTCCAACTTTTAATAAACCTCTGTGGGTTTTAACAAAGCCCTTCTGCTCAGCTGGAGTTTGAAATAGTGGGTTAGCAACAAACCACAGACGTATTTCTAACCCAGAAACAGATCCCACTGCAGCTTTTATATTTTTACAAACATCTTCCTCAAAAGATAAACTAAAAATGTAATGAGTAACTCGACATGAAAGACCAGGTTTCCCTTTAGCTCTGAGCGAACAGCACTCCTCCGGTCGTACTAACGTAGCTCAGAAGAACCAGGAGAGCTGTTAATATTCACCGGAGCTGCCGTCTTCACTAAAACATAACACAAGATTAAACCTAAAACATTAAACTTCAAAGACTAAACAAGATGGAGGAGCTTTGATTTTCTCTTTGCTCTCAGGCAGATTTCATTTAACACTAGACTCATGGAGGAAATGGGTGAAGAGCGCCCCCTGCAGGCAGAATACAACTCTCACATTATCATAACTGCAGTTTATTATTTTACTTCTAGATGTATTTTACTAGGCACAGTTCTGTACAGGTAAAAGACTTGTTTCCACTGCGCTGTTTGCAGGAGAACAGTGTGTATTTATTATTCTTTATCAAAAATAAGACAATATCATTAAATATGTTTACCTTCTGCTTCTCATTTTCGAACTGCAGTGTTTAGCTCCACTTTTTATTAATTGTACGTCACCAAACAGATTTGCTGAATCTTATTAGAGAAGCTTTTTATCTTTTTTACAACAGAAGCTGTACCAAACCCACACGTTCCTCTCAAATTAAAACGTGCATTTTGATTTTCCTCGACAACTCTTTGACAACACAACACTTGATTATTTTATACTTGGTTACTTTACTGTATGCATCAAAGTGCTCTGCTACATTTTGGTAAAACTAAATGTTTTTTGACAAAACCTTTACAGTTTTAACCTGTATATTCCTTTTTATTCATTGTGCACCAGTCAGTTTTATACAATGCTTCTTCGTAATCAGCGAAACGAAACCACATTTTATTTTGTTTGTAAATTAAATTGTATGAGCCACTTTCAATCACTAGAGCAGTTGTATTCTGTAAAAGGTTCTATCTGTGTTTTCGTCCTCAGGTCACACTCCACACTGGGCTCCCCATCCCCGACTTCTACACTCCTGGAGAACCTGACCCGACCGGCTCCGTGTGCTAAAGACTCCTTCACCTAAGACTATCCAGGGAATAACTCGGACCCCTGTGCCCCGTCCTCGTCCCGCTCCAGCCTCTAAACTCACCCCTCTGCCCCTGTCGCCCCCGGGGCCCGTCCATCTCTGAGCCATGGCGTTTTCATGCCTAAAACATTTGGACCTTACACAGTGAAAAGTGAAGCAGAAGTTGGACCAAAAGGCCATTAAATGTGATTTTTCGATGTTGGAATGTGTAGAAGAAGAGCAGCAACTGTTAAAGCACATAGTTTATTATAGTTTTGACATATATTGAATATTTATAAAGCATTTTATCGTTGAACCACCAGGGGGAGCAAGACAGACGTTTTTGTGTGTGATTGTGTGATTGTTCAGAACATAGACTATAAAAATAATGGACTATGGGATCATTTTCAAGAAATCTCATTCTCCCATTGAGTTTCATACAAGTAATGTCATAAAGCACTGAGTCACGTGAAGTTTTGGTCTTTAACGGAACAAAGTTATCTCTTTTTCTGGAAGACAACCTAAAGGTGGCTTTGTTAAACTAGATTTGGTCAAATAAACACAACAAACACAAAACTAGCAGTTGTTGTAGTTTCATACATATATTAGAAGAAAATAAGCACAATTAGTTGCCCTTTATTTACCCCAATTTAACTGGATTATATTTATTAATATAGTGCAAAATCACAACTAACGTCTAGACCATACTTTTTAGTTTAGTTTAGAATGTCACAATCATTAAGCACTGGGTGACAGTGTCGAGGACAAACTGTGTGTTACCAGAAAGAAAACAGGAGCAGACCCCGGCTCCAGCTGGGTTTCAGAAACAGAAAACAGAACAAACAACAATAATGGTTCAAAACACTTGGACAAAATTAAATAAAGGCAGTATTAGCAATTGTAGCATAAATAGTAATGTGGAAAAAAGGCTAATAATGAAGATGTAGCCAGTTGAGCAGCTGCAGAAGGACAATTCTCGCAGAGCTCCAGATAAAATAATGGAAAATAATTAGGAGAATTTTAGGGGAATTAGGGGATTACTACACTAACACTGGTACAAGAAAAAACTCAACTCAAAAAGCCTGCTCCGGTGGGAAAAAAACTCAGGTTTAAGACTTGATGTTGCATAATAATTTCATTTTTTCTCATTTTCTTCATCTCCCAACTTCCTTATTTAAAGCAGACCCTACTATAATGATGGTTAAAGTCTTTTCTGAGCCTCTATAATAAGCTCCACTAATGCTTTATGAAGATCAACCCATCTCCATAAACCCACGGCTCCATTGGTCCATCATTTATACAGTCTATGCCTCTTATAAAGATCAACACTACTTTACCAGGTTCCATGGCTTCACAGACGTTATATGGGTGACATCACAGTCCATTGGTCCATTATTTATACAGTCTGTGTCTCTGAGCTGCAGAACGATCCCAGACGATCCTCAGCCTCAGCGTCGTTTCTTCGTTTTTGTGGAAATCATTCATTTGTGGCTTTCTGTAAAATACTGAATCTAATTATTCTATAAATGATGTTTGAAGATGTGCTTTGGGCCAGTGGAGAGTGCTTGTATTCTTTGTACAGAATTAGAAGTGGTTTCAGATTTTGACTGTGAAGCTAAGGTGCTAATGCGGTTTGCTTATTTCTTTTTTTTTTTTTTTTTTACCGTAGGTGACTGACTCTTGGTAGTTTTGTAATAATGTTATTGAAATGATTTACGGCAAAGAGGTGTATAGAGACATAAGTTATTGATGTTGAGAATTTCCAATGGTTTCTTATCATTGTGGCTTTATTTGATGTACAGTACAGTTATCAAAGAGACAACTGTGGCTTTAACGTAAACTGAAAGCTTTTTTGTATGGAGAAATAATATGTGGTTTAAATGATTTAACTTACATTCAAGTCATGTTTTTCCCAATTTAAATCCAACATAAAAGAGTCATGTTGACATTTGACCTCCCAACTACAGAGTCCTGTCCGTTGATTAAGCTTTTATTAATAAGTTCAGGGTTTTTATTACTTTTCCTTCAGTGTCAGGTGACTTTGTACAGTTTAATTTGGCTCATACAAAAACAAAAACATATTATATTCATTCATTCATCTTCTAACACATGTCAAACTCAAGGCCCAGGGGCCAAATGCAGCCCTTTGCAATGTTTTATGAGGCCCTCCAATATATTTAGTAGTTTACATTTTTGGCTCTAGTTTTGAACAGGTTTTAGTTGGATTTGAACAGGTTTTAGATGGATTTGAACAGGTTTATATTGGATTAAACATGTTTTAGTTGGATTTCAACAGGATTTAGATGGATTTGAACAGGTTTTAGTCAGATGAATGATGGAATTGATTTTTGCTACAAAGATAAACCTCCAAAACCTGTTGAAATCCAACTAAAACCTGTTCAAATCGGACTAAACCTTCCCTAACCTTTCCAACTAAACCTTTTAAATCCAATTCAAATCTTTTGAAATCCAACTAAAACCTCTTCAAATCGGACTAAAACCTGTTCAAATCCATCTAAATCCTGTTGAAATCCAACTAAAACATGTTTAAATCCAATTAAAATCTGTTGAAATCCAACTAAAACCTGTTCAAATTGGACTAAAACCTGTTCAAATCCATCTAAATCTTGTTGAAATCCAACTAAAACATATTTAAATCCAATTAAAATCTGTTGAAATCCAACTAAAACCTGTTCAAATCCATCTAAATCCTGTTGAAATCCAACTAAAACATGTTTAAATCCAATTAAAATCTGTTGAAATCCAACTAAAACCTGTTCAAATCGGACTAAAACCTGTTCAAATCCATCTAAATCTTGTTCAAATCCAACTAAAACTCATTTAAATCCAATTACGGATGGTTGTGGTTAAGACAGATTTCTACATTAACTGTGGCTCAGTTTTTTTCATTCCTCAAACTAAACCTAAAGCAATATCACAAAGTACATTTTAGGGATTAGTTTGTAATTTTAAGCCTGTTCTGAACATCCATCTTTAGATTAGTGCTTTGTTAAACTGTGTGAAAAAATGAATAAAGATAAAAAAACACAACAAAACTAAAAGATGGCTTCTGTAGCTGAGACCAACTATTATAAACGTGTTAAGCTTTTTATTTTAAGTCTAGTTTTTTGGTAGCAAAGATACTAAATGTGTAAAAAGAAGACTAAAAACAAATGTGGCCTGTGACTAATTGTGTAATAAAATCGGCAAAAGTGTGTAAAACTAGCTCTCATTAGCTTCACAAACCTGTAGCTTGGAATATTTAATGAAGTATGACTCCTTTCATAAAACACTGAAGTTCAGAGTGTTGTCCTATGACTTGAATGTAAGATAAAACATAAAAAGCACACAAAAAGTGAACCTAGAACTATTTTTTTCTACAAACATAACACGAAAGATGGCAACAAACTCATTTTTGCTTTTGTAGCCTTTCATTTGAACAAGCAGCGTGACGTTAAAAGTGTATAAAAGTCCTCTGGCAGCAATAAATGCCAAAAGTAACGGTTCCATTCAGGTCGCATTCAACTCAAAAAACCCCGTCATTTCCAGACCTTCACTTGGGTCGTTTACATTCGGTGCTGTCCCGTGTTAGCGCTTCATGGGTGTGCCTTGTCCTTCTCTTAATAACCCCATGAAAAAAAATAAGACTTAGCAGCTACTGTAACATCGTGATGCCTGAATAAACCTGCTGCTACAAGCCTGACCGGTCATGTTAATACGTTTTGTCTGTTTTATACAAAGATTTAGTCTGGTTTCTTGTTGGATTTGAGTTGGATTTCTAAAGGACAGTACCAGCGTATACAGAATAAAGTGTGTAAACGTAAAACTAGAGAAATGAAGCGTTGCGTTGAGCGTGAAAGTGTGTGGTCAGGAAAGCTGCTACGTCATTTGTTTTGTAAAAAGGGCAACATACTTTTCTTACTTCTCGGTCACTCCAGATAAAGCTTATATCGATCACACTGATTGTAAACTGGCTGTAACTTTAATGAAATGCATGATGGTTGATTAAAAACCTGTACAGCCTCGACCGCAAAGGCTTCGATTTGATTAGCTGGATGTATTTGCCCTTATTTTTAAACGACAGCACAAAAAAAAACCTTCAAAGTCAATCATCAGCGTGACATTAAACCTCTGAATTCAGGATAAATCCACTCAACGCTTTAACTAATGTTTACTGAAGGACTCTTCTGTTGTTTTTGCTATATTTAATTGTAGATTAATGCTTACGTTACATATTCTCGATGAAGATATTTTTTCTCTGAACACATGGAGGCGCTGTGAATGTTATTTTTTTATTTGTGAATCAGCCAAATGTACTGGACTTTAGAGCAGTGTTTCCCAAACTGTGGGTCAGGACCTCAAAGACCAAACATTCATTTTATTCTGTCACATTGATGTTTTTTAGGGTTTTTCTTATTGTTTTTCTGTAACTCATCTGTAAAAGACTTCAACCATTTCCTCAAAGCACTGATGTGTTACTGTATTTCTATATTTTTCTATTTAAATTCACACATAACCTTTTTTAAGCTTTTTTGGCCTTTATTGATAGAGAAGTAGTAGCTGTGAAAGATTATTTTACTTTACTGTATGTATCTGCCACATTTTGGTAAAACTAAATGTTTTTTGACAAAACATTTACATTTTAATTTTCAATTTTAACCCGTATATTCCTTTTTATTCATTTATTCTATTCATACAGTGCTTCTTCAACATTTGTAGTGTAAGAAATCAGCAAAACGAAACTTTATTTTCTGTAAATAAATAAAATGATATGAGCCAGGAGCAAGGTTTGTTTGGGGAGCACTGCTCTGGGACGTCCTGTATCTTCATGGAGCCTCTTCAGAGTTACATTAAGCAGAAGTACACAGTGCGCTGGGCGACACTGCTGCTTTATCCAAATGTACTGTACAGATTCTGTTTGTGAACGTGAACGAGTGAGAGCTGCATCGACACATTTCACTCCCAGGTTTATTTCTGCTCCGTTTGATCCAGATGAATGTCATGACGTAGTATTATTTACAGTGAAATGTCTATGGAGAGTTTTATGAATATGAAATATACATGATTTTAAAAGTATATGATTGATATAATTATACGTCTATCATTACCATATTACTGCTATTCTTATGATTATTTAAAATGTAACATGCCTCTGTGTTTCCGTTTGTGTGGATATTCAATAAATAGCTGTAGAGGTGACGTCTGTGTGGTTCACTTTGACAAAGGTAACAAAAACATGGGCTAAAACTCCTCGAAAGGTTGGTTTTGGATTGAAATGTGAGCCAAAAACAGGAAGAACATGACTTGAAAGCTTTCCAAGAGCAGAAAGAGCAATGTGTTCGGTAAAAAAAAATGAGAGAAAGCAAAAGGTGGAAGAATAACGAGGTAAAAAGTGAGTGTTTAGTGCAGGTTTGAGTGGAGTTTACAGGAAACACAAACATTAAATCAAGTTACCGTTATTGTTTGGTTAAAAGTTCATGACCAATCTGGCTGAGTCCTTTTCCACAGACTCTCAGCCGTGCTCGGGTCAATGTCCCGGTCTGTTGTGGTGAAGAAGGAGCTGGATTTAAGGCAAAACTCTCATTTTTCCAGTCAATTAATGTTTCTTCTCTCGCCTCTGGTCATGAGCTCTGGAGGGACTAAAAATAACCAAAACAACTCTAAAACAGAACTGGAAATTGAGCCACGATTCTTTTACTCTTTTGAAATAAAGTCCAATCCAGCAAAGAGCTCTCTCTCTCTAAAAACAAGTGTGATTTGTGAAAAGTAGAAACGAAAGTTATTTAAAAATGTTGAAGTATTGTGTGTTCAAATAAAAGAAGAGAGAATGTGGTTCAGTTCCTCCAGTGTTTTTAATCATACAATACATTGCTTTTAAATGTATTTCTTTAAAAACACTAACCACACGTTCATTTTATCTGTGACAAAAAGGGTTTTCTCATTGTTTTGACTGTAACTCATCTGTTTTTCCATTGGGTGTAAATGTGGCATGTTCAAGTACAAACCAGTGCCTATAAAGAAAGCGTTTGAGTTACTATACTTTATATTTTTCACTTAAAATTTGCCACGTAACCTTTTTTTGTAAGTTAAAAAGGAAATTTTTTAATCACAAGCAAAATAAAGTGCAAAAAAACCAAGATTGTGAGTTCAAATAAAAGAAGAGAGTGTGTTTTGACTAATCTGTTCCAATATTGTACACTAAATAAACCGTGTTGCGTCTGTCTGCAGCTGAGTTAAACCTCACTGTGGCTCCTCTGTTCCCCTCGCCCGGTCCTGACCTCCCTCTCCGTCTGTGGGCCGTCCCGTCAACGCCCTCCTCCCACCGCCTCTCACCAATGACAGCGGCCGCAGGAGGAGACAGCCGCCGTCAAAACCTCCCGGGACTCACCTTTCCTCTCCACTCCGCTCCAGACCTCACTCAGACCCAGCGTGGGACCCTCACCATGGCCACCCCTCTGACCGACCAGGAGAAACGGAAGCAGATCAGCATCCGGGGCATCGTGGGAGTGGAGAACGTGGCCGAGCTGAAGAAGGGCTTCAACCGACACCTGCACTTCACTCTGGTCAAGGACAGGAACATCGCCACGCCCCGGGACTACTACTTCGCCCTGGCGCACACCGTGAGGGACCACCTGGTGGGACGATGGATCCGGACGCAGCAGTTCTACTACGAGGCGGACCCCAAGGTAACGGGACGGTGGCTCTGGAGGGTCACAGCTGTCAGATAAATGCGCAAGTAGACTTCAAAGTGCTCTTCATTACTTTTAATTAGCGTAAAGTAATGTTTTTGCGTAAATTTATGTACTTTTTTCATTGTTTTATCATAAAAATCCAGGCAACTCAGCTTTAATTTGAGCATTCAGCAAGTCATGGTTCAGTGGTTCTCAAACTGTGGTGCAGGTCCCTCTGGTGGTACTCTGGTCTCTGTTATGGTCCTTGAGAATCTCTGATAAATAGAACATTCAGAACTATTCATTTCTGCTACAACTTTTCCATAATACTAACTAATTCTAAATGTTTGGACTCTAAAAGCTGTAGGATTCAAAAAGTGATTTATCAGAAGCAGCAGCAAACAAAATATATTTTATGACATTCATAAAGGTAGATATGAATGAATGTGCTCATATAAAACTTAAAATAAAGTAGAACATTTCAGAGAATCACTTCATTAAACTTTGTTAAATCCTACAACCGGAGCTGTAGAGTGGCATTAGAAAAACAAAGAATTAAAGTTCAAACTTGCATTGATTTCATTTCATTTATTTATTTTGAACATGCAGAATTGGTACAAAAATAAAATTAAAAGTATAAAAAAACAACAACAACAACAAACAAGCAAAACTAACAAACAGAATTACTATTATACACTATTAAAAACTTTGCAAAAACTTTGGAAATGGACAGTATAATGACTCCCAGATGAAAACCTAATGTGCAGAGCCATAATTATTTAGGAGTGTAATATTTAACTTGTTTTTTATGTTAGTAGTGGTTTTGGAGACTTATCTGAACGGAAAATATTGGTGATTTATTGAATGACAGTGAAATTATTTAAAGGCACATATTAAAGTGGACTGAATGGTCACAGTGAGGAATAACTTTGCTGATACTCACCACAGTTTACCACAGTTTAGCTTCAACATGATGATGCAAGTTTAAAAGGGATGTGTTGCTTGTGTTTGTTTAGTGCATTTTCACTAAATAAACTAAATAAACACTTTAAATCTTGAATCTTAATCTGATTACATGCAGAAAATACAGGAAATGTCATGTATTTAGAGCTTTTAAACTGCAAAAAAGAAAATACTTGCTTAACTTTACACTTTAGACAATACATCAGCAAAAAAAAAAGGTAGAAAGACAAACAAAATGGAGACTCTAGGTGGTTTTCTAGTTGTAACTAAAGAAAAACTGTCAATTTCTGCCATTTTTGTACCACTTTCCTCCAAAAACTGTTTTATTTGTGAACATATTTCTGGTCAAAGACTCTGTAAACTATTGTAGTGAACTATAAACAAAGAACTGCTCTTGCATTACACTTACAACATTTAAAAAGCACCTTCCCACTTCTGTTTTTTCTGCTTTGACTTCTTCTTTAATCTCTGTTTGTATTTTAAAGCTGCAGGATTCTCACAGAAAAGCAGTGTTTGTATTTTCGGATTAATATACTTTACATTCAGACTGGTTTTAATCAGTCTGTTTCTGCTCAACGAGGCTCACAAATCTGAATGAACTCTTGAATTGATTTCTCTAAACTCTAGACACAGGAATTTGGTAACTTCCTCTTGTTGCATTAAACCCAAAGGCCTTTATGCTCCAGTTCAGTTTAACCTGTTGCATCATATTTACTTTTGTATAGGGCCCTATTTGCTTTACTCTATGTTTCTTTAGGCCAATATTTGATGTGTCTCTGTGATTCTAATGGATTTTCACCATATTCTTTCTTACATTTTGATTTCTTAACAAGCATTTATTGGATATTTAATTGGAAACACCTTTAGAAAATGAATTTACCGCTCAGATTTGTCCAAAGAGAAAATAAAACAGAAACTTGGCAGGTTGTTTTCATCTTAATTCTACATATTATCATTTAGAAAGTTTAGTATTTTTAAGAGGAAGTTCTCAGTTTTGAAATTAGTGGTGAAAAAGTTGAGTTCTGATGAGAGATACTATAATACTGCTAAAAATGAATGTGGATGTGTTGTGTACTTCATTTCCACTTCTCACTTTTCTCTTTTTAAAGTATCTGAACCCCTACGGTAGCCCTGCAGGGACACACTTCATGAAAATTGGTCTCATTTGATTTGATTTAATTTTAAAACAGAGACAAAAACAAAATAAGTTCATAAATGTTGTAAACCTTTTTGCATAAAGGCGTGTTTTCCTGCAGTTTGTCCTCTCTGGGCACCTGTAGAAGCAGGAACCAGGAAGCACACAGTTCTGTGGAGGTTTAAAGCTCTATTTTAGATTTTCCTTAGATTTAAAAATGCAAAGAGTGTTATTTTGATGTAATTATACACTACTGAAGTCATAGTTTAGACAAATATTGCAATATACTTTAGTGATTTGTGCAGAAAGTTGTGCAGAAAATTACTTCTACTACTTACTATAATAATCTGCTTTTTGTCTGTGTTTAAAACCCTCTCCAGTTGCGTACTTGTGTGTTTACAGTGATGTCCGTATCTGTTTCTGCAGCGGGTGTATTATCTGTCTCTGGAGTTCTACATGGGAAGGACTCTCCAGAACACAATGGTGAACCTGGGTCTGCAGAACGCCTGCGACGAAGCCATCTACCAGGTCAGACCAGAGTTTCAAACGCAGCCGCAGCATCTCCCTTTCTGAACTTTACAGCAGCGGTGTCAAACTCAAAGTGGTGAGGGGCCGCAATAGTAAATAAGAGTCATTCCAGGGGCCGAAGACTGTGACAAATCCAACTAAAACATGTTCAAATCCACCTAAAATCTGTTCAAATCCACCTAAAATCTGTTCAAACCCAACTAAACCCTGTAAAATCTAAATAAAACATGTTCAAATCCATCTAAAAACTGTTTAAATCCAGCTTAAACCTGTTCAAAACCTACTGAAACCTGTTCAGATCCTACTAAAACATGTTAAAATCCACCTAAAACTAGTTCAATTCCAACTAAAACATGTTCAAATCCACCTAAAAGCTGTTCAAATCCAACTAAACCCTATCAAATCCAGATAAAACATGTTCAAATCCATCTAAAAACTGTTGAAGTCCATATAAAACCTGTTCATATTTGGCTAAAACCTGGTCAAATACATCTAAAACCTGTTTCAAATCCAACTAAAACATATTGTTCTTTATTTGTAGTGCAGAAAAGTCCCCAAAATATCACCTACCAAATGGATCAAAGGGCCTTTAAAGCACGTCTTCACACCTGCAGAAAACTTACACAATAATTAAATCATCAGTTATGAGGTTTAACCCTGTCTGCTGGTTGTGTTTCAGCTGGGTTTGGACATGGAGGAGCTGGAGGAGATGGAGGAGGACGCAGGGCTGGGTAATGGAGGCCTGGGACGACTGGCAGGTACAGTTTAACACAGCTTCGACGTGTTTTCACAGGCACACATTTATCACTTTCACAACAATAGCCCTCTACGACCTGAGGCGGTTCTGGCAGAGGTCCATCAAATACTTCTGAAACGTTTTAAGCAACCTGCAGCAGCGGAAATGTCGCAAGAGGCCGAGCGAATGAACAAATACTAGACTTTCCTGTAAGAACCAAAGTCTGTGGCTGCGTTTTACTTTTAGAGAAGCATGACACAACTCTGTTTTAATGTAAAAATAAAGAATAAAGAGTAAAAATAAAGAGTGTTCAGCTGAAATAGCCTTTAAAAAACACCTTAAACAGCTGTCCAACACCTATATTTAACCTTTATTAGATTATGACAGGCAGTAGTAGGCAGGTAATTATTATAAATGGAATATAATTTGCATCTAATCACAAAAAATATGAAAAAAACAGCTATGGTCTTATTCAATCAGTCTTAAAAGCTTTTATGTCTGAGATCAAATAAAGATAGCTTCATATTTGAGACGAAGACCAAAAAAAACGATTTAAAAACAAGACCAGAACCTTTGAAGTTGTCTCAAAACCAAGATCAAGACTTGAGTGCTGCAACATTAGGATTTATTCAGTTCAATTAAATTTTATTTATAAAGCCCAGTATCACAACAATAATTACTTTTTTGGGTAAATATGCAAACATTTATAAACAGTGGGAAAAAATGACTACAAATTAAATCCACTAAAACAGAAACTGCATTTAAAGGAGAAAAATGTGGTGTGATTTTAGTATTAAATGATAAAACAAAGAGGCAGTGCTTAAAGTTTATGTCTGTAACTTTATATCTTTTTGTCTTTTTGTCCACAGCTTGCTTCTTGGACTCGATGGCCACTTTGGGTCTCGCAGCTTACGGTTACGGCATCCGATACGAATATGGGATCTTTAACCAGAAAATCAGAGACGGGTGGCAGGTGAGAACAGCTCAGTCCAGTCATTACAAGTGTGTGACTTTTACTTTGAAAATCCAGGACTTCCTCTTGTCGCTGTTAGAAGCTGAGCAAGGCCAAAGTAGAAATGAAGTGGGTCACAATACGTCACTGTGTAATCATTAACGAACGTTGAACTTTTGGTCCAGCGCTGGTCAGTTTTAGACAAAGAGAAGAAAAAAAACACTGTGATTTTTGTGATAAAAGATCTGAACTCTAAAGTTTTTTGCCCTTTTGAATGCAGCGGGTTGTTTGCAGTTCAGATTCCCAGTGTAAACAGTTTGACCTACTTTGAAATCTGGACAGAACAGTGACCAAACAGTGACTTTTAGAGACTGGATCAAGACCAGTTAATGATCCACGAGAAGAGACAGAAGAAGAAGAGACAGAAGAAGAAGAAGAGAGGTTATCAGTAATTTAAACTCAAACTAGAAATGAGTGATGCTTTATTTTGTTGCATTTGAACGATCACAATAATGAAAAAACTGGTGGTTCTTAACTATAATCCAAGAACTTCATTTTAACTCTAAAGGTGCAGTACAGTAGCCCTGCAGGGTCATACTGTCATCTATAGCCCATTGTTCTGAGATAATAATGTATTTTTTTATGTTTTATTGTGAAAGTTGCAAAGGTGTTTCTATCTTTATAACAGGAGGAAGCAGGAGGATAAATGTAGTAGGCAGTAAATGCACAAAAGCAAGAATAGTGTTACTTATTTTTACTTTTCTTTTACTGTTACTTGAAATCTGCTTTTTGGTTTGGATTGCATTGAGCTTGTGTAATGTGTTTTTAATAGAACCTTAGAAGCAGGTCAGTTTTTTTACGGGACGCCAGGAAAAGGAAGCTTATAAACAAAAGGTTTCATGATGAGTTCACTTGAAAAAATAGCAAAAGAAAATCAATTTAGTTAAATCTCCTCTTGATGCACAATAGTATACTCAAAAAGAAACCTAAGTGTGCTGTGCTATGATATATTGCTTTATCTGAGTAGGATAAACAGATTTAATGTTTGCCCTGTGCTGCAGGTGGAGGAGGCAGACGACTGGTTGAGACATGGAAACCCTTGGGAGAAAGCCCGGCCCGAGTATATGTTACCGGTTCACTTCTACGGACGAGTGGAGGAGACCAAAGAGGGCTCCAGATGGGTGGACACTCAGGTAAACATCCTGGTTCCATCTATTGTAACCACAATCCACTTCAGTGTCCTGGTTTGTCCCGTAAACCTCAGTGTCCTGGTTTGTCCCGTAAACCTCAGTGTTTGTCCTGTAGGTGGTGCTGGCGATGCCCTACGACACACCTATCCCCGGATACATGAACAACACGGTGAACACGATGAGACTGTGGTCGGCGAAGGCTCCAAACGACTTTAACCTCAGAGACTGTGAGTCCGCTTTTACACAACAGCCTCCTTTTCATCAAAATCAAAATAAAAGGAACTACTGCAACATTGAAACTGTGCAACAAAGCCTCTTGTTAAAGACCGACAACTGGTGTTTAAACTGTGCTTTAAAGTGTTTTTCAGTTTGTTTACAATGACACGAGTTCTTAAAATCTTAATACTTCTGTTTACTATGAAGAGAATATGTTTATATTTACACAGTATATTATTATATTCTATATTTACCTCCGATTCCAGATTGTCTCCCACTTCTTTTGCAAAACTACAACAGCTTTTTATTCCTTAAAACATCATCATCAAAGCATTTTCAAGGTTTAGTTCACTACCTTTATTCTACAGAGACTAGTTAAGTTAATGTTGCTGTGTGTGATCTACAATATTATTAAGATACACAAGGTTTACTTAATATTGTGTGATTTGTCATTATAAAACAACAGTTAGATCCTAAAAGTGCCTCGGTTCAGCCTTTTTTCGAACATTTTCTTTGACTCCTCTCTCTGATGCTTTCTTAATGATCACTTTAACTAAAATCCAGCAGCTCCTACAGGTAAAATTCACTTTGTCATCAGCGTAGGTGCATCTCTTTTCACCCAGGACAGGTTTAGGATATTCAGACCGTGCATTAAGATCAGATTTTTCTGTCTGGACTGAAATTCAAGGTGTGATAGGAGCTTTATTTTTGCAGAAGAAGCAGAAAGATGAGATGATTTAATGCAGACAGTAGTGAGTCTTAGTGTTTTCTTTCCATATCTCGCTCCTGTGTAGCTTTCACTCTTTTTTATTTTTGTAATAAATATTACTTACTGTATAAATAAAGTTGAACTAACATGCTCCTTATCCGTCTGTAGTCAATGTTGGAGATTACATCCAGGCCGTTCTCGACAGAAATCTGGCAGAAAACATTTCCCGAGTGCTGTACCCCAACGACAACGTGAGTCAGCGATAGTGTTGTTGAACTTCTCTGTCAGCATTTGAATAATAATGAATCATTCTTCTTTTTGTGTCTGCGCTGTAGTTTTTTGAAGGAAAAGAGCTGCGTCTGAAGCAGGAGTATTTTGTCGTCGCGGCGACACTCCAAGACATCATCCGTCGATTCAAGACCACGAAGAAGGGCTCTACCGGACGCACCTCCTTCGAGAGCTTCCCGGACAAAGTGAGCTTCAGAGCACGTTCAGAGTGATGGGTTTAATACGGTGTAACATGAACTATACACATTTTACTATTTTAATGGCATGTTGTGAAAGGTAGGCAGATTTGAACAGATTTCAGTTGGATTTAAAATAGTCTTAGTTGGATTTGATCAAGTTTTAGTTGGATTTGAAGAGGTTTTAGTTGGATTTGAAGAGGTTTTAGTTGGACTTGAAGAGGTTTTAGTGGGATTTGAAGAGGTTTTAGTGGGATTTGAAGAGGTTTTAGTTGGATTTGATCAGGTTTTAGTTGGATTTGAACAGTTTTATTCAGATTTGAACAGGTTTTAGATCAATTTTAACCTGTTTATACAAAGCTGCATCACTCTAAACTATATCCATAATTCTATTTCTTAGCTTACAATGAAGTTTAGTTAGTTTTTTGACACAAACATATTGCAATATTGTGGGAAAACTGGTAAAATCTTGCAGAAAATGTTTAGTTTGTCAGTGTTTTTCACCT
Organism: Rhyacichthys aspro; assembly: GCA_036850595.1. Classification (NCBI taxonomy): domain Eukaryota; kingdom Metazoa; phylum Chordata; class Actinopteri; order Gobiiformes; family Rhyacichthyidae; genus Rhyacichthys; species Rhyacichthys aspro. The sequence goes on from CM072169.1 coordinate 18,537,330, forward strand.
GATTCAACTGTTGTATGATTTGTTTCCAGGTGGCCATTCAGCTGAACGACACTCATCCGGCCATGGCCATCCCAGAACTCATGAGGATCTTTGTGGACATTGAGAAGCTGGACTGGGACGTGGTCAGTGTCTAACTCTAACCCTTTACTTTACTTTACAGTGTTATTCACGTACACAAGTTGAAATAGTTGATCTCTCCAGGCCTGGGATCTCACAAGGCGGACGTTTGCTTACACCAACCACACGGTTTTGCCCGAGGCTCTGGAGCGGTGGCCTGTGAAGCTCATGGAGACGCTGCTGCCCCGACACCTGCAGATTATTTATCAGATCAACCAGATTCACCTCGATGTGAGTCTGCAAACACTCACAAAACCACAGCAATTTGAACCAAAGGCTTGGAATAAAAGAAAAAACAAGAATATGGGTAAAAAAGTCTCAGGAAAACTAATCATGGGAATTTGTTTTTACAGAAAATCGTTGCTTTATTCCCAAAAGACATGGACAAAATGCGAGCGATGTCTCTAATAGAAGAAGACGGTGGAAAGAGAGTAAACATGGCTCATCTGTGCATCATTGGATCTCACGCCGTCAATGGAGTCGCCGAGATACACTCCAACATCATCAAGACTCAAGTGTACGTCTCTTCTTTTATTATTTACACAATAACCAGTCAAATATAGCGTTCTTCGACGACTACTGTGGCTTTAAACTAGAACAGTGTTAAATCAGACTGTCACCGGAAAAGGCTAGTTCCCTGAGGTGTGCTTTTTTTTCTGCAGATTTCATCATTTCAGTGAAATAGAGCCGGAGAAGTTTCAGAATAAGACCAACGGCATCACTCCCAGACGATGGCTGCTGCTGTGTAACCCAGGACTGGCCGATCTCATCGCAGAGGTGACAATAAACCCTTTACCACTGACATTTTATGATTAGGAGCTCACCTTTGGCCTGGGTTCAATTCCTCCATGATGTCCCTCTGTTTTATTCTCCACAACAATCAATCTCTGTTAAAGAAGATAGCAGTATTGGTGCAAAAATCCACTGTGTGAGCTTAATTTCTTGTGTACATTGTCCTTTTGAAACACATTATGTACATTATGTCTAACTAGGACTGCTGTAGGTAATTTCTTTTAGTGGGATAACATGAAATATAACTTTTATCTTCCTCAGGTGATCGGAGAGGATTATGTGAAGGACCTGAGCCAACTGCAGAAGCTCAGTGACTTTGTGGACGACGCTGCCTTCATCCGAGACATCTCCAAAATCAAACAGGTGACACTGCAAACCCTGAAACGTGATTCAACAGCAGACTTCAGCAGCTTTTATGGAGATTCTTGCGTAAAGGGAAAGCTATCGCAGCTCACGTAATGTCTTATTCATCCGCTCTGATCTGAAAACATGCCAGGACCTGTCTCTGTTTGACTCTCCACAGCTGCTCATTTGGAATCAAAATATCTCCCATTTTCTCACAGGACAACAAGCTGAAGTTTTCCCAGTTTTTGGAAAAGGAATACCGAGTGAAAATAAACCCGTCGTCCATGTTCGACGTGCACGTGAAGAGGATCCACGAGTACAAACGGCAGCTGCTCAACTGCCTCCACATCATCCACATGTACAACCGTACGTCAACGTTTAAGACAGAATCTCAATCTTTGTTTTGAGAGAAATGAACAGGAGTCACCAAGAAGGAGCCAAATATTTCCTAAGATTTGGATTTGTGAGTGAAAAGTTATGTAACAGAGTCGTGAAGTGGAAGAATCCTGCTCCAAACTGTGCTCAGAGCGAGTTGCAGCACATTAAGAGTATTTAGAAATCACCGTAAGAGAGTAAAATGCAGCATATAATTTACTCTGTCGACTTCCCCTGTATTTATTTTCTGTGAAGAAGACTGACAAACAAATCTTAATTAGGCTCACAAGACATTCAATAACATTTCTCTCAATTCAAACTGTAAAATGATTCTAGTTATGAACGTAGTTAATTGAACATCACAATTCAAGATAAAATAAAAAGAGCACAATGATGAATGACAGATATTAATGAAAGGAGTAGCAACAGCAGATGTATTATAAACAGTCAGTAATGGTCTTAAGTAAAGAGTAATATGTTGATAGTCTATTTGGACAAGTGCATTTATAGTTTACAGTAATGGCCTCTTATTTATGTTATTTTTTTATATTTGTTATTGTCTCATTTATGTTTTCTTTGTTATTGTCTCATTTATGTTTTCTTTCTTATAAATACGACAATAAGAAAGAAAACATAAATGAGACAATGTTTTCTTTCTTATTGTCTTTGTGTTAAATGTAAAGCGTCTTTCAGTTCCTTTGAAAAGCACTATTCAAAACTGTTATTATTTGTAAATGTGTCACATGGACTTTTTGAATATTATTTTTATGATTTTTAAGAATGTTAGATGTGAATTTGCTTTGAATTTGAACATGCTTGTCCTTATTTGTAGTTAGTTCCTTGTAGATTGCATTAGGAACTCTGTTGACTGATGAGTTTGTGTTTGTTAATGAATCACAGATCACGACTTTGTTCTACTTTTTGTTTCCAGGCATCAGGATGAACCCCACTGCACCTTTCGTCCCGCGCACAGTCATCATCGGTGGAAAGGTACGAGTTTATCCAAAGCAAACATCACCAAACTTCAACAGGACGTTCAAATGGGCAAATGTTGATTAAGCAGCTCTCTGTCGCTCTCTACAGGCCGCTCCGGGGTATCACATGGCGAAGATGATCATCAAACTCATCACTTCAGTGGCAGATGTGGTTAATAATGACCCTGTGGTGGGAAACAAGCTGAAGGTGGTCTACCTGGAGAACTACAGGGTCTCTCTGGCTGAAAAAGGTACCGTCCAAAACATCACTATAGACAATTTTCTTCTGTTTTTTCTGTGGTAACATGGGTTAACTTTTCAGAATAAATTCAAATACATTGCAGAACAGAGGAAAAAGTACCATCTGTGCTGGAAAAGCTGAGTATAGACCAGTGGTGTACATAAGAATCTTTTCAGGAGCCAAAGATTGTGACACTTGGGAAGCTTTTATTTAATTTTGAATGGAAGGTTTCATCTTTATTTGAGTTTTACAAAAGTTATCTACGTATAACATTAATTTTCTCCTTTTGTGGAAACAGTTTTTTGTTGTATTTAAGAGGTTTTGTTTGGATTTTCAAAGGATTAGTTGGATTTGAACATGTTTTATTTGGATTTGAACAGGTTTTATTAGGATTTCTGGAGGTTTTAGATGGATTTGAACAGTTTTAGATGGATTTGAACTCGTTTTAGAAGAGGTTTTAGATTTTTTTTAACATTTCTTATTTAGATTTGAACAGGTTTTAGATGGATTTCTGGAGGTTTTAGATGGATTTGAACATATTTAGATGGACTTGAATTGGTTTTAGAAGAGGTTTTGAATTTTTTTTAACATGTTTTATTTGGATTTGAACATGTTTTATTTGGATTTCAGCAGTTTCTATATATCTTTGTAGGAAAAACTGGCTTAAGATTTCATAACAAATAAAATTAATCTGATTCAAATCCATCTTAAACCTGTTCAGATCCAATTAAAACCTAAATGTACTGAAGGGCCACATAAAACTTGAGGGCTTTAAGTTTGACATGTGTGGTATAGCCCTTGAACAAACTTGTACTTCACCTTGTTGAACGTGTACAAGCCTTTATATTTGACATTTTGAGGTTTATAACGACACATTTTACCCAGTTATGGTCTTCTCTCAGTGATCCCAGCCACAGATTTGTCGGAGCAGATCTCGACGGCCGGCACCGAGGCCTCAGGGACCGGAAACATGAAGTTTATGCTGAACGGAGCGCTCACCATCGGCACAATGGACGGAGCCAACGTGGAGATGGCAGAGGAGGCTGGAGAGGAAAACCTGTTCATCTTCGGGATGAGAGTGGAAGACGTGGCCGAGCTGGACAAGGAAGGGTAGGAGGCGATAAAGAGTCTGGGGGTGTATCTTTACATATTTAACAAAGACCACAGTCAGGTGTATGTGTTTTCACCTTGATCATTATGTTTATCTAAGCTGTGGAAACTAAAACCTGTTCAAATCCAACTAAAACCTGTTCAAATCCAATTAAAACCTGCTCAAATTCACAAAAAAACTGTTCGCCATCTCAGGTCTATATAAGACCTGTTCAAATCCAACTAAAACTGTTCAAATCCAACTAAAACCGCTCAAATCCATCTAAAACCTGTTAAAATCCAACTAAAACCGCTCAAATCCATCTAAAACCTGTTAAAATCCAACTAAATCCTGCTCAAATCCAACTAAATCCTGCTCAAATCCAACTAAAACCTGTTCAAATCGAACTAAAACCTGTTCAAATCCAACTAAAACTGTTCAAATTCAACAAAAAACCTGTTCAAATCTAACAAAATCTGTTCATATCCAACTAAACCCTGCTCAAATCCACACAAAAAATGTTCAACACCATCTCAGCTCTAACTAAAACTGCTCAAATCAACTAAAATCTGTTCAAATCCAACAAAAAACTGGTCAAATTTAAGTAAAACCTGTTCAAATCCAACAAAAACCTACTTGTGGAATAAGAATACAGGTACAGTATAATTATTGTATATTCTTACATCAACGAAGGGTTATTCTTTCTTTTTCAAGTCAAGAAACCATCAAAATAACTCCTAGGCTACATATTTTAATGATTTATCTTCTATTATAATATATTTTTGGCAAAAAGTTACACAGTGTTGCTTTAGATGCACACCAAACCTTTAACAACTTAACAAAGAAACAAACAGAAAACCTTATTACTGTTTTTCCCTCGTCAGATACGATGCCATGACGTACTATGAAGAGATCCCAGAGCTCAAACAAGTGATGGATCAAATCACGAGTGGGTTCTTCAGCCCCAAAAACCCAAACCTCTTCAAAGACGTCACAGACATGCTTTTCAAATACGACCGGTGAGTAATGCTAAAATAACTGTGATAAGTGTTGACTCACTGCTGAATCACATTTGTTTTTTCAGTTTCAAAGTGTTTGCAGACTTTGAGGATTACCTAAAATGTCAGGAGAAAGTCAGCAAACTCTATCAGGTAAGATTTATTTATTTATTTTGACATGTTTGTGGTTTAAGGCTTTATACCGACACGTTTTATCTCACAGAATCAACACGAGTGGACGAAGATGGTGATCAGAAACATCGCAGCCACAGGGAAGTTCTCCAGCGACAGAACGATCGCCGAATACGCGAGAGAAGTCTGGGGCGTGGAGCCGACCGACCTGAAAATCCCAGACCCCAACGAGCCCAGAGAAGCCATCGAGGAAACGGCCAGAGCTTTAAAGAAGATGTGAAACTCTCATGTCTCTTAATGTTTACAAAAACGTATGCATTTGAAATTTAAAACATCATCAGTGAACTTCAAATGGCTTCATTGCTCAAGGATTTAAGAGGGTTTCATACTTATTTTCTATTTGAAAATGCTATTCTTTTTCCATATATTTTGTTGTTTTTTCAATAAATTCATCAGAAAGTTTTAAACCAGGCTTCCCACTCTTTCTAATTCTAAACTTTAAGGACTAAGACTAAACTACTTGAGCGTTTTAACCTGTGAATAGAGCCTGAGTGTCAGCCCATTGACTGACTGGCCATTGTCCTGCCTCGTGTACCCTACCTCAGGCCCGAAGCTGCTGGGATAGGCTCCAGCTTCATCAGGAGATGAATAAATGAATGATTACAGACTTCCTTATGCGCCAGTTGACATTTTCAGTATTGAGTAAGAATAAGAAAGTGGTATTAAGTCCATTGTTCAAGCAAAATCTACTTTGTTACAGGGCGAGCTTTAAACTAGTCTCGTCGTCTCATTGTTTCAGGTTGTTTGTTTGTTTCTCTGATTGGTTTAATCTGCCTCCATTTGTCCCGCCCCCTGGAAATCAAACTCTGATAAAGAGGGGCCAGACTTATTCTTTGTACGGAACAGAAAAAGAATTAAGACGTTACTGTTACTGTTACTGTTACTGTGACAAAGCAACCCACCAAGGCACTAAAGTTATGTTTTATTTTGAAATTTCATCTAAATTGTAATCCTGTAAAAGTATGTTTCAGCAAATGTACAATACTCAAGTGAACACTGTCCCAGATTCTATGTAATAAGACTTTATTTGTTACAAAGTGGTGCCATATAAAATAAAACCTTGTGAATACTGTAAAATGAAAAGTGCTTTATTACATTATTGTTATTGTTATCTCTTGGACCATCTGTGACGATCTGGTGACACGTCGTTTGAAGCAGAAAGAGCTGCTTTATCGTCTCAGGTTTTGCAAGAACTTTCTGCAACAAGAAACAATGTCACATTAGTTCAAGTTTTTTTAATGTATGATCAAATAACTCTTTCTTTATTCATTAGACCTTAAACATTTGACTAAACTGCTGAACAAATTGATGTTGATGCTCACAGATCTTTTGGTAATCACATTATTGTGGAAAACTATGTGTTATATAATTTTCTACAGCTTTAGTAACACATATTTTTATGAGAGACACATGTTAAGACCTCTTTGACTTAATAAATGTATGACAAATATAGCTTAACATGGACTAAAACTGAATATGGTCCTGTGAGCTGTAACAATATAACATAATATAAATCTTGTGTGATGTTTTGTACTTACTTTACAACATTTGTGAGATCGGGGTCTAAGTAGATGTCTCTGTGAGAGTATCCCAGGTCTGCGCTGTAGGAGACCAGCTCAACTCCAACCTCTTTGTTGTTTTTTCTGTGAGTCTCGACTGAAATCTCATACAGCTTCAGGAAAAAAAGAGAGGATTGTGAGGTTAAGATTAAAATAAAGTTAAGAGTTTCTAGTTTTAATTGTGCAGTTTACCTCTTGGCCCATGTAATAAGGAACTATGTTGTCGTCCTTTGCGTGGAGTATGAGGAGAGGACTGGTCAGGGTTCTTAAACTGGGAAGATGAAAACATTAACGAGCACAAAACCAGTTTAATAGGATTTTTTTAAAAAGGATAATTTATTCTTCTTAAATGTTATACTCACTTTTTGTCATTAGCAAATTCCACATCTATCCTTTCCATCATGGTCCAAAGCAGGTTTCTAAATCCCGGAAGGAAGATGTACGGCTGAAAGAGAAAAGTTTAGTGATGTGCGAGACTATTTAATACGAGTTTTACAGAGTTTAGGGTCTTTTTTCAAATCAAACTCCTAACATGTCCTCATTTTGAGACAGCATTTTCTCATTAACTGTTTTTTTCTTTACTTTTTATTGTGAAAGATTAAACTATTCTGACCATTCCTCTCAATTCAAGCTCATTATAACAAGTACAACAGCCTCAGAGGGTCAAAACTCAAACTACAACAGCCTCAGAGGGTCAAAACTCAAACTACAACAGCCTCAGAGGGTCAAAACTCAAACTACAACAGCCTCAGAGGGTCAAAACTCAAACTACAACAGCCACAAAGGGTCAGAACTACAGCTACAGCAGCCTCAGAGGGTCAAAACTCAAACTACAACAGCCACCGAGGGTCAAAACTCAAAAGTAAATCCCAAATGGGTTTACAGAAGGGCATACATCAATTGAGTTTCACATAAAATGCACACAAAGTTAACAGACTCAGTTTTTTAAGGCAATATATTGTACATTATTTGTCGGACAATTGGGCATTTTAATAAATTGCAATGTTTTTTTTTCTTTGACTAGAAAACTGCTCTCTAAAGGTTTCCCATTTCAATCATCTGACTCAAAACTATTATATTTAAAGCAGAAAGGAAAGAAGTGTTAAGGACTGTAGGCTACTTCAAGAGGTTTATTTGAAAATGATGGTTTGAAATAGCAAAATAGCAGCTTTAGGGACAAATAAAAGGCGACAGATTGCAGAGATATGGCAGGCCTTACCTTACAGAGAGTGTGCATGGCCACAATTTCTCCGATTCTTGTGTATGGAGCTTGAAGAACGACAGCGTCAACAGGAGATCCTGATAAACATGACTGATTTTAAAACTGGAAGAAACATAACCCTCTTTATGCATCTATTATCCAAAATACAGGTCATCTAGGGGCTTAGAGGCATTGTTTTTGTCTACAAATCACTTTTTTGCCATTTTGTCTGAATATCTGAACAAATATCTCTGCATTTACTAAAACAAAATTAACCAATACCCCGTTACAACAACTAAAATGTCATTCAAATCAAACATATAGATTTTGTGAAGTTCAATAGTTTAATAACATTTTAAAGCTTGTAAAGGACATTTATCTTTACCTTGTTCTTGTAGTTTCACTGCAGCATTCGTCGCCACCCTTTGTGATAAATACATATTTTATACATTAACTTTTGGACTTTATTACATTATGTTTAAAGACGGTGAGAACAAACTGACCCAGTGCCGAGAGACTGTCCCCAAAAACAGATGAGGCTTCGTTTGCTGTGCTGCTTTACCCAGTGATACAGGTAGAGGGCGTCACTGGTCAGTCCTGCTTCACTGGGATCACCGCTGGAGTCTCCATAACCTGGAGACCATATATGAACGCAGTTTTTATATAACACAGACCAACAGACAGTGAGTAAGGGTGCTCCCAAAACCGCTTTAAATAAGATATAAATGAAAAGTATTATTTATAGTGGATTAATACACAACCAATATGGCCACAAAACAAAATAATTTAATTTAACTTCTTACCTCTGTAGTCCAAGGATAAGATGTGATATCCTGCCGCACTTAAGATCTACAAAACAAATTTAAACTTAATTAATTTTCTATACTTTTTACTACTACTGCAGTATTTATACAACACTGCTCATTTATACTGCACTTTCCAAAGTTCACATTGCTGCTTTATTTACATATATACCTAAAGGTGGGTTTCTTTTGAAAGTGTTGAGTAAGGCGGAGTCTATGTGTTTGGGAAGTGAATTGTGTGTATTTGGAAACTTAACTAAACAGACTAAATAGTACTTGTATGTCTGCTTGAACCATTTAAATCTGTGGTTATCAAACAGTGCATCAGGACAGATATTATTTGATTTAAGTAAAAATGCTAACTCTGGGTCGTGCTGTATTTAAAAATTAATTTAATATGTGCAGTAAGCGGAAATATCGTTTGACTCTGCTGCAGCAAAAAATTTAAGATAAAACTCATAAAAGCATCATTTAAGACTGCTTTGACTACTGAAGAAAAATAAAGATAGTAATAATTCTTTCACAAACCTTAACCAGCCCAATTCTGTGGTTCGCTGCCCTGAAAAAGTAACACAGGATCAATGAATGTACAGCTGAAAGTGTTTTTTACTCTAATTTACTCTTTAATCTCATGCTTTGTGCCTGTGAATAAACCCCAGACCCCGAGCAGTCGAGTAATACCCTCTAGACTCCATTAGGATCAATTCAAGGGTCTCTATCCCGCCTCACTCGTCCCACCTGGTCCCTCCGTTTCCATGGAGATAGATAATAACAGGACTGCCATCTCCCAAAGCCTCCTGGTACCACTCAGGGCTGATGCTTTTCCCTCGGGCCGCCTCCCATTGGCTGAAGGGGAGCGTGTGCCTAAGAGACACAAAGCAGCAAAGAGACTCTCAAAACACAAACAAATACAGGATTTACGAGAACAGTCGGTCGTGAGTGGTCTCCTCGATCTAAATGAGTAGCTTTCAGGTCAGATTCAAAAGCCGCCAGGATAAAATATGTCTAAAATCTGGGCTGATCAATTCAAAACGACTGGACAAGAGGACGTACCATACGCCGACTGAGATTCCCTCGTCTGTGTCGAGGTAGAAGTTAAGTGTGTGGTTCAGGAGGTCTTCAGGTCGGCTGAGATCTGCTAAAAATGGAGCCCGGACTGAAACCAGAGCAGACGCCCAAGGTCAGCATCATCTGTTTGTTACATGCTTTCACAAATGAGAAAATAAATAAAATAGATTTCAGTGTAATAAATAGGAAATGAATTAATAATGTAGGGTTTTGTGTTGCTGCTGTGTTGTATAAGGCACAATGATTAGATTTTAGGATCAGAGATTAGGATTAGAATCAGAGACGTACAAGGAGACAAAGGTTAACTGTCTGTCTAAATAACCCTATTTATGTACAAGTAAAAGTGTTTTTTAACATGTTAAATAGGTTTTTGACATTATCCTTCAAGTAATTACACATGATCCTTATTGGCTCCTTGTATAAAATAAGCGTTAGACGATTAAACCAACAACAGCAAACATCAGACAGTGTCATCGAATAAATTACAAAAGAAGATGCCAGATGAAATGAAAATGTGTTTTTCCAATTCTTTTCCACCTAAATGATGACGCAGCAGAAATTTTTAGAGACAGGAATATGTTAAATTTCATCTCAGCAGGTTTTTAATGGTACAAATAATGAGATGCATTGTTTAATTGTTTGTTTTTTTTAATTGACATAATAGAAAAGATAGTGAAATGTCAGTTTGTCAATAATGATTGTTTGTCGGTGGTTTTTAAATGAGTCCACTCTCTGTTTTATAGCCCTTTGCTAAAGTATGGAAAAAAAGCTGCAGAAAAGAGAGAAAAGCAAAAAAAGACCAGAGAGCAGTGAATAAATCAGCAGATTTTCAGATGAATATAAAAAAGCTTATGTCTGAAAACTTTATCAAATATTACTGAGATGGTAATGTACTAGAAACATTAATTTATTAATTCATCTTCTACTGCTTATCCCTGTTGAGGGTTGTGGGTGACTGGAGCCTATCCCAGCAGCTTTGGGGGTTCAACCTGGACAATGGCTGATTAATCGCAGGGCTAACATTTAGAGACAGACCATTCACTCTAACATTCATCCACTAGAGACACTTTAGATTGTTCAGTTCAAACAAAAAGCCCACTCTAACACATGGAGGACATGCAGACTTCTCACAGAGAGCAAGTATCTGCCGGCGTATAGATTCTTGCTGTGAGGCAGGAGTGCTAACCACTCTGCCTCCTTTCACCCCGTACTAGAAACAATCAAAAAATAATATAATGAGTCCCATGCCCCAAACCTGTGGCAAGTCACATGTAGAGAAAGATGTGAGCAAAAACATCCCGTCCACCACAGAGAACAAAGTCAACTGCTGGGATGTTCTGATTTGATTAAAAAGTACATTGACTCTAAATTAAATATGAGAATGAAGTACTTGTTAGATCCCAAATTGGCCATAATGTAATTATTAAATGTTGTTGCCCCAAATGCATTAGTACTCTATTATAAAATTGAATTTATTGTTAAAATGTTGGCGTGGGACAGATGTGACATTCAGGATGTGCCTACAGTTGTTTTGATCCACAGATTGAGATTGAAATAATTCTGGCAAGTACTCAATTTTAAGTGCTTGTGGAAAAAGTGACACTGACATACTTAAAGATAAATAAAAATGTAACAGCTAAGTGAAAAAATACTTGGCTTTCAATTAACTCTTTACAAATGACAACTTTTCATTTATGTCAGTAACAAATTGAACTCTGAAGAGACTCTTTGCACAATGAGAGTGTTTGACTTACACCAGTGAGCAAATATTGCATGTCCCAGGATCCAGGGGAACAGGAAGAGCAGGACGGGTGCAGAGACATACACAGTGAAGAGAAACACCAACACTTTCTTCATTCTGCCTCAGGTTTAGAGCTGTCCTTCAGAACAAAACAAGTGCAGTCTGCTTCCTTTTCCTTGTTTCAACAGGCTCTCACTGGCACTCAGCAGCGCTCTCCTCCCGACACCGGCAGGGCTGAGGAATACAGAGAAAAGAGGTCAAAGTTCAGATCAGATGATACACAGTCCTCTGCTGCTATTGGTTTACAAGTGATATATTGATTGAGGTAGAAAAGGTGTTTATTGTCACAGTGTTAGGGACAACAAAAGGCAGTTTAGCAGATTTCTAGTATGTAGCAGTTATCCAGTACAATTTAACTTTATTTATATAAACAGAGTTGTGCATATACAGAGAAGTGCTATACACCAACATCATAGACATAAAACATAAGACAAGCCATTTTGAGACCTGTACAAAAATGCAAACTGTGCCAGAATCCAGTAAAGTTTTACAGAAGCACCAAAAAAAGGACCATGTTTTGATCTTACTCCAGTGTTACACTAGATGCCACATGCTGCACCTTTAAAGATGTCCTAAACCATTAACAAGGGGACACATTCAATAATTATTTCTCATGGAGAAAGGTAAAACGGATCATCCCATTTGTGAAATACTAAAGCCATTAAAAGTTCAAATACGTTTCTGTTCCCTACACCTGCAGACACACAAACCCCTTGGGTCTCCTGCTATTTGCTGTATCAGAAACTGCAAAGCTCACCATTCTGGGAAAATAATAGCTTTCTTTTTATAGGATAATTGTCACTCTACCCCCTCCTTCCATTCTGACCAGCAGGACATGTCCAGACATTGCCTTTGCACTTGCAGCCACCATCACATCCCTGTGGACGTGATGTTAAGTTGTTCCATTTCTAAAATACTGTCTTTAGTAGCAGTCGTTTCTGTTTTTAAAAACAGCTGTTGGACATTTGGTAGAAAACCATGTAGGCATTCTTGTATTCCAAGTGTTTTTCTTAAAAGTATGGTGTGCTTACCAAATATAAACTCGATTTTCCACAAAGGAGTTCTGCTTGCTTCTTAGGCATACTTCTTTAGTTAAATGATGGCTTTTAGATTACACCCTGTCTTTAGTATGCTTCACAAATTAGCTTCTCAAAACAAAACTGGAAGCCACATGTTCTGCAGGAAGGCTGACCCATGTGGAAGGATGTCTGAAGCTTAAAACTGTGTAAAAGAATAGCATGCAAATAAACTATACAGTATATAAGTTATGTTAATATGGATATGATGACTCAGGTTAGCATAAAATATGCTAATGCTGCAGCCCTGAGATGTTCCGGGTTGTGGTCCACAGGGGGCCGGACTGTGGCCACTCAGGCCGGGGCTGTCTCTCTGTCACCGCCCCTTCCTCTATCAGCCGCTTTTCAAAATCCGCTACAAACCCGAGGAGGATGAAACAGCGAGGACACAAAGCAGACACCACTCTCTGAAACTCTCCTCCGACTCTTGACTGGAAATAAAACTCACGTGAAGAGCTTTTATGAACGCACATCATCAAATTCACCGCACGTTAATCTTTGAGGAGACGTTACACTGGAGCCGACCGCGACGCACCGATGGGAGGAATGTTAAAAAGTTTGTTTAAAAACCGCCTTTAGCTAAAAAGACAGAATTTAAAGAGGGAAACGGCTCCTTCCCGGGTTCAGGCACTTTGGGGTGAGTACATTTATAGATAATATTAATAGTAAAACAAGTTCTTTGCAGCGACATTTTTCTTCCAACTGTAACCGTTAAAATCTAAAATCAGAGATGTTGGCTAACGGCTGTTTCCTCCGCTCGCGCCTGTGGATACAAACTAGCTCTGGTGTTAGCATAGCACCGGTTCTTATCAATTTATTATTTAAATAAACGCCTTCTGAGAGGATTAAAAATAGAGTTTAACTTTTACTTGTCTCCTCGTTGTTTTTTAGTCTTTTTGAGGTAAAATGACGTTACTCAGGTGTTGTCAGTAGAAGAACAAACTGCTCAGGAATCACAAAGACAACTGTTGACAGTGAATGATGCTACGAGAAGAAACTACCAGGAGTTTAGATTGTTTTTAGTTTAACAAAGGATCTGTTTATTCCAGTTAAGACAAGTTTTATCAACATATTTGTCTCCCCATATTTAGTTCTGTTGTATTGTTTTTAGCCTTGAACATTTTATTCATCTAGCTGCCTTGTTTTTATTATAATCTGGTACTAGAGCCTTCATATTACATTATGTTGCATCATGGTTTAATGATTTATTTCTAAATATGGCGATCATTAAAAATTAAATTAGTCCCTTTATTCCTCATCAATGTCATCAAACTATGTAGTGACTGTTTCTAAACTGATTGCCTTCTGTCTGAAATTCACTTTTCCTCAGAGACATTGATGATTTTGTACCAGCTTGCAGGCAACACTAAAGTAAACTAAATTGAAATGAAAGTATGTTAAGTTTGGTTTAAACGTGTGTTTTTGTCTTTTACTGGCTGGTGGGCTTTGGAGTTGAAGTTAGACTATGTGGCAAATTTGACTAAAAATCCAGAAAAATATGCCTTTAACCTTACTTTTGGTCTGATTTGAAATGAATTATCAGATTTTTGCTATATACTACATACTTTATGTTCCATTATATGCATGTAAGCAATGAAAAATATGTTCTGAAAATGTCTTGTGTACTGCCAAGGTTGCATAGACACCAGATATGTGCTGGCATGTCTCATGATGATGATAATACCCAGCCTTGAAAGCAGTAAATGTTTGATGTAAATGCAGAAACCCCGTTCAAAAGACCCAGCTGTGTTTTGCTTGGTTGAATTTGAGCACTGATATTTTTCCTTCATCTTTTCGACATCTGCTAATATTTATGATGGCTCACACACCAAAGCAGTGAAGCCTGTGAAGGTGCAAGGATTAACCTCATTCTTGTGACCTGTGCTTGGTCTCTGGATGCAACAGCTGTCAATCTTTAGTCTTCGTGAGCCTCTATGACTGGGCTTTGCAGGACTACAGGGATAATTGGCTCAGAAGCTACTGGGAGAGAGAAAACACAAGGCAAGGTCAGGTTTTGTCAGTGAATGAGCAGTGTGTGTATAAAAAAAAATGAGTATAACCTTGAGAAAAAAATCATTGGTACTGGTAATTATCTTAATGTCATTTTGGATGCAGCTCGGTTGTGCAGATGCAGAATGCTGAGTTGGGTTTTCGGGGGGACGGCCCATTGTGTGAGGAGAATAGGGACCCCCAGTCTGGAGTGTGCGGGACACCTGGTTGAGCTCTGAGAGATCTCAGTGAGAGCAGCTGGAAAAGCAGAGGGTCAGACGGCAGCAGGCTGGATAGACTTAATGGGCTCTAATTAATTATGTCTACTCACTACATGCTGGAAGTGAAGTCTGCTGGATTAAGATACATTTTATAAGTGAGATAGTTTTACATTTTGAAAGAAAGTTGTTACTAGTCACAACCACAGCAACAAGACTAAGCCCTTTACCAATTGAGACCAAGTTATAGTTCTCCTGTGTGCAGAAATATATATATAATCGGTAAATCAGATCAAATTTAAAGAGAGTTTTGGTCAACAATAGACAAACATTTTCTACAGTCTGTCTCACTTTTTCTGGAAGTAGTGCCATTATTGCTGATTTTTCTCATGTTTTATCAACAGTTTTTGAGCCTCTTAACTTTCACAGAGCATTTCCAGTTTCTTCTGCTTGTTTAATTTTAATTTTCAATAAATATTACCAAACTTACTGCTGTATAGAGCAATAAAAGGACTGCTTTAACTCTTTGTAATTAATGCCAGCCAGTTAACAGTGACCAGTGACACATGGCTTTAGTACAGCCTTTGTGTGAGGTCCTGGCTCTGTTCCATTTGCTTCAGTGCAAATTTGTTTTCTTTGTCCTTGATCAACCTTTTTAATCGCCTTTTTGTCCAAAGGCTGTGTTTGTCTCTATTATACACTTCACCCACACAGTTAATTACTACATTCATTTTAAAAGCACTAATTACTCTTGAAGGACAAAACTTCTTTAATGGAGCGACTGATTATAACTCACGCTGTTGTAAAACATCCAGAGAGAGAATCACGGTCAGTGTCGAACCTGACCACATCTAATTTACCAGATTGTCTAATCACTGTAAATTGGATTAGCCAAAGTCACAGTCATAAAGCGGTTGTAGCAGAGTGCTGTTAGATCTTTCAGCTGACGGCAGGACTCACAGATGAATGTACCGTTAGAAACTCATGCTTTGGAGCTAGATGTTTCCTCCAATCTTGTGAGTATATTTATTACGGTTGCTAAAAATTAAAAGTGAAAAGAAAAGTATGTGATCTTGATTGTGGAGCTTATTTTTTCCTCTGATGAAAAAGTCCTGGAAATTGCGATTTTAAAAAACTTTGAGCCCTGAAAACTTGACAAAGCATATATTTTGTTTCCTCTGTTCTAGGGCAGGCTGCTGTCCTGTGGGATGGGTGACGGCCAGGAGCAGGATCACTATGTGGAGCAGCTAAGAGAAGTTTTTAACAGTTTTGACACAACTGGCTCGGGCTCTTTATCTCCAGAAGAGCTTTCGGATCTCTGTCTATCCTTACACCTGGACGATGCCTCTCCGGCTCTGCTCGAGGCTCTGCTGCAAAACCAGGACGGGCTTGACCCCAGGGTAAATCCTCAGCTCAACCACAGAAGACTTAGCACTTGTCTGAATGTCTGAAAACCCGACATTACACAAAACAACAATGAGCAAATGAAGCAGAGGCATCAGCTCAGATTTAAAAAGCTACATGTCTGTCTTTGGATTAAAAAACAACAAAAAAACTTGGATTGCTTTTAAAAATCTCTTTGAACTTTAATGAGCTGCAAGTCCATTACTCAAACATTTAACAATTCTACTTCCTCTTTCATCTTTGGGCTGTTTTTCTGTGTCTAATTCAAAAATGATAGATCTTTGCTTAGATGACACAAATAATTTCAAATCAAAGGAAAAGAGGAACACTTCATTAAATTCAAATCCCTGTGACAATGGTCAAACCTGTTGCAGTCTCTTCACTCACTGTTGTTTTTGTCAAAAGTTTGCATTATGTGATGTGGCCTTTTAGCTCTTAACTATTTGGCCTCCTCGGTTTCCTTTGAATTCGGCCGACACCTGCTCTGAGCCACTTCATTTTTCAGTTCTTTGTGTTTTCAAGCTTTGTTGAGAAATATATCCCCCATTGACGCTCATCCCAGGTGTCTGTCGTCAAGGATACTGCCTATTAATGACTCACATAGTATGCTCCATTAGGAAAATACATCAAATTGGCAATGATGGAAAGTGACCTGTATTGTAGTCCTTTCAGTAAATTTACAAGACTGTGACAGCAAACCATAGTCGCGTCCCCATAGTTTCTACACACAACTCTTTACATCAATAAGACTGTTCTGTTTCACTCACGGACTTTAAATCTGTTTGGATAATATGTTAAAGGTGGAGTGTATAGTTTTTGGCTGCATTTTGTGGCAAAAAAGAAGAGTGATCAAAACAAAACAAAGACTGAAACAGGATAAAGCACTAAAGCAATGCTAAATTCCCAAACCAGGTCTACAAGAATTAGAACTTTTTGAACAGATTATTATTTCGAAATTTGATAATATTTGATACAGTAGTGTTAACTTTTGCATTTTTGCTTCATATCTTAGTGATTGAATCACAATAAATAGGCCTATTCTTTTACTTGTTGACTTTTCAGACAAAACTGACAGAGCAAGCTTTTGGACATGTGCTTTTTAGCCCTGTAGTGTTCCTTCGTTTGATTTGACCAGCCTCAAAAACTGCTTACCTATATTTTTCCATTGCGTATTGTTGACACAAACATGTGGACAGACGGGCGGCTCAGGTCTCGTGCGGGTTTGTGGGTGGGGTCTGTGTCGGCAGAGGCCACTGAACCGATCGCTTATCCGTGGTACCTAACAATGCAGCCCGAATAAAAAGACCCCCTCCTAAAGCCGGCAGCCGCCAGCCTCCGCGGCACAAAGAAAATCAACATATTCAGGGTTAGCAGCTGTTGATTCTTGAAGTGTGACCTCCTCGCTTCGGCACAAAAACTCCCCCCAAACCAGACACACAGGGACGACCGGCCAAGACCATCTACAGAGAATTACATAGAGTCTAAGGAATTTATCAGCATATTTTTACCTCCAAAGACATCAGCATTACTTGTATTTAACATTGAATATGATATTTTTATTTCAGGTCAACTTTGAGCAGTTCAAAAATGCACTTATTCTCGTCTTGTCGTCAACCATTGAGCAACCTCAAGTCGAACAGGAGCCATTGCCCAAACCAGGTAATGTTTTAATCACAGATGTACAAACTACTCTTTATTCCTGAACGAGTATGAGTACTTGAGTATTCACTTATATCATGTACAGATTACATACTATTTATGAACCGTACACAGATTTCAGAGCCCATGTTTTATCTGTGACTTGTTTTGAAGGAGCCAGTTTTTGTGTCTTGTGTGTAATGTATAAACACTCTAGTGCTGAAGGTCACTACACAAACCAAACGCTGACCACCTCGGTGCTGATTCAGCTCTTAATCACATTAAAGGCACAGAGCCAAATACAAGACTTTGCACTGTCATGGATTGGCACAGTCAAGATACATTCAACGTAATTAAAAACACATATATTTTAATGACTCTTTATTTGAAGTCATATTTGAGTTTCCCTTATTAAAACGTTTCATACACTTAGCATGCACATTATTTTTATAAAAACAAGTGGTACTCTTCAAATACATAATTGCTTTGTCAATATTTGCTTCTTAAAAAAGTGGCAACCTGGATTTTTTGGTAAAGTCTGTGTTTTCTTATGTCTAATATATCAGCAAAATATGGTGACACAGATTCTCCTTTCTCAGAGTCTCCAGAGATCCAGCCAAAGTTCGTGAAGGGCAGTAAGCGTTACGGCCGCAGATCCACCCCTGAATTCATCGAGCCCGTCTCAGATTTGTCCGAAGTCACCACTCCTAACTCTGCGAAGGACCTCGAGGACAACTATGACTCGGCTGTTCCTCGGAAACGTGAGGTAACCGGCTCAGACTCACACCTCTTCGGCTCCACCGGCCTTATCTCCCGCTGTCCTTGCATGGACTGCTGTTTCTTAGCAGCCACAGACGAGGTGTGCGCTGTTATTCTTGGCTAATCTGCTTAGCGGCACGGAGGGCAGATCCTGAAATATAATATAGACAGTCCAACACAGGATCCTGCTCATTGTATAATCAAAAAGTACTCTCTGTAAATAACCCAGAGAGTATAATTACTGTTTAATCAGCCTCTGGTAATTTAAATGTTACAGTGTTTGTACAGCTTCACACACAAGGCTCATCAGTGAAATCTCTTATGCAGTGTTGGGTTGGACTTTGCTCTTACACTGATGTTGTAGTTATGGAAACAGCTTGGCCTTTTAAACATTTACAAGAGATGTCTTTATGCCACTTTCTAGAGGAAGATTCATAATTCAACCTCTCTCCTGTTCTCTTTTTGTGCTCGAGAGAGAGTAGAAAGGGAATCTTTTTCATGGCCACGTATCATTTTTTCCTTTCTTTTCTATATTCTGTGAGCATGTAAACAAAGGAGACAAGTGCTACAGCGTAGATACACTCAATTCTGCATTGTTCTAGAAGGCCATAGATGTGGAGTAATAGAGTTTTCTACTGTGTGTTGATTAATTAAATTCTTCACGAAAGAACTGCATATTATACTTACTTATAGTACTTGCAGACACCAAGATCTGAAAGCACAGCATTACAGTGAGTAAAGTACTCATATGGCTGTATTTGAGGAAGTTAAACAAAGGGCTTCAAAACTAGTTAGTGACGAATATCTGACAAACCCTAGTATTACTTTAGATTGTCTTAACACATTCATATAACACATTGTTCAGTTGTTTTCTTGGTCTTTTTTTAACCTGTTGCCCTTTAGCTCCTCTCTGTACATTAGTCACCTCTTGTGATTGCAGGATTGACTTTGACCTCTTTCTGTCTTGCGGCGTGGTTAAGTGTAGCCCTGCACAGCTGAGCTCTCAGCATGGTTTCCCGGTTGAGCCGCTAGATCCTTTTCTTGGATTATCCTGCTCTCGCTGCCGACGCGGAGAGAGTGATTTGACATATGTCCAGAGACTAAAGCTCCTGCGGTCTGAGCATCTTGGACCAGAGTGGCCTTTACGTCACGATGAGAAAGGATCTTGGATGAAAAATATGCATCCAGTAATGCTACATTATCTTTTGCTTATGTTTTGTTTGTGGAGAATTGTAAATATTAATCATATAAACTAGAAAGATATAATCACAGATCTTACAATAGTGTATTCCCATAAAGCTTAGGGTTGTCCATTGATGCCAGTTCCCTACTCCTCCCATATGGAAATATTTTGGTCCAGTCCTGTTCTGGGTTAGTCTTAAAAAGCTGTAAAACCTTGCTTCATTCAAAAAGATTGTAGTCATTTGTAATAACTTGCTGTTTAATATATTGCAGCAGGTGATTTTGCATCTCAGTTTGTTTCTCTGCAAAGTGGGAACTCTTCTCAAAGCTGTTTAAGATAATTTCTTCCTGTTCGGTAAATGCTGTTAGACCTGGCTCCATCTTGATTGGTATAACTCCATAATTTGTGGAGAACTAACTAAATAATGTTATGCATCATAAAAGCCTCACTAGTCGTGGATATGGACCCTTCTCATGGTGTGTCGTTTAGTTACAACTAGGACTGGGCACAAATGTATTTACCTATGAACAAATAATTAAAGATGCAACATTAATGCTTGAAACATCATGAAAAACAGAGCTTAAATAACTTAATCAAATGCATTTGAAGCTAATAAAACATACTGAAAACAACAATACAACAAAATGCACGTTGTAGAAAAATCTAAGAGCATTGATCCTGCATTTTTCATGTATGCATGTTGGACTTTGAGAATCTGAGATACGGAAAAAGGTGGCTCAACAAGTATTAAGCTAAAGTATAAACTATAGTCTTGCCACCAAATATTATAAGAAAACAGCACCTTATGTCCTAATACTTCTCCTGTACAAGATGCAACAGGTCATTTGTGATTTTTTTTTTTTTTCCTTCTTTGCAAAGTTGGAATTCTTTCTGAGCATACATTTTCTGAGCCATTATCAGAAACAAACTCCTTCTACTCCTTAAAGTGATTAAATAATGTTGGACCAGTCTCTGAACAGATAGATGTGTTATTATTGTGCGTATTGTCTGTTTCTGTGGCTCCTCCCAGAAACCCGCCGCCAAGACAAACCCTGTCCACGACATTAAGCCGAAGCGTGTCTTGGTATTGACTAATCTAAGTTTGAACAATGCTACAATGTCCGGCCTGGGACCAGCAGATGGGGACGGGTCAAGGGGGCTGAAGACCTGGGGCTTTTTGGAGAAGCAGGAGGGAGCTGGGCTGTGGCAGACGAACAATGGGTCTCTACCCCCACTCTCCTCTGGATGCCTTTACTCTCTGTATCAAAATCCTGCTCGCTGAATCCCATCTGTTCTTCGTTCCCTCACTGTTTGGATCCTAAACAATAGACGGCCGTCCCGGGATAGGTCCTTATTCTTTTCACATGGTCTTATTGTTTGTAATTGATAACACAATTCATTATTTCTTGGATTGAAAAGCGAAAAGTCCTGAAAACTTAGAATTGTTTAGCCCTTCATGTTATCTCTGATGCTGCCGTAGTTTGTGGTGACGTAAAAGCCTTAGCATTTAACCTTATTTGTTAAAAACGGAGGGAAAAAAACTGTCATATTTTATATAAAAGTTATGGCAAAATGTTTCTTCAAAGAAAGAAAGATCTTAAGAAAGATTTGGTAGACTGATGGCTGTTTGAATCACTTCTCTTCTTTTATTTGTTTGTTGCGTTTCCTGATGAAACCTGTTGCAATGTGGCTGCCAAAAATTATTTAATAGCGTAATGGGAGAATCTTTTAATTATAAACAGTAGAATCTTATAATATATTGTTGATGTTACTTTGTATTGAGTCCACAACAGAAAGTGTGTCTTTGGTCACACATATAAACTATAATAATGAGCATTAATAATGTGCACACTGACCCTCCCAGGGGCCCGTGTCGTCACAAAGACTACATTGTTCTTCTGTCACACTTCGGCCCCCGCTGCATGTTTAAACTTATAAACAGCTGAGTGTCACATGAAAAAACCTAGACCCACACATGTCTGAATTGTTTTCAAACTTTTATTGTTCATGATTGAAAAAACATCTCCTCACTTTGTCTACCACTTTCCACTTGCTTACATTTTAACATAGGGACATTGCTGTTAATACCCAAAGACAATATAATAAATATAATCCCACTTGGCTTCTATATTACGCCAATTACTCCTAAATGTTTGCAGAATTTTTGTATGTAAATTAAGGTCAAAATATGACTACTAAAATTGACAGAGGAAAAGATTTTTTCGTCCAAATCTTGAGTTTTTTAACAATGTATTTCAAAAAGTGACAAGAATAGTTGACCCATTAAAAGTAAATAGTTTAGTAAGTGGCACTGTGTCATTCATTTTCCATTTCTTTGTCTCTTTCAGCGCTGGAACGCTCACGAGACAAGCACCGGAGAGGAGTATGAAGCCGAAGGTACATGTTGTTTAGTTGTTTTTCTTTTATGATTCGATGCGTACACAATACATTAGTCACAGATAAATCTCACAGTCGCTGCGTTTCCAGGTCAGATGCATCTGTGGAACCCAGACGAGCCGAGCACTCCTCGAGGATCCATCGTTTCTCTGTCGGGCCGTTTGGAGGAGAAGCTGCACGAAGCCTGTGACGACATGGCGCTGTCCTGGGATGGGTTCGCCACTCAGTCCCAACTGCTCGCTCTGTGTGAACACCTGGGCCTCGAGGTGGGTTTGAGCTTTGAATGTAATGGATTAGAAACATTTGATTACTTTGAAGATATTCCACTTAAATTATATGACAGCATTTCCATGTGCCTCAAAAAAACCTGAAATTTACTTGCCCGATATTCCAGTCTTTTAATATTTACAGGATTGGTTAAAAAGTCTCTAAAATGTCTCTGAAAATGTCCATTAAATTGAGTGTTTAGTTATTGTTGCTTAGGTCTGCTTTGTTCTTTTGTCTGGGTCTGGACTTTGTCTGAGCTCAAAGGCCTTTTTAATCCTTAAACAAGTTCATTCAAGGAGATTCAATTAGTCATTTTTAATGAATTTATAGATACATTATGACATACAGACAGTTCCAGATACAGAAACATGCCTGTTGCACACTGTCATAGGTAGATCAGGTCTGGATGTACATATGAAGGGATATTTTGGCTCAGAGGCTCAGTCTACATAGTAAACATAGATGGAAACGGCACTTCTGCTTTCCTTACTTTGCTTCCTCTTCATGTGATAATGTTACTCATAGTGTTTCTGCAAATGACTCACAATAACCATACACGTACTTTTTGTCTAAAAGTAAAAATTATTATTATTCTTTGTGTTAATCCAAATGTCAAATGTGCACATACAGCTTAAACTTGAGTGTGAAAAGGTTTGATGCTCCATTAAATATGTTGTGAGTAACACGTAGCTTCTTTCAGGTAACTGGGGATGTGCTCCAGACTCTGAGTGGTGACGGACTGATGAGTGTTCAGGAGTTTGTTTCCAAGGTCGTAAACCACAACAAACCTCCCACTCCCTCTGCCTCCACCCCCTACCGACAGCTGAAGAGAATGCACTCCACACAGGTGCCCTACACAAATATTTACTCTTTAATTTAAGCTGATGTTTAAACCCAGAATAAAATGAGTGTTTTAGTTTTGTAACTCAGTCATGAATCCTCGTTGCAGCCCTTTGACGAAGGAGGCCGTAGAATAGCCACTCCCTCAGCCCTGAGCAGCTCCATCGGCCTCCGTTTATTCTCCACTCTGGACGATGACACGGGCTACACTCCAGTCGAATACATCCTCGACGCCTGGATGGAAGAGGGAATAGAAAACAGCACTGAAATCCTGCAGGTATCAACATTTCTCTTTATATTTTTGCCATATCAGTATAAAACTCAATACATTTTCCAACGAGCGATAACATATTTATATCATCTGTTTTCTACAGGCCTTGAATTTCAGCCTCGATGGAAAACTGAGTCTTAGTGACCTCACCATGGCACTTGAAAACGAACTGCTGGTTACTAAGAATGGGATCCACCAAGCGGCACTGGCGAGCTTTAAAGCTGAGATCAGACATCTCCTGTGAGTTCTCGTTAAAAAAAGAACATTAGTCAGAGCCTTAGGTAATGCACTGAGTATGTAAACAAACACAAATGTATAAACACAAACTAATCTAAAGGAACGTATTACTGTTTACTAAACTGTTGCATGTAAGTTGTATGTTCAAAGTCTAATGTCCTATCCAATATTTGATTTTTCATTTGACAGAGAGCATGTAGACAGAGAAAGAAAAGAAAAAGAAAAAATCCTATCCGACCTGGAAAAAGCAGAAAGGCTGAAAACTCAACTCGCCACAGAAGTAGATGAGCATCACTCTGCCATAGAGCAAACGAATAAACTCAATCTCAGGTAAGAACTGCTGGATATACTTTTCTCCCCTTTAGACCTGTTTTACATTTACATATTCAATGGACAAAAGGACATTAGCAACAAAAACTGAAAAAGTAAGTAGAGAGGGGTACATTTGAGGGGTTAGATATTAAGCTGCTCTGTATATACGAGCATTTCATGAGCACAGATCACACCTTCAACATACAAGGCCACTAATGGAATAAAGAAATGAGACTAGCTTTGAGGATGACAAGCTGTTGGGCAGATTTAATTCATCCTCCTGTAGTTAACGGATACCTTTACATCATGTTTTCTCTGTTCATACACAACATTTTGTCATAGCTAAGCCTTTTTAACTCCACAAAAATAAGGACTGTTAATGCAACAGCATGTATAAGAAGGTGAGGTTATTTACAGCCTGTGACCCTTAGATAACAAACATTGTGTCCTTTAGGCTGTTTACACGCTACAGGTTTTGTTTGACATGTACAGAAGAACAGATAACATTTTTGCACTGATGGTAATCTGAGATCTACCAGATGAGATTAGCATTGGATGTAACCCTGGTCATGATTAGAATTGCGTATTGGATAAAGTAACACACATGTGGCTTGAGCACAAAGCAAAATATGTGAAAGTTATAGTTTTTTAGCTTACTGCTCCATCTGCTAATGGTAAAAAATAAAGCAGCCAACATTGAGCAGAACGTAAGTCCATAACAGGATATTGACTAGTTTTTTGGCCTCCTCTTAAATGTCTAATTTAGTTTTTAACCTGCACACTAATGTAAATAAATGTGTGATATTACTGCTTTTAATGCTCCAGTGGGTGTGTAAGTTTTTGTTGACTTTGGCTGTAAAAGGGTGTTATCCCCCTTTTTAAAAACCAAATCAAACCCTGTTAAAGTGGAGTATAATGGTCTGTCTGTTATTGCTGCATCTTTACAGGAAACTGGAGCAGGACCACAAAGAGAAACTGGCCGCGGTGCGATCAGAGCTGATGAAAGAAATGGACCAAATACAGCAACAGGCCGGGCTTCAGCGCGAGGAACTGGAGGCAGAGATCGAGAAAATCAGAGAAGACGAATCCTTCCTCAGAGACCACCTCTCCATCTCCGTCAAGGTATAAAAACCTCACAACCATTACTTACTGTACATGACATTATATAATATCTATAAAGTATTTTTTAGTATTTGAGGAATTGATTTTATTCTGAAAATCCTCTTTTAGGAAAACCGTCGTCTTGAAATGGAGTTGTTGGACAACACTGAAAAACTGATTGAAGCTGAAAACCAAATCACAAAACTTCAGACAAACCTGGACAAAGTCATGAAGGATAAGGTGCCACAAACATTTAAGTTTAATAAAATACTTTTGAATTTTCTTTTTCAAGATTAAACTAAAACCTTGTATATTCTTTTTCAGTTTGGAGAGTTGGACCCTGGCAGCGCTGAGTTCTTTCTTCAAGAAGAACGCATTAAACAACTTCACATCAGCTATGAAGCTCAGTGCAGGGTAAACCAAAAACTCTTCAACATTTTTATTCATACTTTGAAGTTAAATGATGGTGATGGTTGCTTTAAACCATGTTTCAGTTGCACCTTTAGACAAAATAGTGTGTTCAAAATAGAAACAGGAATGTGATTTTTTTTTTGTTGTTGTTTGTCAGCTCTGGGTTTGTTTTTTTGTCCACACTGGGCACTTTAGAAACAAATGCAAAGAGTGCAGCATAGTATTGACTGATGTATCTGCTGAACTGTATTCTTACATATAAATGACAATATCCACCTTTATTTTGTAGGAACTGCAGGACCGCATCGACGAGCTGCAGTCTGAGTTGCAGGAGTTTCACAGTCTCGGTCGAGTTCATCCGTCGTGTCACAAGCCTCTCTCTGAGGAGCTGGAGAGTAAAAGCCCCGGCATGGAGTCTGACCCTGGTAAGTCTGATTTAAACTCACCTACACAAAATAACAGAAGCTCGTCTTTTAGCTGATAACTTCTGGGCTCTCTACAGGCATCGGCTCAGAGGAGGTGCAGCCTTTCAACATGAGCCTCGAGGCAGAGATGATGCTGGAGCAGCTGAAGGACCGTCACCTTCAGGAGATGGAGGAGCTGAGGAACCAACTGGAGAGCAAGGTTAGCAGTGGGTCTGATACTGAACTGAGCGTTTATACGTATGTTTGACACTGAAAAATGAACAGAAACATGATAAAATTGTTCAGCAAGTAACCAGCTACATTTAGGACAATACAGGGTCAAATAAATAAAATGGGTGAACAGGTTTTGTCCGTTTTAATAAGGAGACACTACTATTCCTATTCACTTTGATTTCTTATTATTAGTTTTTTTAAATGAATATTATTAGAAATGATTAAATTACAAAATTCACTGCAGTGTGGCCTCCAATTATTGCCCTATTCCCGTGTTAATTTACAAACCTACACAAATGTGATCAATTTAAGCATTAACTCAGCATTGTTTCATTTTGCCACAGATCAATGAATTTAACTCAATGGTGGAAAAGCAGAGAGCATCTCAGGAGGAGCAGAAGGCAGCGTTAGCTCAGCGACACCAGCAGGAGATCCAGGCTTTGAGGGACAACATGGCCAGCTTCCAGAGTCACGCAGAGGAGCTTCAGAGACGGTTAGAGCAGGCTGAGCTGGAGCAGAAACAAACCGAAGAACGGGACGAAATAGAGGAAGAAGAAGTGCAAACTCTCAGGCAACAGCTGCTGGAGGCTCACACGTACAACGCAGATTTGGACGAACAGCTCAAGAGTCTTGAAGAACAGCAAACAGAGATGAATGACAGCTTTAACAGAGAGATGGAGGAGCTGAAGAGAAAACACGCCGAAGAGATTACAAAACTAGAGCAAACACAAGCTGAAATGTTTGAAGCCAAAGTGGAAGAGGAGAAGAAGAGTCTGTTCAGTGAATTTGAAAAAGAAAAGGAAGTGTTGAAGCAAAACCATGAGAATGAACTGAGAGCAAAGCTAGAACAAGCTCAGGTAATGTTTGAAAAAGAAAGAGATGAGATTGTTCAAAAGCTGACGGAGCAGTGGCAGAAAGAGCGCGCTCAGTTAGACGAACAAAATACAGAGTCTTTACAGGCGCTGCTCGAGGAAGAGATGCTTAAACTCGTCCGAGAGCAAGAGGAGAAGGAGAACAAACTGCGAGAGAAGTGGGAAACTGAACGAAAACAGATTCAAGAGCAACACGAAGACATCCTGCTGCAAAGACTGCAACAACAGACGCTCGAGTTCGAACAAAAGGAAAAGAAGCTAAAGGAAGACTGGGAGCGAGAGAAGCTGCAGTTGGAGGAGGATTACGAGGGCATGGTGCAGGAGCGGCTGAGTGAGGAGCTGAAGAAGATGGAGGCTGAGAAAGAGGAAGAGGAGAAGAGGTCTGACAGGTTAATGGAAGAAGAGAGGGCCCGGCTTCAGGAGAGTCACCGGGAAACAGTGAAGGAGCTGACGGAGAGGCACCGAGAGGAGAGGGAGGCACTCAGCAGCACTTTGGACAAACTACGAGAAGAGATCACACAGGAGAGGTGAGAAAGTCCCGTTTAAATGGGATTTGTTTTGGTTTTGTGTTGCTAAAGTTCAGGTTTATTGGTTTTAATATCGTACAGACACTGATAACTGAGCCACATTCAACAATAACATAAGCTTTGTTCCTGCTGAAGGTTCTCAGGGGTGTCCTTTAAATCCTTAAATTTGCAAATGTGTTTTCAAAGTTCAAAATGCCCCAAGATTTTGGAAAAAAGGCTTGAAAATGTAAATATTTTGCTTTCAATTGCTTTCTGACTGAATAGGTTGCACTACATTTATGAAATAAGCTCAAGAGCCTAAAATGAAAACTCAAGAAAGAGCCATCTGTGTTGAATATTGTGATTAAAAAATATGGCCTACGATCCTTGGAAAAACATTCTGACACAGTAAAAGTTCAATTCAGTTCAATGTTATCAAGAAATGCAAGACTCTGGACTAACTTACGCTAAACCTGGAGTTAAGTAAAGACTAAACCAGGTCTAAATTTTGGACTAAACCAAGACTTTTTGAGCTCTTGTTGACCACTATTTTGACATTGCTACAGTGAGAATCAGATGTAAAACTATAACATTATTGAAACTCAAGCAGCCATATTAAATATAATTGGCCATAGTTGTCAATTTCTGGGAAGTATTGAAAATAACCTTAAAGTGGGGCTTGACCAAATTAGGAAAATGATTAGAAAATGATTTACAATAATGTTAAATGTCATAATGGGGACATGACTTTTTGAATTTCATTTTCAAATTTAGTTAAAATAAATGAAAACATGGCTTTATATGAATCTTATTTGGTCGTACTAGAATTTCGACTTCATCTGATTAAATTATTTTGACCTACAAAGCGTTAATATCAGTTGAAGCTGGTGATATTTCTCCAACTTTAAATGCAATGTTATGTGGAGCCCTACTTGAAAAATGTAAAAAGAGCTTGAATTTGACCTCAGAAGATGTATGAACCAGAACACTAATGCAATAACACAGTCTGACTCATCTCACATGATTTTTCAATTAATTGTTTTGCTCCAACACAAGAAAACAAACATGATCATGCAGCTAAGACAGAAGACTATTGTTTTCCCAAGTCTTTGTTTTTAATCCATTCATAGGACAACACAACTAGGAGTTTTCTGAGTATAATGAGGTCTACTTTGGTTTCACGTGTCTCTTTTTAGTCTAAGCAGTCGTTTCCATCCTTTTATTTCTTTCTTTAATTGGTTCAAAGTCTATTTACTTTTGTCCAGTGCAGTTTATTCTCTGTCCGTTAGTATTTTCCCATAGAAATCAAACTCAAATCCACAAAGACTAGACTATTTTTTTGTATAGAATAGAAAATGTATCAGGAAAGCAGGCCTGGCTAGTCTCTTTTAGCTTTAAATCCAAACATATAAGAGAAAAGTGAGCTAAAATGCTTAAAATAATGATGTTCTAGTGTAGCATTAAAAGATAATTCAGTTATTAACACTGACTGACTAACCGTGTGCAGGAAACAAATCGAGGTGAGCTTCAGCCAAAGACTCAAAGATGCGGAGGAGCGTTTCACGGTTGATCAGGAAGCCGTTGCAGAGCGTTTTCAGGCCGATGTTTTGAGGCTCGAACAGCACTACCAGAGCGAGCTGAAGGCTCTTTGTGAGAACCACAGGAAAGAGAAGTGTCAGTGGGAAGAGCAGATACAAAACGCTCTGGAGAACGCCGAGGAACAGAGACGAGCGATGGAGGCCGTTTTAGAGCGAGAACGAGAGAGGATCACCGAGGAGTGGACGAATGAGGTGCACGAGATCGAAAATGTGCACAAAGAAGAAATGGAGGCTCTGGTTTTTAAGAATGAGCAGCTGCAGAGTGAAATGGACGAGTTTGTGAGTCGAGCCCAGATGAAAGAAATCGAACTGAGCAAGCAACTGAATGAGCTCCACAACAGGCTTCAGGAAAGTCTGGAGACAAAAGAGGAGCTGGTTTCTCAAGCTCAAAAACAAGCCTTCGAGACTGAGCTACAGCTGAAAGAAACGGTTGAAAGTTTAAAACAAGAAAGAGATGAGCTTGAGGTGAGATATAGAGAGATTGGAAGTATTTCTGAAAAGCAAATTATGGAAAGGATTGAGCTGTTAACAGAGCGGGATGATTTGAAAATGAGAATTGAAGCGTTAGAAATGACGATAAAGAAGGCAGAAGGAGATTTTGAACTTGAAAGAAAAGAGCTGCGAGGAACTATATTTGAATTGGAAGAAAATATAAGATTGTTTGGTTCACAAGAGAATCAAAGTGGAGAGCTGCTGAGCGAACGAGATCTGCTTCGAAACAAAATAAAAGAGCTGGAGGTGGAAGTTAGTCAGGTTTTAACTTTTGTTGAAAAGAATGAAGTAAATGATACAGAGGAGGAGGCAGGTCAAGTGAATGTAGATGTAGAAGAGGCTGTGAATACAAGTGAAAGTGAGGAAACTGACAAAGATTCGAAGAGTTCGTCCCAGTCTACTTCAAGTGTGGACGAAGATAATGTTGAAGGACAGGAAACAATAAAAACTACGATTGAAGATCTTGCTCATAATGAATGTAATGAAAACAAGCCTGGATCCAGTGAAGGTCAAGAAGACAATATGGAGTCAATAGATTATTATGAAAACACACAAACAGAACATATACAGGACAATATATATGGGGAAAAGTGTCTAAATGATGAAATATGTGAAAGTAATAATGAAGTAGATTGTGTTGGAGTTTGTCTTGACCTTGATTTGACACAATGTCCCGACCTCAGACCTCATTGTGGTCATGTAACATTTCAAAACAAACCGGGAGCTGTTTCTTCACATGAGACGTGTGAAAATAGTGCTGTTTTCTCTCGGCTCGAGGCGTCCGAAGGTGAAGATTTAGATGAAGATTCGTTGTGTGAAACCAAACCTCAGGAAGTGCTGGATTTAGACTTTGGGAGTGTTTCGCGTGAAGATGGCCGCCGTCATGAGACTGTGGTTGATGCCTCGGCGCCGCAGGAAACAGACGACCCGGTTCAATGGTTTGAGGAAGATGCTGTTGATAATTGTCCAAATGAATCTCACAAACCAATGCACGGAGATATTGTAATTCCCGAAATAAGGTTTGAGCCTGTTCTCTGCGGCGATGAAGACCAAGATGTGATCAAACTGAAAGCTTTGTACAACACTGCCTCAGAGGAAAATATTCTCCTGCACGAAAAGATTTCTCTGTTGCAGCAGAAGATAGAAATTTTAGAGATCCTCTTGGCTCATAACAACGAGAAACTCAAAACTGGACATCAGGCTTTAGAGGAAAACTACAGCCTGAAAGTGAAGCTGTTGTTGTTAATGGAGCACATTAAAGAGCTGGAGAGGAAGGCCTTCAAAATGGCCGACTTACAGATTCAGTACGAGGATAGTTTGTGTGAAAATGAGAAATTGAAAGAGCAAAACGCAGAACTAGAAAAAAGGATGTGGAGCCTCGAGAGTAGGATGAATATATATCACGGTTTACCAGACTCTCAGGCGCCACTGGTGGACGAGATCAGCCGAATGAGAGAAGAGAACGTGAAGCTGTCCGAGCTGCTGGGAGATCTGGATCGACCGAGTGGGGTAGTATCCACTGTGCGTCCCGAAAGCAGAGCCTCGGTGAGTCCCGCAGATGAAGACTTCCTGGATTTGAACGAGCAGTTAAAGGTCCAAGCAGTGACCGAGTTGGAGGACTGCTGCGTTGAGTTCGAGAAGCAGAACACCAAACTGCGCAGAGCCATTACAGAACTGCAGGACCAGTCCCAGACACTGACTGAAACCACACAAGTCCATAGGTAACAGGAAGCAAAGTAGGAAGTACCTCTAGGAACCCATTTGTAGGACCCAGTTCTCCGTCTCCTGCTGCTGTGGCTTTGGTCGTCCACTCCCAGTATTCTGTCCGTCCTACGAACCTCTCAAACCTCTGCAAATGAGCCTTTATGTGTTGTTATAGCAGCTTATATTTGATTTGTAGGTTGCCTTTTAAATAAATAGTTTGTGTTTGATACAAATTGTTCAAGGTGCAGCTGTTTAAAATGTCTTGTGTATTGCTTTTTACCCCAAATTTCCTAAATCCAACAAACCTTTAATATCAATATAGTTTGTTTATGTTGCCCTTTTATGTGGCTAGTTCACTCTTGTTTGTCGACAGTTGTTATGTTTTTGTCTGTCGTTAAAACTTATTCTATTCTATTTAACTCTAGATCTGAAGCCAGACGTCTTTCTGAAGAAAATCTCGTTCTCAGGCAGAAGATTGCTACTTTGAAGGAAGAAAACCTAAAGGGGACCCGAGAAGAGCTGACGTGAGAATTATAACAATATTTCTGATAAGCACATCCAATGTTGTTTACATTTAAGCTAACATTTGATTTTCTTTTGATTGTTCTTGTAGACAAACACTGGACAACCTGAAAAAAGAGAAGATTGCGTCTCAAAAGGCTGCTGCTGATTTCAAGAAACAGGTAAATACACATTGTTCAGTTCCTGATGGCGGGAGGTTCAGGTCTTCAGGTTTTTGCTTCAGCTTGTTCCTTTTTACAACAAAAGCAACACAAATGACTAAAGCAAAGAGGGGTCACTCAGGGAGAAACAAGCCTCACAAATCCAGTTAGCAGTGCTGGATTCAGAACAGTGTTTGACAGACATTTGAGAGAAATGGGTTCAAACAAAAATGTAGCAGCTTTAACGTCCCTCCTCTCATCAGTAACTTAGACAACGGCTGGCAATGCAATGCAAACAACTTGAAGACGCTGCTTTTTGTCCATCTTTGCAGATTTCCAAGCTTCAATCCCAAAGCCAGGCTCTTGAAGATAAAAATGGAATGCTGTCAGAAAAAAATTCCCAACATCTGTCAGACATGGAGGCGCTCCGGCAGCAGCTGTCTGCTCTGGTCGACGAGAGGAAGGAGAAGACTCCTGCGGAGGATAAAAGCCAGGTAAACCATAGTTTCTGACAGACCTGTGTTTTTTGTCGATGGTAGCTGTAGTTAATCGGTGGTTGTTCTGTGTTAGCTGGCGGCCTGTGTGTCTGCTCTGGAGGCAGAGTTGAACAAAGCTCTGGACGACACTGCGCAACTGAAGCAGAAAAATGCACAGCTCTCACAGGAAGTGTGTGATCTCAGGGAGAAGGTGAGTGTCAGGGACAGACTGAGATCTTTTAAAAGGTTTTAGACAGACCTGTGCACTGAGATCTGTTCTGGATGGAGTGGAGGATGTATATTACCTGGTCTGAACAGAACAAAATGTGGCTCAAATGTATGAGCTTTGCTTTGATAAACTACAGTATTCATGGATTTGGTTTTATGTTTGCAAAGAAATACTTTATTTGACTTGGTGTCCATCTGGTGGATCTGGGATGTGAGGCTTGTTGGTACGCAGTGTCTTGATTTTCTGAAACACATTTCTCACAAAGGAGGCAATAAAGTCTAATCTTGTGTATTTTAATGAAGGATCCTGCATCCACATGTGCACAGTCTGATGTGAGATCTTGTGTTCATCAGGTGGACGGGATGGACTCTTTGAAACTTGATCTTTCTGATCTGGCAGAAGAGAAGAAGAATTTAGTGAAAGAGACTCAAGTCCTTTGTCATCAACTCGCCAAAGCTCAGGAAAAGGTAAGTAAATACGTTTCTCCTAATGACAGCACCTTCATTTTCTTTTTGAATTAATAATAGAGCTATCTTTTTCTGCCTAAAGGAATAGCTGACATTGACATATTTAAAACTTGTCTATTTTAACTGTTCTAGATCAAGGCAGCAGATGAAAACCTTCAGGCTCTGACTCTCCAAAGCAGTCTGCTGAAGTCCGATGTTCGGGTTTTGCAGCAACAGAAGGACTCCCTCCAACATGAAGTGGCTTTATTACACAAAAAGCTGCAGAACGCCAACGATAAAGTACGATTTCTCATAATATTCATCAACTATGTTAGTCATTCGTGGTTTGAGGTGAAAAACTGTAAACTACTTGTGTGTCTTTTGCAGAATCAGGTTTTGGAGATGGCCTTGCACTCCAGTGGTTTGCAGAGTCAGAGTAAAAAGCTGCTGAGGGATGAGCTGACTCGTCTGATGGAGCAGGAACAAAAGATTATGAAGCAGGAAAACGAGAGGCTTCAGGCTGAAGTCCTCGGCGTCAAAGGAGACCTCAGACAGTCCAGAGAAAAGGTGAGCTACATATACAGCAACAAATACACAATTTTTTGTTGAAGTTGAAGTCAAATGTGATTTTTCAAGATATGACTTATTTTCGTTATACCCTACACAAGAAGACAGACAAGTTGTGCAAATTAAAAATAAATAGGCTCAGGGTACTCATACATAGGTTCAAGAAATTAACTAAAAGACAACGAACACAGTAAAAACAATAATAATTAAATATGAAATCTATAGTTTTAGAGGGTTTTCAGACATAATCTGCAGCATTTTCTCTGTTTATAATTTCTAAAAAATTAAAATTCATAAGTAATACATTGAAAAATAAATTGCATAATTGTGGACATAGGTTTAGTTTAAAGCTCAGACTCTGGAACCAGTTAGAGACTTTTACTCTCGGAGCTCAACATCTGTTCTGTGATGTAAGACGAAGCTGGGAGCCAAGCCTTGAAGAGCTTTAAAGGTCATCAGTAAAATCTTTAAATCTACCCTTAAACATAGAAGGAGGCAGTGAAGAGGATAAAACAGGGAGAGTCTGAGCCCAGCAGCTTAACACTCAACAGTCTGTCGTCAGGATTAACACTACAGCAGTCAAAATAATAAATCACATGTGTTTGTTGCAGGTTCGACAACTTGATGCAACCATTGTTTCCCTGAAGCAGCACAAACAAAATCAATCATCACTGTTACAGGACCTGGAGAAGGAAAACATCTCTTTAAAACAAGAGTTGGAAACACAAAATGAGAAAACAAAGGTAAAACAGACTTGTAGATAAAGGGAGAGGCTAATTATAAACCATATTCATGATGCATTACTTTATATGTTATTTGGTTTCAGAGCAGAGAAGCTGGAGGAGGTCTCACAGAAATAGAGAGCCTTCAACAAGAAAACGAAGCACTCAAAGCCCAAATGTCTCGACTGTCCACGCAGCTGATAGAGGTGGGTTCACTTTGTTTGACACAGACATCCTTCAACACGTAGTAGAGCTCTGTACAGACACATTATGTTCCCGTTTGTGTTTTTCACCAGACTTTTCAGGCTCAGCTGGTCGGGCTGCTTCCTCCGTCTCCTCACAGGACTCCACGAGGACAGCATCGAGGAGAAGAGGCTGAAAACGCACAGGTACAGCCATTAATCCGTGTCATAGAGTCGCA
The DNA here is from genome assembly GCA_036850595.1 of Rhyacichthys aspro. Taxonomy (NCBI): domain Eukaryota; kingdom Metazoa; phylum Chordata; class Actinopteri; order Gobiiformes; family Rhyacichthyidae; genus Rhyacichthys; species Rhyacichthys aspro. Next base: position 18,572,322 of record CM072169.1, read on the forward strand.
CAGGAACATTAAAGATGATGAATAGTCAGAAATCAAAACTGGGCCTTGGAAAAGACTTATATTATTAATGTCTTTTTATGCTTGGTCCCATTTTTGACTCTTCATCTGCTCCAACCATGATTAGTTTTATTTACCCCTGCATCAGTCTTAACATTTACATTAAAATATTTAGTTTTGGTCCAGTATTTTGTAAAAGATGGTGCATAAAATACTTAAAAATGGGCTTGAACTTATTCCTTAAACATCAACACAGCCACAGTTTTAGAGAAGCCAAGGAAAATACACTTCTATAACAACTAATAAAGCTTCTTTTGGTTAAAAGTTAAATGTTGTGCTACATCAAGTTATTTACCTGCATTTATTTATTGTATTTTTAGAGCTTTCTTTGGCCCTCTAAACCATCCCTAAGCAATATATTCTAAAAATATCCTCTATTAACTAAACATTTAGAGACAGTGGCCCTATTTTATATTTTATTTTTGAGTTTTTGAGGGAACAAGTTACTTATCCCTCAATATTTCATAGTTTCCCTTTTGCAAAATACTGGACTATCCCTTTAAAACAGATTATTGATAATAGGGATGCACCAAACACATCTTAAATTATTTTTTGTGTTGCATTATGTTAATCATTCCTCTTTAATTTGTGGACCGTTCCGTAAAGGCTTTGATTCATCCAGTTTATATTACACTGATTTAGAAGTAGCATCTTATTAAGACAAAAGCTCTTAACCATTGCCTCCATATTTGACGGTGCATCCCTAGTTTTACTTTAGCTTTTATTTAGTGCTACATTCATCTACAAACCTCATTCCTCTCACAGTCATTATTTACTTCACGGGCCGTCGGTTTGACTCAGGAAACACATCCCTGTCTCCTACATGTTTCCTGTCACTCATTTCAGGTGGATTTTATTCATTCTGATCCTTTTGGCAGAACTTATTTTTCCAATTATTTTATTAACACTTTAAAAACCTGAGCTGAGTGGCATCTATAGTCTTTTGTTTCCCATCACTGTTTGTTTCGAGGCTTGTTTTGGTGCTTGTCTCAGATCCATTCACCTCCTTAAGTTGTGTTGTTTACGTTTTGGGTTTGGTTCTTTTAACCTTTGATATCTGGTGTGTCACATGTAATTTTCCATCTCAGGGACGTTAAAGCAGTATCAGTAGCGTGACTTCTTTGGCTGGGTGTGGTTTTAGCGGTTGTTTTCCATTTCTCACGCTTCACACCGCCTTCCACCTTTTCCTTTTAGCAATTTATGTCTCATCCACCTTTATCTCAGCATCAGACTGTTGTTTATATATAGACCATATGCAGCAGTCACATATTTTTATTGTTAAGATGTCAGTTATTCTAGTAGAGTGATAGTTTTGTTTGTTTTACTTGGGGTTTTATGGGATGCTTGTAAATATTTAGTCATATTGTGCCACCAGAGCTTTAAATTAAAGATATTATGAATGAATGAAAGCTTTATTGCCCAGAGGGGTATTTGCCTTGCACCAAAAGCTTAAAGAAACAGAGATATATACAACACAGTGGACATAACAAAATAATTAAAAGCACAGTAAGGCAATAAATACAAATATACATAAATAAATTGATAAAAGAATACTATATACAACCGTAGGCATCACAGGAATAAACTTTGGGATGTCAGTGAGTGCAGTACAGTATATTACTGACTATAGGTCCTCCAAATAAATGCATTTTAACACCAAACAAGTTTAAACTAAATAAATAAGTATATAAGTGTTAAGACAAGGAGTCCAAGTCTTAATCCAAGTCCAAACTCAGAGGGGTCAGTGTGAAATAGTCTCCGAAATAAACCAGTTGTGGTCTTTACTGGTGTTGATTTAAAATCCCCAAACCTCTGTGTCTGAGACGGAGGCAAAAGATCATTAAAAAGTGGTTTTAAGAGCAGCCCAAAGACCAGTCTGATCCACTTGGAACTAGATTCTTATAGTATATTATGTATTACAGCTCCAAGTCTGCAGAATAAAACTTTTACAGCACTTCAAAACAGCTTTTATTATTCATTTATAACACTGGTCTGTTGTGTTTTAGACGGCCCAGCTTTAATAATATAGATCTGCACAGGTTTCAAAGCATCCCATTCAACCCCACTTCACAAGAACCATTATTACCACAGTATTTTTTTATTTTCACTCGGAGTAAAGTAGAAATGTGTATTAAAATATCAGTTCTAGTCAGGTGTAGTTGTGTGTGATGTTTAAGGTGAGTTTGTTTGTGGTGAGGGAGCGCCCTGGTGAAGTGTGCCTGCCTTTTCTCTCCACCAGGGGGCGGTGCCGGAGCAGAGGACGGCTCACGCAGACAGCTACAGGCGGATCGGTGGACTCTAACCAGCCTCTGTCTTCTGCTCTTCGCTCTAACCTCTTCCTGCGCTCAAACTAAACCCTGCCTCCTCTCTGCGTCTTCATACGAGACTAATGTTGAACGAATGTCGAGGCGCGAATGTGAACTTGTGCTTTTCTGCTGTTGTAAGACGGGAACGCACGAGAAAGTGTCCCCTGTGTTTTTCCCAATGGGATATGAACTGAAAATAGGCAAAGATTAATCTGAAATGCCAGCTTAAAGTCATATTTTAGGAATTTTTTTAATTAGATTTGTTTGTGGTTCTTGTTTAAAGTGAGTCTATTACCTGACAGCTACAGCAAATGAATATGTGTCTGAAATTATCCTCCATCTGGCTTTTTATAATGCATATTTTTACTGAGAGATGGTTTTTATTTTGGATATTACAGTGTGCTCCGTCAGCTTGTTGAGGGATCCATAGCTGTGGTTGGTTTGGCAAAGAAATACTGCTGTGGGACGCACTGTAGTCAAATCCAATGAAAACCTGGTCAAATGGAACAAAAACCTGCTTAAATTTGACAATAACCTGTTTAAATCCAATTAAAACCTGTTCAAATTCAACTAAATCCTGTTCAAATCCAACTAAAACCCACTAAAATCCAGTGAAAACCAGCACACATCCATCTGAAACCTGCTCAAATTTGTCTATGTGTTTAAATCCAGGTAAAACCTGTTCCAATTCGACAAAAACTGTTCAAATCCACCTAAAACCAGTTGAAGTCCATCTATAACCTGCAGAAATCCAACTCAATCCATCGAAATCTGTTGAGATCCACCTAAAACCTGTTCAAAGCTATCTAAAACCAGTTGAAATCAATTAATCAAACACAGGTGTAAATCTTACTAAAACCAGCTCAGATCAACCTAAAACCTACTCAAATCCATTGAAAACCTGCTCAAAATTGACTACAACCTGTTTAAATCCAACTAAAACCTCTTCCTATTCAACTAAACCATGTTCAAATCCACCTAAAACCACTTTGAATCCAACCAAAACCAGCTAACATCCATCTAAAACCATCCCAAATCCAACAACACTAAAAGACACATGGACCCTGACACTAAAAGCTGCTCATAAACAGCTGTACACTGCTTCTCTTGGGGCTTTTCCAACATTACATTGTGTTTTCTCTGAGACACGTTTACAGTTTTTTTCAAATGTACTAAAGGTAATACACTCACTATTGACAAGTACAACTGTAGTTTGTGAATCCTGGACCTTTTTATAAACCTTGAATGTGATTACAGGGAGTCTTTGTAAAGCAGGGTTATGTTTTTCCAAGAATGTACTCTTTTTTTCACTTGTAATGGATCATGTTTGGAGACAGGGTGTTTATTCTAAGGTGAAATCATGGGACAGTTTGCCTTATGATCATCGAGAAGTGTAAAATCTGTGCCTGAAGGACTTTAACAATCAGGACATGTCAGGCTCTGAATGCATTTTGTGTTCCATCAGGGTTTAATGAGATTTACCAAACACTGTCTGTACTTTTCCCTTTTTTACACTTTCCCTGAAGCTAAATGTTGGTGTTTATTTCTTCTTTCTGTTGCTGCTACACATTATTTCTCTTTTCCTTTAAATTCACGTTACTTTGTCCCTTTATAGTTATTAATATTATGTCAAGTTCCTTTGTATTCCATCATATGTGTTTTATTTATTTTAATAGAACCAGGTTTGTTTTTATTTATGCATTAAATTAATAATTATTTTTGTAGCAGATATACATGCCATATTTTTATACATTATTATTTAAATTTTATTTATTTTTAGTCATCTTTCCTTTTCGTGTAATAGAAATGTCAATGTTAAGATTAAATAAAGCTTCTGCCTCCAAATAAATGACCCTTCGTTTAGTTTTTTTACAAAGATTTGAATCACAATGAATACATTTACATTAATATTTATTTATTGGAGAGATTTGATGAGATATTCGTTGTTTTCTCGCAGGATGAAAGGGAGAGGAAAATGAAGAAGATGGAGGAGCGAATGAGAGAAATCGAGCTGTCGCTGCACAACGTGAAGCTGCTGCTGAAAGAGAAGGTGACGCAGCTCAAAGAACAGGTCAGTTCAGAGAAAAAGAGTTTGTCACTCTCCGGGATCAAATGTTTCAAAGCAAACAGACTGTTATTATTTGTGTAGCTTCCACCTTTTTCTTAGTTTTATGACAAACTAAAAGCGGTTTTGTACAGTTACAGTTAATGACTTTAAGCTCCATTTAGTTTAAGCACAAAATAAATCTCTTCTTTGCATGTTCACTTGTGATAAATTATAAATCCTCATCACACTCTTTCTGCCTCAAGCTGAACAAAAACGGAAAGGCGGACGTCCTGATCAAAGACCTGTACGTGGAGAACGACCAGCTGCTGAAGGCTCTGGAGATCACGGAGCAGAGGCACAAAATCTCCGAGAAGAAGAACTACCTTTTGGAGGAAAAGATCTCGAGTCTGAGCAAAATACTGCGAGATTTAAACCCCTCTCCTCTCCCTTCGCTGCAGTATCACTTCACCTGCTCGTAATAATCCACCGACAACGAATCCTCAGGACGTTTTTCAGCTTTGTTTGTCTTTATTTGGTTTAAAAAGTTCACATTTTACCACAACACTATTTTAAAGAAGCCATTTTTGACACTCCAGCTCACTTTTTACTTGTGTCTTTGTGCTTTTGTTTGAACTCCTGCCTTTAACAGGAACCAAAGCTGCCTGTTGTCTTTGTAAAGTCAAATAATGTGACCTTTTATGTGCTTTAATGTAACGTACACTACCAGAAGTGAACATGAACTCACTGTAAAAGCAATGCTTACTATTTATAATATTTTTATAAAACACTTTTTTGTTGCAATATGTAAAGCCATATTTGAAGTCATTATGAATGTCTAAATACAAATGAAGGATAATGATTTGCTGCTGAAAAGTGATACAAGGATGTGCCTTTGTGGTACATTGAAATAAAGATACAAGTTTTTAGTCTGTGCTTGGTTTGACTGGTCATTTTTTCTCTATTTGTTTTTATTTATTATGTGTGCTTTTATAAATTGGTAATGGTCAGATTAGTGCTAAGAATAATATAATAAAAAATAAAAATATAGCTTTAAAATCAGTTGAATGGCACTTGAAAACAAGAAAACAAAGAGGAAAATTGGGGGAAAAAAGAGCAATTATGAGAATTATAAGAATCATTTGGGCTTTTGAAATATGGGTCCTCTAAAAAAAAGTTTGGGAAACACTTGGATCCTGTGTCTCGATGTTCTTATTCCTCATTTGAAAAATAAAACACACTAAATATTTTGGACCCCACTGTAGGCTTAATGTAAAAGTGTAAAGAATGTAAGGTTCATATAAAAATAGTCCTAACAGCTGATGTATATTAAATAAAGAGCCTGACACAATGCCTTTTCCTGGTGAAGTATTTCAGTCTCTGCAGCTGCTGTGTTTATTTTTCTGCTGATGGTACCTATCTTTATCATTTCTAAAAAGATCCTGTCACATTCTTTTTACTCAGTAACACAAAGTTGCTTATAGCCTCTCTTTAGGGTGACTGTATATTTCCAGTGAAAATGTTTCTAAACTATGACAGTCTGTTAAATCTCATGAAGGACGTGACATAAATGACTGAGCAGTGTCCTTCTCTCATATTTGGTCATAGATTATTGCTAATTTACATTTAAAAGAAGCTACTACTGTAGATTTTACAAAGCCATGAAGCCTAATCTTACTTATATTACATGTAGGGTGACCATGTGTCCATATTTAATGGGGATTGTCCCACTTGTCCCAATAAATATCTGTAATATGATGTAATGTGTCCCAGTTTTGAACAGACCATGTCTCTATTGTCCCCATTTTAACAAATACCAATCACTGTGACAAACTTTAGAACATTTTTCCATTGTCTCTTACTATTATTCATGTGGCCTTTCATGTTTTTTTACCCATAAACAACTTTTATATTCAACCTGATGCTGTAGCTTGATTTTAAACATGTGCATCAATAATGTGCTCAGGTTTTAGTCTTAAAAGGTCATGTTTTTTTGTTTGTTTTAGTTGCTTATGTTTAAATACACCACTGCAGCTCTAATTTTCTCTATATACAAAATTGGAATAACAATTGTTTTAAACTGAAAACACATTTTTCGACATATTATTTTTTTTTCTGCCAGAGGATTTGTGAAAAAAACTAAAATATATCCCAGTTTTGTGGTGTGGGAAATATGCTCACCCTAATTAAATGGTGACACAAAAACCCTAGAATAAAGCTTTTAGTAAGAACTTTACCAATCATATATGAGTCTTGAGAGTTGAGATAATAGATACAAGTTCTTTCCTCCTAAAAGAGGATGGGCAGGGCTGCTGAGATCACTCCCAGTGCGTCTCTTCAGCTGCAGCAGAGTCTGAGCTGCTGCTAAAACTAAAACATGTTCCCTCTTCTCTATTTACGGACTGAACGGGATGATTGTGGAGCCGATGGATTGTACCAGAATATCACACCGCCTTGTTGTTGATGTTTCCGAGCTTTAAGTTATGCTCTCACGAAAGAAAAGCAAAAACGAAGCGTCCAAACCAGCCGAGGTTCACGGGAAATATGTGAAGAAGGAAACGTCGCCGCTCCTCAGAAGTGAGCAACAAGTAGCACTTAGCATTAGCCACTGCTAGCGGCTAACAAAAGTTTATTTTAGTCCAAACAGCGGATTGTTTCTGATAATAAATATCCATATACTTGCATGTGGACCTTTTCTTATGAAATAATGAGTCACACACCTTTAGCAAGCAGTTTATAAAGGTTTTATACTCTGTAACTACGCAAAATGCTAACTAGCAAGCTAACCAAACATTGACCGAGTTGCTAATGCTAGCTGCAGAGATGAGGTGATGGAAAGAGTGGATAAAAGTTGATAAAAGTCATTTGAACGTTTGAAAAACTGGGTTTAAAGCTGCCCACTTTCAAGCGTATTTTGTAAACAATAAAAGCTGCTTTTAGATGTTAATTGACAAGGGAAAATCGACATAAGAGACTTTTGCTGTATTACATTATAACAGTCAATGGTACTAACTCTTTGGCACAACTCTGTCAGCTGAATCAATTGTGTACAGACTTTGTTTCTTCACAGTTTTAAACACATAACACATTGTCCTCTGCCTGGACTTTGCCATTTAACTGCTCTGTTTACATGTGAGAGAGGTTTGGAATCTGTGTTAATCGAAATGACAGCTAAAGTTTATTAACACCTGTCTTCAAGGATGTTGGGTGTGCACTTGTAGTCAGGAGAAGACTATTTTTATTGGGTTCTTTTTGATATAAAGCTGTGAGTAGGATCCCACTCTTTATTTTCAAATGAATCTTCTCCCTGCAGGATTCTCAGATTAATTTAAGATAGTCTTGTACCGATTCAATAACAAAATCATGAAGTTTGTCCTTTTGAAAGACAGGAGCAATATTGTCTTTGAACCTTTTATTAACCTATGTGTTTAACATTAAGGTCACCCTATGCAAGCCTATTTAGTATTGTATTTTGTTCATGTAAGCCTAAAATTATAAAATAGCTTTCATTTAAACGTTAAAAAGGTTTGAATAGTGCTTACATTTTGGATAAAGTGTTTGAATATTACACTTTAACTGTTAATTAGATGGAGACATAAAATAAGTTGAAGAGCTAATGTTGTGTAATATTGTTAATAAAAAGGTAATTGTGTTTGCCCCGTTCTTTTGTCAGATCTTATGCCCTCTTTCATCCGCCATGGACCCACTATCCCCAGACGATCCGAGGGGCCTCTGCCTGAGATGGGGCCGTCTTCTTACCCCGTGGCCCCGAACCGAGAGCCCGTCGTCCCCCGCCGTACCCCGGTGCAGCGGCCTCCTCACGAAGTGGCCCGCAGAGAGAGCCACCGCTTGTCCGCGCCCCCGTACCTGCCCCGCAGCCTGGGAGACCTGCCCCACGAGTACGGGGGCTCCTCTCAGTCCTTTATGACGGACGTGAGCCCCATGTCGGAGAACGGAGACGCCTCGCGGTATTACTACCCCTCTGAACTGTATTACTCCAACCAGCAGCAGCAGAGACAGCCCAGGAGGGTCCAGGACAACTTTCAGGACGACTATAGATACTGTGAGCGCAACGAGCACAACGTCCCGAGACACCCGAGACAACACACCCCGCCGGCTCAGAGCAGACCCTCCGCAGGTAAAACCAACACTCTCATGGACTCTCGGTTTTAGTTCAGTGTTATTTCTTGTCCATGGACCAAATTCAAACTCTAACCTGGAAATACAAACCCCGTCAAGATGACATAGTGTCTCAGTAAAAGTATCCCACTCGGTCACATTCCTCTGAAATTATGAATGACATGCAAAAGTAATACCTCGTGTCTGGAGACGGTAAAGACTATAGTTTTGCAATCTTTTTTCTTACATTCTTCTTCTTACACTGTGAACTTACACTGTGTACAGAGGCTCTAGTCAGTTTGGAGAAGAAACAGCTATACTTTTTCATTCAGATCTCATCCAGAGTGTATTTCAGCTCTTGTTTAATGTAGAGCATCATCACAATGACCTCAAGTGGCTTTAGTCCAGAATGATCTCAATATTACCTCATTATTACCTTAAGTGTGTAATTTCGCCTTAAGTAATCTGTATTTTTCACCTCTGTTTTTTCTCTTTGTGCAAAACTAGCAATTTACAGACTGCCTTCAGTCAAATAGCTGAGTCTGAGACGGCTCTGTCGCATGAATCATCCGTTTACAAGGCTCTGTGTTTGTCGGCTTCCTTCACACAACTGTCTGATCGTCATTTTCTGTAAAACATCAAAAACGTAGGACTTAAATTTATAGGAAGTGAGGGTTTAGTCTATTAACAGTGCAAATTTTAAAAAGAAAATGGAGACATGAAATAATAAAAGGTTAAGAAGAAGGCATCTGGACATACGCCTAAAATTTTTAATCCATCGTATTTTCATCCCTCTTTTAATGTTGTCTATACTTGTATGACAAAGTAAGTGATGATCTTCCCAAAATGACATTACATAGTCAGGGTTTATGATTTGTATTGCATAATGTCAACAAAACACAGCCTATGGTTGATCTAGTTTCAATTGTAAAGTTTGTGTTGCAGCTCAGCTCAAAAGCTAATGTTAAACACATTTTTCTGAATTGATTTTATCAGTTCAAACAAAAACAGTCAAGAGCATTTCTGCAACTTTTCAATCAGTCGTTCAAAAGCTACGGTCAAAGCTCAGGAGGCATTTATGTATGTGTCATTGTATTTATTGATATTTTAGCTTCTGTCTAGTGTTTAAAACTGCATTTTTGGAAGCTTTATTAATATTTTTTTAATTATTTCATTCGAGTCTTACAAAAGTTGTCTTTAACATTTATTTACACCTTTTAAACAGGTTTTAGTCAGATTTGAACAGGTTTTAATTGGATTTGAACAAGTTTTAATTTGATTTGAACAGGTTTTAGACATATTTCAACAGGTTTTAGTTGGATTTTAACAGCTTTAAGATGGATTTGAACAGGTTTTAGATGGATTTGAACAGGTTTTAAATGGGTTTTTAGTTGGAGTTGTTCAAACACATTTAAAACCTATTCTAATCCAATTAAAACCTAATGCTAAAGATATCACCTTCTAAATGTATTGCAGGGCCACATAAAATATTGCAAAAGTCCACATTTGTTCACCAGGCCTTGAGTTTGACGTGTGTGTTTTTACTAGTTCCCAGGATGCATCCAGCTTTATGTTTGCAGTGGAAATGTGCTGTATTTTCTGGAGCAAAGGGCAGAGCTAACGATGGTTGAAGACGATGATGATGATGAAGTGTAGGAAGAGTGCATTTTTCCGGCTCACATACCGTCTCTCTCGCTGCTGCTGTCACTCTGCTGTAGAATTTATCAGATCGTAGCCGCCATTTTGCAGAAACACTACAGTTTATGAAACGCTAACCTCTTCTGTCTCAGTGGAGTCATAGTTTTTTTTTATCTTCACAGCTGTTTGGACGATACAAACCTTAAACTAAGACATGCTGCATGACAGATCTGTCTGCTCTTACAAAATACTTCTCTGTTTGAGTAAAAGCGTCTGCGTGTCTCTGGATTCTTCTCTAACAGCACTCCCTTTTCCTACCATTCATAAAAACATGTCACTCAGAAAAAGATGGTTTATAAGAGTTTTAGCCTAGACTTTTAAAGGATCTGATGAATAAAGATGGCACATTTCCACTGAGTAGTACAGCTCAGATCAGCCCAGTTTGGTTTGGGTAAAACCTGAAGAGGCTAAACACTAAAATCACAGCAAGAAATGACTGATATTTGAAGTGAAGTTAGCTGCGTTGTCATTAACTACAATAAAGAGAGTAAATCCTTGAGTGGAGCCTGGAGCTACAGCTGTGTTCAATGCAAAGTCGACAGAGAATACTTGTTTTTAATTCACAAAGCCACAGATGGTTGTTACTGAGAAAACACAGGCTTTGTTTTTGGTTCTTGAAATGCTTTATTTGAGAAAAACTGATTGATTAGATGTATTTTCTGAGCAAAGAATCCACCCTTTTTACCCTTTTAATAATAGAAATGAACTCATAATGATCCGAATATACTGATCCAGTGGAAACAAAGCTTTTAAATCATTACATCTTTGTTAAAAGCGCAGTTCTAGGATGAGTATTACTAGTTTTAACCATTTCTTAAAGTACACTGGCAAATGTTATGGCTACATTTTATTGCACAGTGGCGTTAGCTGTGACCCCTTCAGTGTAAATCGTATTTAACTCCTCCTCAAAGACAGACCTAACCACAAGACAAGCATACCAAGTGTAAGGTTCACCTTTATTTACTAATAAAGTTAACCCTTGACCTCTTTAGTCAAAACCAGTCCCATCTAATGACCCCATGTCCATACCACACATAACCTTCACAAGCAGCTGTCCAAAGGCTGCAGTCAACAGGCTCCAGGCATTTATCTCCTGGTGTCTCTCTCTTTTACTTTTCTCATTAAAACAATATCAAATCAGAATCAAACGAGCCAAATGACCATAAAAAAGAAAATTGTAGGGGCTAGGCTAATATCACAGTGTCACAAAGCACAGTACAGACATATATAAACATTAGAGACTCATTAAACTCAAAGCTAAGTTATTTATCACATGCAACAAACACATTCAGACTCCGTTATGTGAAAATCCAGTGAAAATGACTCTGGATAGTGCCTCATTTTGGAAATATCGACAGCTACATGAAGCATGGAGCTGCATATTATTAGAAAAACATGTGTTATGCAGTAACTATGGTAAATATTGCAATAATAATATGAGCTGGGGCCCTTTTGACAAAAGCAAAAGTTGGATTAAAACCAAATTTAGAAAGAAATACACAGCTCTGGATGAACTTCTACTGGTCAGAACTGGGGCTAAATGAAAGACTAAGAGTTAATGAACTTTTCTCTTTATTTTGATGACAACACAGTTCAGTTTAAGGCTCTGACTGGACAGTTATTTCAACATTAGCACCGTGTAAATCTCTGTCTGACGGTAGAGCATTGTTTTCCCGATACAAGCAGTACTTTGGATTCGTTGGTAGTACTTTTACGATATATTGTGCAGCTCTAAACCCTTTCTATATAAATAACCACAGAGACTATATTAAAGCCGGGACAGAGCTGCTCCTCTCAGAGTCTGTCATGGTTTAAGCAGTGATTCATCACATTCCTCTCTTATCCTCCGCTGCGTTCACAAACCAAAGCAGAGTGACCTTTAAACGCTGTACATTCCTCATCTTTAAATTCCCCTTTTTTTCCCACACGACTGTTTTCTGACATCTGTTTTCTGCATTCCCTCTTCCTCGTGATTTTCTAAAATAAGTTTGTTTTCCTCAGGCATCGGTCGGATCCAGGCCAAGTCTCTGGGGAACCTGTCGAGCCTGACGGGAGAGGAGCTGCCCCTTCCTCCGGGCTGGACCGTGGACTGGACCATCCGGGGCAGGAAGTACTACATCGACATGAACACCAACACCACGCACTGGAGCCACCCTCTGGAGCGGGAGGGTCTGCCCCCGGGGTGGGAGAAGGTGGAGTCGGCCGAGTTCGGGGTCTACTACGTTCACCACAACACCAAGAGCGCGCAGTATCGACACCCGTGTGCTCCCAGGTTTGTCATCGCGCCGAGGAAGATAATTATGATCTCAGATGTGGAGCCCATTACTCAGAAGTGTAATGTTAAATCATTAAAAAGAAAAACAGAAGAGAAAGAAGCTCCTAGAAGCCTGGATCCCTTTGACCTCAATCCAAAATCCTCCAAATACTGCCACTTTTTTACATTTCTGCCTCATTTTCTTCCAACTCAAAACTAACATACACATTTAATTTGCAAAATAAAATGGTTCTGGGACTCCTGTCAAACCATTCGTCATTGTTTATTCTTTATGTGATGCTTCATTTATCAGAGACCAGCCTAAATATTTGTATAAAGTAGGAAAAAATAGAACAGATGATTAGCCTTGTAACAATAGGACCATAAACTGTAACATGGCCTCCTCTCGCTACAAAGATGTGCTTTAAAAAGTTGGGTTTGATCCATATTTTACTCTGAAAAGGATGCTTCTTTGAGCCCATCACCTTTATTTAACTTAATCACCTCTGGCTTCTCAAAACAAAGTTATTGGAAAGTGTAAATACATAAGTGTAACCCTTTATGACACACTTATACTGCACATTTATAAGGTTTGCCTTCAGATGAGTTAACGATCCTTGTGTTGCCTTCAGTGTGCCTCGTTACGACCAGCCTCCTCCTCTGCCTCCTCCTGTGACCTACCAGCCCCTCCCCCCCGAGAGGAGCCAGCCGGTCCTGGTCCCTGCAAACCCCTACCACGCAGCGGAGATCCCAGACTGGCTCCAGGTCTACGCCCGAGCCCCGGTCAAGTGAGTCCTTTAGCATTAGCAAGCTTTAGCATTTCACCCAGGAAAGTATATTTTTATTACTGTCTGAAACTGTTGTCTTTTCTGTTGCATTTGGCATTAACCTCCACTTTCTTCTGAGGGGACACAGGAGTGGAATAAAAATGACCTCCATTAATGATATAATGACTCTAATGATTTGGGTTAATGTTCAGAAGTCAAAATATATAATGCACACATATCCACAAAATAAACATGTCCATAAAATAAACAAGAGTTTTAGGAAAAGTTGGAATTTCCTGACAAGCACTTGAAGTGAGTACTGATATGAGTACTGAATATTATCACAGATTTCAGGGTCCATTTGCAGATTATCATCATAATAACATATTTCCAAGCAGCTGTAGAAAGAAAGAAGGGAAAAGTGCAGTGTGCAAAGTACTAGTAAAACAGTGTCGGAAAATAGTATATAATATAATTCTAGTCTTGTTTCCAGAGCAGAGGTTCAGTATGGGTAAGTCTCCATTGTCAAAAGCTGCCTGAATTAGCCCTAAGAAGCACAAAAAGATTAAACTAAACATTGGGGTGTACAGACTGGACGATAAATAATAACTCGGTTGAAAATGAGATGAGAAAGTCAAATCAAAATGCTGTCTATAAATTTCATAAAGAAGTGTGGAGATTTTTCTTAAAAGTAAATGTGTAGGCTACATCATTACATCATCAAAGTGGTGAGGGGCCATGATAGTTAATAAGAATAATTTCAGAGGCCGAAGATGGTGACATTAGGAAGCTTTTATTAAACTTTGAATGTGAGATTTCATCTTCATTTGAGTTTTACAAAAGTTATCTTTTATATTAATTTTCTCGTTTATGGAAACAGGTTTAAGATGGATTTGAACAGGTTTTAGTTTGATTAGAACAGGTTTTAGGTGGATTTGAATAGGTTTTAGTTGAATTAGAACAGGTTTTAGATGGATTAGAACAGGATTTAGATGGATTAGAACAGGTTTTAGATGGATTTGAATAGGTTTTAGATGGATTTGAACAGGTTTTAGATGGATTAGAACAGGATTTAGGTGAATTTGAACAGGTTTTTATTGGATTAGAACAGGTTTTAGATGGATTTGAATAGGTTTTAGTTGAATTTGAACAGGTTTTAGTTGAATTTGAACAGGTTTTAGTTGGATTAGAACAGGTTTTAGATGGATTTGAATAGGTTTTAGTTGAATTTCAACAGGTTTTAATTTGATTAGAACAAGTTTTAGGTGACTTTGAACAGGTTTTTATTGGATTTGAACAGGTTTTAGTTGAATTTAAACAGATTTTGTGCAGGTTTTATTTATCTTTTGTATCAAAAATCCAGCTAAAACTTGTTGAAATCTGTTCAAATCCAATTAAAACCTAGTTCCAGAAACACCCCTCATCTTTATCCGATGTCACCTGTCGTGTTTCGGCAGGTACGACCACATCCTGAAGTGGGAGCTGTTCCAGTTGGCCGACCTGGACACGTACCAGGGGATGCTCAAGCTGCTGTTCATGAAGGAGCTGGAGCACATCGTCAAGTCGTACGAGGCCTACCGCCAGGCGCTGCTGTCCGAGGTGGAGGCCCGCAAACAGAGGCAGCAGTGGTTCGCTCAGCAGCACAACAAGAACTTCATCAAGAACATGTGACGCCCCGGGTCCCGTCGCCACAAGGGAGCGGTTTCCTCAGCGGTCCGCCTCTCCTCTCAAATCTGAAACGACTCCTAATTGCCTCTTTACCAAAACACATCTGTGCCTTGATCCAAATATAACAGACTGGAAGTTGAAACGCCGCGTGGCTCGGCTTCTGCTGCGTTTGACACAATTTATAAACGACTGTGACTCGAAAAAACACTCGGATGAAGAAAATACAACGTGCTATATGTGATAAATGCGTGTGGTGCCATTTAAAAACATGAAAACTTGATGGATTTTACGGATTTTTACGACTGAAGAGTGCAAAGGATGGAAAAAACTGAGGGATATTTATCGGAAAACATCCCAAATTGTGCCTTTTTATTAAAATAATCGCAAGACTTTTATCATGTATCATGTAACCACCAGCTTCGACAACAGTTTTTCCGGCAGCTTCTTTGAAAATACACTACACTTATTCTTTTTCGACGACAATCCACCAAAAAGCCACAGGATATTTAAGTTTTGATACGTCTTTATTTAAAAAGGCCTCATTGTTGCAGTGTTTGGAGCATGTCTCGCTCTCGGCATTAAATACAGTTCTGTTTAAGTGGAATAAACAAACATAAGCTACAGGAGCGTTCAAGTAAAAGTGATGTTTTGGGTTTTTATGGGGGACACTGCTAAAATATATTAGACTTTTGCATTTACAATAGAATCCAGAAGTCTTAAAACAACTAAAGAGTACTTTTACAGATTTCAGTTTTAATCAGTGACTTGTTTTTGTGCCTTTTTACCACTTTATCAACATTATTTAATTAGAACAATACAGCAGGCCTTTGGTTGTTTTTCTGTTTTTTACAGATATTTCCAGTCTTGCCCTTTACAGTTAAAGCACTAAATATGACTCTTAAATGTCAGCATTAAACCAAAATGAAGCTCTCAATAGTTCTTTTACCACGTTAATACATTACTGCTCATTATACTCACATTATAACAGAAATACAAACGTAAAAATAAAATGTATAACTTGAAAAACGTTCATCTTGTAAGCTCAATATCTTGTAATAACCTGAAACTTTATGTTAAAAATGTGAAAAGATCTTGTTATAACATGATACGCTCCAATTGAAGATGATTTCTTTACTTTTTTGTCTTTATTTGAGATCGTGAGAGAGAAATGACATCGAACATACGACCAGAGACGGAATCAAACCCAGGTTTCTCGAGTCTGTGAGTGAGCCACTACTCTTGTAATAACATGATAATTACCTCTTAGCAAGAAACACACCACGTTTTAATTATAATTAATAAGATTTGTGTGTTTCAGGTAACTCTGAATTTGGTATAAACCATTTTCAAGACTAAAAAAACTTTAAATTTATCTCAAAAGTGATATATCTGTGTGGTGTACTGTGTGATATTTATACAAACACATCTTAAGGGAAGGCACAGCACATACTTAATATTTACTACGCTATCTGTGCTCTGAATTTAAAAGCCCACTGTAGTCTTAATTTCCCCCTTTAGTCTCCAAATAAATGTAATAATATACTGCCCCAAATAGACTGTAAGTACTCTGGATTATTTTTGTAGTGTGTCCCCAAAAACCCCAAACGATCACTTTTAAACACTTCATAAGACTCTAGTTTTTGCCAAAAAGGTGCAATTCAGCTTTGTCATTATTTATGAATATTACTTTTCCTACATTTGTCTGAAGTGACATTTCTTCACTGTTAAAATTTGAGGCTCATTAACATTGATAAACATAAACTAAAATACGTGATAATATTGGTGCTTTTTCAATAAGAAAAGATGAAAAAAAGAAAAGAAACCTCAACTTTTTTCCTGAAGATATTGTTCACTTCATTAAAACCGTGTCACTACGTTGTACATAAATAAAGCCTGCCGTGAAAAAACACAAAAACTATCCATGTTACACTTTGAATAAATTACTCAAGTCTTGTTTTGTTAATTTGGTCCAACTTTATTATTCGTCAGGGAAGGTTTGCAGTGAGACTTAAAGGAGCTCCTCTGATTCTGTACAGGTTTTAACGCTATTATTAACAAAAACATTAACCATATATGCTTTTACAGACGTATTAACTCGACTAATGTTGAAAGATGTGAACAAATGCTTCAGCTCTGAATGGACAATCTAACTTAGACCCCTTCAGACCTGGCATTAAAATCAGGACAGAGTGATTAGATAATGTCAAGTTGATAATGAGTTAAATTAATGCGTTCTGTATCTTGACGTATTTGTTGTCAGCTACATTTAGTTCACACCAAAACAGACAAAGATCCATTTAGTTAGTTTTAAACAACAAAAGACAATGTGCTTCTCAAGAAATACTCTAGATGGCACTGTTAGCCCGAATGCTAATAAGACATTTTACCTCCTCGGTGCTCCACGTTTGCCCTCTGCATATTTTATTTTGTTGATGGACTATATTGTTTCATTTTTTTCACTCCCAGGAAAATGAAACGTATTTGTCGCCAATTTATGTACAATACTCTTCCTTTTTGTGCTCCGTACCAGAGTTCAGTAGGAAGTGCAAGCACGGAGAGTGTGAACGCACCCTAAGAAACCTTCTAGATCAGTGTTTTTCAGCCAAAGAGTCACTTAAAAGAGCAGCTCAGGGTTGTGTTTAATGCTGCATTCAATGTCGTCTCCAGCTTCAAAAATGCACGAGACCTGCACAAATCTAAAAAATAATTTGAAAATTCGGTTAAAATGTGTCAGCTAAAGATATAAAAGGGAGAAAAAAAACAAAGAATACCCTGTGATATATTTGAATAAAAGAAAGACAACTATCCAAGGACAACATGAATGCAGCAAAAGTATTTACATTTTTCCTCAGAGAGAAAATATGATGGACTTTTTCAGGTTTAACAGAAGTAATCAGATCAGTGGCTTAATGTTGTAAAGGTAATTGAAGTAAAAATGAATTGTTTTAGCCAATCAGAGGCTGGAAAAGTACGAACTGATCTAAAGCCGACTCAGAAGGACTAAACACCAGGTTTGAATACAACGAGTCGATCCGGTCTCATTTGTCCGAAGTAAGAAAATACGTATGAAATGCGAGGTCTGAAGGGGGCCACAGCGATGAGTGAAGTGTTTTAAACAGGACTCGCCGTCCCTCTGCGTAAAGGCCCTGCTGATGTTGATTATACACTGTGGAAGACTCTGCAGCAGCGCCTTTAAATTTCCAAACCGTGGGTCAAACCTCAGAATAAACTCGCTAAATATGCATGACAGAGATCCTGCAGCGTTAGCCACAAAACCTGAGTCTTTAAGCTTAAAACTGTGTGTGATCCTCTAACGGCCCGTGTCCAGATGGTTTATAAAGAGGAGTAACGTACTGAATCCAAAAATACACAAATTATGCAGTTGTTTTGCTTATTTACTTGTAGTATGAACATTTCTCATTTTTTGTGTTGTAGCAGAAAAAACATTACAGAGGCTAACTGTGATAGCTTCTCAAAACCGTAGTAGAGTATAATTGTCTCTAAACTCGCAAATCTTGGTGAAAAATAGTAATTTAAAGCACTACAGACTCCAGGGAAAAGACACGGCTGAAAAAAAATGCTTTCTTTTGTTTCTTTTTTAACACAATCCTCCATCAAGACATTTATAAACTAAATAATTTGTCTCATTATTAGATCTATTTCCATTGGGTTTATTCATAGTCGACTGTATGTCCCTGCAGGGCTACCGTAGGTGCTCACAGGCTGCAGAAAGTAGAATGTAATGTGCAGATTTGGGTTATGAAATTTCAAACTTTTAAAAATGTATCTTAAAGAAATTTCCAATTTAAATGACCAGTAATGTCAATAATATGAGAAAATGCAGCAAAAACATAAACATATTAGTCTTGATTAGCATTTCAATTACTTTTAGGGTGGTTTTCGGCTGGATACGGGCCATAGTTGTTAAAATCGTGAAACCATTAACCTCAGATTTACAAATGTACAGTAACAGTCCGTTTAAAGTCTTCAAAACCAAATAAAATGCCAGCCTTTTGTTGTGTTTAGGCCTGGTTCACAGATGATTCGACTTCACTAAGAGGATGATGAAAGACGTGTGGAATGAGGACCTTTTCCAAAAACAGACCCATGTCCCGCCCAAAAACATGAGCTCTGAATCCTCGACGGCCACAGGGACGCGCACATTCCTCAGATTTACTCCAACATTCAGACAGAAACACAACAAACACAATCAAAACCGCACTTTTCCTTCAAAATCAAAGCCTAAAACTGAGAGGCTCTTCCTAATCACAGCTGTATTTAAACAATTAAAGAGGTGCTTCACATGTTTGCGTTGTGCTTGTATGAGAAGCTGAATTGTTACTGATTTTATTACTCACAGAATATATATAGCCCCAGTTTGGAGAAGCAAACAGGAGCAGAAAACCCACCACCAAATGTAGATCTACATTCATTTACATTGCCCTATGCTGTATTTAAAAACAAAAGTACAGTAAAAAAAAAAGTAATTTATGAAACCGGTGAAATGGAAAGTATGCAGTTTTTTCTTACATTTGAGGATAAATTGTGAAAAAACAGGACTTTGCGAAGTCCTCTAAGCTTTATTATGAAGGATTTTAACAGATGACATTTTTTTAGTCTGTACCAGAAAGCTTATATATCACTGCTTAAATGGGACGCTCCCATTGGTCGACACTGATGTCAATAAGGAAGTAACTGCTGCCGATAGAACAGAGAGTGTATTTTCAGTGCTGGATATGTGTTTTTACAGAGAAACAAAGCAAAAAAGAAAAAGAAACAGAGAAAAGAGAAGCAAATGCAGATAAATACTGGTAATTCATTCACGTAATGTTTGTTTTGATGTAATTTTTGAATAAAAGAAAGGCAGAAAAGGCCCCTAGGCTGCTGAGTGTTGGGGTTATGGCTGTGATGGAACAACACTACAGCCTCGTGTCTTCTTTTCTATGTTTTAGCTCAAGGATTTGCATAGTTTTTCAATACAGTTTACTTTAAAGTTGTCAGTTTTGCATTATCAACTGTATTTTTAAAAGACCTGCTGTAGTTGATTGGTTAATTTAGCACATGAAGGACATAAAAGACCGAGAGGCCCAAAGAAGCCAGTTAGTTTGTTTATAGGAAGAAGACAGTGCTGCATTAAATCTAATAGTGGCATTTTTCCCCAAACTCCTGTCTGCTTCTACAAACCAGAGGCCAACTCAACAACTACAGAGAGCTTATCAACTATGACTATGTTCTTCATTCAGACACACTGCAAACAAACCAACAATCACTTAAATAAGATATTCCCTGAATCTCAAACCCATCAACCTCCAAAACTAAACTCTGAATGAGCTCCAGACGCTGCTGATTCTTAAATGGCACAAAACCACATAATCACAACAACAAAAAGTCTAATATTTTAAAGTATTTTAGCTCAAAGATGACAGACATTAACTATTTATCATGCGGATGACGCTTCATTAGTTCACATTTATAAATATGTCGTAGATAGTATTTCTTATAAACAGCACTAAACTTTAACAAAACAGTTTTTTTTTTATCACAAATGAGGAGTTCACAGATTTGGATATAGTTTAAAACTCATCGATGACAAATGATGGAAAAAACCCATGTGATGTGAACTAAAACGCAGACTGGAAACGGGAAATGGAGAGGTTTCTGTTTCTGTACAAGTGCTTCACAGAGAGACAGTAGAAGAAGAGTGGACCAGAGGACGGAGATATCCACAGAAATCAATGGAAAATGGAGCCAGAAATGATCAAACAGGCTTCTTTCTTTTATTTATGCACTGTTTTCTTTGCGTTTCTTCTGACTTTATCGAATTTTTCACCCAGATTTATCCTAAAAACGGCCGTACGCAGACAAACCGAGGCCAAATGTCTGCAGTTTTCTCGGAGCCAGCCCTCAACCTTCTCCTAAACCCTTGGTCCACTGTCGGTCTACTGTCTCTGCGCTCTCGTCTGAAGTGAGACAGCGCCCCCCACTGGTGTCGTCTCTACGTGAACTGTACAGAGTCAGTGTTGGACTAAAGTGTGGATGTACTGGGGCCAGTACAGGATACAGCAGTGTCCGATCTGAGGACCTCGTCTCCTCGTCCCGTTTGGGTTTTGGTGAGTCTCTGCTGCGTCCCGTCTATCAGTCCCTCTTTCGGTCGCGCTCTCGTCCGGTCTCTTCGGTCTGGGGTCCGGGGAAGGCGTGGTTGTACAGGTGCCTGTGATTGGCCGCTACGTTGTACAGCTTATGGAGCGCCTGACGAAGAGAGAGAGGAATATATTTATTAAACTTTTCTTGGATAATCGGTTTTCGAATGTAAATGAAAAGCTGATTTGTTATTGGTCTCACCTCGTTCGTGCTTCCCTGCAGAGGCATAAATAAAACAGAAATAGACTTTTAGAAGACTTTAAAAGAACAGGAAAAGACTTCAAATACAGTGTGAAGACATTTAGTGTATTGGTCTTTTTTTTGTTGCTGATTTCAAAGACATTAGTGCCACCTAATGGTCACACTTTTAATTCATATCAAAGCATTCATACTATTGTTGGACACCGATAAAAACATAAAACTATTGGTGACATTTATTATTAGAACATGATTATGTGCAGTTGTATTGCCAGGGTTTATTAAAAAGAAGGATTTAATCATTGGCTCTTTGATATAATTCAGTAGCAAACACAAAAATCACTGTTTAAACATTTAAAAGCATTTTCTTGCAGTCCTTTTCCTCGCTGCAATGACTCCTCTTTCTGAATGACACTTTATAAACTTAAATCTATTCATTTTTCTGTAATCTCTGGTGTGTTTTAAAGAACAAATGTATTGCATGCTTCAATAAACTTAAGGATTTCTCTCTTGGTTCAAAGTACATAACCTCAACACAGAGTGAACGAGAAGCCCCTTAAAGTTGTAATATTATGATAAAGAAGTATTTTGAAAAAGCACATGATTTATGGGAGTTGTGTAAAAGTCTTAGGCCACAACTTATAAACCTTAAACCAAATATTATAATGTTTTTAATGCATCCAGAAAATACAGAAATGTGTATCCTGTATTTAAAAGAGGGCCTTACACTTGAGGAATACATCGCTTTAAAAGAGAAATTAGACAACTATCTGAACAGAAGAGATCACATCCAGACCAGACTCCTCCTGTAGTCCGTCTGAGTTACTGTCAGTGTGTTGTGTGTTGTACCTGGTCCCAGAGCGCTCCTGCCACCTGGTCGATGACTGCCCCCAGTTCGCGGTACTCTCCGGAGTATCGGATGTACGCCCACGTGCACAGAGTGATCAGAGCCAGGCCCAGGATCATGTTACAGAGGCTGGCGATGATGTCCACTCCCACAAACCCCGTGATCCCCGCCGCTACGTACATGACAAAAATCACCACGAACAGCGTGGCCGGGGTTCGCGCCGCGTGGAAAATGTTCTTGGAGTCATTGTGCTTGATGTACTGGACAAACACCTCGTCGATCTCGCCCTCCAGCTGCTGAAGGTAGCGCCGGCTGAACTCCTCGCCTCCCATTTTCTTCACGCCTCTGAAAACCTGCAGGGCCTCCTCTCGGATCACGCCGTGTCGGGCCTGGAGCTCGCTGGGAGCCAGGAACGGCCGGTCGCCTCCGCAGACCTGGACACGCGGGAATTGAGTGAGTATTGTCACTTATTACTGTTTATTTCTATAGTGTTACACCATTAAAGCATTGGAGAACTCTGAATTACAATGTACAGTGTCCATATGTGATGGGATTTGCTAAATTGCCCACAGAGAGTCAATGTGAATGAAAGTGTGACGCCCTGATTTTCTTTTTTGTTCCTGTCTCAGACTCCACTCACTTTTTTTTTACTTTTCTGCTTTTCTTTTGTAAAAAATAATAAAACCGGACCGATTCTTCCCACACAAAATACTGATACATTAAACCAAACTGCAGTTTAGAGTTTACCGTAAACTTTTAGCTCCGACTTCAGCGTCAGAACGACTATTATCTCCTCCTCGTTAAACATTACAACTGTTTCACATTGCTTCCCTTTTCTCTGTTTATTCTTTTTTATTTTCTATTCTATTTTCTTTATTCTTTTCTAGCTCTGAATATACACATCCTCTGTTTTATCATCAACCATTACTTCCTTATTGACATCAGTGTCGACCAATGGGAGCGCTCCTTTTTCCTGAAGCGAGCTGTAATTCGCCAAAGCTTCTGTTCAGGACTGAATATTCTCATCTAATTAAATAAATCCTTCATATCGAAGCCTAGATGACATCTTAAGGTCTCGTTTTTTCAAATGATTTCTGTTAAAATATACTCTTAGGGGATTCAACTGTTCTTTTCTCACATGCATCAAAAAATGACATAATCGCAGTTTAAGAATATATAGTGAATGAACAAATAACTGATCCAAAACAGCAGTTCTTTCACATTAATGGAAAAATGTTCTAATATGTTGTGGCAAAGGAGGCTCACATTTGAGTCTCTGCTGCTTTAAATACTTTATAATAATTTTCTAAAAAGTAAAAAAGCCTTAATCGTGGTAAACTCAAAATCCTTCTCTTTTGTCTCATCATTTTTTATGCCATCTCGTGATTGTTTTTAATTTTTAAACATGCTGCTGTCTATAAACAAATACAGTGTAAATGGGCTTTTATACAGTATAATCTCACCTCTTCCATTTTCTTGTTGTACAGATCTTTTGCTGCTGCGACGGCTGCTAAATTATTGGCCTCAGCTGTGGCCTGAAAAGAGCATGATATATACTATTTATCACAGACACCAGCTGGAAAATACAACGATGAATTTAACCCATTTAGGAGAGAAACTGCACCTGTAACATGGATTTTGGATGTGGCAGCTCTTCTCCTTGATATATTTTAATGTAGGCCTGAAATAAACAGAGACAAAATCAGTTCAGCGTCACTGAAAGAGACAAACGGCTGACGTCCAGTGTTTTTCATCAGACCTTGAAGTACTCGACGAGGCCTCTGCAGGTGATTTTGCTGCCGTTGATCTCTTTGACGTCGATGTTACTGGGACTGAGCAGCCACGGCACCAACACCTTCAGGTTGTTTATGAAGTCGGGATCGATTTCTGCAAAAAACAGGCACAGACATCACACGGTGGAGCTATCTAATTACCCAGAGAGAACATAGCTTAAAAAAGTGAGCAGTGGAGTGTTATTTTGTCGACATATCCTTTAGTTTAGTCCTGAATTTCAGTGAATCCACATTTACACCATTAGTTTAAGCTCCATAAATGTGTCTTGGTGGAAGCCTGTTTAACTATTAAGCTGTTTGACCAATAGTTCTGAAAAATATGCTGCAAATTAGTTGGAAAAGCATTCATTTTAAACTGTCCACTGTAAAATATTTCTGTAATTTCAACTGTAATTTATTGTAATATGTGCAGTGTATTATTGTAAATTGTTCATAGGGTAGATTATTATAAACAGCAATGAATTATTGGTAAAATATTGTGTTGTTACTGTAAAGATTAAAGCAAGTGAGATGGAGCTGGAAGAGAGACACGAAGGAGAAGATAGTCTTTAACTCATCTCCATCAGCGGTTTAACAGAAGTAAGTATATTTAATTCTTAATAAGTTGTTAAAACAGTTAATAACTCCTAACAATTACATTTTTCAGCCTTTTATGTCATCTAAAATATTAGACTTAACTTGAACAAGGTTTCACACTGTTTTCTACCTGAATTATAACCTGCATTCTACTTAAGTTACTGTAAAATCTACAATAAACTTTTACAACTGTCTCTCTCATGTTTTAAATTATTAATGAACTTTGCAAACCACAAAGAAAGGAGATAAATTATCAGGAAATGTGACATTAATGACACAAAATACATGAACTATGAAGTAAAGAATTTGTTTTTTTACACAAATGAAACACCTGTACAAAAGAACAGTGTTTTTTAAGATAAACTGTATTTCTTTGTTGTAAAAATTTTATGTTTTATGTCTATTTTATGTCCTAAATACTACTTATTATTGTTTATTGTTTATTAGGGCATCACCAGAAACACTTCAAACCTCTCTCTGTTTAAGATTTCAGAGCTTCTATAATAAAACTGGAATATAGGTGATGTAGATATTGGTTTTCTGTGATAATAAAGCAGAAGAGTCATGTTTTTGTCAGTGTACCTTGAATTCTTCCGTCAAAGTGAGGGTTGGTGGCCACTTTGAGTCCGGGGTGAGGCATCAGGAAACAGGAGATGTTGGTGAAGCAGGAGTGGATGTGTTTACGGACGTTCTGAAGCTCCTCGTGCTGGTTTTCAGAAATCTACACCAAACACACACGGGTTTCACAGGTTATTACTCACTTAACGGAAACCTTAGCGCCTTCTTTTAGCTTTAATTAATATACTTTTTTGTTTAAAACACTGAGGACTTGAGAGAAACATTTCAGTTTGTGTATCTGACTTTTTTTTTTACTTCAGTCCTCACTCACCTTCAGTCTCTTCTCCAGAAACTTCATGCCTCCTTCCTGTCCGTAGGAAAACTCGTACGGAAAGCTCCAGTCTCGGACCAGGAAAATCATGGACTAGACATAACACACGAGACATTTTAACTCCGACTAAAAAAGCAACGGAAATGTGGCTTTGAAAAGGAGCAAGGAAAAGGATGTTTTACCTGGAATGGTTTGAGAAAAGTCTCTTCCATGGCTAATCGTCCGTATTCAGTAAAAAGCTACAGAGTTAATGGAAAATATGATTATAGCACTTTCAAAACAACTACAACTGACTCAAAGTGTTTTATAATACAGCATATTCTTCTGTATGTTATAGTGACATTTATAATCCAACTAAAACCTGTTCAAATCCATCTAAGACATGTTCAAATCCATCTAAAACCTGTTCAAATCCATCTAAGACATGTTCAAATCTATCTAAAACCTGTTCAAATCCATCTAAGACATGTTCAAATCTATCTAAAACCTGTTCAAATCCATCTAAGACATGTTCAAATCCATCTAAGACATATTCAAATCTATCTAAAACCTGTTCAAATCCATCCAAAACCTGTTCAGCTCTAACAAAGATCTGTTCAAATCCAACTAAAATCTGTTCAAATCCATCTAAGACATGTTCAAATCTATCTAAAACCTGTTCAGATCCAATCAACACCTGTTCAAATCCATCCAAAACCATCTAACAAAGATCTGTTCATATCCAACCAAAACTGCTCAAATCCAACTAAAATCTGTTCAAATCTGACAAAAAACGTGCTCAAATCCACAAAAATCTGTTCAAATCAAACAAAAAACTGTTCAAATCCAAGTAAAACCTGTTCAAATTTAAGTAAAATCTGTTTAAATCCAAGTAAAAATTCAGTTTTTCAGTTCAAATCCTTCTAAATCTGTACTTGGAATAAGAATAATATCAGAAGACACTATTTTTCTTATCAAATGTGGCCCTCACACTAGAAAGTTTGGACACTCCTGCTTTAAGCCCTTCTCAAATCTTTCGGAGGGTGTTTTTTTTCTTTAAACTCTACATAATGTCAAATGTCATGAATAAGAAGTGAACTGATTGAGTAAACCTTACATGTGGCGACTGTTTCTGCAGCGTTTACCTGTAAATGCTGAAGATCGTCCTCCTGTACGTTCTGTGAGATGTTGTACACCTGAGACAAACACATCCGAGCATCTCTGTGTGAATATAATCCTCTTTTATAAACACACAGACACACGGGTGGGTCTTTACCTGCATGGAGCTGATCATGGTGCTGAGAGCGAAGACCGTGGCCGAGTCCCGCAGCGTGGACTGACTGTCGAACGTCCCCTGAGTGTCCATCAGCAACACAGCCACCTGAGAAAAACACACAAGGACAGTCTGACCTCACGCACAGCTGTTAACACTCACTGGGTTTGAGTAACGACAAGGACAGAGAGGTTTACAGAAAGTAAAACCTATTCTATAATGTATAAATATATGTCTACAACCTAAAAACGATATAAAAATGTCTTAGTGTACTATTTAACCTTTTCATTTTGCATGTCAGGCATTAAAAAACATCCATACGTGTCCACTATCCACAAAGTCATGGTGTTTCTTCTGTATTAATCATAAAACATGTATGTAAGTTTTGCCTTTGTCCCGTCCGGTTTGTCGACCAGAAAAACCTCGCTCCAGATCTGGATTCCCGTGGTCTCCCTCTCGGAGCCTCCTCTCCACGAGAAACCCGTCAGAGGCTCGTCTGCGTCTCCGAGCCAGGATTCAGACGCCTGTGGAATTAGGAAACAGGTTAGGACATTATCTTACAGGTGTTATTATTGATGAATCAGGACGGACAATGGATGTTCATATCCACACAATACAGGATTTGGAGTGTTTGAATAGTTCATTTGTGAATTCACTCTTTGTCATGATATTGAGATTTTTTTAAGCTGTTTTTATTCATGAGCTCAACTTTGATCAGAATTTGAGATTTTTTATTGTGTTTTAAACAAGTTATGAAGTTCAGTTTGGACAGATCCACCTGGGTTTATAAGTGCTGAGCAGGATAAACCTCATAACCTTATCTAATTTTTTATTTATTTTACTTATTTTCTAAAGTTCTGCAAATATCTTTAAATATATGTACGTTGTTTCACTTAAGTTATATCTGTTCTCATTCTTTTCATCATTTGATTTAAAAGCAGGATGAATAAAATCTCATTTCTAATCCTTGTAATATCTCTATGTATCTATGTAAAAGTTTCTTGGACTGAGAATATCCTCACGTTAAGGTAAGTCAGCTGTTTTGTCCTAATTTCTATAAAGCAGCCTTAGAAAAACAATTCAAACTTACATTAATGTGCGATAAATGAAATCAAACTAACTGAGCGCTGGTGCAATGTTGTTTAGTTTTATCAAATGTTGAGAGATGACACCCTTTTCTACTCCTTTACTGAGAAGACGTACGTGGTTGTACATGTAGCGCAGCATGAAGTCCATGAGGAAGGACTTGCCCTTCCGGAAAGCTCCGGCCACAGAGATGGCCACCACCTCTCGGTCCCGGACCTCCTTCGAGAGCAGGATCCGACTCAGAGCGGCTTCGTCCAACTCAAAGGTGTGGTCGTCCTTCACCAGCAGCACCTGAACGGGCCGCGCTCTGCCGTCCGGCTCCTCCTCCTCCGAACTCCAGTCGTACACGTTTTTATCGCTGAGGGACCCTGAGGGGACAAAAGGGAGACAGAAGTACAGTATGTGCAGAGAGTGGACAATACATCAGCAGAAAGAGACATAAATACACTCACAGCTGTACATTAAGACACATAATCACCGGAGCTGTCTGCAGGGGCGATATATTA
The DNA here is from genome assembly GCA_036850595.1 of Rhyacichthys aspro. NCBI lineage: Eukaryota > Metazoa > Chordata > Actinopteri > Gobiiformes > Rhyacichthyidae > Rhyacichthys > Rhyacichthys aspro. The sequence continues at coordinate 18,600,523 of CM072169.1, forward strand.
GAAGCAAGTGAACATTCTGAACTTGAAATTGAGGTTTTAAAAGCAGGTAAAATGGAGGACTTTGACAAGAGACACATTATGATGCTGTTTGGGGAGAGCATCTTTAAAACAAAGCTCTTCTCAGCGTCCCATTTTTGCCAGGGACATTAAATTGCAATGACTCACAAACACACTCAATGAACCTGCAGCAGGACGAGGGAGGGACACAACGGGACCATCGTAAATACAACTACAGAAATATCTCCGACAAACCTGTAAAAGTCAAAATGGAGGCTTACAGTTGAGGTGTTAAAGAAGAGTTTTTGGAGAAGATCAGGTGGATTTTAGACATTTACAAACTGTACAAATACAAAGGACGACACTAGAATAATGGACCTGTCTCATGTATTTTTCATGTAGTCGCCATGATTTACAAACCTTGGAAAATTAAGCTGGATGTCTCATTCATTTAGTCTCCTTCACAGTTTGTTTGCAGGGAAATCTCATAAATATATAGACAACAAAAGAGGCCAGTCACAAAATCACCTGTGGCCAAGCCCTTTCCTGAGATAAACCATGTAGCTGGCCTTTAGTAAATATAAATAATGCCATTTTTGAACCAAGAACAGGTTTTGAGATGGTATTGTAGTAAATCTGGCCATAAAGCTCTTGTATTCTCAGTATTAAAAGTGGTGCAAGGTAAAGCTATGAACCAGTGCTAACTTTGTGTCTCGGTGCAAAAGAAAAACACAGAAGCTACGGTTTTTAATACTTCAAAACTGCAGCAAGAGAAAGGTTTTTTTTAAACACAGATGAGCCAATTACACTTTTTCCAGAATGACAATGAATGCTCTGAAGAAGCTAATCTTCATGAATCATACACAGATTTCAGAGCCATGTTGATTTTTCACATTTTATCAGTGACTTGTTTTGACATTTTGAGCCTCTTTACTTTCACAGTGCATCATTTACAGTTTGATTTATTCTGTATCATTTCAGGTCAAAACCAAGTGAAAACAGAATAACATACTGTGTGTGTTTGATAAATGAACTTCCATTAGTTTGAAAGAGGAAAGCGGAGTCCATTACTGTTTCCTGTTTGCAGCAGATCAATAGTTTTTCTTGTGTGCTTTTCAAACTAATCCTGAACACACTATCGTCCCGTCTGACTCTGAGATCATACAGGGCTCTGTTTTCTGGAGCTTTCCAGGCAGTGACTCAGTGTGTTTCGGATCAATCTGCTGTCTCATGTTCAAAATACTACATAACATTAACATTGTACTGACTGTTGTATTAAAGGCATTTTGGATTATTAAAGGCATTTTGGATTATTTTTGGATTAAAAGACAGTGACAGTGGCTGTGATCTCTCAGGATTTGTGAAAGGACGGGGCACACGGCGGAAAAAATGTCTCCTTAAAGCAGATGGTCCTGACGAGTGGCACAGACTCAGAGCCAAACAGGACTCAGGGCGGGACAGGATAATCGTATGAGCTGATACTGTGTTGTATTGATTTACAGCAGCAGCTCTGTCACACAGCTTTAAGATTCTGGTCAAATCCAACTTAAACCTGGTCAAAACCATCTAAAACCTGTTGAAATCCGAGTAAAACCTGGTCAAATCCAACTTAAACCTGGTCAAAATCATCTAAAACCTAGTAAAAACCATCTAAAAACCTGTTCAAATCCATCTGAGACTTGTTCAAATCCAACTTAAACGTGGTCAAAACCATCTAAAACCTGTTAAAATCCATCTAAACTTGTTCAAATCCATCTAAAACCTGTTCAAATCCACCAGAGACCTTTTCAAATCCAACTTAAACCCATTGAAATCCAAGTAACACCTGGTCAAAACCATCTAACCCTGTTCAAATCCATCTAAAACCTGGTCAAAACCATTTAAAACTTGACCAAAATCATCCAAAACCTGTTCATGTTAGACCTTTTCAAATCCAACTAAAACCTGTTCAAATCCAGCTACTTATGTTCAATTTCATCTTAGACCTTTTCAAATCCAACTAAAACCTGTTCAAATCCAACTAAAACCTATTCAAATCCAACTAAAACCTATTCAAATCCTACTAAAACCTGTTCATATCCAAACAAAACTGCAAAAAATTATTTAACTCTTTCACTCTAACCCAATCATATGCTGCTGATCCGATTTAATTCTCTCTTGCTGACAATAAATGAATCATGTTTCTCTACTGCAAACGTAAGTCCTCAGTAAATTATTGCTCCACCTGCTTCACAAAACGTAAATGTGAATGGACTTGGTCAAAGACTGGACTTAACTATTGCCTTTAGTTTCTTACTCTTGTCCTAAAAGTTTGTTCTTGTCTTGATCCTGACACGCTCCGGTCTCGGACATATCTTGGTCGACCCTAGTTTCTCCAGATCATGACCAAGTACAACAAAACAGAAGACTTTTCATCCGTTTCCACTTCACGAACACATCATTGTATCCGTTTTGTTCACGTCGTCTTTCAAACATCTGTAAAAATCCAGGGTTCACCAGCAGGAAACACTATAAAGCTGGCACTGTCTACTTCATATCAACCCAAAAAGAACCATGTCTGAGTTTATTTGTCTTGTAGGTTCAACTGTGTAGCAAAAACTTAACAAAATCTATACTGAATGTGAGAGGGAAGGGTTGTCTTTCTGTGTCTTTAAGTGTTAACCCTGAGATTTACTGGGAACATTCAAGAGTGAACCCTGCGTTTGTCCCAAAATAGCTAGGACTATATTAAATGCGCGCTCTGTTATAATAAAACAATGAAGAATTTACACTTATAATAAAATATACAGCCCTAAATTAATCAAAGGAAATGCATTTATGTTGGTGTTGATCTGCCATTAGAGCGTTAAAGAGCACGAGAAGCACCAGTCTGTCCAAATTGAGCAGGTTTTGAATTATTATTATTATTGCTCCATTTCTGAAGGGTGTAAAAATCCTTAGTAAATGAACAGAAGACAGTGAATTACCCAGCAGCAGCCTGAAGTAAGGTGGGGCAGATCAGATAACTTAATAAAGGCCTGCTACAGAGTTAAATGAATACATCCCTGCTTTTCTAACGACAATTTTGAGAGATCTTCAACAAAAATGACTTGTGTCTCTTCTGCAAAGCCACAAACCCACCGTTCAGTCCTGTCCACGAGGCATTTATGGTCATTCCTCAATTGTAATTTCACATTAAAGATGCCTCCGAGGCCCTTAAGACACTGTGGCAGATCAAGGAGTATAGAGTGATATTTAGTGCCCTGTTTAAAAATTGACGCCAGCTGCCAAGAATACAAAGTGAGTAATTGAACGTGGGTTCATCTGAGGTTTCACTTCTGCGACTGACAGCCACTACATGCTGCAAAAAAGCCTCACCCAAAGACCAGCCACTTCTGAAGAAACAGTATCCCCCTCTCAAACGGGTCACGTCCAGCTTTTCCCATTCACTTCTTCTTTATTTCCACATTTTTTACATTTAACATTAGCCACAGAGGGATGTCACTGCTCTTAATGACGCTTATAATCATGCAGTGAATTAGCAGAAGCATAAAACAGAGGCTGACCTCCTGTTTACTGATGCAACATTATATAATATCATGCCATATGCTCCATTTATCACTGAAGGATATCCACTAAAAGCATGAATCACTTTAGTTTTATAAATGTGGAGCTATTTCTGTATCATTGCGATTATATTTGGTTAAATATAATAACACAGAAGATGAAAAATGCCTGTTTACTTATACTTGAATGAATACAGGGCCTGTTTTCTTGCTAAACCAACGCAAAACACCGTGTTATTCTATTATCAGCACCATTTAAAGGAACAAAATGTATAGTCTAGTGATAAGCCTTGTTTTTAAATGGGATACTAAGAGCTGAATGTAATAAGGCTGGTATAAAGATCTAATTGGCTGCAATGCTAACACCCTCTCCTCGCTAAATGTACGTCAAAGGTAAGAATAAAAATGTGTGATACGTACACTCACCCCAGCTGTCTCTGTCTTTGCGGTGTTTGGCCATGGCGCTGTCCTTGAAGCCCTCTGTGTGTTTTATTGTTTCTGCTAAAGCTGGGTCCTATTCAGCAGCAGCAGTCATGAGGAGTGTCGTTTAGGGAGGATGCCCTGTGTCTCCACCACAGCGATGCTCGTATCGCAGGAGGATGATGGAACCTTTTCTTTCAACAGAGCTGCAGTGTTTGTTTATGTCGACAGAGGACGCTAGAGCCTGGTGTTCGTCTGTATTTTAAAGGGATACTTCAGTATTTTGGGAGTATTTGACAGGACACCTCCAGTTTGTAGCAGACAGGTGCATCAACACAGAGACAAAACCGTGAATTTATTAATTTGGAGCGAAGTGATTTGAAACTTAATATTTTAATATTAACAGAAACCTACTTGAAAGTCCTTTTAAATGTATGGTAAGATGATAAGTCCACAATATGTGCTGCTGAAAAATGGCCCACGTTTTGGTGTTGGTACAAATAACAAAGTTCAAACAAAGTACAAGGTTCTGGAGTTGTATAAATAAGTAACAATGTGAATACAATATTATTGGATAAGTTAACATTATAGGTGTTTGTGTAAAATGAATTGTTTCTCTCTTTTTTTGCTCATTTAAGGACATTTATTTACCAATTTTAATAATATTTTATTCACTTTTATGAAGAAAAACACTTTGAATTAAAAATATGCACTACCATTTTTGACCACTAAATGGGAGGAGTTTCATATTTTAATAGAAGTGATGCTGAATTTGAGTGTTCGAGTAAAACGTCCAAATGAGCAAAAATAATATAAAATTTTTTATGTAAACTAATAATGTCAAGCTAAAACGTAAATAAAACGGAAAGCTATTAAAATTTTTAATAAAGTAAGATTGTATAATTAGCAGTTACGTTCAGTGAATGTGAAAAATATAAATTGTAAAGTTTTTTTCTTTATAAAACCACTGTTAAGCTTATTTTTACAATACGTTGACAGCTTTTTATATCAAATACACAATTTCTAATAAAATCCACAGCTTGTTTTAATAAAGCTGTGGGTCAAATTACCTAAAGCGTTTCCCTTTTTGCTTGTGTCTTATTCTGGAGCTACTTTTTCCGAGGGCAGTCAACGCAGCAGCTGTATCCTGGAACTACGACTTCTCAGAGATTAGCAGCAGACTGTTGCTTTTCGGCTGAATTTAAGACTAGTTTAAATCGTGAAACTTAACATCTCTTGCACCAGTTTTATTCTCGGTAATGTCATGAAGCTTTTCTTTAACTGTCAACCCAATGAAATGACTTGTCAACGCCAAAACTGGATTGAACTCGACACTTTAGTCTCCGTTGCAGTGAAGGAGACGGAGTGAGAAGAAGTTTACCACTTCTTTCCTCGATAACAGCGCGGGACAGTGGCTCTTCTGGGGAGATTATTCGACGTTATCATTTAGCTTCAGGACTCAAACTGATTTAACATGCAAGCTTTAGTTACTCACAGTGTTTGTATCGCTAAAGGTAAGTCGATTTAAACTTAAAAACCAAAGCTAAGAGGTAGGCTACTTAGCATTAGCCGCCTGATGCTAAGCTCTAACTGAGAGGCACTGGCTATGTACTGGAACTGACCACAAAGTCTATTTTAACTGTTTATTTAAGCCCAAACCGCTGTTAACTTGCTTATATCCACTCTAGACACATTGTTTATTGCGGTAATACAGTGTTGTCTAATTGCTCAAGCGCTAAAATAATAAAAAAATGTCCAAAAACATTTTTAAATTATTGCTATGCTTCATTAAATCTGCCAATTGAATAATGTAAATGCTTCCTTTATAAACGCGTAAGGTAACACTGGATATCTTTAGTGTCATTTTATTCATTTTTAGGCTTTCTTTACGCTATTTTTTACCTATTTTGACGCACTTTGTTCATTTTAGTATTAATTTGTGTGTCTGTCTGTGTTAAATTACAGCCTAGAACCCCATTACCCATTTTAGCTTGACATATGTTGTAATGCATATGTTAGTTAAGATTTAATATGACTTACTCAAATGCTTGCTTGACAGATGTCATGGTATGTGGCTAAAAAATGTAAATATTTTCAAAATGGGCCCCCTCTCTTTGTATTTATGTTACGTTATGACGCACATATGTTGAGTAATATGATATATTTTCACTCCAGTGTTGCCTTCTGTTCAAACTTTCTCTTAAAAACTTTCTCACGTCTCATTTTCAGGACATGAAGCTAGAGGAAGGACTTTCTGAGTAACTCAAATCAACCTTCACTCAGCACATTAAACCATTCTGAGGATATTTGATCAAGCCAACTAAATGTAAAGGATCTTTTTGGGGCGACCATGGATATTTTTCCCCGTCCCAGCAGTGAAATCCAGAGGAGGAACCCGCAGCATGACTTCGAGCTCATTCAGAGAGTGGGAAGCGGCACATATGGAGACGTGTACAAGGTAAACGGGTTCCCACAGTCTGTCATTAGTGCTGCAGATATCTTGGCTGGAACATCACATGACTATCAGAGCTGTCAGCCTAATTTAAGACCCTGTAGTGTTTGTTTTTACGCCTGGAAAACATGTGGCGAGCACATTTTACCAGGAGCTGTTGAGAGATGTATCAATTGTTTCAAAAGAAAGGGGAAGAGAGGCCATAACCTGTTCACAGTAGAAGAAGTAAAAATACAAAAACTAAATTATTACTTGAGTAAGAGTAATAGGACCGTTCGACAACAAAATGACTGAGGTTGCATCTGAAATTATAGGGGTGCATCTGTAGGGCCCAGAGCTGTATGGAACACATAGAGTAGAGTTGGTGTTTAGTTTCAGTCTTATCTGGAGTTCCTTCTATGCAACTAGAAAATTAGACATTAAAAATGTGCTGTACCGTGCCACCTTAAGGGCTGTACGTTGAAAAGGTGGAGTTAAACACTGCAGCCTGTTGATTGGATGATAGGTGATCCACAAACGGAAACAAAAGACAAAAAAATGATGTCAGATGTTGTACTTTTTTCTGAACACAAAGCTAGTGTGTTAGCTAAAGGTGAGTCTTACAGCCCTCACATCAAGAGTTAAAACTGCATTTATTATCTACACTGCCCTGTGACTTTAAATAGCACCTACATTAAAAGAAATTGGCCCAGTTCTATTAATGTAATGCTGGGAATAAACCAGAAACAGTGTAATGTTTTCTCCAGGATTTATTCTTTATCTATATTCAACATTGGCAACACATCCAGATTGTGAAAAGTCTGCTTCAAATATGATTAATGTCATAAACTTTTGTTGCTCTCGTGTGATGTCACTGTTTCCGTAGCAGACCTTTCTCTCTGGAAACATATGTCATGTTGTTGTTGCACTAGGTCTACAACATAGTTATTACATATTACAGCCAGCGCTTGTGTTTCGACAGAGCCTCTGTTCATGTTTTATTGGTGAAATTGAGCTTATATGATGAGCAGAACCTAAATCCAGTCAATTGTTACTGACGAAATGTATTATTTCCTACAAAGACAATAATTAACCTGTTATTTTACTAAATGTAACAAACCTCCTCTTGACTCATTACATTTGTCAGCAGAAATGTCCTCTTCATACATTACATAATGACTCCGAGTCACCTGCCGCCGGATGTAGTCTTCCTCAATATTCTGGTTTAACAACATGGTATTTCCTGGTACAGCAGGTGACTTTAGCTGCAGTCACATTACCAAACGTGTTCTACTCTTCAAACCGATGAGAAAGTAAAGGCCTGCAGCTGCTGTTTTAACCTTTACTCTTGAAACACTGAGTAATCTATTCAAATTAGTCATCAGAATTGTACTGGGCTTAAAATGATGATATTGGCTGTATTTAGCTTAAGTACAGTAACCCAGGTTTCTTTCTGCTTTTATAGATTGCTTCAGTTTTCATTCAGATTTTCACCTGTAAGTGGATGAGCAGACACAGTTTCATTTGTCAAAGCTGTGTGGTATTTCACTGGAAGTAAATTTGCATGTCTCTGTTCATTTGTAGGTGCAAATACAAGACTACAGTTGTTTAGTAGTTTTAGTACACTACAAAGATGTGCCATTTATACAGATGCATCATGTGTCCCGAGTTTTATGTAGATGGATTTCATATTTTGCTTTTTCATAGAGATAAAAACAGAAGCTCTCTTTTTGGATCCCAGTGTCATATTGTAGGACCCACTCACTTTCCTTCGTCTCCACTTTATAGAAATCCTGTTGGACCAATTGTAACGGTAAAACAGAGCGAGTCTTATGCAGGACTGCTTGTATGTATAAGTGGTTATCTATAGACACTTAATACTATGTTTAAATGATCTGTGAATTTACTGTAATATGTAAATTCCTTCCGAAAGTTGTGATTCAACTGAGCTAAAACTACTAAATCCAACACAACATAGTTTTTACCTACTTTCAGAGAAACTTTTGGTTTGCATCGACACAGATATGAGAGTTTTAATAGTTTTGATGGACTGTAATACTCCTTTACTGTCTCTTAAAATGGTCAAACAGTAACAGGCGTACTTAGGCTAACTAAATGGACATAAAGCCTCTTAGGTACTATCTTTAGTCCTTATTGCACTTGGTCTATGGTGCATTTAACAATCCAGAGATACATAGATAGTGAACATTGAGTTTCTTTAATATGGTTCTTGATCTGGGATAGACTGTTCAGAAATCCAGTGGTGTGTGTTTTAATGGACAGCACTTTAAAAAGATGATGAGGAGGATTTAACATTTGGGCAGCGAGAGATGAAGATGTGGTCCAAGGCGGAATAAAAAGCAGTCATATGATGAAAACAATACATGGAATTACCTAAAAAGTCGAGGCGCTTCACTTTTGCACTGATTCAAAATATTTTAAAAAGTAGTTTTGTTTTAGATGAGTTCAAAACACCAGTCCTTTCCTTCCCTGACGTTTGACCCAGTGCCGCTGCGTGTCCCGTCGGAGAATGCTCTTGTTTGTCCGTGTGCCACAGTTAGATGGACTAATCCGAGTGCTAGAGTTCAGGCCTGTGTCCGCACAAAGGCCCTGTGGTCAGCCCCCACCCCCAGACGGCCACCGGAGGAATGCTGTGCCTGGTATTCTCCCCGAACCCTGCTGCTGCTGAAATCTGATCAGCCCCTGTCTAAACACGCGTCGCACGATGGGTGTGTACTGACAGCGGAAACTCCTAAAATTGGGAAAAGTCCTCCTCCTCCTCCTCCTCCTCGTCGTCTTCTTCTTCTTCTTTGAGCCTGCTGTGAATTTTAATGCTACATTCCTCAGTGATTTATGACAGGAGTGGATTCATTTAAAGGGAGATGTGTTTGCCTTGTGTTAAATCGCTTGATAATGGCTCATTCGTCTTCATTTAAGTAACACATAAGTAGTTATTACAGTAAATTGTTTTTAACCAGTGGTTTCCTGCAGAGTTGGAACTGTGAAGCTTTTAAGGAGAGATAAAAGGAGTAGTTAGATACTTTTTTTTAAAATAATTTTGTCATTCATCTTTAAATAAATGCAGGAACTTTCTTTTACATATTCTTGGAGACTTCAGGCATTTCCTTTTCAACATTTAAGTGTGTCCAAAATGAGTACATTAAATTGAATATTGGCCGTTACTCAATACAAATACAAGTAATGGGACCGCCAAGGCTTAACTGCTCTGGAGCAGGTTAGGATCCTGATAAAAGGATAGAAACACAGCCCAGGATGAGGAACGAGCTGCTGGTGTGAAGGAGGAGGGTAAAAACACGGCACGGAGAGTAAAAAAAAGGAGAAGTGTCTGCACAAGTGGCAGCAGACTGGAGCATGAACGTACAGCAGGCATTCACTTTGGATGAACACATTGTAAAGTGACCTTGCAAGTTGTAAATTATCTGAAGGAGCTGGTAAACTGCTTCATGATCCCACTGACCCAGACTAAGATTGTCAGGTTTTATCTCTAATCAGGTAGAAGAGACATATCCAGAGTAGGTTCGTAGTACCGAGCCCCAAATACTAATATCACTATATGGACTTCTTTGCAGAGGAACAGGTTTATGCTCAGTTTTCAAGTAGTTATAACCTTTTTTCATTTCCCAGTTTCGTTTTATCCGCAAATACAAATAAATAATACTGACTTCTACAGTTTTTTTTAAATGCCTTAATAGATTTTTAAGTCTTTTGGATGAGGGACAAAACGCCATCTTCTTTCAAAACTTTATCCAGATGCATTCTTCTAAACCTTTTATTGACTCAGCTTCAAGCTACGCCACCAAAACATTTATTCAACAATAACATAAGAAGTGGGTTTCTAATAAAGTGCAGCCACAGGCCCTTCTTAGTCATGTGACCTTTTTGTTTACATGGCCTTGTCAACAAAAAGGGAGCCCTGAGGAAATATGCTGTTGTCTGTGAACGAACCCAAAGGAAAAAACTTTTACATTTACATACATATCTTCAGTCTTCTTGTAAGATTTGAGTTTAAATAGAAACATGAATGTACTTTTCCTGCAGCAGTGCTCAGTTTGTCCACTCTGGGCACTTGTACAAACAGGAAGTAAATAAAAAAACTCTAAATGTCTCTTCTCTTAAGTGATACAGATGATGTTCTGAATTGTTTTTCCACTATTTTATTTTCGGTTTTGGTCGACAGTATACGTCAGCATTTGCACATGTCCCATTTACTAGTAATACATGAATGTTTTTGTGTCAGATGTCGTCCTGTTAAACACGAGTTACGTGACAGACTGCCTCTTAAAGGATGATGAAGCATGTTGTCTCACTTTAGGCAGTACTTCTCCTTTTTGGTCTGACTCTCAGGTTCGCTTCAGGAAGTGTCTCTCTGCAGCAGGTTGTGAGAATGTTAGACTTAAGATAAATTAGGTGCATTAGTCACTGAGCCACAGATAAGTTTATTGCACCAAACCTCAAACTGCTCTGTGTTTTGTTGGTGTGGTATCAGAGCTGTGGTTTTGACACTGTTTATATCACATTCACTGTTGACAGAAAGCGCTTGTCTGAGGGTTTACAGTTGATTTAGCTCGTCCCGTCACTTACTCTTAAGGATTAGGGAGCATCCCGTCTTGACCTGGATTCTCACCGCGGCTCAGGCTGCTCTGTGCTGGAAATTTCACAAACGGAGACGACAGCGCTACAGTATAATGTGGCTCCATGGTTTTTACAATAGAGGAACGGTCTTGACACGAAACAAACCACAATCATTTTCACTTTTATTGTGTTTTAATGTGGTTTTACACTTGTCTGATCGTCTTCTTTAATTCTTGCCAATGGGGAAAATGCAAGATTATTGACAAATGCTAATTTCAAATCATGCTTATGTGGATGGAAATGGTTTTAAGGCTGCATTAGTTCTTTATTTGCTGCTCAAATTATTAAGAAAATGAGCTCATAACATAATATTTTATATACGTTAGATGGAAAAAATGCTAGCTCTTTTAATCACAGATGCTTAGTTTCAGAAAGTGGTCTGAAGGTGGCTAGTCTTTTCTACAAAACCACAGCAAGCAAATAAAAAAAACCCAAACATCTATGCCCCTATAAAACAGTGTCAGACATATAAATCTCTAATAATTCAGTTTACATTTGCACAGTGTAACCTGTTTAGATGAACTAAAGCCATCAGTGCAGCTTTACTAACTGTGTTGTGTCTTTTCAGGCTCGAAACATACAAACGGGAGAACTGGCCGCTGTGAAGATCATCAAATTGGAGCCAGGTACGAGTCCGACCTCTGTTTTTCTCATCAGCGCTCAGTGGAAAAACCTTATTCAGTCCAAAGCAGTTGTATTCATTCAGCGCAAGAGAGAGAGAGTGAGCAGCCATTGAGTCGCTCACAGAGTCTTTGTTTAGTCCCTTTGGTGCTTTTTCACTAAGTCTCTTTCCAAAACCTCAAATGAAAAACAAGTGTTACCTCACAACTTTATATCAGTTTTTTTCATAGACTTCCCATCACTTTTTTCTATCAACCATCTCTGTTTTTCCTATTTTAATCTGTTTAAATAGACTGTTTATTATGTCTATATTGTACATTATTGAATATAACATAATCTAGACATGGATATGATCATCTTAAGCCGTGTCTTTTTGTAATTACATCAGTCGTGAACGTGTCGAGGCGCATTAGAGACCCTCGTCTGCTGCGGCTGACCCACTGACAGAGTCGGTGTGATCCAGATTAGACGGGATTACGGAGGGGCTTTGAGGCCTCGGCTCACAGACACAGACAGAGCTCAGCTGATTAGAGTCGGAGGAAGGAGACATTCACTTGATTTCTCTTTCATTCATCGCGGTTGATCATTAAACTGAGAGTGAAACGAGGTGAGGCTAAATCCGTTGAGACAAAAGCCTCCAAATGAATGACTAGTGAGTAGAATTATACATTTATAATTGTAGGATTTATAACAAGACTCCCACTATTTTTGTGTAATTTTTGATTTCCTTTTAGTATTTTAAGGTGGGCAGTGCTGTCGAGATCTGTCTAAATTTGACTCATAAATACTTCCAGATTGAATTGATATTGAAACGTTTTCTACTCATTAAAGTAAATTTTATATAAACAATAAAAAACACAGCAAAATGCCCTGTTATGAATCAAAAATAGAAATAAAACTGTCTTGAAAATGCTCCAAAGCTGCGGAAAATGCCACAAAATCACTGCAAAAATGCCGTGAAACATAAGGATCTCTAAAATGCTGCTTTAATCATGACAAAAAATGCTCCAGTGCCTCAAATGTACAGAAAAAGCACCATAATATTACCTTTGAATAGTGTTATTTAATAGTGATAGTGAGTAAGATAGTGATTGGGGTTGAAACAATGATGTGGATTTTAAAAAAACACTAACAAATAAAGATACTGACACAGATTTTTGATTTTTGCTAAAGTAAAATGGCATGTGGGAAAATCAAGATGGCTGCCATTTTTGAAGTTACTGGCTTCTGGGTTTATTTCCATGTTCTGCTGTGATGGAGGACAATGACTTTAGCAACTGCAGAGTCATGTTTGATCCTGATGTGTTTCCAGGCTCACGTCAACAACATATGGTACAAATGATACGTGATTCAGATCTAGCTCACCTTATAGACGACTGTAGAGATTCCTGACACGACTTTTTAAATATTTTTCCACATTATATACTGTATTTGATCGAGTTCAGCATGTTCGTAACAGTTTAACTCAAGCTCTCTAAAGCCCAGTTGTCCTCTTTTCCAAACTACTTTCATGTCCAGACTGTATTCCTCTTGTTTTCTCTCTTTTTGAGTTAGTTTACTCTCAGTGATGCTGTCTGTTATTGACCATAGTTCAGTTGAAGCCTACAATACACTTTTCTAATTCTCTAATCTGTCTTGCATACCTTTGACTGATGCTTCATTATTTAGTTTTATAATATAATTTCTAAACTTACAATAACTAGCGTCCCGTAGTTTAGAAGCACAGACGTGAGAAAGGCTTTAAAATATAACATTCTTTACATTTTCTGCACAGAGTTCCGTCTACACAAACCAATAAAATTGACTGATGAAGTGTTTTGCCAAATGTTTCACATAAAAATCCACTCTGAGAAGCACAGCAATAACTTATAAGCTCAGGTGTTCTTTAGTGTCAAAGCTGTCTTGACTCCCCTGCTTTAAAAACGTCACCTCATCTGTCTTGTCTTTATTTGTCCACCCAACCAACAAATAAGCTAAAATAAATGTCCCCGCTTTGTACGCAGCTTAAAAATAAGCTTTTGACTCTTTTAACACTGTCCGGGCGTCTGGTTTCAAACAGGACTCTTCTGTTTCCTGCTCGTTTTGGCAGGCGTCACTCCTTTTTGTGCTGCAGGTAAACAGCTTTAGGCTCACACTGGAGACACAAACAGGTTTGACCAGGACTGGAGCTGGTATGGACTACAGCAGAGACAGACGAGTGAGGTGTGGTGAGGTCTGGCTGCGGGGCTCAATAAAAGTTCAGTTTCGTCGGCTCGAATGAAGGCTCAGGACAGATACAGCGTCAGAGGGGCTCGGGCAGCTCTTTTAATCTGGATTTTACTTGACTTAGAATGGCCATAAAGTAGGGTAGCATGGTAAAAGTGGTGTAATAACTGGATAATAAAGAACTTATAAGTATAGCTTGTGTGACTTGGGTTTCAGTCTCATCTTTTCTCTTCACTCGTGTTTGTTTAAGTGTGATGTTTGAGTGACAGAAACAGGTCGAGGTGCAGTAAAGCAGCTGTAGCCTTTCCTCTCACTCCTCCTTCACCTTTGCACAACAATAAACCAACATTACCTGCTTTTATTTCTGCTAAAAATCAAACGTAACCACATGAAAATACAAACAAAAGTTAAACGATCATCTGTTTATTAGATCCTTGTGCTTTGCTTTCCGGTTTTGGGCTGTTTCTCTGTGTAAGCAGTCTGTCAGTGCTGGAATAGACACTTTCCTGTGAGGAATCGATTAAATGTTGGAAAGCTGTGTAGACCGAACAAGCTAATTGGTGCATCTATTATTTTTATCAGAGTAATCGTCTTTTATGCATCTGACCAAAGCTTGCCGTCACGAGCTGAACTTTCTCGTCTCATTAAAGCCTTGATAATAAAGCTTAAACTCTGCCTTAAGGTCTTGTTTTTTTCACAGATCCTTCTCATCACATCATGCTTTTATTTTACTAAGCAGTTTTCCACAACATACCACAATGTTTCCAATAAATCAAAGCATAATATTATCATCAGCACTATTTTTGTCTTATATGAGTTTATACTGATTATTATGTGCTGTAAACACTGATCATTTATCAGCATTTGATTACCCCATTGTTACAGTAGCAGTGAACAATATGGCAAATAAGGCTGTGCAAGTAATCGAATTTTCAATTTCAGTTTCAATTTCGGCTCCCAAACTGTGTGCAATCGAGAAAAACAATTATTTATTACTTGTTTTTAATTTATTGCTTGTTACTTGTTTTCCAGGAGACTGTGCAAGTGCTACTTATTTATCTTAATTATTATTTCTGTTTATTTTTTAAGCTGTTTCTTTATATGTTTCACATTTTTGTTCAATATATCCAACTTATTTCCAAAGTCAATGAGTTTAAAATAATCGTGATTTCAATAATGACCAAAATAACAGCTTTTATTTTGTTGAATGTGTCTTTTCAGAGGCTAATTTTTCCATAATCGAGCAATGCATACACAAAAAAACAACAAACAAATGAAATAATAAGCTCCATTCATAGTTCATACATCAAATACTTTAACTCATAAGCACTGAATTGGAGTAAGTTATAATCTATAGGCAAAAACAGTTTATTTTGTCTAAAGTGCCAGACTCATGACCAAAAAGACTCAAATCTTTACCACATATCCCAGGTTTGTTGACTATAATATCCCCCTGTGTCATGTTAAGCACGTGTGTTTAGACTTTTCTGTTTTTTGCCCCTGTAACGGTCTGGACTGATGCCCGCTCTGACAGTCTGCTGACGGAGCTGGCAGCCTCTCGTCCGTCTTAACCTCTGTTAATGCACTCTCTGCTCAATTGGGAGCAGCTGGGCTCACATAGTTTTGACTCCTCGCTGGTCGGATGTGCTCGAGTGCTTTGTGGAACTGGAAAACTGCCTGGATATTAGCCCTTTCCACATTTGTTTAAAAGAACAGGCCGATCCCTTCTGTTGTTACTGACCGTGCTGTAATCATATTGTCGAGTCAGGAGGAAATATGGGAAGGCTCTGTTCTGTGGCTCAGGTTTTTGGCTAAACCTGCGCAACTCCTGGCGGGTTTCATAGTATTTTGACATAAGGAAATAGTTCAGTATTTAATAAATGTGTTTCTGGAGTGAATTTCTACAGTAATCTCTACAGTAGATACTCAGTCAGCATATTCTGAGTTAGGAGAAGCAGGCAGGAGCAATATTACAGAGATTCTGATGTGAATAGGGCATTTAAACACTGAACTGTTTCAATGCCCAATTAAATAGCGTCTTTTCCAAACTGGGGTTGTGCTAACTATTACTTTTATTGTACATAAAGCCTCTTTTACATAATATCAGACCACATGAGTTAATTTTGTCAAGTAAAAGTTCTCAAAAAATATGTAATCATGTCGGTTTAGGTGGCTTATATGAGAAAGAGCCTAGATGTTGCCTTTATTTTACGTTTTTAGGGTTTGATGTCTGGTTGATTTTTGGGTAAAGTGCTTAAAAATGCTAAAAAAAAAATATAAACTGCATTTCCAATTCTTTCTCAATCATTTTAGACAACTATATCTTTCATAACTTTGTCCTAGGACTCTTATTTTGACAGATTACTGGTACTTACAGTGAATTCCTGGTTTGAAGAATACTTGGAATTTGTATTGGATGGGAAAACTTGGTAAATTTATGTGGAAAGTGTTCAAAAAGTGCTTGGATTTAATCTTCCAAAAAGAGTGTAAGCTTTGAAAATAGCACCACAGACATGAAGATGTTTAGAAAGCATAATATAAAGAAACTGTTTTTGAAATTTATTGCGTAAGAAACATGATCAAAAAAAGCTAAATGTTAAAGTAGGTGGTTATTTAATGTGAATAACCAGACTCTTTACTTAAAACAAATCCACGATGTAGTATTTTGAAGCCTTTTTCTTGGTTTTATGAGGTGTTTATTTCAGTGCCTGCCTCTATAAAGCTGTCCTGTTCAGAAAGTGCAGAGGTAATATTTTGTCCATGTGTCTGTTTCCAGGAGATGACTTTTCCATCATACAGCAGGAAATCTTCATGGTCAAAGAATGCATGCACCACAACATCGTGGCCTACTTCGGGAGCTACCTCTGGTGAGCACAAAAACACTGCTCTTTCATTTTACTCTGTTCACACTTCAAGGAAAATGACTGAAATTTGTTTGTTTTTTTTTAGATTTTGTTATTTTACCCAACCATTTCATGTTTTTTCACAAATGACTGACCAATACATCAAAATCTCTTTACCACAATTTTGTTTTACGTTTAAATTGAAGACTATTTCATAAGTTACAGGCTATACATTACACTTTACATATATATATTCTAAATAAACAAACTGGAATGAGTTGGGTCTGTACAGCACAGTTTGAGAGGTATATTCATTGTCAATATTGGTAAAGAAAGTCTCAAATTTCTACTCTTTAAATCTTAAATGGGACGAGTTTATGCCATGCTTTGTATCTCTGATTGGTTAAATACCCATCCCATTGCATCCAGAGGCAGTTTATTGTCCAGCTATTGGTACTACCCCCCTCTAAACCACTAATTTAGACTAATTCTTTGTATAAAAGTATAATATTAATGGGATGGAGGGCCAGGCTCATGCATTGGAGCAGCATTCAGCATTGTTACACACATTTTGTATTACTTTCATTTCTTCTACACAGTCCTCAGTTCACACAACAACAAAAAAACATGTCATATGCAATAAGTATGTTCAGTAAAGTGATTAAATATGACCTGTAATTTATTAATGTTCCTTTGACACAGTAAAAGTTAAATTAAACTCAATATATGGAGAAACACAAGGCTCTGGAGTAACTTCCACAGCTCAAAACTAGGTCTGAATCAAAACCAAGGACAGAATTTTGGAATAAACCTGGTTTATACCTCAACTTTTTATTTGTTTGCCCCACAGTCTGATTTAAGGCTCTGATAGGACATTAACATTAACTGTACCAAACTGTCTTCTACTCTCCAATATTGTACATTACTTACCCTGAAATGATTTATGGAATGAAAGGAATCACACGGGACTAAATCCAAACCCACTGTGAACGTATTAATGCTGCTGTGTCACTTTTCTCCGCCGTCCGAGCTGCGCCCTTTGAGGAATTCATATCAGTCTGTGAAAACGATTTAAGCGGCCCCTGTTTGAAAGCCTCGTGACGTGTTTAATGACTTGGCCGTAGATGTGTGTGAAAGTATGACTCACTCTTTGAGCAGGGCCGGCTGGTGCTGACTCTGCCGGGATGAGACTCTCCGGTTTCAGGGAGCGTGTGCTTTTTGTCTGCTGCTGTGGAGGAAGTAGTGCGAGTCCGCCCACCTGCAGCTTGACTTCCAGCAGGTTTAACTGGAATATGAGCCTCTGATGTTCTTTTACACGGCTCTTAGTCCAAAGAGATGCATGTTTCCTCCCAGCGGGCTCTAACTTCCCAGACACAGCCTTTAATAGTTACTGTAAAGTGTTAATGAGCAACCCACAAGACAGTCATTAAGCATTTTAATCCCAGTTTACCAGAATTCATATAATTGCTTGGAACTCTGTTGATCTTAGATTAAGATGGATTGTCTTTGTCATATAAAAGGTCGGTACACTGCTTTTATTGTGGTGAATGTGTCTCTGCAGAGGCTCATTTCACAGTTGAACTGGAGAAATGCTATATTCAGACTGGAGTTGGGCCTATAGAGACATGTTATTATTAATATAGAGTTAATACAAAGAGATGAAACTCCAAATGCACTGTTTAAGACATGATTTAAATCACTATATCACTCTTTAGGAAACAGTCGGCTTCACAGGATGCATCTGTTGTGGTCTAGAGATAAAAATAGAGCCACACAAAACATAAAACGACGTAATCTATGTGTTTTTGTGTGTTATGGAACCAGACCAATATCCATTTTCCCCGCTTCCATCTTCTGTTCGCTCTTCTTCGTTTGTTTAATCGGCCGTGACTTTACTGAGTTGGTCTAAAGTCCGAACTATCTCCAAATGTGCTTTCACAAATGAACCGGACTTTGGTTTAGATTCGTCCAGGTCGAGACCAAACTGTAGCTGTCCTCTTGAGCTTTCACACCTGAAGATTTGGTTGGAAATTTTGAAAGTTCAGGGGGCAGGGGTGAAAACCATGTAAAACTGTAAACGTGTTTAAATGAAATAAGTTGGAGGCACAAGTTTGACCAGTGCTGTGGCCACATAATTACTTATAAACTAGTTTGAGTTAAGTCACGATTGTGTAAAATCACAAATGTTAGAGCCTGTATAGACGGATATATGATAGCTTACCTCTTAAACGTTCAATCCAGTCATGATAAAACTTTATTTATTTTTCTCCAAAACATTGTTCAGATCTTTTTTGTCCATCTCCAAACCAAATCACGCTTGAGAAGGTACTGCATTTTTAACTTCCAGAATAATGTGACAAAGGGAAATGTTTCAGTTCTTAAAAAAGTAAAAGACAGATTGATACAGATGGATATTATTGAAATAAATGAATGAATGCAGTGCTTTAAGACTAGGCTTTAAACTTGGAGACATCCACATGAGATTTGAAAGACGGGACTTTGACTGAGATGCTTCAAATCCTCAGAACGGCTGCTCTTCGCTGATACTGATTCAATAAAGTAAGTTGGAGATTTATGTTAAATAGAAAATAGAAAAGTTGTTTTGTAAATGTGACAGTGGTTTCTGGTCTTGTTGCTCCAGCTCATTTTAAAAGAACAGTATAAACAGTAGGTCACAGTGTTCATACCTTGAGATTTTAAAATGGCCGCTCATGTTGAAACAGTAATCGTCCTCTGTTAAATATGAACTTATGATATGATTATAATATGAATCAACCTTTAATGTAGCCAATCGGTTAATATTATACTATTTCCTGATTGTCGATGGTTAGAAAAGATGTAACAGAAACTTAATTGGGTTAATATGACCCAATACGACTAATAAGCTTTGATAAACCTTAGCTTTGTACATTCAGAGCTCATTGTGCCCTGTTCCGTGGCCTGAATTCTAGGAGGTGAGAGAAGTAGCAGTGTTGTGTTTGTAAATCTGGGGCAGTGTACATTACAGGCTCTAACAGTGCAACCATTCACTTATGTCACCATTACACTGGGACGGTTTCTCTGTGGCCCATTGAAACTGAGATATTGCTTGTTTTTTTTGTTTAATAAGCTAATAAGGTGATTCCTGAGATTCCTGTGATTTGTTTTGAAGGAGCGTCTTGACTTGGCTTTTACAGCAGTCTGCTCTACATTTATCACTTACAGTAGAATAGAGAAATGTATGCAGCAAAGAGGAACAGAAACTACTCATTTAAACGTCAAACAAGTGCAGCGTGCTTTATTTCAAGGGAAGTGACAAGATCTCATGTCACAATATCTCACAAGATCAAAACGTGACTCGATTTGTCGTCGAGATGAAAAGCCGTCTGGTCAACTCAACGTGGTAGAGCATTGCAATGAGAAAATACATCAGTCTTTAGATAATACGAATCCCTTTTATTCCATCCCTGTGTCTTTCTGAATAAATGGAGGTAAATGTCCATAAATTAGGGTTGTTTTTGAGTTTGCATTTCTCAAAAATAGTCAATAATAGCTCAAAGAAGAATGACAAATAGAGCAAAATGACTGTAAATGAGTTAAACTGAAAAATAACACAAAACTAACTTTACTTCAGACTTGACGATTGACTAAACTTGTAAACTTGATCTTAGTGATTTAAACTGAGGCTCACTAAACGAAAGAATGAGGTGTACAGTCGGGTTTGTCCACAACATTTGCCTGAAAATCCCACATATTATGCCTTTAGTATTGAGGCCACGCACAAATACCTCAGAATAAGTGGGTTAATGACTGCTCTGTGCCTGGTGGTTCGACGAGCAGCTGTGAAGTAGCCCTTGCAATACATGTTACATCACCTTATTGAAGCTCTAAAAAGTACTGTGCTCATTTTTTACAAGTGATTTCACAGGTTTGGTTTGAGTAAGAGTGAAGAACAGAAAAGATATGGTTTGTCAAAAGGTGTTAAAACCACAAATGCAATGACGTTAAATGCACTGTCCTTGTTAAGCAAGAGTAAAAGCATCCCCATTATACAGTTTCATACTTTTAAAACAAAATGGAGTGTCTTTTTGCAGTAAACGTGCATAAAAACTGTTGTGAATGTGATATCTGCTCGTGCCATGTATTGATAATGTCGTTTCTGTGTTTGTTCAGTCGGGAGAAGCTGTGGATCTGTATGGAGTACTGCGGGGGAGGCTCTCTGCAGGACATTTATCACGGTAAAGTCTGTTTTTTGTATTTCAGAACATCTCTTTACACAGAGAAGTCAAACTCTAACCTGAATTGAAATGTCTTTACAGTGACTGGGCCTCTGTCAGAGCTTCAGATCGCTTATGTTTCCCGGGAGACATTACAGGTAATCTTGATTTAACACCCTGACCTGGTTGTTATCATCTTTTCTGATTGTCTGTAACAGAATCGAGGATAAAAATAATAACATTCATTAACAGTTTGTGATTTAAGTCAATTAAAGTGATTATTTTTCCTTACAGGGTTTGGGATATCTGCACACTAAAGGCAAGATGCACAGAGACATCAAGGTACTACACCATTTTTGACAAATAAACTCTTTTTCTACATCTATATGCACCTAAAATTACTATCCACGACTATACATATATAAGATTAATATAGATTATTGCAGATTATGAGTGTATAAGAGTCACTAAATGGACGAGATCTCCTTTTTATGATCTAAATAGTTGGAATACTCCAGACATCTATTTGTTTTTGAAGTCTTTTTGTTCTCGTCTAGCTGGTGTGAAAGAAATGTGGTGCTCGTTTGGCATCTGAGCATGTGTGTGACCTCGTGACCTTTAAAGGAAGTGACATTGGCAGCAGCAAAATAATCTCTCCTCTTCTGAGGCCGCATAGCTACCGGTGTCGGTGTGTGTTAGCTTTGGACAGGATTTAAAACCAAGAATCTGAAGGAAATCTATGTGCCACAATGTTTTATCTCCAGTTTTTTGTTTTTTTTACTTGACTCTGTGTGACTTCTTTATAAAAGGTTAAAAAAGCTAAAGTTGGATTACCTTTTGCCGTCTCATTTTTCTGTTAAAAGCACAGAGATGGACAGAGACAGTTTATTAGTGGATGTAATTACTGCCTGTAATTAATCAATCTGTTTCAAATTTTTCCTCAGAAAGCCAGATAAATCACAACCTAGCTTCATCTTGGTCATTTTGTTTAAATACACTATTAGGAAATTATCTAAAATGTTAAAAATATCCTGGAAAATTTGAATTGTTCCTTACTTTAGGATTTTGAAGATTGCTTTGGTGTGTGTGTGTATTTTTGTTTGAAACTCAACTGGCTTTAGATAAATTATCCAATGTCTGAGGCTACTGTAGATTTGGTTTTGACCCTTTGAGGCTACTGTAGTTTTTGTTTTGACCCTTTTCTGCTGCTGTAGTTTGAGTTTTGACCCTTTAGGGCTGACGTATTTTGTGCTGCAGATTTGGTTTTGACCAATTTGGGCTGACATACTATAGGTTTTGACTCTTTAAAGCTTGCGTAGTTTGAGTTTTGACCCCTTGAGGCTTCTGTATTTTGACTTTTTACCCTCTGAGACTGGTGTGGTTATGGGGTTGACCCACTGGGGCTGGTGTAGTTTGTTGAGTCTCTTAAAAATGTAATAATAAAACTGCCCTTTGTAAATTATTTGACTGTTAATGATAAATGCTGTCTTTAATAATGAAAGAAAGTCACTATTGAATACAGGAAAAGAATGTCCCTTGTGTCCTTCAAGCATCAAAATAACGTCTGTTTCTTTGACGCATTTCAGAGACCACAGCTCAGTTGGCGCTCTTTCGTCGGAGCACGTGTCCCTTGTGTGGTTTCTGAGGTTTAGCTGAACCTAACCAGTCCTGGAGCTCACGTAGACATTCGAGCATCAGTTTTTTGTTGTTATCACAGTAGGTCAGGGTCCGACCGATTATCTTTACCGAGTTCAACGCAGCGAGCGCTTCCTGTTTCCTCTGCTCTCACCACAGGATGCCACCAGAGATCGTTTCAGTCCCAGCCAATAGAAACACCCTCGAACTGTCAAAATGCAACCTGATACTTGTTCAGTTCAATAAAAGTCAACTCAGTGATAGAGTTTAGTGCATAAAAATAATTAGATGTTGACAAATGCTTCATGTTGTGTACTTTCCACATTGTAATAAACCAGTTGAGCTTCATAATACTACTCTGTTGACATTTAATGTTAACGCGTGGTATGTTCACAGGGCGCCAACATCCTTTTGACAGACAACGGTGATGTGAAGTTAGGTAAGTAGCATAATATTTAATTCAACAGGACTTGTCAATCAAGCACATAGCTCATTAAACAGAGATGAAAATGGAATATGGATAAATATATAAGTGAAGAAAATAAAAAAGCCTTTCTTTTCTGTAGCCGACTTTGGAGTCGCAGCCAAAATTACAGCCACCATTGCCAAAAGGAAGTCCTTCATTGGGACGCCGTATTGGTGAGTATGACAAGTACAACGTTACCACATTCTATTATAATAATTCAATACAGTAGCCAACATGGTTTATTAATACTACTAAACAGCGTTTTGATTTTTAATACAAGTGGCTAACATCGTTTTTTGGACCTGAAATGATAATATGTAGAGATTTCCTTAAAACAGATGCATAAAAACTTGAAAAACTCTGGAAATAATTGAATGAATTTACAAACAATTAGACAAACAATGCATTGCTCAAAGCTCATCCCTTTTTTGATAAATCATCAAGTTTGGGCCAGACTGTTTCTGCTCAGATTAATCTACAGTTTATCCATCATTATTTGTTTAACTGATCCGTCAAAGTAGATTGTGCATCTTTAATTCAAATTACATCGGTCGATTGAATCTATTGTTGAATCTAGTGTCCTGTATTGTACTTTAACTAGTCCTGGTCTAGTATTAGGTTTAGTACTGATTCAGTTCTAGTTAAAACCAAGGTTTAACGCAGGTTTGTCCTGATAAGAAGCACTGTTAAACGCATTGGTCTGTATTTGGCCTTGTAGATCCCAGTCGGAGACCTCTGATGCAGATTAATTTATATTTACCAATCCACTACTACTTTCTTCCTTTAGAAATGGCTAGTTTATTAGCAGCAGCAAGCAACATACCAAATATTTCCTGGTGTTATACAGAAATAAGATACATTTTCTAACATGATTGTATTTTAATGACCAAATTCATCAAGTTCCAGCTATGTCTTATGTCCTTTTTTGTGTTACATTTGTTTAGGATGGCCCCTGAAGTAGCAGCAGTGGAGAAAAACGGCGGCTACAACCAGCTGTGTGACATCTGGGCGGTGGGCATCACGTCGATAGAGCTGGCCGAGCTTCAGCCGCCGATGTTCGACCTCCACCCGATGAGGTACGGCTCAACTTTCTCAATCTCAGAGTTTCCTCGATTCACTCTCGGGCCCGTTTCCTGCTTTTGTGTCTCTCTAACGTTTCATCACTTGGTTTGATTACTCCACTCGTCGTCCTGTTTTATTCATGTGTGTTTGTGCTATTATTAGAGCAGCACTGCAGACCTTTTCATCCCTTATTCCATTTCATCCTCTGTGAGTTTGCTTTGTGTTTAATGTTCATATGTTTCCTCTTCAGGGCTTTGTTTTTGATGTCAAAGAGTAGTTTCCAGCCTCCGAAGCTAAAAGACAAAAACAAATGGTGAGTGTCCATCTTGGTGTGACTGCAGTATCTGACTTTACATTTTGTTTAAGCAGATAGTGTCTGTAATGACTGTACTTAAACAGATTTATCTTGTTATTCAGGTCGGCTGCCTTCCATAACTTTGTCAAAGTGTCTCTGACCAAGAATCCAAAGAAGAGGCCCACTGCGGAAAAACTCTTATCAGTAATACAGCTTTTCTTTCTCCTAAATGTTGTCGTAATCTCAGGAAATGGATGGCAGTCAAATTTAAAACCAGTGTTTATGTTTACACTGGAAAATAGCTCATATTTCTAAAACAAAAACAGTCCTGCAGTAACCTTATAGTATAGCTAAAGAATAAACTAAAGCACTTTTTTGTCATTTCCATTGCAAGGTTCAGTCTCTATATTTATATAAACCACTGTATGTATTATTTTACCCTAAAATATCAAAGCAAAACTATGATTAACTTTCCATTAATTATACCCTAAATACATTAAATTTAACTTGCAATTATTTTTAATGAGGGCTGACTCAAATTCAATTAATTAATCCCAAATTATAAACTGCATTTTGACAAGACTTTTTGAAATGGAAAAAAAACAACTTTGCACCTTATTGTTGATGCATATACGACAACCATTTGTAACCTGAGTTCCTGTGGAAAAGTATTTGCGCTCTTTTACCTGAAATCAAATCCTGAAATGTAGCATAGTATTGGTTTAATGAAATATGCTAAAAATGTGAATCATGTGGTTGTGTAATGTTTTTGGAGACATCTTAAACAATAGTCTTGACGGTAAAAGTGTTTAATTACAGAGACTTCAATTGATGAATAAAAAAGTGTTGTCCCAGTCACTTCCGCTCTACATAGCTACTTCAATTTAAACAAAATCACACTTTTCTGAGTATTCATATTTTTGTTGGATTTGCTTAATGCTCTTTGTTCATGCCACATCTTTATTTTTCCTCCTAGATCCAGTCTCTCTGATTAATACAAACTGAAAAATACCACAACACTTATCTTTCAACCAGATAAAAGTCATATTTAGACATTTTCGTAACATTAACGATAAGTTGTGTGGTCATGTTGATGTCGTATGTTCATCTGTAACTCTCCTGTGTCCTTCCAGCATGTGTTCGTGGCCCAGACCGGTTTGACGAGAAGACTGGCGGTCGACCTTCTAGATAAGATGAACAACCCAGACAACCACCAGCATTACGGCGAAGTGGACGACGACGACCTCGAGGTAATCCGTCGTATCACGTTTGAGATTTGATTTTAAAACTGTATCTTATCTCGACTCGAACTGGAAGCCCATCGCTCTTATGTGGCAGCCAAAGAGGTGGTACCAGTTCTGTTTAAAAGACCATTGTGCTTTTCTCCATTGAACAGCAGTGGCACTGTCTTGGCCGTGATGAATAAACAAGCTCTAAAGGCTATTGACTGCGAGCAATGGAGGGAACAGCCTCTGGGATGCATAATAATGTGACGAGGCACCGGGAGCATGCAAAAGAATCTGAAAAACTTCTCGAGAATAGGTTTCTAAAATTTACACAGGGCTGCTATATCAGTAAAATACGCTTAACACTACAAACAAATCAAGTTTAATGACTAAACTGCAGCAGAGTGCTCCGACAGTTTCATTCCCTTCATTTTTAAAAGTTGTTCAAACTAACGGCCAAATAAAGTCACGAGCATAGCCTGTGTATGTTGTGCATGTAAAGGTTGTGTTATACAATATGCTAACATTTGACCCCACCCTGTACTTGTCTTGTGAACTGATCGTGCCAAAGCTGTTTGTGTTATCTTTAGGTCGCTCATTTTTTCCCCCCTATATACTTTTTGAAGTTTAAAACCATGAAAATACAGCAATGGTTTCGTTACGTTACATACTCATAGTTTACAAGGCTCTATTACTTAATATTCAAGTGAAATACTAAAAAACACAAAAGAAAAGATAAAAATGTTAAATGAAGTCAGTTGAAAAGGGCTAATTTCAAAGTAAGAGTGTCCATGTTTGCATTAGCTCAGAAACTGCAGCATCTACAACATTAGTCATCAGCTGGATCCTTCATTAGGTCCCTTTATGAGTGAATGAACAGAGCCACTTTCAAATAAAGGGACTCCAATACTCTCACTGATGCAGCTTATTCTTTTTAATAGAAGCCTATGCAGCATATTTGTTAACCACTGAACAGCGCTTGGTCTATAAATACTTTTCCATACCATTTTTTGGCATTCAGCAGACTGAGGTTTTTCTTTTTTGTCGTAACCGTGTTGTTCGTCTCTCTTTCGTTGTCTGTTTCAGCCCATCCCTCCGGTGAGGCACACCATCCGACCCAGCAACAAACAGGGCCGAGCTGAGAGGACGCGCTCAGAGATGGACTGTGAGTCAACGTAAACACGCTTCAAAACACCATTTTTCCCAGAACGAGACCAGACGGATTGGTAGAAATCTCTCCTGGTGTTGGTTATTTTGGCAGCGAGTCGAGCAGTGAGGGTCATTAGAGGTTTGGTGGCTTTTCGGGGGTCATCCCATTAATCCTGCAGCGGAATGGCACTGTCCCAGACCGCAGCATGTGGTGGCATGAATAAAAATAGAATCACTGGAGAGACGGGGTATATTTGAGCCGATGGTGCTTCCACTGTCTGTAGTAGTGGGTTTTTTTCAAGTATTTCTTCCCTTTTTCTTATATTTAATAAATCCAGACTATAGACTATGCAAAGATGTACAAAGCGACCTACTCCTACCCATTATTTTTACTGACATTAAGGCTTTTATACCCTGCCAATTTTTGAGTTTGATGTATATAAACCCCCCAAAAATTAATCAAATGCCCTCTAGCAAATTTTATTGGTTCCTGTGTTATTTTCAGATGATTGAGGATGGTAATTTATCAGGAAAGCTTTTATTTTTTATGATGCAAACACTGAGTAGGCAAAAGGGCACTTGGACAAGAAGCATTAAGACAATTAAGAAATTACATCATTAAAAAAGTGTTTCCTTTTGATTTATATGAACGTGAAGGTTAAAATCACAAATTTATTAGCAAAAAAATGACTGATCTTGCCTAGTTCCTTTAATATAATACCAAGACTTTTGTATAATGTCTGTGTTTAGAATAGCAACACGCATTTAGCTTAAAGTAGGTTTTGAGACATTAGTATAGTGTGCATCTCAGTAAACAGTCTTTAATGAGGAAGCACAGGTCTGAAATTAATCCGTGTGTGCTCCTCCGTGTGATGTTTTTCATTCTGTACAAGCCCTAATGTTCTCTAACCAATCACCGACAGCACATACATATAACCACTCTGTTGCTGTTTGACAAAATGTTCTTGGTGGCTAATAAAATAAAATAGATAAAAGGGCCCACATGTTGAAATAAGGATTAAGGAAGAGAATAACCACAAGTAAACAATATTGTTCCCTATTAAAGTATTGTTGAGGCTGTTGTTGCACTTTAATGTCTTTTATTGTTTATTGTTCTTGTAGAGAAGGTCATTTTCTGTATTTGTTGAATAGAAAGTGTGTAGAACAGTTTAACCTTGTCTTGTGCCTGTATCAGACTCATTTCCTCATCCGTTTAGTGAAACCCCATTGGTTGGATGTGTTTGGATGTCAGCGATATCTATTTGTAAAGATACGTGCCGTGTTGTGTTTGTGCCGTGTTTGTTCGTGCCAGATCCACTTCCTGTTTAGTTTTATCTTCATTTCTCACAATTGTATCTGACTCTTCCTCCTCCATGAAGCAAACAATGGGATAAACGACGAGGGGCTGTGCTCGAGCCCTAGCTCCAAAGGGCGACACTGGCAGGACGCAGGTTAGTGACAGCGTAGTGGGACGGTGTGTGCCGTAGGATAACGGGATCATGCTGTAGGTTATAACAGAGCATTGTGTTTGAAAGTGGCACTAACTGTGTGAGCTCCTTCGCTTGGAGTGAGACTTACCTGGCTTTTAGTTTCCTCTAGAGTGAATAATCTTGTGACACATGACTGACATAACAGGGTAATAACAGCGTTTCCATTCGTCCTGTAATTTTTGGGAAATGACGAATAACAGTTGGAAAAAATGTGGAAAATGAGAGAGTGTTAAGTGAAAGAAGTTTAAATATGAGCCTTAGTTTTGACCTGAATAGTTAGTTAGTCAGTACCTACTAAAAATTAAGGCAAACATTTGAATTTTTTGATTAATATAAATGTGAAGTTTATGATTTGTCAATAGGCAAAACTGTTGGCTCACTGGAGATCCTGTATAAAGCGATGTTAGAATTGATTTTTAAACCTTTTAAGTCATTTCTATTCTGGTGAGGGGCCACGATAGTTAATAAGAATTCTTTCAGGGGCCGAAGATGGTGACTTTTGGAAGCTTTTACTACATTTTGAATGTGAGATTTCATCTTCATTTGAGTCTTACCAAAGTTATCTTTTAACATGAATGTCCTCCTTTTATGGAAACTGGTTTTAGTTGGATTTGAACAGGTTTTGGTTAGATTTAAACAGGGTTATACAGATTTTAATATGTTTTAGTTGGATGTGAACAGGTTTAAGTCAGATTTGAACAGGTTTAAGTCAGATTTGAATTGGTTTAAATCAGATTTTAACAGGTTTTAGTTGAATTTGAACGGGTTTTGGATGGATTCTAACAGGTTTTATTTATCTTTGTAGTAAAAATCAAATCCATTTAAACCTAGTGCCAAAAATATAACTTTCCAAATGTATTGAAGGGCCACAGAAAACACTGCAAAGGTCCGCATTTGGCCCCCGGGCCTTGAGTTTGACATGTGTGCTCTAGAGTACTCACCAATACCCTGTACAGATATACTTGAACCATACATATACTTTAGAGTTATTTAGATGTTTCTGTTTTTAAAAGGAGACAGTTTTGGTGCCTCTTGACTTCAACACAGACACATTTAAAACATTTAAAGTCAGTTAGCTTCACTTTATTCATCTTCATTTTCAGTAAAACAGGTCCAAACAGTGCTGTAGAAGAGTGCTCAGATGGTTGAACAGGTAAATATCACATTGCAGTGAAACAGTACTGGTCGATGGCTTGAACGATCATATACTGTATTTAAATCTTTATTTATGTAGTCTGTAGTGTAGTGTGTCTTCAAGTAAGTTAACAAAGTGCAAAGACATCAAAATGAAATACCATTACAACCGCTTTTTGTTATAACTAGAATAATTGCATGTCCATTACAATAGAATGAATTTGCTTGTTTAAAAACATTAGTGTATTGTATATTCCCTGTAATTCATACCTGTGGTGCAAACTGATCAATAGAAAACATTGGGAACCCTGCAAAATCACAGTTTTTCACTAAAAAGACTAATTGAAGATCTCTTTTTATTCAAATGTCTCCTTGTGCATGCTTTTATAAGTGACTCCCTGTTATTTAAATACTTTAATCTTGAAAACACTCCAATAACTTTGCTCTAAATTCTTTCAAACAAGCTCTCTTTGTTTAAAAAGGAGATTGCATTTAGACGTTTCTTGGCAGGTCAGTGTTGGGCTTAATAACTGCTATTGGATCACGTTGTGTTTACACCGAACCTCGAGACTGGCTTCAAAACCTAAAATACATCAAAAGGAGGCTGTTTATTTCATACCTCTTCAGTTATAATTCCTTGTGAGAGTGAGATCTGGTTAGTGTCGAGGGTGACCTGTTCGTCTTTAGTGATACCTCCAGACCAAACATTCGAAGCCGTTCAATAAATCAATAACAGTTTTTTCTAGGAAAGGATAAGGAGGGCACCGTGACACAATAGTCACTCACCTCATCTGTCTCTAAAACGGTCTGTCTGCCATTGTCTGAGGCGTTATAAATCCTTGTGGCAGTGAGGACGAAAGATTTCAGTGCTGTCTTTTCCAGTGATAAATGCATTCGTCATGAACTAAAGCAGTAATGGAGAACAGGAGCTCATTTACCTCAAACAATCCACCATCAAGTATCAAAACTAACCCAAGATAACAAACATTCATCAGGATTCAAGAAAAAGATGTAAAAATCTTGATATTTTAAATGCATTTCCTGGTTTTAGAATTTTTAATTGTCTGTTTTATTAATGGTTTGTTTAGGTTTTTGACAATTGTATTGGATTCTAATGAAACATGAACCCGTTAACGATTATTCACCAATTTACATTCATACCTCACCCTCTGGAGACCCTGGATCGATTCCTGCTCGGGTCCTTTTCCTACTGTCAGTCTTCTCTCTCTCACCTTGTTTCCAGTCTGCTATCTGCTTTTAAATAAAGGCAAAAAAAAGAAATCATTAGAAAAGTGTATGAAATGTGATCTGAAAGGCTCTGAACCTGCTGCTAGTTTTCACCTAGTATTAGTAACTATTTTTTCAATGAATATTAAGAATAGGAAGTGTTTTTTACTGTCTCAGGTGGAAGTACTCTTGCCTTAAGAGTCTAGAATGCTGATGCCCTCTAGTGCCAAAGGTGTGAACAAGAAAAATACAAATATCTCAACTTCATTTTATTTTTTTGCAGTCGACAAGTTGCAGTTTGAACCACTCATACGAAAGGAAACAGAGGCTCATTCGGAGATGGTAACTATCATGTTTAGCCTATTTTAACACTAATAATCAAGCCTGTCTCTTCAAAAAAACTATGTAGATTTATGATTTACCCTCAGCACCCAGCAACCACTAAATCTTTTTCTCAGACTTTTAGCAATTATTTTTGACAGTAAGATAACTACATTTCTAATCATTTACACTGCAGACAACATACGTGTTTATTTTGACCCGTAACTGGGAACATATTATAGAATAGAATGAAGGGAAACAAAACTATTTCTCTGTCAAATATGAGACATCAATAATTGATGGAAAACAGCTGTTAGATGTGTATTTCCTGAAACGCTAGAGCCATTTCAATTTAACCCTTTACATCTTTAACATCACATAAAGTTTATTTTCCTCTTGACAGTACATAATAAACATTTTCCTTTTTGTACTTTCCACTTTAAATCCACTTTTATATGGAAACACGACACACACGTATCACCTGTCGCCGTAAATCATTTTGCTGTATCGCGTCCAGATGTATTTATGTTTGTAAATGGACATCGCATGTGTTAAAAGTGTCTATTTCTGCTCAACTTTCCACAGGATGTGAATAAAGACAGTGACTTCTCTTCCCCCTGGAGCCCGTTCGCAGAGGGAGGAATAACACCCAGGTAACCCACGGAAACTGTTGTCACGGAAACCCCTCTTATTTAACCCCCCCCCTCACTCAACACGGGGCCGTCCTTTTCCATTTTACGGAGATATTTATGACACCGTGACATCTCTGGAGACTAATGCATCGGGAGAATAGGTTTTTAAGACTTTCCCCTGTTTGATTAATAGATATAAAGAAGTGTAGATTGTGCAGAAACTGTTTAAAGTGTGTCTGTTTTGTGTTTTTGTTCACCTGATTCTAATTTGTTTATTCACTGACCTACTTTTGTGCATGGCTTCTCTTTTCTTTATTTGCAGTTTATGTCTTTGGCTACGTTCAGACTGCAGCCCAAATCTGATTCCTCACGCTTTTTTTTCCAAATAGAGCATTTTAAGGGCATTTTAAATCAGATCCGGTTCAATTAAAGGTTAAAAGGAAGCCTCTTTGACATTGTTTTTCGTCCAGGTGACAGTCCTAAAATAAACCGGCGAGTGACGTACGTTTATATCCCCTCTAAAGGAGCGGTGATGTCTGATTGTCTGATTGTTAATAGCTAATGAAAGGCTAGGGTCCTGGTCTGTGAATGGTTCTAAGAGAATGTATGGAAGTCATTCAGGTTCAAAAAGGGCCATAAATAGATAGATAAGCTGATTTGGGAATCAATCATTAAGCTTTTCTGTGTGGAGTCTGCATGTTCTCCCTGTTCTACTGTACCTTCTATCAAAGACATCCATCTGTAGGTGAATTAGTGAATCTAAATTACACATAGGAATAAATGTGAGTGAGTGAAAGAGAGAAAATATGAATGAATGGATAAATAAATGAAAAACAACCAGACTGAAACAAATGGAGCCTTAGTATATGTCCATTATAATACACTATTGGACATTTTCTAAAATATTAAAATGAGCAGGTTCAACTCCAGTTTGAGCAAGACTTTACATTCAATATGAGGCATTTTTCAAGTCGTGATTGATGCATGGGAAATAGTCCTTGAAACTTATTTGTTGTGCCTGTAATATAATTTTTTAGCAAACAAATTATATCGCTTACAAGAAAGACAGTTAAAGAACAATGGCAGTGAGGTTTGTGTGTTTATTATTGTGACAACTTGTTAAAATACTGGCTTTCTCTGTAGAAAACATCATAAATCTGTGCCACATTCTTTACTGGTGCCATGTTTACTGTCGTTGTTAAAGCTTAGTGTTTGTGACGTGTTTGATTGATCTGAAAAGAATCCAAATTGCAGCTCGCAGTCTGAACGTAGCCTTACTTTTGCTCATGAGCTTCTTCTACTCACTCGCTCTGACTTTTATTTCTCCTCTCTCGTCTCTCTCTGTGTTCTTTTTACCCATCGGCCTGTTTTGTCCTTTCAAGGAGCCTTCTCAAAAGCGTTGAGGACGAATTGTTCCAACGGTAAAACTAACACTGTGTCCTACACCAATCCCCTTCCACTCCTTCTTCCTCCAGCTCTTTTTGTGTTTGTCACAGTGACCTTTCACCTTTTTCTACAGAAAGCTTTAACACTCACACGTCCCACAAATCAACCATCACTGTGTGTAGCGTAAAATAGGTACAAAAAGTGCAAAAACAAGGCCTATATGAAAAAGAGGAGTTGTTACATACAGTTTATAAAAGCTTATTGTGGTTTAGTCATGTAGTAGTTCTTGTTTTTATAAATAGGAAATATAATAGATGATCAAAGACTGTCCACGTTAATACAGAACACATTAAAACTGATATTTTAGTGCGATTTCAGGAAGCAGTCATAGAATTTAAGATTTAAAGGAGAAGTGACTAACTATTTGCTCAAACCGAAGTCTCAGTTTTTGTAATGATCGTTGCATTTTGCCATTAACTAAAGCAGTAACAGACTATTTAAGGTCTCTCTTCTGATTGGACAAAAGGGGACGGGATTTCAGGAAATGGATTAGTTTATTGCAACGCATAAGGGCCCAGACAGAGTCAACACTGTACAACAAGGATGTCTGTTTGAATATAAAGCTCTTTACTTTATGACAAATAAACCTCTTAACTTCACCTTTAAAGCAATAAAAATGCTGGCACTGAGGATGAACACAAACTGAGACTGATTGTTCTTTATGATTAGTTTGTACCTTCTTCATCTTACATTTTGCTTCATGTCATCCCGTCTCTCTTTCTTTCATTTCTACCAATAAACACATTAAAAAGCCCCAAAATATATCTAAAAAAACATCCTAGTGTGGACAGAGATTACAGTATTTAAAATGGAAAAGCGTAATAGTTGTTAAAAACTTATTATGAGTTACAGTATGGCTCTAGTTTCCACAAAAGGGGAATGTCTGTGCTGTAGATTTTAAATGCATGAGTTCAGTTTAGTTAATCCTGAATCAGTCCTTTTAGTATTAGCGTAGCATAATTACTTTGGTTTCTTTTTCGACTCTAAAAAGCAGAAACCACAAAATGTATCGGTTCATTTATCCTTATATAGCTATGTGGAAGAAAATAAAAATATGAGAGTCTTGTTGATTAATGAGAAACACAGAAACACATAAAATGACCACACATTTATTTAATCCTCTTCCAAATACATGCACAAGTCTGATTTGATAATGAGTTCACACCACACTGTTGTTATGGATGTTAACGTGTTGTCTGTCACGTCTCAACCAAGACACTTGTTATTTGTCGTCCCTCGGTGCCCTCTAGTTTCAGTAATGACAGTCACGCCCCCGTCCTACTCCTCGGAGTCGTGCTTTCTGTGTCTCCGAGGAGCCATTCGTCATAAACATTTGTTCCATAAACGCCTCTCCGGAGACGAGTCTTATGTTCCGCAGTCATGAGTGCGCTTGCCTCTGTTGCAGGGGACACGTCGCTCCACTCGAAGACGCCTTTGAGGACGTAGAGATGTGAGTGTCAGCTTTATACCATCATTAAAATCTGTGTTGTTGATTGCAGATGGCTAAAAATAATCCTCTTTTACAGCTCCACCCTCAAACCAGGTGTTCCCCCTCCACTTCCCCCAAAGGTACGAGCTATCAATAGATTTGTTGGAAGCCTGGCCCACCATTCTTTTTCTCCTACACAATATAAATCCTCTCTGACCAATCGTAACAGTTTTATCTAAAATGGAGCAGATTTTATGCGAAACTTAATTTCTCTGATTGGCTGTATGTTTATATAATTGCGCCCAGAGGCAGTTTACTCTGTGTCTGTTGGTACTGCCCCTTTTAGTGTTGCACAGAGTATCTATAAATCAAAAGTACCACATTAAAATGGTGCTTAATGACACATTTATTTATATTGTGTGAGAAAATTGACCATTTAAATGCTAACTGCTCAACACATAATAATGTTTTTTGTTTTTTTTAGAGAGTAAACCTTATTATGTTTAGTTTAACCACATTGTTGTAATGTTTGATTGTAGTAAATGGTTTAAATACACTGTCAGTGCTCAAAGAATAGAGCAAAGAGCATTTATTATTCCATTCATTTTCAGATGTTTCAGGCTGATTTTGTGGTATCATAATATTGGGCAAGCCGTCACAATAAAACATAAATTTATTATTATTGCATGATCAGTGTCAAAAGAAACTGCTGTGTTGCAAAATTATTACATTCTTCCAAGTGACATTTGCCCACTTTGACTTAACTTTTAAAATAATTGTTCATTGAGAACCTTAAATCAAACTGTGGTGCAACCTTGACCACAGTTTCATTTTTGACCAGTAGAACTTAGTCCGGAGCCTATATTTAAATCCAATAGAGGTTTTATTTAAATCAAAGGCAGCGGTCACATATTTTAGTCCATATTATTATCGGAATACTTATCACATATTGTTTGTTCTCCTACTACTGTTTAGCCTTACTCTAGCGTCCTTAAAATCCAACTCATGTCCGAAAAGACCAGACTAATTCTTCGGCTAGAATTAAAAAAGAAATAAGATGGCTGGTCAGGTTAATAACTTTTGTACTTGCCACTTCATCAAACAAATAAAATCTCTAATCTAATGTCCCATATCCTCTCAGCCGAGGTTAAACAGCTCGTCGGATGAGCTCGGCCTAAACGACGAGAGGTCTTTGACTGTGAAGAGGTTCCCCAACTCAGAAAACGGTCCGAGTCAAGCGGCGCGGAGACAGAGCACACCTGAACAGGGCAACAAACTGGAGCACACGTCCCAGGACTATCTCTCTGTCAGCGTGAGCAGCCCGGGCCTTTTGTCTACCGCCTCAGACCCAGGTTAGTGTTTTATTTCATTTTCATACTTTTGCAGACAACAGATTAGCGGTTTTCTTTCTTTATCATGTTATAACACTTCATTTAGTTAAGTTTATTAAAAATTTCCATATCCTTTATAAGAGGACACTTGTTTTAAGGTGATCCTTAACGATATAAGGGTTAATCTGCATTGTTTATCTTGTACTTACCTTGCAAGCTCTCAGTAAGTCTAAGTGCACAGGTAAGACTACACAACTCAGTTTGTTTTCTTCTTCCTGATTTATATGACTCGAATCTGCTTTGTTTTTCAGACGATTCAGATGAAAATGTGAACGGAGACAGCCCCAAACCTCCTCCGAACCGACAACACCG
Source organism: Rhyacichthys aspro (assembly GCA_036850595.1). Classification (NCBI taxonomy): domain Eukaryota; kingdom Metazoa; phylum Chordata; class Actinopteri; order Gobiiformes; family Rhyacichthyidae; genus Rhyacichthys; species Rhyacichthys aspro. Next base: position 18,636,649 of record CM072169.1, read on the forward strand.
AAAAGAGAAGAAGGAGTTCCCTGTACGTTTGTTTGCGTTCGCTCCGTTCAACATCCAACTCTTAATACTTTTTCCATTTATTCCCACAAAGACCGTATCCAATCCATGTTTCCGTGGTCAGTCAAATAAATATCCAGCTATGAACTTATAAACTTTTCCACTGCTGACGGGCCAACATAGCCTTTTAATTTGAAGTCTTTTTAATGCTTGTGATTAAATTATTTAATTAGTTTGAGGACTGAATATCTATAGAGAAGCAACATTAAACTAACTTGTTCTCACTAGAAGAAAACGTGCCTCATCAAAAAGGACTATTTGTTCACTTAAAAAGTTATTATGTTTTTGAAGCAATTATTTAAATGACTTTTAGGCTTTATATTATGAGTTTAAACTTGAATAATGTTACTTTAAATGTAGAAAAAGCTCTGAAAATGTTTGTTAGAAGCAGAAAACCCTGTGTGGTAAAGTATTAGGTAATATTCTGCTTTATGTCTTTGGAATGTTTTCTTTAAAAGACTGGAAACTCTGACCCAAAATCCATCTCAACATGTCTTTTTCATGTCACCCGTGGAATTTTATTGTAGATTTACCTAAATCCACTCAGATGCAGAGCACATCCAACTGGCCGACTTCCCTCCGAAACCTCAAATATGATGTTTTCCCTTTTGTCGGACTCAGACCCTCAAAGTTACACAAAGAAATGTGGCTCGGCTCCGGAGTTGTTTCTTACACGAAAAAGACACGGCTAAATTTAAGATAATTGTTGCTTTTGTGTAATCTCTGTGGTGTCTTATGGTTTTTGTTTCCTCTGTGCCTCTTTAGAAACCAGCCATCAACGGCCTGCCGCCCACTCCCAAAGTGTTGGTGAGTCAATCTTCTGCATTGTTCCTCTGAGTCTGGGCTGGTTTCTTGCTGCTGTTGTACATTCTGGAGATAGTTGGTTTCTGCAGAGCGTGTTTCTCTGTGGTCGCCTCTTTTCTCCAGCTCTAGCTCTGCTCGTTAAACCCAGGTTGACCTTTAACCTGTTACTGAGACAGAGTTGTGTTGTTTTTATCGCAGATGGGAGCCTGTTTCTCAAAAGTGTTCGATGGCTGTCCACTGAAGATCAACTGTGCCACGTCATGGATTCATCCAGATACGAAAGGTGAAAGGGAAAATAAGTGATCTAGAAGTGACCACATTGTGCCTTTGTGATTTTTTTTATTGAATATATACTTAAAAAATAAAATCATCAGTAACCATCAAAATAAATGAATGAGATGATTGACTTTAGCCCCGCCCTTGAACGCTATGAGCCAATCACATTTCTTGCAGCCTAGAGTTATAAAAATGCATTAAAAATACAAAATTCTCTGTAAGATTTTTGCAGTTTTTACTTCTCTATGACCCACACAGCAATGAGCTTATCTTCAAAGTGTTTAGCATCTCAATATTCCACTAATAGCTGTATCTCGGACATAGTATAGTTTATTTAAAAAGCAGCGCTGTCGACTCAGTCTTATCTAAAGCAAATATTAACGTGATCTGAGGCCAAAACATGTTCTTTTCATTGTTATCTAAGGTATAGCTTGTGTCAGAGTCAGGAATAAACCAGATGGGAACACTGGAGCTGGTCTAAACAGGAGAGGAAAGCTGTTTAGTCCTGTGTCACTCCAGCGTCTTAAGTGTTCTACTGTTTTGATCTGGTTCAGACTAAAACCTCATCATTGTGCTTGAAAAATGTGACGATAGTGTTGAAAGTGAATAAAAACTCATGACGGAGGTTTCATTTAACTATTATATTGTGTGTTACAGCTTCAATAATGCATGTGTTCCATTTTCTAAAGACACCTTGGGGCTAAGTGTGTATTAACTCAGGGCTATACATGTGTCCAAGAGACTAACAGCACTCTCTGCTAACAAACAACTACGGCATCTTTAATTCACTTTCACGAGTCGGCTAAAGACTAATAGAATTAAATACAGATAACAAATATATTTAGACTCTTTCTCTGTGTTATCAGCAGCCATTAATTGTCCAAAAGCCAGTGGGATTGTATATTTGTTGTACATTCATCTATATCTATTCATCTATAAAAATCTAATTTATTCAGAGATCATCCCTTTTTAAAATATGTTATTAAATGATTTAACAGTTTGCAAGAAAAAAATCTCAATCTTTTCCTTTTTTTTCTTCTAGACCAGTATCTTATTTTTGGCACCGAGGACGGCATCTATACGTTAAATCTTAATGAGCTGCATGAAGCCACAATGGAGCAGGTAAAATAAACCTTAAATGTCCAAATGCATCAGAAGACGGCTACAGTTCTTATGTGTTGACTCTGTTTGTTGATTCTCTCCTGCAGCTGTTCCCCAGGAAGTGCACCTGGCTGTATATCATCAACAACAACCTGATGTCTTTATCAGGTGAGTGACGCTCTGTCCGCAGCCTCCTTCACGGCCCATTGTCATCACCTGCTGCTGCTGCTTTTGTCCTGCGTTATCTGCAGACAGTCACGAGACCAGAATAAGCTCCTAATCTCCTCTACTGTCCCCATAGACCAGTGACTCATGGCTTTGAAACCGGTTTTGAAGAAGGACTCTGATCTTACGTCACGCTTTTTTATTTTTTATTAAAGGGAGACGAGCCGTACCTGCAGATAACCTCATAATATCACTTTTTGTATAGGTCTATCATGAAAAACTGACATTTAAAGCTCTGTTAAACTTTGTGGAAGTTCATTTACTTCTGTTTCTGTTCCTACAACCACCTTTGACCTGGACAAACTGAGTCTAAACAGGACAAAAACACATACATCATTAAACACAAACTTTTCATTTAGCTCTATTTTATGGCAGTAGATTATACAATACTTGGCCTACATTTATAAGAGTTTACTCAGCAGATTATATTCCTATATGCATATTATGAATTCAGTGTCATTGTTTTATTTTATTTATCTTTCTCACTTTTTTAATCTCAAGAGACATGCTGTTAGTTACAGCCTGGCCTCGCCTTTTGAAGTCACATTTTATTTAGTCATTTATGTTTCGTCAGCCTCAGCGCAACCTTTTTAACATAAATAAGATCTAAATGTTGCAGTAAAGTAAAAATGAAGAGGCAAAACAAGGCAGTTTTATTTGTAGGGCACATTTCATGCACCAGGGTAAGTCAATGTACTTTACAATAAATTAAAACGGCAAAGGAACAAGTCAATAAAAACAACAGGTAATTAAATAAGAGAGCATAAAATCAAAATTAAAACCAAAAATGAATAGATGAAAGCAATAAACTAGAACAATTAGATGTGAAGGATTTTATTGCGTTAACTCCTTATTGTTGAACTAGTCCATTTTTTCCTTGAAAGTTGGGTAAAAAGTCGTAGATAAATATATTTTTTTCATATTGAGTCCAACATTTGACCTGTTTTCACTCGGTTTGTTCAAAGACAATCACAGGATGCCTCCAAAAACCACCCACTGCACCTCTGTGTTTTCTCAGTTTAGTTTTTTATGATGAAATTACACCGTGCAGACTCTACATCCAACAGTTTTCCGCTGGTTTTTTACTGAACCTCTGTTCTCTTCTTGTCTTCTCTTGGACACTGTCCGCGCTGCTCTCGTCTGGCTTCATTGATACTCTACTAACCGGCTTCATCAGAAGGTAATCATGCTTCACGTCATCATCACATTTCTGTTTTTACCTCTGTTCACGTCTAACCTTTCCACGTCACATTAAAGCTGCTTGAATGGACTGATTTGATGAGGAAATGTTATTATAGAGGGCTGTAGGTGTAAAGCAAGAGCACATCCATTTTGTTTTAATGAAAATCCATATGCTGTATCTTTCAAAAATCATCCACGGCTATTGTATTGATTTAATAATGTGTCTTCTGCTTCAGGGAAAACCTTCCAGCTGTATTCCCACAACCTCATCGGTCTGTTCGAGCAGCTGAAGAAGCCCGGTCTCGCGGCTCAGTTTCAGACTCACCGTTTCCCAGACAAAATCCTGCCCAGGTGAGAACAGCAGGACTCGGGTTCCTCTCCTCGATCTCGACCCGTATTTAACGTCACAGATGTCACATCCTGCGGGGTTTTGGTGAAGGTCACAACTCTGGGTTTATAACTTTAAGGCTGTGGCTCGTCTCACGCTGCGCAGGCCTCTTTTTTCACTCTCGGTCGTTGTTTGGCGCCGTCTGCCTTCGTGATAAATGACCGCTGAGATACAAATAAATGGAGAAGCTCTGGCTCATTTCCCTCGTTTTAGACGTCAGCAGCTCTTTTAACTCTGGTGTGTTTTCTCTCTTCAGGAGATTCGCCTTGACGACAAAGATCCCCGACACAAAGGGCTGTCACAAGTGCTGCATCGGTGAGTTTTAGTCCAACATTTTATCAACACATAAAACGTATACAAACACATTTCGCTTGACTTCAATTAGTCATTTCTCCCTTCTCTTCTCTTTTGAATTTAATTATCACAAGATTAAGATACATTTATTGTCACACAGAAAAACCTGAGCACATCTTAATTATCAGATCCTTTAAAATGATTTCCTGGTTAAAGAAAGTCAAATATAACCTTCATTCGTTTTCCTACAAAAACATTAATAGTGATCTTTTTCACATCTTTTTTGTTGTATATTATTGATAGATCACATTACAGCGGTATTTAGTCGTCTACTGTCACATTAACATACATTTTCTCTCATTTCACAGTGAGAAATCCATACACGGGGCACAAATATCTGTGTGGGGCGCTTCAGTCTGGGATAGTGCTGCTGCAGTGGTATGAGCCCATGCAGAGGTTCATGCTCATCAAGGTCAGTCACACCACACTCTTCTACCTAAAACGTCTTAATCAAGGTTTAACAGTTCCTTCCTGGTCTCCGCAGCACTTTGACTTCCCCCTCCCGAGCCCCCTGAAGGTGTTCGAGATGCTGGTGGTCCCAGAGCAGGAGTACCCTCTGGTCTGTGTGGCCATCAGTCAGGGCTCAGAGCCGGGGCAGGTCGTCCGCTTCGAGACCATTAACCTCAACTCCTGCTCCTCCTGGTTCACCGAGATGGGAACAAGTAAGTTACACAAGCTTTGTTTGTGATTTTAATCTGTTCCATCACTGTCCCATCTTGGTTTTGTCCATTTTTTTGGGAACAAGACGATAAAATGTACAAGTAATATTCTGTATACTAGAGATTATCACATTATCTTCTACAAAAAGCACTATAAAAGGGGATTTGATGTGTCTCCTTGGCCCAATTAGTGAGAAGTAAAACTCTGATGAAAACTGATTTACAATATGTTTTAGTTCTGTTGAATAAAGTCTTGTTGCTGTTGTACTTTTGGTGACACAGGTAACCAGCAGGTGGACGCCATCCACGTCACTCAGCTCGAGAGGGACACAGTGTTGGTGTGTTTGGACCGTAAGTGTGAAAATATACCCCGTTTTCAGAGTTTTCCACAAGAAAAGCCTAAAAGGTGAGATTCTTAAAGCTGTTTATTCTTTTATTCTCAGAAAATTTGAAGATTGTGAACCTCCAGGGGAGACTCAAGTCGAACAAGAAGCTGGCATCGGAGCTCAGTTTTGACTTTTGTATCGGATCAGTTGGTAAGACTTTTCTCCCAATAATTATGTCTATTTTTTAGATTTTCTTGATCATAAATGAGTTTATTCGTGCCTCTTGTTCCTTGTTGACAGTGTGCCTTCAGGACAGTGTGCTGGCCTTCTGGAAACACGGCATGCAGGGAAAGAGCTTCAAGTCTAATGAGGTAAAATATGCAAAGACAAAACAAAACAGCTTTAAAAACATTAGTCAGACATTAGTCAACGATGTAATTACAGTAAAATATTAGTTGCTTTGTTCCTTACTTGATAACATGTAATTATTTTAGAGCGAGGTCATTCTATTTTTAATTCAGCTTTTACTTTGACTTTATTCAGCTTAAACTGATATCTATTCAGAGTCTTAAAGAGTCTCACCACAACAACGTAGCAACCTGCATGATTTTATTTTATCATTTTTATTTTATTTTAAACTGAAAAGCAAAGTAATAATATTTTACTTTTCAGTGTGATCCCACAGTTATCTCTGCCGTGTAAATGCATTTCTAATAATTATCAATTTATTACTTTTCTTTCCTTTTGTCTATTTCTGTTTTTTTCTTTTTGCACTGTTTCTATAGTAAATGGTTTATTGACTAGATAGTACAGTATATTATATGTCTGCACGATATCAGAAAACATGCAATAACAATGCAATAACTATTTTAAATATTACCATAACAATATGAGCTGTGATATTTGAATGCTCGTTGACAGAGTAAGAAATGTTTAATTTAGTTTAAATTAGGAAATATAAAGAAATACAAGACTCTGGACTAACTTTCACTCGTCAAACCAGGAGCTAAGTCAATATTAAAGACTGAACCAGACCTAAATCAAAACTAAACAAGTCAAAAGTAGGATGTGTTTTTATTTAGACGCACCACATGTTGATATTATTCTCTATATGTTCATCAAATAGAAAGACCATAACCTTATTGCGATAGAAGTTATTCTTTGTGATAACATATTGCGATTTCTTTATGTATATGTTGTGTAGCCTTAACATAATAATAAAAAAGGCATAGATGAGGCAGAAAAAGGCAGTTTTAAGGACAATACACCCACACTAATCAAACTGTGGATGTGTATAAGCTTATTATGAAGTGATATTATGTTCCCCTCAGTTTGCTTCTAGTTCATTCCTAAACTTGTCACCTCTGAACATGAGCCTGTTTGTTTTACACCTGAACAAACACCTGTGGCTCTTTCACAAAGGCCCCGAGCGAGGGCTGTTTACATGCGCAGCTACACGTCGCCGCTGATCCCTGCAGATTAGCCTCAGACGCACAAAGTGTCTTTATGTCGCCCGAGGTAATGACTCTGTCCACCTTTCACGGAGGGACGCCACGTTCACCCGAGTCTCACACAATAAAAGTTCAAGAGATCGCCGGGAGGTGAAGCGTTGTGTTTTTATGAAAAGTGATCCGAGAGAGGGGCCGGTCCTTTTGAAAAGCTCGGTGTCGGCTCTGGTCGAGAAGCGGCGAGATATAACGCAGGTCTGTGTGCGGCGCTGCAGACACTTGGATTTTTCAAATGTCAGAGCCCATGCAAAATTGATGCTGGATCATAAATGGAGCGGTCACACAACAGGGAGCAGCACTAAATTATTCACACTTTGACTCGTTATGATCGGACTCATTCAGCGGAGGCAGACCTTTCGATTCGGTTCAGATCCGATCCGTCCCAAAGCCAAGGTCTTACGCCCGACAGGTGTCAGGCGCTGGCTCCTCGCATCCGTCAACGACGAGCTGACACCGGGCTTGTGTTTTCAAGTGGGGGCTTTTCTTTAGAACAGTGTCAGGAGACAGGTCAACTCTGTCGTACATAGAAACACTAAACCCCTGGAGACCACACTCAAAAACAAACGTTGAGAAGAGAGTAGAAAACATGGCATAGAAGAGTCAACTCTGGAATAGAGAGTTTATTTTGTTTAAGTGGAAAGAAAAGATTGTCCTGACACATCATTCTAAAACTTTTTATTCTGATCAATGGTATTAAAGGAGTTCCTCCAGTGTTTTCCATGAATTACCTTTTGCAGCGTAACATAATCACATTTTCTCAGAATTAAATTAAGTACTTGGGTTTTATTTACACATAAGCTCTTTTTCTATGAAAATAAAACAGTGTTAACATATTGTAACATGATAAACGGATATTTGTAACGCCACTAAACCGTGACATTACCTTTTGTCCCAAGTTCAACACATTAATCAGTGAAAAGTTTTAAATATAAATAACATCTCAATCAATCTTGATATCTTTTCCCCGTAAAGTAATTATAAAAGAGATGTCTAATGTCACTCTCATAAATATATATCAAATAAATCTTGAAAACACTATATATCTCCCAGCCTTTTCTCTTATGTCTGGTATTTCAATTTAAAGAGTTAAAATTGTATTTTGTTGCAAGGACTTTTGATTTTTCTTTTAAAGAGGAAATACTTACTACTACTACTAAACTACCTGCTGACGAGGACAAATTCCACTCATCCAACACTTTTCAAAGTATTTTTCACACAGTTTTAACAAATTCATTGCTCTTTTTAGGCGCTTCACTTCATTTTATTATTGATATTTATATTTTGCTTATTGTATCCTAGAGAAACATTATCTCTTTTTGTCAGGATTGTTTATTTTAGCAAAATTACAGAATATACTGTGGTCTAAATGATCTTGACCCTAAACCTATATCTCATTTTAAAGTGACATTTCCTCCACTTCTTTTCACTCTGTTATTTCTAAAGCCTGTGTTGTGTTTTGGCAGGTGACCCAGGAGATTTCCGATCCCAGCAGAGTCTTCCGCCTTCTCGGGTCTGACAGGTTCGTACCGAGAGATTTCCATCGGTGAATACGTCAGTGCACATGAATGAACCAATCACACAGAGGCACGAGCTTTATTTAGTCCATTCAACCTCAAAATACCTCATTACCTGGTATTATCTTCCGAAAACAGCCCTATTGTATTTTCCTATTGTCGTCGTGAAACTTTTCCATGATTTTGCTGAGTCTAAACTATCGTGTGTCCCTGAACTCACTTCTCCTTTAACCTTAATTGCCCCTCTTCCTCCTCTTCTTCCTCCTCTTCCTCCTCCTCTCTGCCTCAGACTTGTTCATTCATGTTGAACACTGATGATGTAAGGGATGCTAAAATTGGTAATTGCAACTTAAAATCAAAATAGTCAGCAGTAGATCGATCTATTGTTTCTGCGTTGATCATGATGTTGATTCGGAAATATGTTTCATGGTTATTTTGATACAACATATTTCAGTGGTATTCAGGGACCCTCACAAGTTTTACTCTTATAACCCAAACTGCACTTTTTCTTTTCTTTTTTTTTTAATGCAGCTCCATTTTCTTCCTCCAGAAAGAGACCATTTTGATCATAATCCATTATATTTTCTTATTGAGGCAATAAAGTCCAGCTAAAATAAGTTAAAATGTATTAATGTCTCACTGAAACCATTTAGAACCTGTTAAAGTCCAACTAAAATCAATAAAAACCTTTCATAGACCAACTTGAACACCATAAAGCTTGTTAAAATCGAACTAAAACCGCCCTAGACCTGTTTAAGTCCAACAAGAAGCACTTAAACTGTATTTAAACTGAACTCAACTGACTTGAGACCTCTTTATGTCCATAATCATTACTGTATACTTAGACAAACAAATATATTATGAGATGGTGAGTAAAGTTTGAGAATCACTGAGTTAGAACTAAAAGGACCAAGATATTATCAATAGGAGACGCTAATGTCTTTGTGGTTCCTAATCTTCTAAATAATATCTTGCAATTACCTAATATTAGCTTCTGCCTCCACAAAAGGATCTAATGTCTTGATATTAGTCTTTTGTTCTTTTCTTTTCATTGATAATTGACCCTAAACAACAAGAAACCCATGCCTCTTCACTTCAGGCCCCAGCATCATCTACAGTGCAATTATCCTGTAATTATAAAACACTATTTGATGAAAGTGTCAGTGTCTGAAATAACTACAACAATTATGACAATTCAATCTTATATTCAGTCTTAATGATGTAGCTGTTTTTATAGAATTTTAGATGAGGGTCATTTTCCTTTATTTGACAGAGTAGACTGTAAAAAGACCAGAAAAAAGCGGCAGAGAGACAGTGGATGACACATAAGAAGCAGAACGGAGCCTCGGTGCCCTCTGATAAAGTGGCAAGGCTTTTCTGAGGGACACTTCAGAAAACAGATAGTCAGTGCAGTGGTGGAAACAGCTTTACTTTTGCAGAACCTGACATGACAATGCTCTTAACGCCAGGTGATAAATTGAAGTCTCGTAAAGTAGACTCTCACGTCGTTAATGAGTCCGGCAGTGGCACCAGAGAAAGTCCCGTCTGTGCCCGGCGCTCGCTCCATGTTTTATTCACCGGCGCCGGGCAGTGCCAGCCTGGTTTGAGTGTCTCTGCGGCGCTCTGTAATTTCATCTGATGGAACGGACAGTAGGGACTGTAGCTGCGAGCGCTCGACTGTCACCGCCGCGGGACAAACGTGAAGATGCTGCGCTGACGTTCCGCCGCCATGTCCCTGATGTTCGACCTGACACTTGGCACGTTTCACTGTGAACTCGACAAGATACTGCATCACATTAGCTGCTTCTCAGAGTTTTAAGCTTTTAAGATGATTATGTTACTCTTTGTCAGCTCTGTTCATTATCTTCAATGAAAACTCAAAACTCAGGGACAGAAAATAATAGTTTATGAGCTCTATTTAAGAACGGATTGGCACATTTTGTGTTTAATTATATCTGTAGAGGCAGGGTAAACTAAACTGGAGCTTGTGTTTCAGTGACTTGAGGATACATTTTAAATGTTATTTTTTAAAGGTTCATACTTATTTTTACTTAGTTTTGTCTCAGTCTTTGAAATAGAGGTCTTGGGATTTATATGTTTTATTTGTCCACACTTTATTCTTGTAATTGGATGAAAACTTTTATCATTTTTAATCTATATTTGAAAAATATCCCAATCTACATTAACCCTTCAGTGAGTCTTCTCATGGATCTCACACTGGTCTTAAATGGGTCCTGCTCTTGTCTTGACCTCCATCACAACTTAGTCTGAGTTATTGTGGAGTCAAAGGTAAAAGGTAAAAGCTCAGTCATGTGTTGCTTTACTTTATGGGTTAATGTACTTTTGAACAAGCTCCATTTAGAGTCGCTGTATTTCTGTGACGTTTGAACATTTCATCAAAGGGTAAATTTGAAGTACTGCCTTAATGTAATGTGTTTCATGGTGGGAGTGGTTAGGACTCCTGTCTCACTGCAGAAAGGTTGTGGGTTTGATCCCGAACCACCTGGCAACAGTCTTTCTGTGTGGAGTCTGTGGCTTTCTCCCACCTTCAAAGACATGACACTCAGGTGTAAGTCTCTTAGGGGCTGTTTACACGAGAACGCCGGTCGTAAAAACACAACAGTCGTGATGTCAATGTTACGACACTATTTGTATTCACACAGAGCCCAAAACAATGTAGGGTTCAAAGGTTTTCGTGGAGCGAGAACAACAGCCTTGTGTAAACAAAACAAAACTGCAACAGAATCATTTCATTTTCACCAAAACGGATTATTTAAACTGCTTCTAAGTGTTACCTTTGTGTTAACCCTGCGATTGACTGGTGATAAAATGGTGAAATCCTACATTGTATAACTTTTGCTATTACATTTGACATTGAGAAATTGATCTTATGTTTTGATTTAGTTTAGTCTATAGCCAGTAAAATTAGAAAAAAATGATATAAAAGTCCCACAAAAAACACCACTACTTGATTGATAATTGGTTCTAATGTCACTTAAATTTAAATCCAAAAGCATAAGCTTCATTATTTTCCAGCACGTCTAAGTGTTATATTAATCCGTTGTGTGTGTTTTTAGGGTGGTGGTGTTGGAGAGCCGACCCACGGACAACCCCACAGCCTTCAGCAACCTCTACATTTTAGCGGGACATGAAAACAGTTACTGAGCGCCTGTCCCGACTCCTGAACTCTGCGCCATTTGGGAGAAAACTGTCCGGGCCTTCACCTGGAAACCTGCGCAAATGGGAGACGTTTGGATCGACGCAGTTTTTTTGGGAGTTTTTCGTTACTGACCGCTGTTGGAAAAGTCAGTAAAAGATGAGCCTTACGAGACAAAGGCTCAAGTGAACTTTTTGAACACGTTACTCTGCGTTTTTCCGACTTACCAAGGACTCATTTACTCTTATCTCAAGGTATTACTTCGAAAAGTGCCATTAAACTTCACTGTGGGAGATTCGTGCTAACGCCTGAAGCCTGTTGCTCTTAATCAGCGAGCAGCAGCTTTATTTAGGAGATTTTTTTTACAATAGATCAAACAAAAACCCAGGAGCCATGTAGGTTATTTAAGCGATATTTATTAACCTCGTTATAAATGGTAGGGTTTGTTTGATTGACACACAATAGGATTAATTAACTACCTATTAAACTGTCCTGAGCAGCTTTGGGTTTCTCTGTAATATAGTCGCTTCTCTCCTTTATTTTCCTCTGCTGCGATTTTAGAAGTTGAATATACTGTACAATGTCTCTTTACTTTCTTTTATAGACCTTTTACTTTCATTATTTGCACCATGTAAGCACTTTTGTACATTTTTTATTTAAAATGAAATGACAAAATGAGGGATAATGCTAGGTTTTTCTTAACATCTCTGCATTCCCTTTGCAAAACGTGTAATGTAATGCTGTTTTTGTAATAAAAAACGCTGATGTTAACGAGAAAATACAGATTACTTTGGGTTTGTTTCAGTGTTTTGTAAAGAGAGCGGTTTCAAGGCTTTCTACACTTCCTGGAAAACACGGAAAATGCAGAAATGTAGGGAGTAGTTTTGGATTTAGATAAACAATGCAACATTACGTATATATTGTTACCAATTGGGAATTTAAAGTTTGAGTTTTGACCCTCTTAGGCTGCTGTATTTTATATTCTTTAAGCCAAAGCAGAGAAAAATAGTCAGAAATAGAAAGACAGGCTTCTCTTGTATCCTTCAAAACCTAGAAAAAGTCATTGAAATCACCTGGAAATGTATCCTGGCATTCTGAAAATAATGTATAATCTCCTAATATTTATTTTTTAGCTATTTTAGATTAACAATACAACTTCCTTTGTATGTCCTTTTGAATGAGAAGTTTAAGTATTAAGTTTAAGGTTTTGACGCTCTCTGTAACTGGTTTTAAGGTACAGTATATCATAATTTTAAAACGCCACAATAATCAAGATATTAAAAACACTAATACTTACCAATTTAAGAAAATAGACAAGTGGAAAAGTGAGTTTAAAGCCCTGCCTTAAGAGACTGAAGGCACTTATTTTGTATTTGTCTGTTATAACATCTGAAACACCTGCTTATGTCCCATTTACCTGGAAACCAAAAACCTTCTGTGTCCACCACAAATGAAAAACTTCCATTCTGAACTGTCGAGAAGACCTGGAAAAATCCTTGAGAATTATTTGTTTATTTATTTATTTTTAACAGAGGAAACCCTGGGCTTGTGATGAGTCTCTTATGGGAAAAATAAAGGCTTGGTGAGCGGTAGTTTACTCCATTCAGTCGACTCTTCCTGCCTCTAATTGGTCTCAGTGCAGCAACATAACGTCATACTCTGTTTACGCTTTATTTCATTGACCTGCTTTGAGTTTAAGCTCAAGTAAACACTGAGAAATCCTACCAAAATAACAACAATTACAGTAAAGCCCATTTGTGAGTTTATATTTATCCAAATGGTCGTTTACTTTGATAAAAACATGGCACGCAGCAGCAAAAGTGCACCTTTAACATCAGCAAATGACTGAGGTCTTTTAAGGACAGCAGCAGGAGCCTGTTACACAACTATAGTTTACTGTGGTGTTCTATACATGTTTCCATTAACCACATGGCAAAGGGACAATGAACAGTACACACAGCACAAAATGAGTAAACCTTTAAAAGTGCATTAAGACTATTTGCATTTGCTTCAGTTGGAAAAAAGAGACATGTGAGGCTCCCCAGGCTGCGTTGGAAAGACATTACTTTGGCTTGCTTGTCTACAACTGCCCAGAGAGGACAAACTAAGCACTGCTGGGGGAGAAGAACATCAAAACACTGAGTTTATTCATAAACAATAGTGTGTTCCTGAAGGACTACTGTAGAAAAAATGGGTGTCGAATTCCAACCTTCAGTGTCAGGGGTTTATGAACCTAAATTATGAGATGTTACATGATACTGCTATGATAAAAGACGTTTCAGAAGTTGTTTCATTTTTATTAAATAGATGTGCATTATATTTTAAAATTAGTCATTAATTATTATATTGTATTGTTTTTCTATTTATTTTGTATAAAAAATATTTGATTGAGTTAATAAAAGAGTTAATAAAATGTATCTAAACCACATTTCTAAATATATATTTTCTCTCTGAATGGATGTTTTCTGTCATATATATTGGCTTAGTTATTGTGCTCTTTTTGTTTGTACAATACATCAGATAAAAACTGAAATCAGGCTAAAACAACTGCTAATAAAAGGATAAATAGGGCTTTGTTTTGTTTGTTATTACACATGAAGGTAGTAGAAGCAAGGACATATGTCAAGATATAATAATACAGACGTTAAAAATGGCCAAATGCATGACATCCGGTATCTCTTTTATTATGAAAGGTCACGCCGGAAGTGTGTGCGTCAGGTCTTGTTTAAAGCGGCGCTGTTTCTGGTCCTCGCTCAGTTTGAGCTTCTGCTGTTTTCTGCTCAGGTTTATCTCTGAGTTTGAATCAAACAGGTGGCTGTCAAAGGAGGATACTGCAGTTTTACAACAACTGAGGACGTTTGCACCGAAAGTAAGTTTATTTTTATCTATCAACAGGTGGAAATTAGCTTAAATGTGCCGTCGTTTTTGCACAAATGCGTTTTATCTCGTGATACATTCTTTTAACGGTGAATTTAGCAAATGACAGCACTGTTTTAAACCAAAACACGTATAAATCTTACATGAATTGCTTTGATTTACTAATATAATATTTAAAAGCTGAGCAAATTCTGCATTTTCAGCCTGTTTTCTCGTGTTTATCCCATGTTTGGTGCAGCTCTGATTTCATTCCCTGGTGGTTTTTTACAGTTTTGTTTTTATGAGGCTCTGTGTTATTCCCAGTTGGAAAAGACCGAATACTTTGAATTGCAAATGTTTGACGCAGGTAAACTGTTGTGGATAGGTGTAATGTTGCATCTGAGCAATTAAATCTGTCTTTTTAGAGTCAGTTTATCTCCAAGTAATCTTCCATTTACCTCTACATAAATAATACAGCTAATAAAAATCGATAAAATAATCAAATAGAAAGTATTACAACTTCATAAACAAAATTAATGAATAAAAAGCTAATATTTTCATAACATTTTCTCTCATAGTATGAATAAAAACCTTTAATCAGATCCTGAACAGCCCTATGCCACCTTTTTAAAGGCAGCAGATTATTAGAAAATGAAATTATAAATACTGGAAAACTCTAAGTCAGTATTAATAAGAAGAATAAAGGCTCTGCAGTTGTATATTTTTTACAAATCTGTTTTGTGTTATCCATATAATTCCATACATGGGCCATTATATTTAGTATATTTATAAAACAGATTTTGTTATAGTTTATTTTCTTCCAGTTCAAATTTATTTATATAGACCAGTATTACAATAACAATTGCCTCAAAGGGCTTCACTAAAAACAGAAGGCAGCAAGTGCTAGAAAACACCCTCTGTCCTTAGACCCTCGTCAGGATCAGAGGAAAAACTAAAAAAAAACAGCTGTGGGAAAAAGAGAAACCTCAGGGAGAAGCACAGAAAGAGGATCCAGTCTCAGGATGAACAGAGAGACATCATCTGAACAAATGAATAAAAATGAATAAAGTCTATGTTATAGTTATATAGTTTCATGCCCTAGTATACAAAGTGTTAATATCTCACAAATGAAATGATGACTTTATTAATCCCTTGAAGGAACTCACAATGACATATGTAAATACAGAAACACAACATTTAAAAATCAGTGCATTATAGATGAAATGAGTATTAAAAGTGTCTAGGGTCTGGGGGAAACACAAAGAGTCTGAAAGCATCGTTCAGCTCTGAATTATGAATTAAAAATGACACAGATGTAAAGCAACATTTCTATAATCCCACTTTGTCTCGACCTAAACCTGTTTGTTCAGCTGTTTGTTTGCTCCTTTAATTGTTTTACCCTCCTTTAACTCTGCAGGTGCTTTTCCTCCAGAGACCCCTCCCACCTTTGTCTCAGTTTTTACGACAGAAGACTCGACCCTTTGTGAACGGCTGGTACCGAAGGCCGCCGCTGACGATGGAGAAGTACGAGAAAATCGGTAAAATCGGCGAGGGCTCGTACGGCGTCGTGTTCAAATGCAGGAACAGAGACACGGGGCAAATCGTGGCCATCAAGAAGTTTGTGGAGTCTGAGGACGACCCCATCATCAAAAAGATCGCTTTGAGAGAGATCAGGATGCTCAAGGTAACTTTAACAGTCTTTATACTCCTGCCTTCTCCCTAAAAACACCTTTCTAACAGGTTTTAGAATGCACAATTTACCTGTTTTTATCTTTCTATATTGTGTTAGGGCCTTTCTTTCACACTAGAGATAGACACGTTACCAGTTCAGCCACCAACGCACCACATAAAATCTTTATGTATTTATTTATTCCCCGTGAGCTGTGCCCTTTAGAGCCAGCGTTCTCAACACGTGTTTTTGCCTCAAAGCGACGTTAAAAGATTTTTTTGTTGTCGTCCTGGTCTCGACCCAAACACTCACCACCAACAGCAGTCTGAAGACGTTTGTTTTTCTTTTATTAAAAAAAGATAAATCAGAACCATTTTCCTCTGCAAAATACTGATACATCAAAGCTTACCTCAAACTTCTACCTCTGAGTTCTCGGTGTATGTTGTCAAAAATGAAATACCACTTTGGAAAAATAAATATAATTGAGGTATAGTTCTCTAGCTGTCATGCTTCTTGCAGCAAGTTCTCTCTGGGTCCAGCTTCCTCTCATCGTCCAAAGATCAAAAAGTGACTGAAGATTCTAAAATTGCCCCAAAGTGAATGAATGTGAGACTGAACAGCTGTCAGTCTTTGTCTGATTTAAATATGAATGTCCTGAGGCAGAAGAGAGCATAAAACCCTCAAGAAATGATGTCTATAAATGAAGTTGATTCTGTTCTAGTTTCAAATCAAAGCAAATGTATGTTTAAAACAGGTAATACTTGACAAAAAATTACACTTTTTTGTCTAAATAATGTTATAAATAAAGAATGCAGAATATAAGGTTTTCAAATCAAAAGCCAAAAACCTTGCTACCTTCATTGTCCAACTTTTCCCTCTGGAGTAAAGTAAAAGGGATCTTATAGTATAGCTACTCAAAAAAACAACATTAAGTTTTAAAGAGGCAATAATTCCTAATCCTTTTCCAAACTTTGTACATTTTCTTGTCAATGTTGCCTTTAATTCAGACAATAATGCAGAATATACCCATTGTGCTCTGTGTTTCTTAGTCTTACACTTTAAATCCAGTCTAATCTCTCCAAACTGAGCCTAATCCTTTCAGGCACTGCTTCATTTTAGGGATTTAATTCACACTGAGAAGATTCAGGTGCTGTTTTTACGGCCGTGAAATATCACAGTGGTCCGTCTCCGCGGGAGGCTCCGAATCCGACGAGCGAAGGAAGCATTTTTGTGGCCGCTGCACAGAGAACGACATTCAGCTGCGTTCGAACAGGTTTAGAGGCTTGTAATTAACTTAAGACAGGTCAGGACTGGGTAGATAAAATTTAAAATACGGGAGTAATTCAGTGTTAAATGTGGGGTTTTTTTGTTTTTTGTAACCAATGTTCTTATCAAAGATGCTCTGGTGCTTTTGTGGCAGGTTTAATTAGTCATGCAGAAGGAGGGAGGGCTCATGAAAAAGGCCGGATGGGGCAGCGTTGTCAGGGGCGACAGCATGTTTATGACCAGCTGTGAACTGTGTTTGAAGAGAGCAAACTACAGATGCTCCTCCGGACTTTTGTTGTTGGTTTAGGGCCGTAACCTCGAGCTTGTTATGTGCGAGTTTGTTTGAGATGAGCTTCTAAACTCAAGGAATAGTTCAGTGTCTTTGAGAGACTGTATTTCCCATCTCTAAACCTACTTTTATATGTACAAGCACTTTAATAACCCCATCTCAACCACAATATATCTTCTCTATGATTAACGTGTATATAATATCTTCTGTGGAAGTGGTGTCAAACTCAAAAAAGCAAATTCATCCTTTCAGGGGCCGAAGATTGTGACACTTTTATTACATTTGACAGTGTTTAAATCTAAGGTTTCATCTTCATTTCCGTTTTATGCCCCATTTTTACACATAATTTTTGTAAATTCACTTCATTTTGTGCCACTGTGCCTTCATTTTAAGCCCCATTTTGGCCTCTTTGAAATGGTTACCTCTGTTTAGTGCCTATTTTTAGAGTTGTATTGTTACCTTTTACATGTCTTTACAATAGATTTGTGCATTTTGTCTCAGATTGATTTGCAAAGTGCACAAAAAAATCTAAAAATGTATTGTAAGGGACATATCTGCTGTTTGGAGATCCTGTTTTCATGATCCAGCTCTGTCTATAGTTGGCATTAAGCATATGGATATAGTTTTAGTGCAGCGACGTTTTGTCCAATAAACGGATGTTCGTTAAAACATCTTTAATATCCAGCGTTTACTGTGAGAATAATGACTGATGTGTCTCTGCAGCAACTGAAACACGCCAACCTGGTGAATCTGATCGAAGTGTTCCGCCGCAAAAGAAAACTCCACCTCGTGTTCGAATACTGCGACCACACCGTCCTGAGCGAGCTGGACCGTCATCCCAGAGGGTAGGTCTCTGCACTCTTCTTTATTTAAAGCACAAACACAAACGGTGCCTTGAAAAGAGAATGTGTGGATAAAGGCTCAGTCTGATTATCTGTTCAAAACCTGTTCAAATCCAACTAAAACCTGTTCAAATCCAACTAAAACCTGTTCAAATCCAACTAAAACCTGTTTGAATCCAATTAAAATCTGTGCAAATCCAACTAAAACCTGTTCAAATCCAACTAAAACCTGTTTGAATCCAATTAAAATCTGTACAAATCCAACTAAAACCTGTTCAAATCCAACTAAAACCTGTTCAAATCCAACTAAATCCTGTTCAAATCCTACTAAATCCTGTTCAAATCCTACTAAAACCTGTTCAAATCCAACTAAAACCTGTTCAAATCCTACTAAATCCTGTTCAAATCCAACTAAAAGCTGTTTGAATCCAATTAAAATCTGTACAAATTCAACTAAAACCTGTTCAAATCCAACTAAAACCTGTTCAAATCCAACTAAAACCTGTTCAAATCCAACTAAATCCTGTTCAAATCCAACCAAAACCTGTTTGAATCCAATTCAAATCTGTTCAAATCCAACTAAAACCTGTTCAAATTTGAGTAAAACCTGTTCACAAATTAAGATAAAATCTCAAAATGTAATCTCCATCTTCGGTCCCTGAAAGGATTCTTATTAACTATCACCACGTTGAGTTTGACACCACTGGTTTAGGGCGTAGTGCGAGTTTTGGGACATTGTCTAAAACTTATTCATGCATTAAAACGTACAGTGCTCCACTTTTATGTCCTGTCCCACTGTTAAAGCCCAGTGTAGACGTGACACGAGACATGATTTTGTTACATAAGTGCGTTTCCTGAAGTTATTTTTCTCGGTTAAAGCTGCTGTTGAATCTCAGACTGGAGCCGTTTCCATAAATCCTCCTGCGCCTCTTTATTACACAAACCGCTGTGTGCTTTTTATTACCTCCACATACTGCCCCGCTCCACGTCCAGCCCGGGGCTTTGTGCGCTCTGACGGGCGCGGCGCTGGTTTCCCCGGGACGCTGACCTGTTCCCCGGGGAATGTTTACAGTGATGCTCTCCCAGAATGCATTGCTGTCTGGGCCACAGTGTAAACGGCGCACTGTTTTTGGTGTTTTTGAACAAGAGAGGGAAAAAAAAAAAAAACAGAGTGGGAGGAGATTTCTATTAATGGTCGTCCCAGACTCGATTTGGCCGTCTCCGTGGCGACGCTGATAGATGGTCCCTGATCCAACAAAGAGTCAGTGTCGAGCGAGGTTCACAATGGGAGCAGACGAGCGTTCGCCGAGCACAGTTTGGGACGAAATGTGCTAAAAACAGACGAAGAAAAGCCTAAAGAAAGAGGCGTGGTCACAATTATGATGAAAAACATAGGAACCAAACAAAAAATCAGGTTAAACGTGAAAGATATCGTCCGCTCAGGTAAAAATGGAAGGTAAATGTACGTGACTAAAATCTCCAAGGCTTTCTGAAGGATACAAAAATAAAAGCCTGTGTGTAAACTCATTTTAACTCAGTCTCTCTGTTTTTTTTGATTGATAAAAACCATCAAATATTAAAAAACATAAATTAAAGTCTTGCTCTAACTCTGTCTCCTTCACTAAAAACTCCAAGAGTCCAGACCTGGTCTAAGACTGGACTTGGACTGATCTTTTGCATCTATTATTGCACACTGGTTCTGGTCTTGACTTGGTCTCAATTGCAATAAATCTTGGTCTTGTCATGGCCTTATGTTACATTTACCTTTCAGTTTGTGTTATTAAGTTGAAGTTCCTGTGCAGCGCTCTCCCATCATTCACAAATTAGATTATTTTTTAAAACATATATTAATGAATCCTGAGAATCGTCACTTGTTCAGAAGTCTCTTTGTGTCTTGTGAACAGAATCCCCTTTAAATCTACTGCACTGTAATCTTTAACCACACTTTGTTTAATACACTTTCATATCCATTGTCCTTCACTGTTGAATGTTCAGTGAATTGCAGCTCAGTGGTTAATAATAATCCTTTAACCTCTGCAGAGTCCCGGAGCCCCTCGCCAGGAGCATCACGTGGCAGACGCTGCAGGCCGTCAACTTCTGTCACAAACAAAACGTAAGCCCCTCGTTCCTCCGTCCGGGCCCCGTCTCTTTAACGTGTGGGATGTTGTTATTATTTGTCCTTTCTCTCTGGTTCCCACCGAACTTCCAGCTTTATGGCCCCCTTTTTTACAAGAATTCCTTTCCCTCGACTGAGCAGCTGTTAATGTATCACTGAGACACAGGCCTCTACTGAACCGTGCCACAAGAACAAGTCTCTCTCCTTTTTACACTTTCTGAGGTTGAAGTGAGTTGTTTTTGCTCTCGTTTTCCTGCAGTGCATCCACCGAGACGTCAAACCGGAGAACATCCTCATCACCAAACACCAGGTCATAAAACTGTGTGACTTCGGGTTCGCCAGGATCCTCAGTGAGTTTTATTCAGTGTCTCTTGGTTTTAGACACAGCGCCACCTAGTAGACGCTTATATACACACATTTAACACTTAAAAACACTGGAAATGAGCTGGTGTTTGTTTTTATAGCACAAGGTTTCACCACTAGAGGGAGTTGTGACGACATGTGGCTTTTTCTGCTCTAAACTGGGAAAAAAAGGTGCATTGTGTAAAATATTGGGCACATTCAAGAGCACTATGTTTTATTAGTGTAGTGTGTTGCCCTGTGTTTGGTAATTAGGCATTTAAGGCTTTATTTAACACAAATGAAGAAGGGTTTTCTCTCTGTTCTTGTTCCTACGACTGGTGAGAGAGAAAACTGAGTTCTGCTGGAGGAGATGTGTCTTATGTTTGCACAATGAAAGGCTTAGGACATTTAGGATTCTTCATCTGAACTGTTGCCACTGGGTTTGTTCATAAACAACAGAATGTAGGACCACAGTAGGTTCCCCAAGAGTCTAGAAAGGTGGGATTTGGGAGGTGGGTCTGCAGTGTCTGTAAAACTTCTCTCTGCACTTTTTAGGGCATTTTCAAAGCTGAAAATCTGCCCCTAGAAACATGTTTGGTTTGATAACTTTTGCTTTGACTTTATATTTTTTAACCTTCCTTTGGTCTTCAGCTCAATTTGACTTGTTTTCAAATTATTTGTTATTATTTTTTACATTCTGGCAGATTTCATTGTGTGGATCACATGTTCCATTGAAATCAAATAAAAAATCTACTGAAACCAGTGTGTTAGTGTGTACTCTCTTTTCAAAATCTGTAACGACTGTGAGAGTTGTGTAGTGTGTTCCCAGCTTTAGACAGACCTCAACACTGAGTTTAGATTTTGTATTGAGTTTGAGGTTTACTCCGAGATTAAGCATAAGACAAACACAAATCTCTGTGAAAACTGTGTGAAACCGATTGAACAGATGTCCACTGATGTGTCGTGTTCCTCGTCTTCTTCTTCAGCCGGACCATGTGACTACTACACGGACTACGTGGCGACGCGCTGGTACCGGGCCCCGGAGCTGCTGGTGGGGGACACTCAGTACGGGCCCCCGGTGGACGTGTGGGCCGTCGGCTGTGTGTTCGCCGAGCTGCTGTCGGGGATGCCTCTGTGGCCCGGGAAATCTGACATGGACCAACTCTACCTCATCAGGAAGACTCTGGGTGAGACAGAGACATGAGAATAGTATTTATAGGTGACATTAGCTCTTACATAAGGGTTCTTTATTTATATCACGTCTCTGCAGGGGATCTGATTCCTCGACATCAGCAGGTGTTCAGCAGCAACCAGTTCTTCAGCGGCGTCTCCATCCCAGAGCCACAGGAGATGGTGAGACAAACAATCATTGAATTCAGCAGGGACGGGCTCGGTCAACAACCCGGTTCTTTTTTGGGTCGTATATGATCATCAGGCTTTAAACTAACATAAAAATCTTTGTTTTTCTGTCTGTGTAGGAGCCTCTGGAGCAGAAATATCCAAATCTGTCACATCAAGCTTTGAGTTTAATGAAGGTAAACTATTGTCCTTCCTTTAAATCATGTAAAATCTGTTTTGAAAATGTGTCTCTCTTCAGTTTGATCAGTTTTAGACAAATGTGTTTACTGCATACATATTCACGTGATGTCAAAATTACATCTGAATCCCGTTACTCTTGCATTTTTCTCAGTCTAACACTCTCCTCCTGTTGTTGTTGATGTTGATGTTGAAGGGCTGCCTGAGGATGGACCCGTCCGAGCGTCTGACCTGCGAGCAGCTCCTCCTTCATCCGTACTTCGACAGCCTTCGGGAAAAGAGCCAGAGCACGTCTCGAGACCAGGACCGATCCAACAACAAGAGGACGAGAATAACACGGAAACACCTCCCTCCAGGGGTCAGACCGACGATGCAAACCACTAGTTTTTCAAATATGTGATTCTTAATGAACAGCTGTCTTATATTCAAAGGACGAAACTGACACGTCTTATCGTACTTTTAAACTATTTAGGACCAGTCAGTCTAGTGTAGCTCAGTTTAGTCCAGGTAGCCCCTAAGAGCCTCTTGTTTCTACTCTGGTGAGTCCAGAGAGATGTCTGCTACAGAAATAATTCCTGTAATTAATATAAAGAGTAGAGTAAATCCTGGAGGGTAGGGATGTGAGGCTGGAGGAAACTGCTGCAGGAAACATTAGACTGTTTCTGGGTTATTCACAGTTTTCTAAACATAAACTTCAAAGAGCTGCACCAATTTCCTATTATTTAAGGACTCACTATTTAATGTCTACTTATGTTAAATGCAGTGTAGAAAAAAAATGCAGTATTTTAAATCAAAAAGTCAAAGCCATACGATACTGGCTCTGTTTAAACCAGAAACAGCTATTGGTAATAATAAACTCTAGCTCTGTCGTGGAGAAAAAGTACAAGATTTAGACTGTTTTCTGTTTGACGTCGACCACAAAAATATTCGCTCGAGTGAGGGTTATCTATCGTCCAATCGACTGCAGTGTTTAGCTCCAACTGTTTAGCGCAGCGGCTCATGAGGTAGAGCAGATCATCTCTCAGTTTAGTACCACACACCTGGGACCAGGGGCTAAAGAGTGCCTTAAGTTGTACAGTACAGTGCTTTTTGGGGATGCTTTGGACCCTGTTTGAAAATAGAAACACGTCCATACTGACCTGAGCTGCTCTGTGAGCTTTAGAGGAAACAAGGCTATTGAGTTTCAGCTAAAAGTGAAGCCTCTACCTTGTGATAAAGAGGCCCCAAACTCATACAGAAGGTAGAAAAGAGAGCAAGATGTGCAATTGTCATTTATGATCTTGCCACCAGATGCCGCCAAACATCACACACAAGTTTTAATTGTATTATTGTTAACATAAAACAGTTTCATTTACTATATATGACTTTATTCTCACTTTCTCTCTCCAGTATTTGCCACAGTTGACCGGCAGCAGCATCTTTCCAGCTCTGGAAAATAAAAAGTACTACAGCAACCTTCGTAAATTCAACTACCACCTCCCGAACATCTGAACTGAACCCTGGGACTTCCTCTAAACTCAACCAGACTCTCACTAAAGAGACTCAGACGGATTCAACCACTTTGTACAGTTTTATTTCCACATCGGTCTATGCACTAACGTTGGCTCGTGTCTGACGCCTGTTTTTTCGAGCTTTTGTAGACGACAAGGAGCGATCTCTGCTTTTTAGACTGAGACTAGACTGAAGGTAAAGCACTGCCTCGCCGGGTTTGCCAAATGTTTTTATATAACAGAGTGTTTTGTAGTGACTTTATCTCGTTTTAAAAGTAAACGGCATTAAAAAAAGGCTTATAAAAATTATATTTATTGACGACAAGGAGTGAGACACTTCCTTTTACTTTTACATTTGAAACTGACTGTCTTTGATCTGGTGCTAAAGATGCTCACAGCCATCGGTTTTGTTTAAAAAAATGTAAAAATGCCAAATGTAAAAGACTATAGAGCGTTTTTCACATCTGTTGTCTCTACTTTGTGGATTTGGAGTAGGCTTTTGTAAATGGAGAGCTTAATAAAATAAAGACATGTTCAAAATGCTGCCTGTTCAGTGCTTTTTTCTTATTAGCTTGATTATTGTTCACAAAGACAAAACAAGCTGCACAAATAGACACTAGAAACATTAATAACACAATTTATTTCTACATAAACAAACTGTCATGGCCTTTGTTTGCTCACATCTGATGTTTTTATCTGACTGTTTATCTTGACTATCTACGAAATTAACAAGAAATCAGCAAATAATACAAATAAAGTAGCTCCAAAAGTATTAGATACAGCCACATTCACAAAATACTGATATATCCTTTTAATGTCTAGATTTTTCAAAAAGACATAAAGCAAAGGTTTCTGAAGATTTTTGAGCCTCATCTTTATGTGGCCTGGCTCTTATTTGAAGACACAGATTTCAGTGCAACTCAAAACTCTGAGGTCTAGCAGCCTGAACATTGTAATTGAGTGTGTTTCCCTCTTCCTTCATGTCCTGTGTCTTGTTCCAAAGCTTTAAAGTGCATGTAGACTTTTTTTTCTCCACGTTTCTCAATCTGTTTCAGTCCAGATCCAGGTCTACGTCCAAACGTGGCAGTGCCGTCTTTAATCTTTGGACCGTTGTCTCTTTGTCTTTGATTCCAGGAAGGTCGCTCAGAAACAGATACTCCAGGTTCCTACAAACAGGGTAAAGTGTTAAAGTATGAAATGAATGCTTACACAATTCCAAGCTCTCACCTGAGTTTGTGCAAAGCGATGATGCCTTTATCCGTCACGTTTCCACAGGACACCACCTCCATCATGTAAATGCTGTTCTGTAGGTTTTCGATGGAGCTGAGTCTCTCCAAACAGCCGTCTTCGATGTAAATGCACTTCTTAAACTTGATTTCCTCCAAATATTTCAAACCCTCTGAAAAATTAAAGAATAAAGATATTTGAAAGGCTCTGATTGGCCTTTTATTTGATTTCGCTCACATTTCTCTGATAAATATTAACCTGAAGAGCCATGTGATTGTGGGTTGTTATTATCTAAACTGTAAAATAATATGCATTTGTTCATTTATTTACTCTTGTTCTAGTGAAGGACTTTTCACTTAGACCGGTCTGACCTGTGTTGACTCTGTCCAAAGGAAAATGCAGGTTGGTTTACAGCAGCCAATGAGGTCAGAGTGTAACACTGCCCTGAGACTTGCGTCACTTTTGGACAATCAGTCCGAGAGATGCACTTTCACCCTCGCCTTCCCTTTCGTGTTCGCGCCGAGGGGAATCACTTTCAGGCCAACAGCTCGGGTCAAGCTCACGTTAACAATTGATAGTTGATGTTAAATGTACAGTTAGCTTTAACAGAGAGGGCAGACACTGGAGAGGCCTGAGCCAGGTCCAGTCATGCATAAGATACAGTCTACGCTCATGAGAGTTCAGTCACTGTATTCATTCAAAACTGCCCTGATAATATACAGGTGGATTTTATTGTGTTTTATATGTTTTAAATTAAATCTCACTTTTTGACCTGTTGTATTTTGACAGGAAGTACAGGCCTCTTCAAACAAGGACAGTTTCCTTCTTTCTACATAACTTTGGCAGTGTTTATGCAAATGGAATACAATTTGGCCAGGTGTGTATTTTGGGGGGAATTTTAATTTTTACAAAGTGGCACCTGTGTCCCTTTGGCATTTTTTGTGCCATTGACTCCCATTCAAGATATTTTTTTAATACACTACCACTGCAAATTGATCAATCAAAATGTTCCTGTGTGTTTGTTTCAAGACATTCCTTCATTCATCTTCTATCCCATATGGCAGAGGTGTCAATCTGAAACTAGGGAGGGGCCCTGATAGTAAATAAGAATCCTTTCAGGGACCAAAGGTTGTGACACTTTGTTATCTTATACATCACATCAGTTTGATTTTAATATTAATGTCCTCCTTTTATGCCTCTTTTTCACACATCATTTTGTGAATTCACATTTTTGCCACTTTGGCCTCATTTTAAGCCCCATTCTGGCCGCTTTAAAAATGACCTGTTAAATGTAATTTTGTCTGTTTCTAGGGTGGCATACTTCCCTATTACATATCTTTAGAATAGTCTTTTTTGATTAGTCCCCAAAAATACCAAATGTGTTGGAAAGCCAAATAAAACCGCGTTTTTGGCCTTGAGTTTGACTAATATCAAATGCTATTTTATTCTATTCAGTTCTATTCCATTCTACAGTGATTGAGATAAGGACAGAAACCCGATCCTCTTTCTCTCAAACACTGACCCAGATGGTCAAAGCCGCGGTGCATGATGCAGGACTCGGTCGCGTCAATTCCCTGGATCTTGTATCTGCCCAGAGGTCCAGTTGGCAGCGCGTTGTAGTCGTGATGCCAGCGCTCGAAACCTTCAAACCTGACTTTGGCTCCACATCTCAGCAGCCACTCGGCCGCGGCTCGGTCCGGACCCACGGCTTTGATCCGCTCATAGTCGACCCTGAGGTAATGACGAGAGCATCAACAAACAAACGTTGCTAAATGAGAGTAAAGTTCATGTGGCAGCGAGTTCATGTGTTTTGTTTTTTTTGGCAGAACAAAGGTTTTTTTTTTTTTATCTATTTGTATCCAGTAAATGACTCTGATGAATGAAATTATGATACATTTTGAGAGGTTGTTGAGTTTATTATATTTTGTGGTAAAAACTTACACTTTAAGCTATATGCTTCAAAATGAATAAGCAACACAGGCAGTGCACCTAAAAAGCACACTCACTTCATGAGAGGTGAGACATATATAGACTAATCTACTATACAGACTGCAAGCCTTATTACTTTTGTAGATTTTGTATCGATGCAAAGGCGCTTCTGTCTGCTATTTAAAACTACACAACTCTAGCTCAGTGAATGTCAACTTAAAACATGTCATGACTGAGAATAGTTGCTGTCATTTCGGTGCCAACTATCTGAGTACTCATCAAACCTGTTTTTGTTTTTCAAGGAGGCTGCTCCAGAACTGTGGGTGTGTTCACTTTAAACTGACACTGAGTTCCTGAATTATTCTCAATTGAATCACTTCAGAAAGAGGTTAACATTTGCACCCCCTAGTTGACTGGAAATCTTTAACTACAACTAAGTACTGTTTGTGTTTTGCCATTATGAAAGTTTCAGGAGACTTACTTGTTGAAAACAGCATTGAGCCAGCCCCAGAAGTGTCTACAGTCCTGCCTTCTTTGAGTCACAGCAGCAGCCTGCACCGCCTTCGATAAAAGCCTCATATCTCAGACCTGAACAGAACAAACCAAAGGGAAGACACTGGCAGATTATTCTAACTGTGATTAAATTAAATCAAAGACAAAATACAGTGGATTTTTAGCTCTGTGTTCCAATCCTCTCTGACAGTGTTCATCAGTGAATGAAAGGCAAATCCAGGTCTTTTGAATAAAGCTTAGTCATGCGTAGTGTATTAATTGTAATGTATTCTTTCAGTGAGCTGTTTTAGGCTGAGAGCTTTACACTTAAATGCCCCTCCCATGTAAACAATAGAGTGTAACAGAGAACCACAGGCAAAGCACAGTTGGTTTAATGACCCATTCAACTCCACATTGTTGTTGTGGGCCACAGGTGTGGAATAAAGAGATTTCCAATATGTGAGGATAAACTCCATTTTTATATGAAACTTCTGCATATTCTTCCTTTAAAAATAAAAACAGTACACATAGCAACAACTTTAATAGTACATGGTATATAATTGCACTAAAATGTGAATATATTATGTTAATTTGCAGTAGCTTTACTCGAAAATGTTGTCCTTTGATGCCAGGTTTAAATAAAAAACATTTGTATAGATTTCTGGTTTCAGAATTATGACAGTAGTCTGGTTATATATTCATAAATTCTGTAACATGGGGACTGATAGTTTGTGATGGAAATTACCCTTTATTTTACATACACGCTGTATTCAAAATTTGAATGAAGGTGGCTAACGTTGACGCAAATATGTAAAACATTTATTTAAAAGATGACGATGTGAATTTTTGACTATTTACTGTTTAAAGACTCGTTTTCCTACCTGTCCTTCGTGAACACGTCTGTTTACTTTTAGGCTGCGTCCATTGCTACGTCCTTTGACGCAGCGACGTAATAAAAACGTGGTCTCCTATTGGTCAACCAGCTGAACGTCTCGGAAGGGGGCGTGGTTACGTCACCACTTTCAGGATACACACAGCGGGAAGGAAGTTTGCTAACACCGGGGCAAAATAAAACAGAGGAGGGCTGACAAAAACAGAGGCACGGAGCTCAAGAGAAACAGACGGAGAGTCGTACCATGAGGAGACGTGTCTGTGATTTTAGCAAAGTTTGAAGATGATACGGATTTTAAACGGTGCTTGTTTTCGGGCTGTTTGTTCCCAGAAGCTTCTGAAGGACGTTTCCAGAAGACGGCTTCACAGGTAACAGACAGAGGAGGGTTAAGACAGTGTTTAACACTAAGAAAGATTAGAAACACGAGTAATTATAAAGGGCTGAGCGTGAAATAAACTTTACTAATCGCATTTGCAAATTTACCTTTCCAGCTGTACATGACAACACAGTAGCAAGAGATATAATTAATTCACCTGTAACAGCGTTTTCCTATTTGGTTCCGGGGACTCAGATTTCAGATTTCGTGAATGAACCACGTCTTAATTTCACCTCACATGCTTTTCTTTCATTTTACATTTAGTATACCAATGTTCCTCGTACCATTTTAACCTGTTGAACTCATCAGAATGCCACTGTCGTTACCTATTCTGTCTGTGTCTATTGACTTTGTCTTCTCACAACAAGATAATTCTCTTTGTTTAGAAGTATTGGTATCAGTGGATTGAGAAACCTGTATGTCTGCAAACTAGAATCAATTTACAGAAGTTGCTGGTGGTATTCACAGCATAGCAGGCTGAACTGTGAAAATGTTGGTACCCACATGTTAATGAAAATGCAAATTGGAGTGATCTTTATATTGAATACAGCGCCATTTACATCAGACTGTAATTTGATGCCAGCCAAATTAAATGTGTGCCTCCTCTTATCCACCTATTCAATGACAGACACTTAAACAACCAACTTTGGGGTTTTTTTAAAAAGTTTGTGCAGATATAAACAGTTTTTCTATTTACTGTTATATCACTCACTAAATGTTTTTAACTGTAGTGTTGTGCTGAATGTGTCTGTGGCTGGTTGTCCATGTACCTTGTAATTACTGTGTGTGGATTTATGTCTTTTACCATAAACACTATCATAGAACTAAGAGATAAAAAAGAGAAAAAGAGTTATTTAAATATTCCTGTTTAAGTTAAGTTTGTTTTGTTTTTTAAGATGATTTTTTGCCTTTATGTAATAGAGACAGTGAAGACAGACAGAAACAGGGTGAGAAAGAGAGGAATGACATTGAGCATATGACTGGGGCTTGATTCAAACCCGTGTCGCTCGAGTATATATGTATGTGCTCTACCAGGTGAACCACTGAGGCGTGGATTGTATTTTAAACAAAATGGCAAAAGCTTAAGATTTTGGTAGAAACATACTAACTTTTCGGGGATTTCACAAGAACAGAGAACAACCAAAACAGAACAGTATCTGGTTATGGAACATTTTTAATTGGTTCCATTCATAGCTGTAAACTCCACAAACAGATTGCATAACTATTCTGTGTACAGCTTCACCCAAACCAGCCATAACTTTGTCTGTGGATGGAGCTCCTTTTGTTTTGTTTACACATTGTCTTCATCAGAACGTCTTTTCAGCATTTCCAGATGTGTTCTTACAAAGATCTGTTCATACATAAGCTCCTCATTACCCTGTTTTATCCCCAACATTATCCCTCGAGGAAGTGCCATGTGTGTTGTGTAACAGTCCCCTGTAGTTTTAATAACCTAAACCTCATTTAATAGGTTTTAATACAAGACAAGGTGTTGAATGTCGGGTTTGAACAAGAATCACTGCTCAAGTTTAAACAAATCCTCACTGGAAGAATTCACCCAAATAATGAATGGTTCGTGTTTGTGTTTTGCCAAAAGATGCAACAATGGCCGGCACATTTTCCCTGCATTAAATTTGTCAGTTTAGGTGGCTGCAAATTTATAACAGATTCATGTTATTTTTACACTAAGCTTCAACAGAAATGCAACACAGTAGGAGCTTATTGTAAGTTTTCCCATTTGAACCAAAGAGTGCTGTAGGAAACACTGATATTCGTTTATAAACTGCATTTGTAGGTGAAGCACTTATTTCAGAAACGTCAACAGCAGTAAAATGTCATTGACCTATGCCCGTCTGTTATACTAAAACTTAAACAACAAACATAGGATGAAAACCTTTTGAATAATGTTGAAAACAGTCTGTCTAAAAATATAAAGAAGGAAGTTGTTCTCAAACTGTCATATGTGCATCTGGTTTGGTAAAAAGGCCTCTTTATATTATGACTTGTTTTATATTTGATACTAGAGTATACTATAGATATATAGTAGCACCATTATTACTGTAGTATCACTGTTGCTAACTTTAAAAAAGCTGAAGTGCTTCCAAATGTGACATAGGTTTAAGGAAATATATAATTATGAGATAAATAACATTCATGTAGCATTCCTAATTTTCTGTTGTAAAATATAGACTCATTTATTTTACTACAATAAAGATGGTAGTAAATATTTTCTCAGATGGTTCTTGGTGTAAAAATTAAAGTACGTCAGTGTCAAAGTCAAGGATTAATAATTGAACTTGATAAATGCTCAAAATTAATATGTAACAAGTCAGTGCTTGATATTGATAGACGCCATAAAGTGCACTTTTGTGTGTCAGCCTGTCAATATATTTAGTATATAAGGGCTTTACAATAAAAATACTCTATTGAGACATAATCTGGAAACAAAGTAATGTCTGTGAGTCTCTGAGATGCCACTATTGCTCAGTTTAAATCTATCAGAGCATAAAGTAAATAAACCATGCATTCAAATATATATTCAGTTTAAGTCAAATTAAGTACAATACATTGAAGTAAAGGACAATTTAATAACCATCTATCTGTGGCAACAGTGTAGTATATTCTTCCTCTTTATTTTACAATCCAGACATTAAAGTTATTTCCCCTTTTTTTAATTCCTTTTTTATTCCACCGCATTTCTTCTGCAGCTTTGCATAAATAGATTTCTCAAGAATTGTGTTTCTCTTAATTTATTGCAGAAGTAAGAAATAAAAATAGATGCAGTGTAATGAGTAAACCCACTGACCCATCTCCCTCACCTTTATGTCTCTAAAAGATTAAAACTAAGTGTATTTTGAGGAAGAACAGATTAGAAATGAGAAGTGAGATCCATTGCGTTCCAACCTGTAAAATAAAAGAGATGGGATTCCTACATTAAGAGGAAAGAGGTTAAATGGCACAAATGATCACACACATGAGCTTTAGGGGGTTTATTTTCCAAACACAGCTCAAACTTGCGTGCCTTTGTCTTGTGTGACCCCTGACAGTGGCCCGGCGGCAGTGGGAAGTGCAATAATATACGGTGTGCGCCGGGAGAACGACTCTGGGACTAAAGTGCTCACGTTCGGGGGCATCCGCTGCAGAATCTGTCGGAGAAGGCTGTTCATTTCGTTGAGCACCGCCATCTCCTGCTCCCTCTCGGCGCGGTACTCCCTCCGGACCCTCTCCTCGTACTCCCGCTGCTCCTGCTCCCGGGCCCGCTCCCTCTCATCGAACTCCCGGATCATGTCCACGAACAGCTCCCGCATCTCGTTCGCCTTCTTCTCGGGCTGAGACTGGAACGGGGGCCTGCGTCTCTTCGGCTTCAGAGTCCGGAACGAAGGGTCTGGAAAAAACAAAAACAACAGCCTTTAGAAGAGTTTAAAATAAGAAACTTTTCAGGGGCCAAAGATGGTGACACTTTTGGCGCTTTTATTACATTTTAAATGTGAGGTTTTAACTTTTTAACTTCATTTGAGTTTTTCCTTTTATGGAAACTGGTTTTAGTCTGATCTGATTTGTACAAGTTGGATCTTAAAAGGTTTATGCTGGATTTGACCAGGTTTTATTTGGATTTTACACAGGGTTTAGATGTATTTGAACAGCTTTTGTATATCTTTGTAGTAAAAACTGGCTTAAGATTTCATGTATAAATGAAATAAATCTGATTCAAATCCATCTAAAACCTGTTTGAATTCAACTAAAACCTGTTTAAATTTAACTGAAAGCTGTTCAAATCCAAATAAAACCTGTTCAAATCCAGTTAAAACCTAGTGCCATAAATATTACTTTCTAAATGCGTTGGAGGGCCACATAAAACATGCAAAGGTCCGCATTTGGCCCCTGAGCCTTGAGTTTGACATGTGCGTTAGACGTTTCTGCGGAATCACGTGGCATTAGGTCATGAGCTTAGACAGTAATAGGCTCTGACAGATGAACCTACCGAAGGTCTCACAGGCTGGTCTCTTGTTGTTGGAGACCCACTGCTCCCCGGAGTCGCTCTGCTCCGCGCAGCTCCAGGAGCTCGCCGCTGGTTCCGGTTTCTCTGGAGTGTTCACCGGTCTCCCCAGCATGTTGGTCTCTGGGCTGGTCCCCCGTGTCTCTGCCCCGTTCACGGCCGCCTCTGCTCTATTTACCGGTGTGTCTGTCCCGTTCCCCGGTGTCTCTGTCTCTGTCCCGTTCCCCGGTGTCCCTGGGCTCGTCGGCGGGGAGTCTTTAATGCCACCGCCGCCGACCACAATCTGCTTTATCAGGGGCTCTGATCCCCAAATGTCGTCACACATCTGAAAATACGTCCACCACCTGGGCTCGTTCCCCTCGCAGCTGTTGTATTTGAGGAAGCGGTGGTAGGTCTTCTTCAGCGCCTTGAGTTTGGTGATAACCTGAGCTTTTGCGCGGCAGAAGCCTCGCTCCTGGAGCCTCTTGGTAATCTGGTCGTACACCACAGAGTCCCTGGCAGTGCCGTTCATCTGCCAAGAGATCCCGGCCCGCGCCGCCAGCAGCTCCCGGATCTCATCGTCTCTCCAATTTCCCGAACTCATTATTGACGAAAAGTGTTCCAGTTGTTTGTGACTCGGTTTTTGTTCTGTTTCCAGTGAAAACCCCAGATTAAGACACGCCCACAGGCTCAGGAGGATGTCCTGACACGTTCACACCGCACATGCCCCCTTCCTTTTCACACATGTCCCTCTGAAAATGTCCTGAGAATCCCCTCCTGACTCTTTCCTGATCTGTGCGTTCACATAAGAGCCACAAACGCAGCTAAAGTGAAGGTTGGAGCAGGATTTGTGTTCATACGTGTCACGAGATAGTCCGGTGGATTTACTGAGAGGACGGAGGGGTGTGGGGAGAGCGGAGTGTGACGGAGCTAATGGATAAATGAGTCCTTCACGGTGACAATAATATAAATACGACATGTTTTAAATGCAGAAAAGTAAAGCCCAAACCGCTGCAGAGAGAGGTGTTGGTGCTCTGGGCTCACGTTTCCAGCCCAGCCCTCTCCGTCCTGACATCATTCACACGTCTCTTCATCCGGGGACTGCTCCGGGCCCCACAGGATCCTCTCCGGGTGTGAAAAGAGGGGGAGGTGTTCACACATTCAGGTTCTGCTGAAACAGTCAGGAGCAGGAGGATAGAGCTTCTCAAAAGGGATTTAGAGACAGAACATTTTATTTCCACTTTTTACGTCGCAGTCTCTCACAAAAAAGAATGTAGTAACAGAAACCAGACAAATTAAAGGAGAAAGAGGCCCTCCTTTTTGCTGCTTGGTATACAGTAAAAAAAAAATTGAGATGTGTCTATTGTATTTTTCTCGATTATGGAAAAAATCCTGATTATTTTACACGATTACTCATTGACTTGAAATATGTTGGATTTATTGAACAAAAAAGTGAATTCTCCTTAAAATAAATAATATATTCAAAATAATATCTTCTTAAAATAAACAGAAATAATAATCAAGATAAATAAATAAGATCAACATTGTAGTGCACTTCCACAATCTCCTGGAAAACAAGTAATAAATAATCTTTTTTTGTCAATGACAGGTTTTGTGATCGTCGGGAGCTGAAATTGAAATTGAACATTTGATTAATTGCACATCCCTAACTGTACCTGTACCAAAAACAAACATTTATGTAAAGACCTGTTTAGTCCTGGTTTAGTCTTTAATATTGATTGATCTCCTGCTTTGACGAGTGGAAATGACTCCAGATCCTAGTCCAAGCTCGTATCGTTATCACAATATTCAAAATATTATCAAATAGTGCACGTTTTTCATCATGAAGCCCTCACACAAGTTTGAAAAGAAGATGAAAGTAGATGGATCCAATAAACTGTGCTGAACTGTGCTCATTAAAACTTTACCATCCTCAAAGAAATCAGAGACAGAAGACGCAGAGAACAGTGTGTCCTCTTGTTTGATTTAGAGCTGGACAACACTGTAACCATGTAACGTCAATAGGAGGCTAATGCTAACATAATAACATCATTTATTATGGCTAAAGACATCATTTTAGTTTGATTTGAAACTTAATAGTAAGATCTAATAATGGTGGCATCCTTTTAAAATCTTTTATTTCCAACAATTCACCCTTTTATACAAAAATATTGGAGTTTAATGTTGGGCTGAAAGTATTTAGAGCATAACCATTGCTTTATTTCCTCCATATTCGTTTTGCCATGAGCTGTTTGTCTGTTTCTAATTACCATAAACAAGATTTTGGATGTTTCCAGTGTTTTCTTGTGAATACAGGGCCGTACACAGGGTTTTTAAATGACTGAGTCCCAAAAATAAATCAGGTCTTCGAGGGCGTTTTTGTGCAAAAAGGAAAATCAATTTAGTGGGAAATACTAAACGAAAAGTCAAGCTGTAGTCGGTGTAACAGCAAATATTTATTCTGTTTAGGTGAATTGACCAAACGTTAAACTAAATGTAGGAGAAAAGGTATGTTTGATAGAGATAAAATTGCAATATTTCCCCATTTACTGAACATAAAATGAAAAGATTTAGAGAAACTGGAAATCTCTGTGAAAGGTCCAAGGTTAAAGGTCAGTATTGGATCAAACTTTTTTTGGAATTGTGTTTTTCCTGCCTTTAGCTGCTCTGAATACTCCAATATCAACCAGTGTTTTACCCCAATTATGGACCATAATTGTAATATAATAGTATAACGTAGTGAATGTTCTCAATTAACACAGTGCAGACATGGACTGCATCGTTTTGCTTCATAACACCACACAGGTACTTAAATATATAAAACCAGAGCTTGTTTACCCCTCTGTGGAAAGATTTAGAGCTAATATTCCCAGTGAACGTCATCTAACATCACAAATCCACTCTTTGTAGACGCAGACAGTGAGGCAAAGGTCTGATACATCTGTGTAAAGTTGAACATTGAACCACTGACCTAAATATCCTCCCGCTGTGTTTGTATTTGTACCTTTTGCAACACGTCTAGTCGCTTTTAACCGTCATTTTCTGTGTGTTTGTTCAGCACCTATGACGTGGCCGTCGTCGGAGGGGGCATCGTCGGTTTGGCCACGGCCCGAGAGCTCATCCTGCGACACCCGTCTCTCAGTTTTATTCTGGTGGAGAAGGAAAAGGAGCTCTGTGAGTGGAGCTAAAGCTGTTTGTAAAGTAAAAACCAGACTAAGAAGAGGCTGTGTATTTAATTAAAGTGAGAAGAATGTTACAAGCTAAAAGTACTGGGTTTATTGGCTCGGATTGGCACAAAAAACTGAGTAAAACCTGTAACTTTGCAAAGTTTGTGTTAATTGCAGATTCCCAAATGTGTGTAAAAGAACATGACTCACATCGACATAAAGGTATTCTTCTCAATTGAATGTTCCTTTTTTTGTTTCTTCTTGCAGCGGTGCATCAGAGCGGACACAACAGCGGAGTCATTCACAGCGGGATCTACTACACGCCCGGTTCGCTCAAGGCTCGTCTCTGTGTCCGAGGAGCCACATTAGCCTACGAGTACTGCGAGAAGAAGGGCCTGCCGTACAACAGATGTGGAAAGGTCTGTTTATTACCACAGAGCTACAGTTCTCCTCATGACAACCGTACAAACCTTCATTATTTATTGATACGTTAGTCTTTAATGCAGGCCTTTCAAAAACAAACTTGAAGATTAATCACTGTTTATAAAGTTAATTTAATTTCTGATAAAGCTGTGAAGGAAAGGTTTGTCCCAATCTTAAGCGGGCATTATGTATTACAGCTCAGAGATATAAAGCAGCAAAAGATAAAGCAAAATAAAGCAGTTTAGGCTGGATGTCTTTTAGTCTTTTAGTGTTTGTCAGAATAGACCAGGTCTCGTTTGTGTAATTAACATAAATCTAAAAGTTCATCCCAGTGCTTTTCATATTGAGATTTTCTGGCACAAAACAAGGCATTAAAGAGATAATATGATTACTTTTTGGGGGATTTAGTGTCTTCAGAGACATTATTTGAGCTGCTCTTGAAGTTTGCAGCAGACAGCACAAAGGTTAAGATACTGGAAACTGTTGAAACACAAAAATACTACTCAGGCTGATGTTAAATTACATTTTTATTTAACCTTTATTTAACCAGGTAAGTCATTTGAGAAGCAACTCTCTTTTACAATAACGACGTGGCCGAGAGGAGCACAAAGGCACAAAACAGCTCAAAATATGCCAAGCCTCAGTGGTTCATCTTCAAAACACATGCCACAAACTCGATTCTGGCTCAGCTCATGCGCTCAATGTCATTTCCCTCAAGAAAAGAAAAAAAGAGGAACAGGAAGTCTACATGAATAACAAGAAATCTTCATATCATTCAGAACATTAAGAGCAGAATCAATGTGTACGATAAATACAGTGACAAAAGACTAAAAGAAGGAGAGTGGGATGAACAAACTGAGCTTAAGTGACGTGTCGTTTGTTCGTGGTTTGATATCCATCCTTCTGAGCTTTCTGTGTAGCATGGTTTGTGTTTAATATTTATCAGAGTATGTTTTCTCTGGCAGCTCATCGTTGCTGTGGAGCAGGAGGAGATTCCCAGATTAAAAGCTTTGTACGAGCGCGGCCTGAAGAACAATGTACGCGACATTAGCATCGTGGACGCGAAGGGAATCAGAGAACGAGAGCCGTTCTGCCGGGTAAGAACCAACCAAAATGATACGATGAAGCTTAAACTGTAAAGACTCATGAGTAATGGTGTTTTCCAGGGAATAATGGCCATAGATTCACCCTACACTGGTATCGTAGACTGGAGGATGGTGGCTCTGAGTTACGGTAAAGACTTCGAGGAGGCAGGAGGCAAAGTGGTGACTGAATACGAGGTTAATGACATCTCTATGACAAAGGAAAGTCCTGCTGGGAGCACAGAAGGTGACATAACTTCAGCTTTGAGTCAAGTTTTACACGGATTAGGAGTCAACAGCACATTTTCAACCTGTTTGTTTTCTTTTCCAGGAATGTCATATCCGATCTCAATCAAAGACACAAAGGTAACTTGTTGTTTACTCCACTCTGATATATAACAATCAAAGCCACACTCGTTGGCTGATTCTTCGCTTCTTACTGTATTTTCTTTCAGGGAGAAGAGGTGCGCTGCCGTTACGTCCTGACCTGCGGCGGCCTGTACTCGGACCGTCTGTCGCAGATTTCCGGCTGCAGTCGAGAGCCTCGTATCGTGCCTTTCAGAGGAGACTATTTGGTCCTGAAACCCGAGAAACACTACCTGGTCAAAGGAAACATCTACCCCGTGAGTCTGCCAGGTTTAAAAACTCAACTTCTTAAAAATAAAAAAGGACTAATGATTGGCAGAGAAAAAGTTCACATATCTCCAAAATGGAACCTCACAGTCGCTGCAGAAAGCTGCTCTATATCAATATCAACTCAGTTTCTGTCTGTTTTCCAGGTCCCTGACCCTCGTTTCCCGTTCCTCGGGGTCCACTTTACTCCTCGGATGGATGGAAGCGTCTGGCTCGGCCCCAACGCCGTCCTGGCTTTTAAAAGAGAGGGCTACAACCTGTTTGACTTTAACGCCAAAGACTTTGTAGACGCTCTGTCGTTCAGGTAAAAACACCATTGATGTTTGTCTGCAGAATTATACTGTATTTAAATAATTAAATTAGTGACTAAAGCTGGTTTTGTTGTTTCACAGAGGGCTTCATAAGCTCGTGCTCAGGAACGTAACGTACGGTTTGGGAGAGATGTACAGAGGCATTAATATCAGTGCACAAGTTAAAATCCTGCAGAAGTACATCCCTGAACTGTCTGTCAGCGACGTGCTCAGGTAACTTTGACTGGTTAGACCATTACATAAATATCTGTGAGGGTCTCAAATACCACATCAACCAAATCAAGACCAGAGTAAGACATTGAGACTTTATTAGGTTAGGTTAGTGTTTAGTGAAGGAGTCAGGGTTTGAGGGGAACATTAAGAGCAGAATCAATGTGTACAATAAATACAATGACTTAATAAATGTATAAATGGTCAGTCAGGGTTTGAGGGAGGTTTTGTTAATGAAGAAAAAATGAAGAAAGAATAATGTGGACAGATATAGACTAGTTGTAGTCTTGACCGGTCTTTACTTGAAATCCCAATACTTCTATGTCTGAGTTAAGGCCTTGCAAAAACAAGACCGAGGACTTTAAAAAGAGGTCTTCAGGCCAGTCTCAAGACTTTTTCTATGGATTTTTTGATATATTTACAACTGGATTTACCACAG
Source organism: Rhyacichthys aspro (assembly GCA_036850595.1). Taxonomy (NCBI): domain Eukaryota; kingdom Metazoa; phylum Chordata; class Actinopteri; order Gobiiformes; family Rhyacichthyidae; genus Rhyacichthys; species Rhyacichthys aspro. Next base: position 18,675,763 of record CM072169.1, read on the forward strand.
AGCACGGCTCCAAGATGTAAAAGATCTAATAGAGTGAAGGGTTAATTTAAAGCGACAGATCTGACCCAATGTGAATAAAGTAGTGGGGTCTTTATATAAACTATAAAGGACTAAGGGAATGTATTCAGAAAATAAAAAGTAGAAATGACCAATGACACCATAACCAAGTTTGCAGATGAAGCTTGATGTTTTTGATGATGATGCCATGTTTTATATTCAACAGATTTTTACACTAGTCTCTGTAACGTGCCTTTTGTTCCTCCAGGGGTCCGGCAGGAGTCCGAGCCCAGGCCTTGGATCGAGGCGGAAATCTCGTGGACGACTTCGTGTTCGACGGAGGCGTGGGAGACGTGGGCAGTCGAGTCCTTCACGTCCGGAACGCTCCGTCTCCGGCCGCCACTTCCTCTCTGTCCATCGGGGAAATGATCGCAGACGAAGTGGAGAAGCGCTTCTCGCTGTAGAGCCTCGGAGATGAAACCAAAACCTATCAGCTACCTCAACATCAGAGACTTTTTTATGTCAGGTCAAACCTTAAAGCACCAGGGAATTATCACTGTCATTTGAAAGTAGACTTCTCACCCTGTTTTAGTTTGTGATTTGGGGAGGATCTTTTTTTTAACACTTTTTTCTTTCTATCTTTCACTTTCTATGGCCCCCTTCAGACCTTGCATTTCATCCCATCTTCTCTCTTTGGATAAATGTGGCCAGCTCAATTTGTTTCACATAGGTCCTCCTGAATCTGTATTAGATCTAAACTGGCTTCCGTAATCAGCACATATTAAAAAAAGTATGTCACGGTATTAAGTTTAATTTACCCTTTATTATTCTTGTGGGGAAATCCATTGAACCCATAGAGTGGAGCAGTGGGCACCCGCTCAAGAGCCTCTCAATGTGAACCAGGACTTAAACCCATTCACTTCCCCAAATATATCTGAATACATCCAGATTCATGCCTCTCAACATCTCCAAATGTGTCCTCAGATCCATTATCTCTGGACACATTTCCACTTTGCATTAAGGCTCCTCATTAGATCCTGTCCCTCTTTTCTGATTTTTGTAAATATCTGAAGTGGGCCTTAGAAAGAAAAGGGGTGAGACGTGATTTATGAACATGTTGCCTTTTTGCTTGTTATTTTGACATCAGAACATGACAAGGTTTATGCTTTTTAAATGTTTACTTGATCATCCAAAAGCTCGATTAATGCTCTGCTGCACAAAGCTGTAAAGATGCAGCAGTAATCTGACCATAAACCATTTCGACAATGAATGAAACACCCATTTTACATCAAGCCTTTATATTTTAACAATTTTAAGGCTGTATTGTATTCAAGCTCAGCGTTACATAGTATGTTGCTTTATGTGAAAATGTCATTGTCTGCACTGCATTAGAACGCACATCAGTTTTAAATAGAAAAAAGGCAACAATATGATTAATTTGACATTTTTACCACTTCATTTTGTGATCAAATACTAATTGAAAGTATGTAATTGAGCAGAAACAGCACAATTATTATCATATCTGAATGATTTGCACAAAGAAAGTAACTAAACATATTATTTTATTATATATGTGAAGAGGCCTACTAGTTTTTATCAGTCGGAATATGTTTTTTTTTTTCTCTGAGCAGTTTTCCTCGTATAGGTTTGATGTTTTCATTTTGTTGGAAAGCACTGGTGATATGAATCTGTTTGGAGACTCTCTGCTCACGTCTCTGTCCTGTTTGCTGTATCTTAATTCAAAGTTGTTACAGAACGCACAGTGTATCTATTGGACCTGGTGTAGATTTTTAACGTGATATAATGCAGAATATTTACATAATATACCAAATCATATATAGTTTTCTAGTATAAGGGATTTCTAAAGAGATACAGTTTCCATTATAGTAATTTATTCTCATGAATTGATTACTTTACCATTTTTACAAATTAAGAGGAAAACCATCCATTTTGTGCCTTTTTTTTATTGTAGTTTGTAAAATGTGTTGACTTCCACTGATAGTTTTAGCTTCAATTTAAGATTTGTGCCATAGATTTTAAAAGGATGAGTTTTTTTTAAAAAGGGGTCTATTAGATTCTAAAACCTGTTCAAATCCAGCTAAAACCTGCCTAAATCCAACGAAAACATGCTCAAGTCTATCTTAAACCCGTTCAAATCCAACTTTAACCTGTTCAAATCCAACTAAAACCCAAATTTAAAAAATACTGACCTTTCCCTTTAATATGTATGGTTTCTATTGACTGTAATGATGTTTTAACAGATGAATGTTTTTGGTGCTCACTTTAAATGAGTTGTAATGTGATGAAAATGTTGAAGCGAATCATCAATTTTTGTTTGTTTACATTTGTGTTGTTGAAATCTGAGGCCTTTAAAGAAAGTGTAAATTTGTGGAGACCTGGTGTAGATTACAGTTTATTTTTGACAGTTTGTGATAATATTAAAAGGATAGTGTAGTCTGTGTTGGTATTCTTTTTTAAATAAAGAAATAAAATGATATGTTTGTGTTTATATTATATGCAACACAAAACACTACATACAGTTTATTCATCTCAACCACAGTTTTCAAGCTGTGGGGCACAAAAATGATCAATTCTTTGGCTGAACTTACCTTATAAAAATGCAGAATAAACAACAGAGTATTATGGATGTTTAAGCCCAAGACTCCCTAAATTTAAACTGCTCTCTACGGTATCAGTCTGCTGCTGGTTTATGGCTAGAAGGCATGAATGACAGTAAATGGGCTGATTTAGATAATTAAACCTGTACCAATGTTCCTAGTAACTTTTACACAGCTAGAACCTATACAATAAAGTACTTTTACCATAAACTTGAGGTGTAATCCTAGTTCAAAATAGCTATATGTGAACAAAAACAGACTTCCATCAGGCTGGCTGACTTTGAGATTTAATAAATACAATAGCTACAATATTTTTCCATCATCCTAGTGGGACATAATCAATTTTGCTTTGATTTTCTTCAAAAACGGACAAGATTTTGATTGTGGTTTAGTGTCTGTCCTTTTAAATAACTGTTGTCATGGAAACAAAAGTCTCGGCGTTGAAAGTATAATTAAAAGTACAGTTAAAAGGGATTTAAGTTGGAAAAAAAATACTTAACATAGTAATGAAGAGAACCGCTACATGTTTATCCCACATTCATTAAATAAAAATGATTACTGGACCTTTATATGCGGTAATGAGAGAACAGTGCCTCTCCGGATCAGAAGGGGGCGCTGTCTTTAGGAGCTTCTCTTCCGGAAGTGACTCTGAGGAAGACGCTGCTGCTTCCTGTTTTCACCTCAGACTTGCTTCTATTTCGTTCAGGTTAGTGCTCTATAAAACGACAATAATTGCCTTCTCAACCGCTCTATGAGATAATATAATAAGAACATTTAATCTTATTTTCATTTTTTTTACTTTTTCTGTTCGTCATGAATGTTTTCTGAGAGTAAGTGCTAGTGCATTAAATCTAGCGTTATATCTTCAAATATTGAATTACGTATTTATACCACGATGTGAGTGACTCCTCTCTTTTTTTAATTTTCTTTAAAACCCAATTAGTAACTGTAAAAATCTGTTTATCTGGTGAAACCGTAAACCGAAAGCAACTTCTCCATCTCTGAAATGATCCATTGTCGTTGTCATGATTGTTTGTAGAGCTTTACAGTATATTAAACATTTATCTTTTTAACAATCGTAGTAATTTCAATGTATGTAACGGCAAAGAACTGCTTGAATTAATGTTTCATTGCTCCAAACACTGAGGTTGAAAGAAAGCCACTGTAATTCTGATTTATCTTGAATTTGACGTGAAAACAAGCACAGCCTTTTCAGGACACATGTAACAAACACATGTAAAAACTTTTATACATGCTGTATTATGTAAGATGGTGGTCCAGATATAAAACAAAGATAATATTGAGATGATCTTTATGTAGAAAGAAACAATGCTGAGTTTCAGATCTTGATGCTTCATACGGTCATGGCTCCATTATATAACTGGCTTAAGAGAACTTTAAATCCAAATGTAGTGCAACCAGATAAAAAGTCAGTTGCACCAAACTAGTGTAAGTTATTTCTTATATATTTTATTTCCATATATTTCAGGGCAATTGACCTTTTATTCAGCTCAAATGGCATATTATTATATACTTTGTGTGTTTGTTTACACAGAAATAACCAGGAACATGGATGAGGATGAGGCTCCTGAGTCTCTAGTCTCCTCCAGTAAAGCTCTCACCTGTGACCAGTGTGGAGAGGAGTTTCCCAGTAAGACCCAGCTCAAAATACACCAGAGTTTGCACACAGGAAAAGAACTCTACAGCTGTGAATTCTGTGGGAAGGACTTCATTGCTTTATGTTACCTCAAAGATCATGAGAGGTTCCACACTGGAGAGAGACCGTACGTCTGTGATCAGTGTGGAAGGACCTTTAGATTAAAAGGGCTGCTTGCAGGACACAAACTGACCCACTCTGGAGAGAGACCATATGTTTGTAAAGACTGTGGGAAAGGCTTCTTGAAACCGGTTTACCTTGAACGACACCAGAGAGTCCACACTGGGGAGAAACCGTACCGCTGTGAGGAATGTGGGCAGGCCTTTGCAGGAAAGCCCCAACTCGTACAACATAGATTCAACCACACAAAAGAAAAACCATACAACTGCAAAGACTGTGGGAAGGGTTTTGTTCGATCAAGCAACTTTGTGCGACACCAGAGGATCCACTCTGGAGAGAAACCGTATCGCTGTGAGGAATGTGGCAAAACTTTTGCATCAGATCTTCAAAAACACATGCGTACACACACAGGAGAAAGACCATTCATCTGTAAAGACTGTGGGAAGAGCTTTGTTACATCAAGCAACCTCATAAAACATCAGAGGATCCACACTGGAGAGAAACCGTACTCCTGCGAAGAGTGTGGGAAGAGCTTCAGACGAGTGTCTGCCTTAAAGGAGCACAAACTGCGACACACTAAAGAGCTGGTGATACCATGTGAGGTGTGTGGAAAAGTATTCTGGACTCCAGACGACTATCGCAAACATCGCCGTAACCATCCCACGGTGGAGAACTCCTGAGAGTGCCCTCTGTGAGCAGTAGAATGGATTAGACAAGGGCTGTGTCTCATTTGGCTAAAAACCTTGTTTTACAAAACACAAATTTTCTGTGTTAGACCCAGCAGTGAAAACTGTAAGACTATACGTTTGTAGATATTTATAAACTGACTGGCAATGAAAACATAATTTTTACATGTGTTAATGGTTACTTTGTGAAGGGCATTGTAAAAAAAAATAAATTTGTTTTTGCAATTATGGGTTAATGTCTTTAGTTTGTGTTTAATTCAAATGGTAAATGTTTTTTGGCGCTCACTTAAATGAGAGCAGGGTAGAGCAGGAAAAGTACTTTTACTTATTGAGTAATCTGGTTTAAAGTAGGGTAGGGCCTACTATGGGTGAGTAAATACAGTCTCAATTATCTTACTTTGAGATCTAGTGAAATACATTTTTTCCATTAATAGAACATGAAACCATCCAAAGGGGACAGACCAATGGTAAGGTGCTTCTGTAAACTAAATAAAGTAATCTTTGCCTGATTGGTATTTGTCACTCTTTGTAAACATTGCAAACTGTTTACTGTTAATGGTTTGTCTTCAGCCAATGCTCATTTACGTGACAGTTGCCATGGAAACAGAAGTCTCAGTCCTGTGTTAAAAGCATAATATACAGTGTTTACGTTAAAACATACTTCGCTTAGTATGGTAATGAAAATACAGTTTTATCCACGATTATTACAGTGTGTAAGTGGTTTGGACAGTGCCTCTCCGGGTCGGAAGGCGGCGCTGTGGTTAGGAGCTTCCTGCAGTGAATCTGAGGAAGAGCCTGCTGCTTCCGCTTCACGGTCGCCTTTATTTTCTTCAGGTTAGTGCTCTTTAAAATGGCAATAATGGCCTTTTCAATCGCTCTGTTAGAAAATATAATAAATATGTTTAATCGTAGTTATATTTTTTGTATTTTTCTGTTCGTCATGGCTGTTGTCCGAATGTAGAGAGTCAAAGGCTCAAAATACCGGATTAATGTCGCTAATACAAACAGATAAAACGAGCAGCTCTGGACACTATTATAATTACACCATACATTAGGAATATTATATCTATAGCGTTATATTTTTAAGTATTAAATTACGTATTTTATAACATTGTGTGGCTGACTCATTTTATTTGAACAGCTTCTAACCTTATTATTAATCATCTATTCATCTGATGAAACTGAAACAATCTAAATGACAAGACAGCTGCTCTATCTCTGAAACTATCCATTGGCAGACATTGTTACTGGAGCTACACAGTATATTATACATGCTGCACATTTATCTTTATCACAAACGAAGAACTGCTTAAATGTTTTAATTTTCTATGTGATATAACACCACACAGAATAACTGGCTTTAGAAAACTTAGTAATGTTATATATTTCAGTACAATTCACCTTTTACTTGGCCAAATGGGACTTTCAAATATCTTATGTCTTCTATATTGTGCGGCCCCACAGACTACCACCCTGCGTTGGACACTTTTTTTATCAACTTTGTGTTTGTTTACACAGAAATAACCAGGAACATGGATAAAGACGACACTCCTGTGTCTCCAGCCTCCTCCAGTAAAGCTCTCACCTGTGACCAGTGTGGAGAGGAGTTTCCCAGTAAAACCCAGCTCAAAATACACCAGAGTTTGCACACAGGAAAAGAACTCTACAGCTGTGAATTCTGTGGGAAGGACTTCATTTCTTTGTGTTACCTCAAAGATCATGAGAGGTTCCACACTGGAGAGAGACCGTACGTCTGTGATCAGTGTGGAAGGACCTTTAGATTAAAAGGGCTGCTTGTAGAACACAAACTGACCCACTCTGGAGAGAGACCATATGTTTGTAAAGACTGTGGGAAAGGCTTCTTGAAACAGGTTTACCTTGAACGACACCAGAGAGTCCACACTGGAGAGAAACCGTACCGCTGTGAGGAATGTGGAAGGACTTTTGCCAATTCAGGGAACTATTCTGTACATAAACGCACCCACTCTGGAGAGAAACCGTACCTTTGTCTTGATTGTGGCCAGGCTTTTTCAGCAAAGCTCCACCTCGTTCAACACAGGGTCATCCACACTAAAGAAAAACCATACAACTGCAAAGACTGTGGGAAAGGTTTTGTTCGATCAGGTGACTTTGTGCGACACCAGAGGATCCACTCTGGAGAGAAACCGTATCGCTGTGAGGAATGTGGCAAGACTTTTGCATCAGACCTTCAAAAACACATGCGTACACACACAGGAGAAAGACGATTCACCTGTAAAGACTGTGGGAAGAGCTTCATCACATCGGGCGACCTAGTTCGACATCAGCGGATCCACACTGGAGAGAAACCGTACTCCTGCGATGAGTGTGGGAAGAGTTTCAGATGTGTGTCTGCCTTAAAGGAGCACAAACTGCGACACACTAAAGAGCTGGTGATACCGTGTGAAGTGTGTGGAAAAGTATTCTGGACTCCAGACGACTATCGCAAACATCGCAGTCATCATCCCACAGTGGAGAACTCCTGATCGTGCCCTCTGTGAGTAGTAGGATTGTATTTGACAAGGGCCACGTCTCATTTGACAAAACATCCTGGAGCCCCCGAAACCACAATTGCACTAGACTTTTTTTCCATGTGCCATCTTTACCGCTGTCTCAAAGCTCTTAGCGCTGCTCTGAGAAATGAGTAGAGAAGACAGAGGAGGCTTCTGTTAGAGACATGAGCAAGAAAAGTGAAAGTTTAAATGTTAAATTGTGAATAGGGGGCACACACTATAAGTTTATACTTCTTTCTGCTCCTTTTCATTCATAATATTTAATTTGAATGTTAAACTGTTATAATTGTTTTGAATGAAATGAAAAAGTCACAGAGGAGATATTACATAATTAAATATATGTCTATTTGAAATGTAACAAACATTCTTGGCAAACATTTAGATCACATTAAATTTAAATTCTGAAGTTAATTTGAGATTTTGATTCAGTGATGTTGAGGATGTGCTCAGATCCTCACCATGACTTTGATTTCTGTGCAGTGCATTTACTCCATCTTCACATCTTTGTTCAGACTCCAGCTGATTGAGATGTTTTAAAATATTTTATTCTTTTTTTTTTTGTCTTAGGATTGTATATATTTTTATTGGCCTTTTGCACATTGTGGTCAAGTTTTGAAAGTTTAGAATTAATCTATTACCAAGGATGGGATGGAGGTGTATGACTGAGTTATCATAATTTCTAAATATGACCGCCTCTGTCTATTACAAACAGCTGTAATAAAACAGTGCCTCTCCTGTTCAGTAGGGGGCGCTGTCCTCAGGCGCTTCTCTTACTGCAGTGAGTCTGAGGAGCGCGATTATTTCTTGTCTTTTTTTTCAGACTGCTGCTCTGTAAACGTCTGAAAGCTCTACGAGAACATAAAGTGTTTTTTTCAAACGTAGTTACAATTTGTGAAGTCAATGTTCGCTTTGTTTTTTCTGAGTGAGAGAAGTCAGCGGCTTTGTTTCTGTCGCATCTAACGCCAGCTCCTGTAAATACTATTAAAGACCACTAAATCTACTTATCTGTGAGTAATTGAGTATTTTAATTTGTTGCATTCTGTTGTGTTTTAGATTATTGTCTTTAGAGTAAAACAATATTCATGAATCCTCTCTTTGTTGATGACGCAAAGAGAAGTGAAACAAAACTTTTCCGCTAAAGCTAACTTTAGCCTAACTTTAACAAATTTTCACAACGGTTTGACTACAAAATCTTAAAATGCATGATTTTAGTAGTGTAAATCTTTACATGGATTGATTTAAAAGACATAGTATGCAGGATTCCCAGGATATCATATATCTCCACATCACAACTTATCCAGGTTTGGGCCCTTTGTTACAAAGCTGTTACAGTGAGTTAGCGATAACTTTAGGAGTCAAGTCAAGTGTTTTCTCTGAAGCAGGTTTGTCTGTGTATGTTTCCTCAGAGATCTACATAAACAATAGAAAAAGCAGCTTCCTGAAACCTCAAAGTTTCATCACAAATTCACTAATCCTTCTTTGTAGTAAAAGACTCAGAACTTACCCTGTGTCTTTGTTTACACAGAAATAATATCAGGAAAATGGAAGAAGACGAGGCTCCTGTGACTCCAGCCTCCTCCAGTAAAGCTCTCACCTGTGACCAGTGTGGAGAGGAACTTCTGAATAAGACCCAGCTCGAGCTACACCTGCACATACACACAGGAAAACAAATCTACAGCTGTGAATTCTGTGGGAAGGGTTTCATTTATTTATCTAGCCTCAAAAGACATAAAAGAATGCACTTTGAAGAAAGACCCTACCACTGTGATCAGTGTCCCAAGGCTTTTAAATCAGCAGAGCACTTATCTGGACATAAAAACACCATTCATACTGAAGAGAGACCATACGTCTGCACTGATTGTGGGAAAAGCTATAAAAGATCGTCTGGTCTTCTAGAACATGAATACACTCACAAAGCTGTACCAAAACCACACAGCTGTGATCAGTGTGAGATGAGATTTGTCTTTTTAAATAAGCTTAAAAAACACAAACTCATCCATACTAAAGAGAAACCATACGCCTGCAAACACTGTGGAAAGGGATTTCTTTCACTAATTCATCTCCAACATCATCAGAGAGTCCACTTTGGAGAGAAACCATACGTCTGTAAACAGTGTAAAAGAAGCTTTATTAGATTTTCTGAACTTGTTCGACACCAGAAAGACCACTTTGGAGAGAAAAACTACAGCTGTGACGACTGTGGAAGGACTTTTGCCTATTTAAGGTGCTTCTATAAACATAAACGCATCCATCAAAGAGAGAAACCACATCGCGGTGAGAAAGAGGCTTCTGTAAAACACAAAGAGACTCATCCAGGAGGAACATCATTCACCTGTAAAGACTGTGGGAATGTGTTAAAAGTCCGCTATACAACTTGCTCCAATGTTTTCTCTCTGACGAATCTCTCTGATGCAAAGTGCTTTATTAATAATCACACGTTATGTTCTGACACGGCTGCTTCACTGACACACTCCTGTAAATAAAAACTTACATCATTAAGGTTTACTGTCAATTTCTTAGGTTCAACATAAGCTATGACTACTATTTGTTCATTGGTCCAATCGGACTTATGTAGATCCAAATTTAACTGGTCACATGACATGTAGGTGGTTATGATAATACAGTGCCTCTCCTCTTCAGAAGGGAGCGCTGTCTTAACTCTTCTCTGTCTGAAAACTGAACCTGAGGAAGATGCTGAATTAGACTTGATTTCTCTGGAACCTCAGAGACAGATGGGGAATATTAATAAAATACATTGAATGGACTGGATTTGTTTTAAAGCACAACACTCTGCCTTAAATAAATACCAGATGTGTTTGATTATTTAAGACAAAGCAAATACCTATGCTATGTTATTATAAAATATTGAATATTACCTATAGTATGTCTTGTTTGACAGTTAATTGACAGTACCTTGCTAAATGGTAAAAATTGCTTGATGTAATCCTATATCTGTTTAAAGTAAAATAGCGAATAATAAAACATGTATCATGGTTTTGGCATAAAATAAACAATATAAAAGATATATGGAACATTAGTATTATTTATATATATGTGACAAGGCTGTTTTAACGCAGAGGTTGGTCTGGGGGCTTCAGAATCAGGCCTATCATGAGCTAATAGTCCCTGAAAGAATCTTTTACCACTGTTCAATGTCAAGAATGTGAAACATTTATATGTTAGCATGAACACCGATGATGCATAACATTATGAGCACCTGCCTAAAACTGTGTTGGTCCCGCTTTTGCTCCAAAACAGCCCTGGCCCGTGGTAATCAGCGCGCAGTGCCTCTCCGCTCCAGAAGGGGGCAGTATTACACTTCTGCTTCTTTTCCTGCAGTGAATCTGAGGAAGACGCTGCAGCTTGTTTCTGTCAAAGTCGCCTTTATTTGTTCAGGTTTGTTTTCTGTTAAACGACATCTGACTTCTTAAAGCTCTGTAAGAGAACATAATAAATATATTATAGTGAAGTTATTCTGATTGTGGAATGGGGAAAGCCTCGGTTATTTTTACGGATGTAGCTAATGTAAGTGATTAAACGGCCTGCTTTGGTAAATATAGTATTTCTTTATGCATGAGACTTTTAAATCCACACATATTTAAGTAATTAAGTATTTTATGCCACTGTTTGACTGAATATTCTTTTCCGGTTGGCTTTTGAAAGACGTCCAACAAAACAGAGCAGACACACCCTTTCTATATTTTATTTCTATTTCTAACCTTATACTAACTGTAAAACTGTAAATTTAATTAGCAGCATTAGTAGCAGAGTCATGTATTTCCTGCAGAATGTGTCTGTAGCCAATAACTACTAAATGCAGAGACAGCTGGTATCAAATCTCATTTAGGTACTAATATAATGCATTGTAAAACATATATTTATATTTTCTGTCAGTATGACTTGTGTAAAAGCTTAGAACATAGTGTTTATATTTTTTTTATATATAATTTAGAGCTTCAAATCGCCACAAAAAACTAAAATAAAAATAGGCTTTTATGCAGCAATGATTTTGTTGATTTGGTGATTGACAGGTGTAAAGGCCCACCTCCTTTAATTACTGACTATTGGGGCTGCATTTATTCAGCCCAGAGACTTGAAATTTAGCAAAAAAACACTGCTGTACAGAGTGGACTTCAGTGTACTTCTGAGAGAAAATGACAGCAACAGCAGGATATAATCATATAGTTCAATTAACATTATTTATTGCATTTAGCATTAGCATGATAGCATCAGAAAGGTGGCCGGGAAGAGCTTCACATGAAATGATAAAGTTAGACAGATGCTCTTACTCCTTCTTTTTATTGTCTTTCTTCTGTGATAATTATTTTTTGTCAATTATTTATCAATTATTCATATTCTTCTAATTTAGTATTTATCCAGGCACTTCTCAGTCATGTTGAGATTCTGTGTGTTTGATTAAGTATAGTACTGCTGTAACTTGATGTTCAGATGTGATGTTACTGTAGTGATCCATTTGAATTTGTCAGTTCAATCACCACTGAATGATTAAATAAACACTTCATTGTCAATCCTTTTCATTCAGCCAATGAGCTAGTTTTGACAAATGAAACAGAGATGTATTTCTTCAGTGTTTAAAACAGGGTCATTGAGCTTTAGGATGATAAATTACAAGATGGATTATGTTAATTTGTTGTTAGTAAGACCAGATCTGGCCACCACAGTGAACCAGGCCCTTCTATTAACTTCATATCTTTTTTTTACACAGAAATAACCAGTGACATGGATGAAGACGAGGCTCCTGTGACTCCAGCCTCCTCCAGTAAATCTCTCACCTGTGACCAGTGTGGAGAGGGATTTCCCAATAACAACCAGCTCAAACTACACCGGCGCACTCACAAAGGAAAGGAAATCTACAGCTGTGAATTCTGTGGGAAGTACTTTATTTCATTATGTTGCCTCACAAAACACGAGAGAGTCCACACCGGAGAGAGACTGTACCGCTGTGATCAGTGCGGCAAGACTTTTGCTAATCCAGCGAGCCTCCATGAGCACAATCGAGTCCACTCTGGAGAGAAACCCTTCAGCTGCGATCAATGTGGACATGCTTTTACATTTAAAGGGGCCCTTGTCCAACACATACGCACTCACACAGGAGAGAAACCCTTCATCTGTAAAGACTGCGGGAAGGGTTTTTCTCGCTCGAGCAGCCTGTCCATTCACCTGCGCAGCCACACCGGAGAGAGACCGTACCGCTGTGATCAGTGTGGCAAGACCTACAGACATTTGTATTCCCTCAAGGATCACAACCTGCGGCACACTAAAGAGCTGGTGATACCATGTGAAGTTTGTGGAAGAACATTTTGGACACGAGACGACTATCGAAAACATCGCCGCTCATATCACCCTGTGAATAACTCCTCATAGGGCTCTCACTGAACTGTGGGCCTCATTTATTTGTGTTTGTGGAAGTTATGGCACACAGGAACAAATATAAATTCAACTGAGGTGCTCTCTCATTTATAGATAATGACATTATTAAAAGAATAAATATTAAAACAACAAGGGTTTGCCTTAAAAACACATCACTGATTCAATTTATGCAGCTAATTAAATGACTGTTACCATGGAAACTAAATAAGTTTTGTATTGAAAGCACAATATGTAGAAATAGTACTGGAAATGCTTCTTATTACATGGACATGTTTGTTGGTTTGGCCCTCAGTCCAACACTAATAGAAAATAAAAATTAGTTTAAAAAAAAGTGAGGTTTTTTTTTTAAATCTGTTCTCAATCATGGAAAGAAAACGATTGCTAATCTGGTGAACTAAAGGAGCCAAGACATCTAGGTTAACCAGGGAAGATAAAAATGATCCCAGCTCATGGACAAAGAGAAAAAAGGAGATTAAAAGTCAGAGGGTGAACAAAAACAAAATAATACAAAGAAAAAAGTGTTTGTCTTCACATTTAAAGAAAAAGATACTGCGACATTTTTCTTCACGTAACCTCTTAGCTTTTCTTGTTTACTGGTCGAACTGGATTACTTTGTGTAAATTTGTATTGATCGTTCGTGTAACATTTTTAGAATTAACCTGAAGAAAAATAAGCACAGGAGTCAGTGGTAAAGAGGAGACAGTACCGCTCCAGTTCAGAAGGGGGCGCTGTGTTTAGGAGCTTCTTTCACTGCAGTAAATCGAGAGGAGTCTACGGAAGAACACGCTTTTTCTTCTGCCTCAGGCTCGTTTTTCTTTTTTTTACAGGTTAGTAAAATGTAAAAATTAAAAATTATTGCACTCTTAATTTCCAACTGCTTTATGAAACGTGCAAATAAAGAAATGTTAACCTGCATTATTTTATAGAGTAATATTAAGTGATTAAACGATTAGGCATTGGTAACTATTAAAATGTAGTTATATATAATTAATTAATCAAATATTTTATACCACTGTTTGACTGAATCCTTTCTTTATTGATTTGTCAGAAGAGCAGAAGAACAAAGCTAACTTTAGCCTAAAGTTAATTACTAACTGTTCACAACGGTTTATTTGCTAAATCTTAAAGTACATAATTTTAATCTTGTAAATCTTTATATGGATTGATTTAAAAGACATAATGTGCAGGTTTGGGCCCTTTATTACAAAGCTGTTATAGTGAGTTAGCGATAATTTCGGGTTTAAGTGTTTTCTCTGAAGCAGGTTTGTCTGTGTTTCCTCAGAGATCTACATTAATAAAAACAAGCAGCTTCCTGAAACCTAAAACCCAGGGTAAACCTTCAAGTTTCATCACAAATGTACTAATCAGTCTTTGTAGTAAAAGACTCAGAGCTTACCCTGTGTCTTTGTTTACACAGAAATAATATCAGGAAAATGGAAGAAGACGAGGCTCCTGTGACTCCAGCCTCCTCCAGTAAAGCTCTCACCTGTGACCAGTGTGGAGAGGAACTTCCTAATAAGGCCCAGCTCGAGCTACACCTGCACATACACACAGGAAAAGAAATCTACAGCTGTGAATTCTGTGGGAAGGGTTTCATTCATATATCTCGCCTCAAAAGACATAAAAGATTGCACTTTGAAGAAAGACCCTACCGTTGTGATCAGTGTCCCAAGGCTTTTAAAATAGCAGAGCACTTATCTGGACATAAACGCACTCACTCTGAAGAAAGACCATATGTCTGTAAAGAATGTGGGAAAAGCTTTAAAAGATCATCTGGTCTTGTAGAACATGAATACATTCACAAGACTCTACCAAAACCATACAGCTGTGATCAGTGTGAGATGAGATTTCCCTTTTTAACCAAGCTTAAAAGACACAAACTCATCCACACTAAAGAGAAACCATACGCCTGCAACAACTGTGGAAGGGGATTTCTTTCACTAATTCATCTTAAAAATCATCGTAAAGACCACTTAGGAGAGAAACCTTACAGCTGTGATGACTGTGGAAAGACTTTTGCCTATTCAGCGAGCTTCTATAAACATAAACGCAACCACCAAAGAGAGAAACCACATCTCCGTCTTGAAGGTGAGAAATACCTTATCTTTTACTGTAGATCTAAATCTGCAGTGAACGTAGATTGAGGGGTTCTGCTGAAACTTTAAATACATCATTTTAGTATTGTAAATGTTTACATCTGCATACATTTCTTCAGAGATCTTCAAGAATTGAAATCATTCAGAGAGAATAAAAAATTAAATACTGTAGAAGGCTGTAAAAGGCTCTGAGCTGACCGACATCCTGTGGTGGACACTTTTTATTAACACCTTTATTTATTTATTTATTTTTTTACACAGTTGACACGAATCTGGATGAAGACGAGGCTCCAGGCTCTTCCAGTAAAGCTCTCACCAGTGTCCAGTGTGGAGAGGGACTTTCCAGTAAGACCCAGCTCAAAATACACCAGCACACGCATCAAGGAAAACAAATCTACAGCTGTGAATTCTGTGGAAAGGATTTTATTACTTTATATTCCCTCAAATTACATAAGGGATTTCACACTGGAGAGAGGCCGCACTGCTGTGATCAATGTGACAGAGCTTTTGTCTTTTATAGAGCTCTTCAAATTCACAAACTCACCCACACTGGAATGAGGCGTTTTGTATGCCAACAGTGTGGAAAAGGCTTTTTCAGATCCGCCGACCTTCTAAGACACGAGACAGTTCACATCAAAGAGCAATCGTACATCAAAGAGCAACCGTACATCTGCAAAGAGTGCGGGAGGGGATTTATTTCACCAATTCATCTTCAGCATCATCATAAAACCCACACTAGAAAGAAACCACACATCTGCAAACAGTGTGGCAGAATCTTTATCTCATCAAGTCTTCTTCTACGACACTCTATGACCCACACCGGAGAGAGACCACACGTCTGTAAACAGTGTGGAAAGGGCTTTATCAGAGCCGATGACCTTGTACGACACCAGAGAGTCCACACCAGAGAGAAACTATACCACTGCAAAGAGTGTGGAAAGGAATTTATTTCACCAATTCATCTTCAACATCATCAGAAAGTCCACTCTGTTGAGAAACCACTCGCCTGTGGAAAGACTTTTGCCATTTCAGGTTCCTTACATAAACATAAACACATCCATCAAAGAGAGAAACCACATGAAGGTGAAGGTGAGCAAACCTTTACAGTCAAAGAGGCTTCTATAAAACAGGAACAGCCTCATCCAGGAGGAACATCATTCACCTGTAAAGACTGTGGGAATGTGTTAAAAGTCCGCTATACAACTTGCTCCAATGTTTTTTCTTTGACGAATCTCTCTGATGTAAAGTGCTTCATTAATAATCACACGTTATGTTCTGACACGGCTGCCTCACTGATACGCTCCTGTAAATAAAAACTGGAATGAATTTGACATTTTTCGTTTTTAACCCAAATAAAAATATCACAGAAAATATTCAGGCGGTACAGTGCCTCTCCTGTTCAGAAGGGGGCGCTGTGATCAGGAGCTACTCTTCCTGCGGTGAATCTGAGGAAGAAGCTCCAGCCTCTCCTCTGGCAGCCTCGCCTTCAGTGTTACAGGTTTGTTCTTTAGAATTCAGCAATAAATGCCATTTTAGAGCATATAACAAATAACTATGAACAAAGCTAGGTTTTGTGGAGTCACGGCTGAGTTTGGAAAGTCAAACGGCTCTGTTATTATTGTATGTAAACTGATAAAACGGCCAGGACTGCAAAATATTGTAATTACTCCAGGAATAGGACCGTTAAATGTTCATATGTGTAAGTAGTTAAGTATGTTATACTATTTTATGGCTGAATTTCAGAGTTTTTAGACAGACTTGCAACAAAACTGCGCAGGCGCACTTTTAATGGCATTAATAACGGTCAATAAATGGTCAATAAATGTTATTACAACAACTCTGCGTCTGAAATTATCATCATCACTCAAAATCCAGATTAAAATACAGTACAATACGCAAAAACATGCATAAATACACATACGCAGATATACAGTACATACAGACATACGTAGCAAAACAAACTATAGCATAAACAACTAAACCAGTGCCTCCAAAGAGCCATGTTAGAAGATTGTAGCGTGTCAATTACTCAGTCTACCCCAAAGATTCATTAACTTTTAGGAGTATAACTATCGCAATTGACAAAGCTAACCCACAATAGGTAGATTTTAAAAACTAATATTCAGAGGTGAGACCAAGTTATTGTTTTGCAAAGTCACAAGTAAGTCTCGAAGCCTCACGTCCTATACACTGAAATCCAAGTATTTTTAACCATAAATTATGTTAAAATAAAACAGCTGATGTATGCTTTTAAATCATTATTTATTTAGGAATATATACAGTGCAAGAACAACTGACTGGTACTTGTATTTTGTAGAATATTTAATCAAAAAGTATTGAGCTATCTACATATTCGAATGATGAGGACTTTCTTGCACACTTTTCAAGTAATATTCTTTTAATCTTTAGGAAAGAAGCATCATGTCTTTTGAAATCTGAAGGCTGAAGTCCAAGTGAAGTCACGAGTCCCTGGTGTTCACTGTATTTATTTTGCCAATGAGCTGATTTTGATGCATTTCCACTGGGTTTAAATCAGGCTTATTCAGCTTTGAGTGGAGTATTTACAAAGTCTATAGAGCTCTTATCCTTTTCCATTATTCTTTGTTATTCAAGATACTGCTTTGGGTATTTTTCATATTTATAATAATAGTCTACCATATTCGTTTTTTTACACAGAAATAACCTCAATTATGGATGAAGATGACGCTCCAGCCTCCTCCAGTAAAGCTCTCACCTGTGACCAGTGTGGAGAGGGGTTTCCCAATAAGACCCAGCTCAAAATACATCAGCGCATTCATTCTGGGAAAGAAATCTACAGCTGTGAATTCTGTGGAAAGGAATTTATATCGTTATTTTACGTCAAACAACACGAGAGAGTGCACACTGGAGAGAAACCGTACAGCTGTGACCAATGTGGGAAGACTTTTACATTATCGGGGCACCTTGCAAAACATAAACAAACCCACACTGGAGAAAAACCATACATCTGTAAAGACTGTGGAAAAAGCTATTCTAAATCGTCTGACCTTGTACGACATAAACACTCTCACAACGCTGTACAAAAACCATACAGCTGTGACGAATGTGAGAAGACTTTTGTGTTTTTGTGGGAACTTAATAGACACAAACTTATCCACTCTGGAGAGAAACCGTACGTCTGTAAACACTGCGGGAAGGGCTTTGTTCGATCGACTTATCTCGTACGACACGAGAGGATTCACACTGGAGAGAAACCATACAGCTGTGAGGACTGTGGGAAGACTTTTGCTGATACAGGGAGCCTCCATGTTCACAAACGCATTCACTCTGGAGAGAAACCCTTCAGCTGTGATCAGTGTGGACAGGCCTTTTCCGTAAACGCAGCTCTTGTCGAACACATCCGTACTCACACAGGAGAGAAACCCTTCATCTGTAAAGACTGCGGGAAAGCCTTTTCTCGCTCGAGCAGCCTCTCTATTCACCTGCGCAGCCACACCGGGGAGAATCCCTACAGCTGCAACGAATGTGGAAAGGTTTTCAGGTGTTCGTCTTCTTTGAGGAATCACAACCTGCGGCACAGTAAAGAACTGGTGATACCGTGTGATGTTTGTGGGAAAATATTTTGGACTCGACCTGATTATGCAAGACACTGTCGTCAATATCACCCTGTGGACAGCCCCTAAAAACTGCTCAGTCTTTGTCCACATTTCTTAATTTACTTTTCTGTCTTCTTTGATTTTCCACCAAACCCAATTCAGTACTTCGACCAACCTCCTTCGCTGACAACAAAACAGAAGTCCTCCTTGTCCCTTTACTCCCCTCTACCTGCCTCTCAGACAAGACAGAGTCAGTTGCACTCTCAGTTTTATTATTTAATGTTTTATTAAGTAAAGTGTTGTTTTTTAACTGCACTGTATTTGTAATTGCCTTTGTTTTGAAAGGTACTCATTATTATTATTATTATTATTGTTTTTCCATATATGTTAGGTGAATATGAGTGTTATAACAATAAAAATCAAATGTATTGCTCCAGTCTAAAACTATTCCTTTTTTAAGCTGTAAAGCAGGTCACTCACGTAATCTCTTTTGATATCTCCTTGTCCCGGGACAGGAAAGTTCTATATTAGAGGGTACCTTCCATCTGAGGGTACTTTTTTGGGTACTTTTTTTGGGGCTAAAAGTTATGCAGGGCTGTTTTAACTCCTAGCCAGTAGTACCATGTAACTTTTAGCCCCAAATTATAGCAGAGTCATATTGAAATTACTTTACCATTTCAGTAGAATGTATTTCATTTATTTTTCTTCCAAACTTGCTACTTGGATAGTCGCCACTTGAAAACTAAAAAAACACTCAACACTATTGAAATACACTGAAGCGTAAATTCAAACAGGAAGACAAACAAAAAACACCTGAAGGACCTTATGTGGCATTTGGAAGCACCCCCTTTTCAAGAAGCGTTCATCTGTGGCCTTATAACACAATCAGTCAAATTATTTAAAAAGTCATGGTAAAAATAAACTTGTCCTTTTTACTGCAGTGAGTTTAATGTGATGGATTGGGCCTTCATAATACATGTAAGAAAATAAATTAATAGTAATAGTAAATAAACTTTTGTGTTACATTTTTAGATCTAACCTAAAGAAAATTAAGCACAGGACGTCAGATTGAGAAAGCAGTGCCCCTCCTGTTCGGGAGGGGGCGCTGTGGTTAGGAGCGCGCTTCCTGCAGTGAGTCACGTGGTACGTTTGTTATTTACACTTTTTTTGAAGCCGAAACGCTTCTGGTTTGTTTTTCTGCTTCACAATTGCCTTCATTTTCTTCAGGTTAGTGTCTCATTAAAAAAAATCGAATGAATATTTTCAATCGTAGTGAGATTTTGTGAAGTTATTGTCCGAGTGTGAGAAAGTCAAGCAGCTCGGTTAATTTTATTCTTTGTAAAGTGATTAAACGACCTGTTGTGGTAAATATAGATCAATTTATGTTTAGGTAATTGAATATTTCACATCATATTTTGGCTGAATCTTCTCTTCTGCCTCAAAGACATAATATACAGCGTTTTTCCGGAGTAATATTCATGGCTCTACATCACAGTCGTACCCTCTCCAGGCCTCGGACTACGGGACTAACTCTGAACTTACCCCAGACATGGCTCTTCTGCTCGGTTAGACAGAGGTCATGTGAAACAGAGATAAAACTAAAGCAAAACGAGCAACAAAGTGATGGTCTGTTGTTTAAATAAGGTTTTTAAAAATGATCACTGAGCCTATCAACTAGTGAAACTCGATATAATAGTGACAATTAAATGCATTCTGGTCAAAGATTGGTATAAATATAGGATTTAAACCTGTATATATCAGTTACTGCACAGTAGTTTTCCTTCACATAAACAGCTTAACCTATTTTTGTGGTAGTTTGTAGATATTAGTGTTATCAAAATAAAAAAATACATGAACATCTACATACAGTGTATTAAAAAGCGTGACAGAAGGGATTTAGTCCACAGAACCCAGTAATACCAGCCGTCCCTGCAGCTCAGATGTGTGGGTATTGTGTGCATCACCAAATAATACAAAGATGAGCTTGAAAAAACAACCCTTGGCAAATCTTTTTAACCACAGCAACTGGTTTTGATGCTGCTATGTTTAATACTTATTTGATTTACTCTATGTGTGACTCTTTGTTTACACAGAAATAACCAGAATGGAGGAGGATGAGGCTCCTGTGACTCCAGCCTCCACCAGTAAAACTCTCAACTGCGACCAGTGTGGAGAGGAACTTTTCAATAGGATCCAGGTCAAAATACACCAGCGTATGCACTCGGGAATAGAAACCTACAGCTGTGAATACTGTGGGAAGGACTTTCTTCATTTACGGTCCCTTAAACGACATGAGACAATCCACTCTGGAGAGAAACCATACAGCTGTGATCAGTGTGGACAGACTTTCGCATTATTATCCCAGCTATTTGAACATAAACACACTGACAATGAAGAGAAGCCATACATCTGCAAAGACTGTGGAGAATGCTTTGTTAAATTATCTGACCTTGTTCAACATAAACATACTCACAAAGCTGTACTAAAGCCATACAGCTGTGACCAATGTAATAAGACTTATGTATTTTTGCATGAACTTGAAAAACATAAACTTATCCACACTGAAGTTAAACCACACGTCTGTAAACACTGTGGGAAGGGCTTTGGTCGATCATCTTGCCTCGTACAACACGAGAGGATCCACACTGGAGAGAAGCCGTACGTCTGCAGATACTGTGGGAGGGGCTTCAGTCGATCATCTTGCCTTGTACACCACGAAAGGATCCACTCTGGAGAGAAACCGTTCGTATGCAAACAATGTGGAAAGGGCTTTGGTCGATCATCTTGCCTCATAAAACATGAGAGGATCCACACTGGAGAGAAACCACACGTCTGCAAACACTGTGGAAAGGGCTTTGGTCAATCATCTTGCCTCGTCAAACACGAGAGGATCCACACGGGAGAGAAACCATTTGTCTGTAAACATTGCGGGACGGGCTTCAGTCGGTCATCTTGCCTCGTCAAACACGAGAGGATCCACTCTGGAGAGAAACCATACGTCTGCAAACACTGTGGGAGGGCCTTTTTTCGATCATCTTGCCTCATAAAACACGAGAGGATCCACACTGGAGAGAAACCATACATCTGCGATCAATGTGGGAAGGCTTTTTCAGTAAAATGGGGTCTTGTCCAACACTCACACACCCACAAAAAAGAAAAAACCTTCATCTGTAAAGAATGTGGGAAGGCTTTAAAAACGCTGGCATCTTTGAGGGAGCACAACCTACGCCACACTAAAGAGCTGGCGATACCATGTAAAGTTTGTGGGAAAATATTTTGGACTCGATCTGATTGTTCAGCGCACTGCCTTCGACACCACACTGGGAAGGACTCTTGAAAGTGAAGGACATTACTGCAAATTCAGCTCAAAATACATTTGTTTTTTCTACATATTATAGGTAAATATGACTTGAATAAATAAAGAAAAATTACTTGTTTCCAGTCCAGTATTCCTTCCCCAAAAAGCATTTCATTCACACGAAGCACATACATAACAGATTATACCAGGGAATGGTCTAGACCAGGGGTGTCAAACTCATTTTTGTTCATTTTGATCTGAAGTGGGCTGGACCAGTGAAATAATAACAAAATAACATATAAATAACTACGACTCCTGTTTTTCCTTCTGTTTTAGTGCAGAGAGGTACAAAGCTCTGCATCACCTCAGCTCTCAGCCAATCTTAGACATACAGTATCTTCTTTTTGCAGCTTACATCCCGCCGCAGTCTCTCTCTTAATGAACTCAAAGTGCCTCATTCTTTGTGTCTTTTTCTGGAATTTCTTCTATTCAAAAGAGTATCAAATATAACCAGCATCACTACGAAGGAGTCGGATTCTTTGTCCACCAGTTTTGTGCTGTAAAAGCTGCTGTAAGTGTCGTTACACCCTGCACTGCCAATGTCCTGTATATTTTATAAGAGAAAGGTTACTGACATATTTTCGGTTACACATGAACTAGAACTCTTTCTTTTTATCTTGTCCAAAAGCATCACTAAAAACCTCCCACTGCCATAAAGTTGTTTTTTATTTTTATATAAATGATCACATGTAAGTGGTAATGAGAACGCAGTACCTCTCCGCTCCAGAAGGGGGCAGTATGACATCTGCGTCTCTTCCTGAAGTGAATCTGAGGAAGACGCTGCTGCTGCGTTTTCTGTCTCACAGTCGCCTTTTTTCCAGGTTAGTCCTTTGTAAAACGACAACAAAATGCTTATTAAAACTATATATGAGCGAACAATGAATATTTTGAAACGTAGAGTTTGTGGAGTTACTCGGTTTGTCAGGATTGTTGTCGGATTGTAGCGTGTCAAGCAGCCTAGTTATTTTCTACCGTACTATATAATGTAAAGTGATTAAACTGTGCGTTATTACTCTACCAAGCTGTTGTTTAACCTAATTAGTAACTCCAAAGTTTATATGGTTAGCTTTTAAATAATCATTGTAATGTGAATCTTGTAGATTCAGTCATAATATGCAGGAATTCCAGGGTAATATTTATGTCTCTACATCAAAGCCATACCCTGTCCAGGCCTGGGCCATGTCCTCTTGAGTTGAATTGATGGATTAGTGAAGTAACTTCGGGTTTAACCGTGTGCTTTCAGGTCTTAGTGGAAAATGCTGAATGATGCCTAAAAAAATCTGTCCTTTTATGTATTTGATATACTTCATAACAGCCTCTCATTTTGTGAAACAGCTGTATTACCTTATATATTTGTTTACACAGAAATAACCTGTAATATGGATGAAGACGAGTCTCCTGAGACCCCCACCTCCTCCAGTAAAGTGCTCACCTGTGACCAGTGTGGAGAAGGACTTCCCACTAAGGTCCAGCTCAAAATACACCAGCGCATTCATCGAGGAAAAAAAATCTACAGCTGTGAATTCTGTGGGAAGGACTTTCTGTCTTTATGCGACCTCAAACAACATGAGAGAGTCCACACCGGAGAGAAACCGTACGTCTGTCATCAGTGTGGGAGGGGCTTTATCAGATCAAATGACCTCGTACGACACGAGAGGATTCACACTGGAGAGAAACCATACAGCTGTGAGGACTGTGGGAAGACTTTTTCCAATACAGGGAGCCTCCATGTTCACAAACGCATTCACTCTGGAGAGAGACCCTTCAGCTGTGATCAGTGTGGACAGGCCTTTACAATAAGAGGGGCTCTTGTCCACCACTTACGTACTCACACAGGAGAAAAACCCTTCATCTGTAAAGTTTGTGGAAGAGCTTTTTCTCATATAACCAGCCTCTCAGCTCATCAGCGCAGCCACACCGGGGAGAGACCGTTCCGTTGTGACGAATGTGGGAAGGCTTTGAGAAATCCGTCTACCTTAAGGAATCACAAACTGCGGCACAGTAAAGAGCTGGTGATACCATGTGAAGTTTGTGGGAAAATATTTTGGACACAACCTGATTATTCAGGACATTTACGTCAGTGTCACGCAGCAGAGAACTCCTGAAAGTGCTTTCTGTCTTTGCCCATGTGTTTTTACCCAGGATGCAACACTAAACCTTCCCCTCTGTTCTAATACATTTAAGTGACAGTTTTTGATGAATGAAGATTTCTGCTTGGGGCCAAAAAGTAGTCTCGCCTTCTTTGCTGCTCGCTTTATTGAAGTAGTTTTATTTATATTTGTGTGAAAGCTATTGTATATTCTATTTCTATATATATTGCATTCGTCTGATAATTATGATGTAACCTGTGGTGTACCTCAGGGATTGATTTTTGGGACCATTGTATTTAATCTATACATGTAGCAGCAACAGGCAGCTGTTTTTTAAAATGGCAGTAACACATGCTTGAGCTGTTCTTCTACACATTGATAAATTTGCCTTAAAACATCTAGATTGTACAAGTAAAAGAACTAACTTGTTATTGTCCAATTTATGTATTCAGAAGTTATCATGCCATACCTAAAGAGACATGTTTTTCTTTAGTATAATCACTTATTAGCATATTATGATAGAAACCTGTGAAAATTTAAGCCTTAAAACGTCATCAAGGCTTTGACGGATTTTAATCAATGAGAATGTTAGGCATTTACAGAAGCCATGGCCAATTGCATGCTTTTTTCTGATTCAGGCTACATAAGGCCTTAAAAGCATTACATTATATGTAAAGGCATTAAATTTAATTTCATTGAAATTAACACAGCCGCCTGCTTTGTTGTGATGTTTGACCAAAGCTTCAAAGCCTTCAGCCTGCATCATAACATTCACAAAGACACACTGTCAGTCTGCCGCTTAAGTTAAAATAAATTCTTTAATTGCTGCACTTTATTATACATCACTGGCATTCTGTGTGTTTTGCGTAATTTAATTTACACAAAATTAGGGGTACAATGAACGTTCGATTTAACATGAAAATTTACACAGGACATTAAGGAGGAGAACAGTGCCTCTCCTCTTCTGAAGGGGGCGCTGTGCTGAGGAGCTACTCTTTCTGCAGTGAATCTGGACGAAAACGCTGCTGCCTCTGCCTCAGATTCGGTTTTATTTCCATCAGGTTAGTGCTGGTATAGCATTAAAAGATTTACAGTTTACAGGTTACAGTGTTTGATTTGGGTTGTTTTGAAGTTGTGAGTGATCAGTTTATTTTTGTCAGTTCACTGCCCTGTTCCAATCTGTTATTGACTGAGTCAATAAAACATAGAGTGGCTCTTGAGCCAAAATGTTTGCCCACACCTTGTCAGTTTATATACTGATGTCTTTCTTTACCTTTTTAGACAAAAATAACATGGACGGAACATGGATGAAGACGAGGCTCCTGTGACTCCAGCCTCCTCCAGAAAAGCTCTCATCTGTAAAGACTGCGGGAGAGGCTTTACTAAATTATGTGTCCTTGTGTGACATAAATACACTCACAACACTGTACAAAAACCATACAGCTGTGATCAATATGAAAAGACTTTTGTGTTTTGGCAGAGTAAAGAGCCGGTGACACCGTGTGAAGGTGATATTTTGGACTCCTCCTGATTATGGAAAACACTGACGTCAATGCCATACTTTGGAGAAATCGTGACAGCGCTCTCTGTTTTTTTCCACACATCTCAGTTTGCTTTTACTAGTGATGCAACAATCTGACACTCACCAACAGAAAGGCTGCACAAAACCACAAAAACAAAACTCACACAAGCGTACAGTAGTGAACCGAATAGTTGCATCCCTAGATTTCACATTGAAACCCTCTCACACACTTAGACTGACCTCCTCAAAGTCGTTAACAACATTAGAGCGAGAACTGCATTTGATCATGTTGTTTGACTGTTCTTGTGGAGTTTAATTTATTTTACCTTGTAATGACCATTCCTCTGATAAATCTGATGTAACCTGTGGTGTACCTCAGGGATTTATCTTAGGACCATTGTATTTAATTGTACATGTGATACCATATATCTTTGTCAAAGCTGCTTTTTTACATATTGATAAATCTAGACTAGTTCATTCTGTCTTTTGTGACACACACAGCCTGACACTGGTGCACAAAAATCCTGTGGACATCCTCCAGAATTTTAGTGCTTTTTTTGTCACACAGGTCAGGAGAAAGTTGATTCTTTTATCTGTTGCTGAGGCTTCTAATATAGACAGCATGTCCTGAAATAGACATCTATGAAGGTTTGTCAGACTAGAAAAAAATACTTTAGGATTTAAATATGTGATGATAATTTAAGATCTACAGTTTAAGGGGATCACTTGGGATGGTTAGTCTAAATACACTTCTACAGTTTGGCCACATGGGGGCGGGATCACCACAACATGAAGCACAAGCTGAACCAAAACTCAGTTAAACCTGTCAAGAGGGTAACTCTGGGTTTGTAGTTTCACTGAAAGTTTATCTGAGTCTGTTTCTGTGTGAACCTAACCCGGTCTCTGCAGGTTTTATTCCTCCAACCCAGAGTCTCTACTGCTTCTGAAGGCAGTCTCTGATTGGAAGTTTCATTTTCTCTTTCACAGCAATACTGAGAATATTCACTCTTTAGGCTTTGACAAGAGTTTAACAGTGAATGATTTCACTTACTTTTATATATTTACACTATTTATATCAACTTGTCAAATTCTAATGCTGCATTGATTTAGATCAGAACACTTTAGGTTTATGTGAGCTTATATAATCTGAGGCAAGTTACACTGTTCCTGAAGTATTATCTTATTTGTATACCACTTTATTCATCAAACAATGCTATAGCCTGTAACTACACCTTGTTTTTAATCTTATTCAAATCATAATTTTAGATCATCTTTGTATTTAAAGTTAGATTATATTTTCTGTACAAATTTTTGGCAGCGCTACACACTGAGTCTTCAGCCAATCACAGCTTGCTTTGGGAAAAAAGAGTGCTTCCATTAGTTGACTTTGGTTGTCTACAAGTAACTTCTACTGATATGGTTATTCAGCACTGGACACATCTTTTTACACAAACAGTTTGAATCAAAAAAGAAAAAGGAGAAAACATGGATAAATATTGGCAATGCATTCCCACATGTTTAACGAGGTGGAGATAATTATGCACCAGTCTGACACGGCTAGAAGTTTAAGTTCAGCTTTAACTTTAGTTTGAACAGTTGGGTTTGACCTTTTTTATTAAAAGCTAAGCAGAAAAGATCCCTAAGCTGCTGTTGGTGTTGCTGTCACTTAAGCAATACTACAGTGATATGTATGTAGATTGTACATTATTTGCTTTCTTCTGACCTTTTTCTGTTACCCCCCCAAAAAAACTACTAATAATACTACATACTAATAATTTACATGCTTTCATTTTACACTGTTGTAACTTGGTATATATTTCGAAGGGGGGTCATGTCCCATCAGTCCCTCCCCGTGTTTACGCCCATGCGCCTGACAGACAGCGCAGAGGGAGACACAGCGGAGTGGAACATCCTCGACTTAAACCAAAAACACCGCCGCCGCTGACCGCTCTTCTCCTGGCCTTGTGAACACATCTGCCTCGGACCTGTCTCTCTTTTGGGATTTACGGGATTTATCCAGCATCTGATCGCTCTGGGGAAAATGACTAAATGTGAAGCAAACGGCGCAGGAGAAAGTGTGCCTTGTTTGGATCTGAACGGGTCGTGTGCCACAACATAAAACTCACCAAGGCCAGCGCAAGCCTGTAGTTAGCATTAGCTAGTTAGCTAACCTTATAGTGTGCTAATGTTACAGGTGTTTGGCAGAAAATAACCAAACACAACTTATACATGCGGCTAATAGGTAATAGTTAAACTCCAATGCCGTAACTTTACTTTGAAGTTGACGTGCCTGATATAAGCTTTTAACAAGAATCTAGTATAAAACGTAGCAACATTGTTATTAGCCATTAGCCCTTCACCTAGCATTAAATTAGCCTGTTTACAGCAGGCTAGCCGCATTAGCTCAGAAGCTAGCGCCGTAACTTTATCGCTACATGTGCTTATTTTCCAATGTAGCTGGAATTTATTGGAACTAACTCGACATTGGACTAGCCATCGGGCTTTAGGATACTCTTATTTGTTGCAAAGTCTCTGGATTTTCCACGGTGCCTGTCCTGGACTGACCCACCCACAGGACTCTCAACCCGGGGCCGATGCTGACAGTTCAGCCCGGAGCACGGCAACGCCAGGAGCCGCTACAGCGATGCAGCCCCAGCAAATATACGACTTTTCCAGTGACGAGAACAGTCACAAATGGAGAGGCCTCTTCGTGCAAGCCTTACGAAAGGTAACATAGGGTTTTAAGACACTGAACTAAATGTTTTTCACCGCACACATTCCCGTACAACAGACAGCAGAGGCGTTTATAGAGACAGTGGGGCCCAGACACGCATTGAACTTGGAGAACTAGCGCTTTTACCCAAAAAATCATACACATAGACTATTATACAAGCAGATAATCATTTTTAACATCAGGTTGTTGTTCAAATACAAACTTCTGTGGCCATTTACAAAGCTTGTACCCTAATAAATGTAATGTGATTTCTTTGGGGCTCCTTTTGGGTTTGGTAGTTGCCTACACTGTAATGCTTCATGGCCAAAAGGAATGGGACATTGACATCTCAATAAACACAGACTAACATCTTCACTAACCCGTATCTCACAAGATGTTATGCCTTTACAATCATTAGTAATTAGATTTAATACAAAAGCTTTTAAGAGGCTCAAACAATACTGAAAATGTGTCATTTTATTTTTATAGCACAATTTATACACTATGTAATTCAAAGTGGTTTACAGATTAAGACAAACTGTATATGGGCAAAAGAGGATTGTCACGCCTTAAATGAATAACTTTATGTGAATATTACGCACGATTGATGACATGACTGTAAAGAAACGTAGCTCCTTGCCCTATTCTCTTTTAGTGCTGATGATTATTGAATATCAAATCCAGGTTTACTATGGCTTTTGTATGCACTCTAGCCATCCGTCTAACTGACTTTGTGAGGTGTGATTGGCTGAGAGCTACACACTCACAAACATCCCTCTAATGTAAACAAAGGCTAGTAGTATAGATTGAAGGCAGTATATTTTTTCACCTTCATATTGTTCTAATGGGCTATGGTTATGTAATAGAAAGGGTTTTGTATTATATGAGAATTAATTTAAAATTATATAAACATTCTGTATGTTTTACCTTTAATGACATTGCCACTGAAAAACTGCTTTCCTCATTCTCTGGTTATTGTTTTGAGTCTGGGCCAAGTTTATTAAAAGCAGCTTATACTTAAGTCCCTTTTAACGCTATATCATTTTTGAAGAAGCCGATTTGATGTTTGCTACGTGTCTTTTTAAGCTTCAGTTTAAGATTTAACATGACAGCGAGTAATAGCCATCAACATTTTAGCAAACTTAAGAAATGCAAATGCCGTAATTTAAAACTTGAAGTCCCTATGCATTTTCCAACTCCATTAATTATCTTTTTAATATTGTCAACACCACATAAATGCACCATTAGAAGTTTCCAAAAATGTCAAGCCATAATGGATAGACTGTAGTTATGCTTGATTTGCATTTAACACAAAAAAAAAGTCCAGTATCACATTATCCAACAAAAAATGCCTTTAAATGAAGTCATATACATTTATTGCGGCACATTATTCCGGCAAACATTTCTTTAGAACTCAAAATTGACAGCATTTCCATTCCAACTAAGACAGTGACTCATCATTTATCATTAGAAAAGTCATGAAATCTCCAAGTATTTCTGCAATATAATGAACCAGAATGACTTGTTCAGGCTTGTTGAAGAAGTGACAGGGACAGGTGATGATAAATGAACCGAAGATGAGTCTAAGAGTGGTCTTTTGCCATCAACGTGAACAAAACAATTAATGAGATCAAGAGAACTGCACAATCAGCATTTTTAAAGTCTCAAATTCTTGTAACTCAAAAATACTACTAGTCTATATTTTTTTGTATAGTCTTGTTTGGGAGATACGTACGGACAGGTTACTTATTCCCTGCAGGAGATAATTCTGGAGAAACAGACGGGAGCATTGACACGTTTCGGTCAGTCATGTGTGGCTGTTAATGGGGCCAGTGAAAATATGCTTTCATAACAACTAACAAGGTGTTTTAAACTTGAATAGAAGGTATTTACACGTACTTTTCTATCATAATAACATTAGCAAAGAAAATAAAAAGCAACAACTCCTGTGGCCGTCTCAACCAATTCTTAATGGACCACATATTTACACTGACATAGTTCATTGTTTTTAATGTAAGGTTCATTGTTTAGTCTCTGTGGCATTGCTCTTGTCTAGTGCTCCAAACTGGGAGTGTCCTTTCTCCTGTACAGAATAAATTGGTTCCAGTAATATCTAATCGAACTTTCTTTTTGTTATTTGGCAGCTACAGTCATTTTGATTGATTTGAGAAATGGTGTTGTAATACTCCCATTTGTCAAAAATGAGCCTGATCTTCTTCTTCTTCTGCTTCTTCTTTAGAGTTGCAGCAGGAATAATTCTTGTTGTAAACACCATCCCACTTTTAGAAGTATTATTTGATGAGCTTATGCCAATGACCCTAGTCAAATTAAGGCCTATCATGTAATCAGACTCCAAATATTCATAGACTCCAATTGTAGACCATAATAAGATTAGGTTACTTCAGACCAAAGAGACTTTACAGCCACTTTTTAAAGTTTGAACCAGGTGTTTAGAACTGTATATTTAGATTTTTATGACTAATAAGTGAGAATTAGGTTCAAATAGTTGCGGATCCCTGGCTTATACAAAATCATATACATAATTATTATATGATTTGAAGTATTAATTTATTGCAGAGTAATTTATCTTCCCTTCTTTATGCAAATGTTATTAGATCACTTAATCATACAACCTTTTGAGTTATTACACAACTAGTATGGTAAGGGTAGTTTTATACTGTGTGATTAAAGGATCTATGGCAGTACACAACAGAAATTAGTCTACAGTTTTCCTTTTATACCTATATTTTGCCACAATATTTAAACGTCTGTCCCTATTTAGGAGCAGGAGTTGCACAAAGCTCCCAAAGTCTGTTTTGTTTACCTCAAACTGGGCCTGATCAGAGCCTGAGTGTAGCCCAAATCCACCCAGACTCACTTTATGTCCGGCTGCTGTGACAGTTTAAAGGAGTCGGTCTGAGGTTAACACAGGTCAAGGAAGAAGGCTGGCGGTAGTTTTGTTGGACTTGTTTGGCCGTCATCAACAGGCTGCAGTTACAGGGGCTTCGTAAATGCAGGTAGAGCTCACTTTGTGCAGCTGTGCTTGTTTAGGGTTCACATGGAGCTGGAACTGAATGTTTAATTAGATAACCATTAGGACTCAGGAGAAAAAGATTGTTTCACTTATTTGTTACCTACTTGTGCGTTTTCATCTATTACTTACTACTAATAAACTGCAAGAACCAGAATTTATTGTCAGTTTTGTTTGACTAGGGTTATCTTTCCACTACATTTTTTACATATATCATGACTTGTTGTAAATTAATGTCTGCAGAATCACTGTATTGATATGATTGTTATCGTGGACAGTGTAGCAAATCATATAACAATGGTAAAACGTATTGTGTAAGAATGAAGAAGGCTGAAGCACATTTATTTGTCATATAATAATAATTGGAAGTTATGAGTATTCTTTTTTTTTTTGTAATTTTCTTTTCTATTTTTATGTTTAAGCTTAATATCTACTATTAGTTTACCATTTTGCTTGCCATATAATTCCTTAAACATGATAAATTTTAAATATGTCACTACAAAGTCTTATTTGAGGGAATAGTCTTGCCCATAGTCGTCATCTACTGTAGCTTTAACTAAAGCAAATAGGTCAGAGCCTTCCTTTGGGTAATTACTGCAGTGATTAATGTGTTGAAGCTGAAGTTATTTAACCTTAGGCTGTTGAGTGAAGTCTTATTTCAGAAGTTTACCTCAATTTGTGTAAATTAGAAGTACTTTATTATTTGCAGAAAGTTAGAAGTCCCATTAAGTATTAGTATAAAGCAGGTTCTCTGTCATTTACTCAGAGATGGTTAGGTGAATCAGGTGAAACTGAGAGCAGGTGGTGGCCACTGTGCTGTGGTTTCATTGTCTCAACTTGTTACACAACCGCCGCAGGGAAAGCCTGTCGAGAGTCTGACGCAGGAGCAGAGGTTTGTTATGGTCCTGACAGACTGTGACTCGCTGCTCCTCACAGCTGTTCACTGGGGGCTTTCCTCGTCACAAGAAGAAACTGCGCTGGTGACGGCGGCCCCGAGGACGTTCGAGGCAGTATCAGAGGAGACCTGTCGAAAAGTGGACGAGTTCAGAGCCAGCGCTGTCACGATCAGGACAGTTTAGTCAAGCCGTGGTTTTTATGAGACGATGATTAAGCCCTAAACTGTCTGCTTACGTTCATGTTATGGCTCTATTATGGTTTAATGGCAGTGTTGTAGTCAGAAAAAACAAAAACTGAGACCAGGACAATGCATGACACATAGGAGGAAATACTCTGAAAATGGGTTTAAAATTACAAATACAAATCCAGTCTTGCACAAAATCAGATTAGAAATGAGCAATGTTCTTGGTTTCATTTGAAAACAGGTGTCCAACTATAACAATGATGTTGATAAGGAAATCAGCTGTGGTCTAGTCCATGACATGGCTAGAGACTGAACAAACTGATTAAAAAAGCAGAGTCTGTTGTTGGACTGGAACTGGACAGTCCAGAGCAAACTTCCATACTTTTTGCAAAGAGGGCCACATTTGATGAGAGGAAATTTTCCAAGAGCCAGCACTCTCTTCTGATTTTATTCCTTTTCCACAAGTATATGTTTTAGTTGGATTTGAATGGGTTTTAGTTGGATTTCAATAGGTTTTAGTTGGGTTCGAAGAGGTTTTATTTACCTAGTTTTAGATTGATTTGAACATATTTTAGATGAATTTGAAAAAGTTTTAGTTGTATTTGAACAGATCTTAGGTGTATTTGAAGAGATTTTAGTTGTATTTGAACAAGTTTTAGTTCACAAGTTATCACAGAAGCTGAGGGCCATATAAAATTTCACTGAACAATATGTATCATCAACTGTGAGAAATTGTAACGAAATTTAGCCACAGATTCAAAAGAAAATTGTACCAAAAATATACCAAATTGTTAAATAATGTGGGTAGTTGACGTATATTGTCCATTAAGGGAATCCCCATTGATATAATACTATGTGGTTCTCCCAGGGTCAGGACTTAGCCTCTTTATATGAGAAGCTAATTGCTAATGCTATGGCCTTATTGCAGCAAAATTAGCATCTAAAACATGAACATTAGCCTTTAAAGTCTTTCCCTTTCCAGAGCTGTGTCTTTCAAAGTAAAAGCCTTATGTTTCAGCCTCATTTGCAGCCGTCTATGTTTCTGTCTGTGCATTTGAAGTCTACTGTGACATTTCACTGCTATTCCTGCTCTGTGGCTCGTGCCTGCTGCTATGCTAGACGTCATTTAGCCTCCGACATGCTGGTGTTAATAATAACTGTGCATTCCCCGGCTCTGCTCTGCTGTCTCTGTGTCTCTGGCGGTAAAAGAGCGGCCGGCTACAGTTTCATTCCTCTGCCATGTTGAGTTAGAGCAGCACCGAGCAGAGTTCACCGGGTTTTGATCCATGCGCCGCAGCCAAAATATAAAGCTTTGAGAAGAGATCGGTCGGGTTACAGAGCTGTCCTGTCTGTGTCTGCTGCTTTTTTTAACCCGAAGTCTGTAAAATACTGACTTCACTAAAAGCCAGGCAAGATGAATTTGAACTTTAACTTTAATTTGGTTGAGATTAAAGAGTGCTTGTCACCAAAATATGCATGTATTTTTCTTGATTATGTCCTCTTTTTCATGATCAAACCTTTTTTTTTATTATGTCGTGGATGACTAGTGCCACAGACCCAGGACTGTTCACTACTATGAGCTTCTGATGTGTCAGTTTAGGTCGGATACTTCTCTGTCTCCATAGAAAAGTCCTCATATAATTTACACACCACACAAGTCTTGTTAAAAGTTTGTTTAAAAGAAAAAGCTTTGAAGCACATGGCTAATTTGCATAAAACAACAAAGAACACTCTGGGCAGATGCTGTTGCTGTGCATCAATCAAGAGATCATAGAGGTAATATAACTCCTTTATCTGGTGATTATTATTGTCTTTTATCTTAATGACTACAAACTATTGCTTCTTTATGTTAGGAAACCATGCAATACATTTTATATTCTTTAAATACTGCAGAGTCATTCTGACCTGCAATATTTCTCTCAGGGATAATATATTTTTCAATTGAATAAATAAAAAACTAGACTTAAAAGATGCTTTGAGTAAAATGGAAGCAGCCCTTAAAAACCGAGCATGCCTTAATCTGAAAATAGGGAAAGCACTAATATGTATTGTTCACGTCTGGAGCGTCTTTTTGTGTCTGTATTGTCTCACTGCTGATCTCTGGCCTGTGATTCCCCAGACTCTGGTCGTAATGGCAGATGATGTCATGGCATGAATCACAAACGGTGACACAAGCCGGGGTTTAATGACAAGCCCCGCCCCCAGATCTGGACCACACAAACACACAAAAATACACAAACAAACACAAAATAAACACATTCACTACCTGTAACCTGAGCTTTAGACCGACACAGCTTTGACAAGAATCAAATTAACCTGTGTTTTAACCTACACCCGAACTGCTTACATTTTTATACTTAATTAGAGTTTTTTGATTATTATTTACAAAACCTATGGGGTAAAATTACTTCAGGGTTGCTAAAATCTTATTCTAAATCTTATACTATAAATACAACCTGTTTAATAATAAGTTGAATAAGCTGTAATAATTGTAAAAAAAACCACCATCTTAATGACCTAAATATATAGAACCCTATGCTATGTCCAGAATGTCCAATTGTGTCCGCGCTGCAAAAAAAGTAATTTACGGAAAGAAAATACAAATTTAACTTTCAGAGTAAAGAACTTTTTTACTGCACAATCCGGAAAAAAAAAAAAAATCAATATTCTATATTATGTTACATTATATGTTTGCTAATCACTTCAGTGGCATTTTTACTCTAAATTTAATGCAGATAACTTTGGATTATTGAAATTACAACAGTTACTGGAATATGATGTTATGGTAATTAATTCATTCATTTTAATGGTTATATTATGTTCAGTGTATTAACTACATTTGCAGGTTTTTGCTGTTGCCTTTAGACAGTATTTCACTGTAAAAATGACAAACGTATTTAACGGTGCAGTTTTTTCATGCACAATTGTTTATATACAGTATAAATTTACACTTCAATGGTAATTTTTGGTGGTTTGAAGTCTGTTTTTATATTTCTTTGGGGCATTAACTTGAGAAATTGCTTACAGAGAAGAGTGAACACCAGTCAACATGAATAAAATATGTTTAATACTGACTAATTTCCTCCCGTATTCACTATTATACCCTTTGCTTTACAGAGTAGTACATGTTTTTTTGTTGGAGTTTCCAGGTCTGTCTCTTTTAATGACTTGGCAGATTTGAGGATAATAATATCTCTTTTTGGGCCAAAGTGTGGTTGAGATTTGCAGAAATGCTGTGTTCACTTTTCCACTCGAACCATCAGATTTTTCCTGCAGCTTTCACTCACAGTCAGTAAAAGGCCGACTCAGTGTTTTCTGTCATGTCACTGTGGTTCAGTGAAATGTGTTTTTGATACAAGACAAAGACAGATGCTAACAGATTCATGTCGGGGTTAGATTACAGATTATTTACCTGTCAGGCTTTTTCACTAACCATGTTTTATTTAAATATATTTGACAGGTTATGGTGACATTATGCAAGGGTAGACATTTAGGTTGGATTCCCTTCTGTGGGAAAATTAGTTTTGGATAGATTTTGGTGGGAAGCAGCAAAATATTTAGTCAATCTCTTCGTCTCCTACTTTTATTCTCACATATATTTGTCAGGATAAAAGATCATTTTTATGTCATTGTTTGATAAAGTCAAGTCAGGCTGATGACAGCACTAAATCCATAACGCAATCATTCAATAAAAGCAAATTTATATATATTTAAGTACAGTAGACAAATATACTTATACAAATACATATGAAGGAGGGAATATGTAAGAAAAATGTACAAAAATGACCTACGTTGTACACAGAAACAAATCCGTTAATGGCTAGCTTACAAAAAAAATTAAGTGGTAAATTAAATGCTCATCTTTTCAAAATTAAAATCAAAATGACTTTCTTGGTTTAAAATGTTTTCAAATCGACCCCCCACCCCAAAAAACCCCGGGGGGCTTTTAGGGGATCAACTGCAATCGATGGATAAGATATTACACCTATTATGCTTTGTGTATAATTTAATGTCATTGCTGTGTTTGGGCCATCACATTATGGTAGTATTTTATGACGTCTGCGCCTGTTTGTGCGTCTCATTTAGTCGCTGTGATGCCGTCTCTTGGGGTTTGGTCTCAGTGTTGGAGACAGAGGGGGATGAACCGGGGATAGGACCGTGATTCCTGTTCAGCCCCGTCTCTTCTGAAACTGAACACCTACACTGGGCTCAGGAAATGTGAAAATGACAGGGATGCTTGTTTGCTTTTTTCTACAAGAGATTCCTTTCTCTTACCAGAGGTAAAACATAACAAGACACTTTACACCCTTTCTTCTCAAACACAAGTCCTCCATTCTCTTCACCCCAACGCTGGTTTGTTGACAACTAGAATAAGTTTCGCTTTCCTTACGTCACATCCGTGGCTTCTCTGATTGGTTCACTCAGCGAGCGTTAGTTCTGCCCATGGTCCCGCCTTGAAATCCTGTTTAAATCCTTCGATCCCAAACAAACTTTCCGTTTTTTAAAAAAAAAAAAAATTGGTTTTTTTTTTGGGGGCTAGTTATGAACACCGTGGTGAAGTAGATTCAATTACAGCATCAGTTATCCAGGCTTAGTGTGTCATAATAAATAACCATATTCTACGAAAAAACACAGATATCCTACATTTTAGTTTGATCTGTTGATACTGGAAATGGATTTGATTTAAAATGTTGAGATAGAACACAATTTCAATCAAATGTAAGCTGCAAAAAAATACAACCATATTCTTATTTTTTTAATAAAAACAGCAGCCTACTTCAGTCAAACCTGTAATGACTCTCTAGCTTTAGAAACATTTATGCTACTTGAATAAATGAGCATATACGACAATATAGAATAAAAATAAATATAACTGGCTTGATATCAGTATTTGTTTCATATGCTTTTTCACTGTTTTTAAACTTAGAACATGCCAAAACAAAGCTGTAGTGCTCATATTTCAAAATAAAGGCATGTCTTACTAATGTGCACAATTTTAATCGGTGTTTACAGTTTTCATCAATGCGATTGTCTGTAATATTACTCTCCAAGTGCAGATTTCTGACTATAAACCAAGCTGGCATTTAATAAACAATATACTGTAATGTATGGAATTTTAGGTTTTGACCCTCTGAGGCTGCTGTAGTTTGTGGAGTGGACTGTAAAGAAAAGCAGAGAGGAATAATCAGAATAATTACAGATAATGGTGGCATTTAAGGAATAAAACTTGGTCTGTTGTACGTTATATGAAAAAAAAGCAAATAAAAATCATGCAAATTGATTTTTCAAATTGCGTGAAACCCTAATTCTGTGGAGCTCTTTTCTCTGTGAGTCCGGGGCATTCACACAACCACACCTCCCTCTCAACCCTCTTTTTTCATCACTTTTCCAGCTTCACGTCGTGGGTTAAGTCTCAGCTGGGGGGAAACTACCCTTCCTCTTTAAAACCCGTTTACATAACAGGCACAGCCCCAGCGCTCTGACGTCTTCTCTCACCTCGGGGCATTGTCAGGGCCCTCTGTTTGAATCCACATGTTTTCATTCATTCGGTTTATTGTTTCTTCTCGTGTGTCTCTCCCGTCCTGACATTGTGCGACAGGCTTTGGGACGTGGGCCTCTCAGAAACGGGCCAAGTATTTGTTGAATGGGAAACCCCCGTAGTTTCAGTGACGGTGACTCACGACTCGGCGTCCCGTGGAATTTGGTTGAAGTGTGTCTCTGCGGTCGAGAGGATATTTCTCATAACCTACTTCTGCTTTGATATTTATACTTTTATTTCCGAGTACAGTCGATGGCTTTTTATAACCGTTAAGTCTTGTGAGGGTGCATCAAACAGAGATGACGCAGCCGAGGTCGAGCTGTGGCTACAGTTTTTCCAGCTCCACTTGTTTTAAAGCATCTGAGTTTAGTTAAAGGATGAGAAACTGAATTCAAAACAAAGATGGCAAAATGAAAGGGATAATGTCTTGAAAGAGAAAATGACTTCTTTCTTCAATATTAAGTTAAACCCACATGAGCTAGAGCATTTTGTTCAAATCAAAAGGGAATAAAATGTTTATAAAAAGGACTGCTGGGAAAATGTTTTGTCATTGCAATCTACAACACTTGATCTTTCATCTTGTTTTAGTATCCCTGGTCTAAATGGACAATGAGAGTCAAAAATCTCATCCAAACTAAAAGAAAGTAGTCTAGGACTTTGGGTCTGTTGGGATAATCAAGCTGCAAAGTTTTTGTTTAATATAGTTTAAATAGTTTTGTCCTCTTTTGTCCTACCTAAATACAGGAGAGTCTTACTTTATTTTGCAAATCCATAAATAATTTCCAATTGTGATATTTAAAAATTAGGATTAAACCAGTTTATGAAAGTTTAAGTTACTTTTTTTATCCCTGTGTGGAAATTTATTCTCTGTATTTAGACCATGCAGTAGACAGTTTAGTCTGGCCACTCAACCTCATTATTTTGCAAGCATTCAGCATAAAGTTGGTTAGTTTTCTAGGAGGCAGTACAAACAGACGCAAAATTAACTGCCTCTGGACACAACTGGATCGACAAACAAACAATCAGAGAAACGAAGCATTGCATAAACCCACTGCATTCAAGATAAATGGGTAGATAAGGGCTGCAACTCGTGATTTGATTATTCTGTTGGTTAGTTTCTGCTAAGCTCATGAATAATCAGATGTAAAATGCAGTGTAGGAGAGCGTAGGATGACGTGGCGGAAAAAACAAGTGGCTTGAGGTGTTTTATGGTGCCGGTTCAAATTGGGTGATAATACTTCAGGAAATTACATATGTTTTTCCAAAAGTAGAACAAACCTAAAATGGTGCCTCTTGAGAACCATAAACAAACTCTCTTTCTGTGTAATACTACTCATTCAAACTCTTTCTTTCACATATCCTTTAATGTAAACCTGAATTACTGTGTTTGAAGAGAGGGAGCTGTGAGTTTAAGTCAGAGCTGAAGAATGTATGAGACTCTCACTGCGCTGACCTTTTCACTCTCCTCACATTCTTTAATCCGGGGGCAATGTTTTGTCATAACGGCCTCTCTGCTCTGTGCCAGGGTAATTCCATCACTGCGGCGCGAAAACAGCCTGCCTTTTGTGAGCTACCTCTGCTCGTCCCACACTTTCCCACTCTCCCCCTGCAGTCGGCTCCCGGAGCTAAAATAGTATCTGAACTGACAGCATTCCTGCGAGAGGGCACGGCACCGATGACGGCAGCTTTTTGGGAGGCTGGAGGTGGAGGGAGGGTAGGCAGGCAGTGGGGTTTTGTTTTTTTTTACTCCCGGAGCTGATATAAAGACACACCTTTACTCCACTGTCTGCTCCTGTAACTGTTGCTGGGGCCTCTTCTTTTTCACTGAGAGGACTTAATGAGTTTATGAGAACAATTAAAGGCACACCTAGGATCATTAGGGCCAACTATATATTAGGAAAACATGCAGTAACTAACTCCGGTGAGGACATTTGAGGCCCTTCACTAAAAGCATTAACAGCTGAATGTGTGCTAATCGGATTAATCAATTATATTTGATTAAATCTGAATAATCGATTAATCGCTATCTGGGGCATTCATTGACTCGAAAACAAGCCATCTGCTGAGAGAAGAGGTTTTATTACCAAGATTTTTCACATATTTTTAATGTGGTGAAAATATTTAAAGGCAAAGCAGTTCACAAATCTATAATAACATATAAATAGTGCATACTTATTGCAGTTCCTAATAAATACGCTTTACGTTGAATACACTCTTTATTTCATATTATTTATATCATACTTTATTTTTCCATTATGTTAATGTGTCTTTTTTCTTTTAGTTGAAAAGAGTCTCTTTGCATTTTGTGTCCATAAAAGGTTCTATTATTAGTAATTTCACCTTCTTTACGTTCATATTTTTGTTCATAACTATATGTTTTCCAACTTTGACATTTAGGCCTGAGTTTAACAGTGTTTTATTCCAGGTGTTACACTTTAATGTCACACATTGAGCCAATGTCACCTTTTCCTTCACCTGACGTCTGACCTAAACCAGGAAACACAGATTCTCCCTGATGTCATTTTGACCCATTTCCTGCTTCCCTCTTCATGTCTGCGTCAGTGGCTCATTCCCCTTGTTTTTTGTTTTTTTGTTTTTTTGGTTCAGGTGCAGAAGCAGGTCCATCCGAACCTCCAGGCGAAGGAGGACGCCCTGCAGCACATCGAGGAGCTCATCCTGCAGCTGCTCAACATGCTGTGTGTGGCCCAGCCTCGCACCGTGCAGGACGTAGAGGTAAGGGTCGCTCTGTGGTCACTGCCACTGAATACTGAGCTATTTAGGCTATATTGTTCTACCCACTCACTAACAGCACACAGATCTGGTTTCTATCTATAACTTATAAAAGTAGCATTCATGATATTTGATGGATAAACCTAACATACAAGCTGTGCCATGCTTCGGTGCTTTTCCAGACTTTTAGCATGTAGCCTTTAGCTAATGTGGCGCTAACTGCACCTATTTAAAAACAAAAACAGCTTAATATAGAGCTAGATCATAACGTTCTCCCCCTGAAGCACTGACATAAAACACATGGCATCTGGTGGTTGTCATTTGCCAAAACCATCTTGTTTATCAGAATCAAAATCTGTTTTTGGTGGAGTGAGTTTTTCCACTGAATACAGAATTGTTTTGATTTGTTGGTGTTAAGACAAGATGACAAATAACAAAGTTAAAAATATATATATATATATATTTTTTTTTTAATTTAATTTATAAAAAAAAAAATATTTAATATTTAATTTTTTTTTATATTAAATTATTTATATTAAATTATGATTTTGGAATTTAAACATTTAAGTTTTAATAATATTTTAATTAAAATTTATTTATAACATTTAAAAATAAATAGATGCGCAGCCTATGTTGTTTATAACCACACACCTGTCCCATTTCTTAGAGTTACGTAGTGGTGAGCTGGTTGTCCTTCTGTTATGTCAAGCGGATTATTCTTCCTTCCTCAGTGTCAGCTCTCCCAAGGAACTATTAAAATGACTTCAAGACTAAGTATTGTAATAATATAGATTTACATAGGCTTGTAGTGGTGTGTTATTTAAAACAATTTCCTTTCTTTATCCGTGCAGTGCCAACACAACCGATGACATGTCTTTTCTCATGTGACTCTAGCAAAACATGCAAAATAACCCTTTTCTTGCTCACTTCAGGAACGGGTCCAGAAAACCTTCCCTCACCCGATCGATAAGTGGGCGATAGCAGACGCTCAGTCGGCCATCGAGAAACGCAAACGGAGGAACCCTTTACTTCTCCCTGTCGACAAGATACACCCACTGCTCAAGGTACTCTCTCCTGACTTATCTGTGTGACCTCTCCCTAAAAGAGTGCATCATTTTAGATTGAGTCACTCCAGTCGAGGATGTAAGGGACGTCTCAATCCACGTCATTTTGGTGAAGTTAGTGCTGTTTCTGGGAAATATCTGTAACTCAATATAGTGGTACTGTTTTGACAGCTTGGTTTGCAGTAATTAAATTGGTTTGAGCTGATCTGGGGCAGTTTCACAAAGACCTTACCTTCAACTTTAGCTGTGGGCTCCTAATAATGGGGTTTCTGCCTTCTCTTGATCTGTTAGTGCAGCGTATATTGGAAGACTTTGTCGTTTATTACATTGTTGGTCATTCTTGGAAAAGTCACGGTTGTAAAATTTTAGGTGAAAATGTATGAACCTGGAAAGTACAGCTCACTAAAAGAAAGTTCTCAGAAAGAAAAGCGAAAGAAACCGATCCTCAGAACAGAGTTAAATGTGTGATTGATTGATGTGATTTTCCTATTACTTTGGTTCTAAAACTTAGAAGTGGTTGATTATTAACACAATAAATACTTTACTTGGAAAATCCGCATTGGATTTTAATTAACCTAAAAAAAACATGCCTTAATAATAGTTTTGTCAGTAGTTTCCTCATTGCTGTCCATGTATTGATGAATTTGCAGAGTACCAATTGTCTAAAAGTTTTGAAATGATTTTGGCGTTTACAGGAGGTGCTGGGCTACAGAGTGGACTACCATGTTTCCCTGTACATCGTGGCGGTGCTTGAATACATATCAGCGGACATACTCAAACTGGCGGGGAACTACGTCGGCAACATCCGGCACTACGAGATCAGCCAGCAGGACATCAAGGTGTCCATGTGCGCAGACAAGGTGAGACTGG
The DNA here is from genome assembly GCA_036850595.1 of Rhyacichthys aspro. Lineage (NCBI taxonomy): Eukaryota > Metazoa > Chordata > Actinopteri > Gobiiformes > Rhyacichthyidae > Rhyacichthys > Rhyacichthys aspro. The sequence continues at coordinate 18,718,432 of CM072169.1, forward strand.
TGCTCCTCCTGTGTTTGGATGGGTTAAAGGGACGGTCCGGGTTTTTTTAAGAGGGTCTATGCCATACTATACCAGCTTTTATTTAAAAGGTTAGGGGTGTGGGTTTTGATTTTTTTTTGGTAATAGGTTGACTGGGCTTTTTTATTGGGTTAAAGAGGTATAGATGGATTTGGAAGAATGGGGTTTATTTGGCATAACTGGTTTTAGTTGGGTTCAAACAGGTTATAGATGGATTTGGACAGGCTTAATGGGGTTTATCTTGGACATTAACTGGTTTTAGTTGGATTCAAACAGGTTAGAGGTGGATTTGGACAGGTTGAATGGGGTTTATCTTGGACATTAACTGGTTTTAGTTGGGTTCAAACAGGTTATAGATGGATTTGGACAGGTTTAATGGGGTTTATCTTGGACATTAACTGGTTTTAGTTGGGTTCAAACAGGTTATAGATGGATTTGGACAGGTTTAATGGGGTTTATCTTGGACATTAACTGGTTTTAGTTGGGTTCAAACAGGTTATAGATGGATTTGGACAGGTTTAATGGGGTTTATTTTGGACATTAACTGGTTTTAGTTGGGTTCAAACAGGTTATAGATGGATTTGGACAGGTTTAATGGGGTTTATCTTGGACATTAACTGGTTTTAGGTGGGTTCAAACAGGTTATAGATGGATTTGGACAGGTTTAATGGGGTTTATTTTGGACATTAACTGGTTTTAGTTGGGTTCAAACAGGTTATAGATGGATTTGGACAGGTTTAATGGGGTTTATTTTGGACATTAACTGGTTTTAAGTTGGGTTCAAACAGGTTATAGATAGATTTGGACAGGTTTAATGGGGTTTATTATGGACATTAACTGGTTTTAAGTTGGGTTCAAACAGGTTATAGATGGATTTGGACAGGTTTTATGAGGTTCTCTTTAGGGTCTAGAGAATAATTATCCATTTCTAAGTATTAGTTAACAAATACTGCTCTACTTTTTGTTAAACACACTGGTTTGGTTCTCAAGTGTGAACACTGCCATCTGAAGCTCAAACCTTTCATTGTGTCATTCAGCCCTTTGTTGAAAATGTGATAGACTCTCTTCTAAGTTACTTTTGTGTTTTTGGAGTTTACTTAAGGGTACTTCAAATTATGGCAGCACAATATATCACCAATTTATCATTATTACAGTGTTGACAGCTGCAATAGCCAATATCGGAAATGTCTCAGAATATTATAGTTTTCCAAATGCCAGACATATGCCCATGTGACACATATTAAGACTTTTCATATCAGAATGATTGGCCATTTGGAAACAAAATAATTATTAGTGTCTCCAGTGAAACATGGAAATTTGTGTAGAAGCTTGTATTTGATATTTTTTAATTTGATCCAACTTTTACTATGCCAAGGGGGGCATTCAAAAACATAGCAGCTCATATAATTTTGGCAATTTTCAACCTAGTTATCACATGTTCTTTTAATAATTATGCAGTCCTACTTAAAATCATTAAAATGCTTAAACTAATGTTGCATTTTTGAGTTTTGAAAAGTGCTTTAATTTTGGATAAAGGGTTTAAAAATAAAATAAAAAATAAATCATGAGCTACTTTGCAAAGGATTTATCTAAAAAAACAGTTGCTTGTTTGTTTCTAAACATATTCACTGCCAGTTGCCCTAAACCCATCCAGGTAGATTTATTTCAGAACAGTTTCTAAGTGAAATGCGGTCTCCTCCAGGTGCTCATGGACATGTTCGACCAGGAGGAGGACATCGGCCTGATGTCCCAGTGCACAGAGGAGCCGTCGTCCTCCGGAGAGCTGACCTACGACGACCTGGTGAGGCTGGAGATCGCCGAGGAGCGGCAGTACCTGCGGGAGCTCGACCTCATCATCAAAGTGTTTCGACATCACTTCCTGTCCAACCCCAAAATTTTCACGCCTCAGGTATGCGGAAAAAATCACAGTTTGACACATCTTCAGGGCTTGTTTATTAAGACGTATGCTAATTATTTTTATGAAACACAACATTACTTTAGAAGAGCCACTGTTTTCTCATAAACAAGACTCGAGATAAAGACGCCAGTGTCATTTTTTTATGAAATAAAAGTTGTTGCTGCTTTTAAGAAATGTACTTTTGCAACTTTATCAATGTTTTTCTAATTGTTGAGCATTACTTTGCGTTTATTCTTTGCGTCGCTGCGGAAAATCAGTTATAGCTTACCTTTTTCTCTTCAGTGTAATTGTTACTAGTCAGGTTTTTTAATTATTGGTGGTGTCCAATTTCGTAAAGTGTTCTTTTTTTACCTTTTTTTAACCAGAAAAGTCTCATTGAGGATAGAAATATTTTTCCTGGACATCAAGACAGGCGCAGTGACACAACAAAAGTGATATATATTGCACATAGAATACAGGAGATCGCCAAAACAGCAGCAATATTATGTGTTTCTGACTTAAATGGATTTACATTGACTTAGTGGTATCAGTTCAAAGGGACAGAATACTGGAATGCTGTTTTCTCATTTTTTTTAAACACTAGAGACTGACAGTAAATAAAGCCCTGGGAAAACGTAAAAGATAACATCCATTAGTTTTTTCTTGAATGTTTGTGCTCAGATATAGTGTAAGCAGTAACAGTACGCTCCCAGTTACAATACTCATTAGCATTTGTGTTGCTTTGTGCTTTCAAGGCTCTTACCTTTTTCCAAATATGGTAGCTTCTGATTTTAAATTTGAGTCTGCTCCTCTTTCCACTTTACTGCTGGAAAAAAAAAACAGAATAGTGTGGAGCCTGTAAAGCTTTGATTTTTGTTCAGTTTTTTTTTGCTTTTCTCTTAAGCCAGCTTATAAAGAAACAGTCATGTTTGCAGCTCCATTACAAAGTCGTTCTGCCAAATCCAGACTTGAAAATTAGAAGTAAACCTCTGTAATCAGCTTTGATTTAATCAGCATTAGAGGCACTTTGACTTTGCTGTTTTTGTTCCCTCCATTTCCCTTTATACATACATACACAACAAACTGTGACACCTTTCTATCAGAACCAGCATTAACGTCATCCTTCCTCGTCAAACTCACTCAAATACTTACGCTGCACATTTTTCCTGCTTCTAACACATCAGCTTTGAGACAAAATGTTCACCTGCTCCTTATATATCCCAGTTACTAAAAGGAGAATCAGTGTTTTCACAAATAATTTAACCGTTTTGCAGCACTGTCCATCCCAGGGTTAAACAGAGAGACAAATAAGTAAATATACCATGTAATAGTTTAATATCAGTTGTGTTAATTCCCTCTAAAATGATGTTAAAAGAGGAGCTGAACTTCATGTTTGAGAAGCTGAGCTAAATGGAAAGTTGAATTTAACGTCTCGCTGTGGTTTTGCATATTTGGGCTCGGGTAATTTGCGGTGTCATTTGGGTGAGGAGGATAAACCTTCGCGAGTCTCGGGAGGAATGCAGAACGTGTAATTATGTTGAGACAGGAACGACATCTGCGTCCTGCGCCAAAATAACCTCAATTATGTCGAAATCACTCCCGAGATTTAACAGGACAGAAACTTGTGTTATAGACTCGAGCGGCGGATGATTATCACTTTTCTATTTCGGGCTGTCTGTTCATCTGCCTGACTAATGGTTTCCTCTGGGGTTTATTTTAAACTCATCACTGCTTTTTTTTAGTGTTTATCTATTTATCTAAAGGAGGTGGGGATCGATTGCAAAACTCCATTGTAAACATGTCATGGTTAAATTTAGCCAGTGTGTTTTGATGCACTTACATAACCCTTATATTGTTTTTTACTTATATTGTCTTGGAGCATTTATGGTTTTAAATGAGAGAGTAAACAGTAGATGGACAAGTGGCTGTATTTCATGATTTCTGACAGCTCTTGATGAACTGAGCATGTGCGAGTTTAGGCGAGTGCTGCACAGCAAAACAAACATGGAGCAACTTTTATACTGCAACAAAACGATATAACCGTGCTTTCAAAACTTCAGTCTGTTATTACCCAAGTGATATTTCACAAAAGCTGTGCAGTTTGTCCATCAATGCAGCCACTTTTATGTTTAACACAGCTGATTATTGTGCTGGTGTCTCCTCTGGTCTTTTTAACTCTCGCTACATTTAACAGCCTTTAAAGGGTGTGGTATTCTTCACTACGTTTCACAGCTCACTCCAGACAAACTCAGGACATTGTTTTTGTGCTTCTGTTGTTGGAAATGTGATAAAATGCTATGTCTGTATGTTATCAGCATTAAGTTTGCCATTTAGCAAGAGTAAATCCAGGATACTGATATAATTTGTAAATTTGTAAATGTCATATCCCAAATTTTATTTTATTTTATTTTTTATTTTGTTTTTGAGTGTTTTTTTCTTGCCTAAAACCTTCTTGAAATCTTTTCTTAAACCTAAACAAACCTCCCACAATCTAATGAATCTGAACCGGTTAAAAGCCAAACATTAAAGCTCTTTGAATGACATGTGTCTTGATTAGTACCTTTTAAAGTATTTTCACAGACAGTTTTATAAACAGAAAGGGGCTGGTCACAGATACTTAAACTGCTGCTGGTATCTGTGGTGTTTTAATTAATTGTTTGGGTTGAAGTTTTATCTCGATGAACTTGACGAGCGAGTTCATGACATTTTACTAGAAACTATAAAACCTCTTCTCACTGACATTCTTTATTACAATGGCTTAGATTAGCAATTGTTTTGTTTATGACAATCAAATGAAGGGCCAAGTATGTTGCTAATTGGCTAGCTTTTATCTAACTACATTGTACCTGTGTAAGTTCTCTCCAGTTTCTTCCCACTGTCCAAACAACATGTGTGTTTAGGTGAATTTGTGACCTCATTTTGTCTCGTTTTCTCAGGACGTGGAGGTGATCTTCAGTAACATCCTGGACATCCACGAGCTGACGGTGAAGCTGCTGGGACTCATCGAGGACGCGGTGGAGATGACGGCAGACGGCAGCCCTCACCCTTTGGTCGGCAGCTGCTTCGAAGATCTCGCAGAGGTACTTTTCTTGTGCCTTTGTCGATGATTCCCGATGAAGCCATTATAGATTAAGTTTACAAAGTGTTAATTTGACCGAAAACCCATGAAAATCCCCAAAGTCGTGGGTCTGTACGTCAAAAACTTTTAATCTTTGAGTCAGCTGCACCATACACAGCATTTCTAACATAAACTGTCCTTTTGTTTCAGGAGCAGGCCTTTGATCCCTACGAGACCCTGTCCCAGGACATCCTCAGCAAGGATTTCCACGAGCACTTCAACAACTTGATGGCACGGCCCACAGTCGGCCTCTACTTCCAGGTACAACCATAAAACAATAACTACATTCACATTAGATATTTAGATTTTAACACGTATATATTTGTCTTAGACCAGCTGATATTGTACAAAGTAGTTTTTCTTCTTTAAGTGTTAATAAAACTCTACTTGGCTTAGCTCCTTCTTACTTGAGCATGTTTCTTCAGAGAACAAAAAGCCATTATGCCCTACGTTTCCGTGATGTTTTCCACCTACCTGTCACAAGTAAGAACTGAAATAGGTAAAAAAGCATTCAGTTTTGCCGCCCCTTCTGCTTAGAACACTCTACAGTCTGAACTGAAACCGTCAGACCTCATCTCATTTGGAAACTTTCATTCAATCTTAAAAAAAGACAATGTGAGACTATTGGGCAGTGCTTGTGTTTTTAAAATGCTACTGTATCCTCACTTCTCTGTTTTATATTATTGCACTTTTAACTTGTTGTTGTACTTTTGTTGTAACAGGTATTTTTTAAATTGATGTGTGCTGTGGACCTCTTGGCCAGTACGCTTGATCTCATTGGGGTTTCTTCCTGGTTAAATAAAGGTTTAATAAAAAAATAAAACAGAGGTAAACAAGCAAGATCAGTGGTCCCAAACCTTACTTTCCCCACGGACCATTTTATTCCATATCATTTTATTACCTTAGTTTTACGGCGGAAAAACCCCGCTTCACAAAGATGAGATGCTACTTTTGTTGTGATCTTGTGATATTGCGTAGCCTCTGTTCTTCTTAAAAATTCCAAAGGCTTATCGTTTAATGTAGGGTGCTTGGTTTATTTGTATCGAAGACATTTGAAGGCATCACAGCCTCGTTTATAAAGCATCTCCAAATATTACACAGAGGCTTGGGGCTTGTGTATCACCTGTTGCCATGAGCTCATAATTCAAGGCATTTTCCTTTAAATGCAGATTTTAAAGCATAGATACCAAGCCATTAACAAGAAAAAATGAAGTGAAGATTCTTTGTCGTCCAATCAGAAGACTGTAGTGTTTAGCTCTGTGTTCTGGAAATAATTTTAACAGTTGTACAATATTTGGGATGCTTTGTATATGCCTCTAAAAGTGAAAGTAAAAGGGTTCCAAGAGAAAATAATAATATATCACTCATAACTTTTAATTTCTGCCATCTTTCTCGTCTGAAATATAAATTATTGTAAAAGTCAGAATTATTAATAATGAAAAGCTCAAAGGAAAGTCTATTGTTCGCATTTCGAGGTGTAGGTCTGTTACAATTGCAGTTATTGTGTGTTCAACAAGCAAACAGCACTGTTCCTGTGAGCTTTGAAGTGAACCTGAGCGCTCGCTGGAATTTCTCTTCATTTAGTTCGAAGGCATGTCAAAACATATTCATCGTCCTGTGTACAGTTTATTCACTGCTGCTGCATTGTTTTATTTGGACATTCCTCACAAGAATAGTATTGAATTCTACTCAGTGGGGTGCAGTTCGGCCGCCTTTGAAGACCGAATATCTGCTGTGTTTTCTCAGGCTTTGGACCAAGGAGGGTGACCGTTCACATCAACGCTAAGTGCAGTGCTCAGAGTTGGAACTAGAGAGTCGATATTTGGTGTCATTTTATTTTAAGTTAATGTTAAGCAATGTCAAAATAATCACCATATCACAATATCAAATCTATCAGAAGTAGCTCTTTTATTTGCAGCGCTGTACACTGTGTGAAGGCTAACGGCTAATTTATGCATTTAGATCGGTCCGTTACAAATGTTATTGTCACTTTTGAGTAGAGCTCATCACTGCCCCCTTTGGCCAACACATGTACTGCTCCGTTGATCCGTATCTGCAAACTTTGGGAAAATGGATCAAACTACGAACTAAATGAGCCCAGAGTTAATCCTTATAAGGAAATTATTATAAACATGATATTTTGAATTGTGCATTTTCTTCTTAATTTGGCGTTTAATTTATACTAGACCTATAAAAGTTGAATGAGGGACGTCTTCTGTTTCTAAACTATGTCCAGATGCTTTCTTTGAGCCCATTAGTGTTACCTGGATGATTGAGAACCTCCACAAACATCCATACTTCACTGATTTATGGAAACATACTGAACTAAAAGACATCCAACCTAAACTACTTTATTTGTTTACTATAAGAGCAATGCACAGTGCTGCTTTTTCTGTTGTTTTTCGTTGATATTAGGAATAAAAAGGAAATATACAACAAACAATAACATTAGAACTGTTTTTGTGTGTTAGAAAGTTTGAAACTAAAATATAAGTAAGTAATTTAAGTTTATTTGCTTGTAATGTGATGATATCAATGTTTGCATGTGTGGTAAATCATTAAACTCCCTAAGAAACCATTTTGTTCTATATGAGCAACAACCAGTGGACACTGGAAGTGAGACAAGGGACAGTTCACAGCTTAAGAGTTAACAAAGCATTATCAAAGACATTAAAATCTGTCTTCGTTATGAGGAGCCTGCAACTTTTGTCTTATAAAGTCCTTGTTTAAGGATTGTAGTTCACGATTGGCTGTGTTTTTTCTGCGTTTTTATTAATTCCATTTGTTGAATAAATCATAAAAGACCTGCCGTATGTACGTTTAGATTAAATATACTTATAAAGGACAGTTTTTGGTTGGTTTTAGGAGTTGAAGATCCGTTGTTTCTGCCTGTTGTAGTGTAGCTCAGTGTGTTTTTTCATGCGTGTTCCCAGGGGCTGGTGCTGTAATGGTGTCTCCAGCCTCCGTCTAAACGCCCCCTCCCTCCACCCGTCAGCGTACAGTAACACTCCTCCACCGAGCTCTGTTTATGCCCCGAAAGCTAATCTGATTTGAGCATCTCCCACTTTGTCTCCTCTCTTTCCTTTTGTCCGGATCATCTGAGGACATTTAAACAGGGCTCGAACCGTAGCAGCAGCAGCAGCAGCAGCAGCTCATTTCTCTAAAGCCTTTGTCTCGCAGCTTTCCTCTTCGGCTTTTTGTCTGAGTTGATGCCTGTCGATCTGTGGAGCACTCAGCGTCTGGTCGTGTGGCTAAATTACATCGCCTTTTAAAAATAGCACCACGCTCCCGGCCGTTTTTCTTTTAGGGAGGAGAGGGAAGGAGGGAGGGGGATGACCCAAGGCGCTTTTAATGTCGAAAATAAACTGTGAATTAAGATCAGGACATGGTTCAAACAGTGGTGTACCTCTGTGATGGGAACATGCTGTCCTCTGAGCATTTATATTGAGACTTTTTAATACACTGATGACGTAAGATGAAGTAATTTTTAGCCACAAAGGGTTCATTTAGAAAAAAAGATGGACCTTTTTTAAATTCTCAGATTTACTTTATGTTAAATATTGTCATTATTCCAGATGTGTTGTAAGCTTTTATAATATGTTTTTGTTTTTTTGTGGCTTATGTAATACATCGTTTTGGCCGCATTGACCTGTATTCTCGTGTAAACGGCCCCTAAAATGCCACATCTGGCCTCCGTAAACCCATTGTGAATAAAAATTATGAGTTTTGACCCTCTGAGGCTGCTGTAGTTAGTGGAATATAAATTGAAGCAAAGAAGAATAGTCCTAGAAAATGATTTATTTATTGCACTTATGAAAAACACTCAGCTCTGGATGCTATGATAATTTTGATAATTTAGTAAATTTCAAGTGATGGATTGATTGATAATGTAATTGCCTGTATCTTGAGATTTGAGGATTGTCTTGTAGTTTTTTGTTTTTGTTTTTTGCTTTTGTTAAGACTCACCTCTTTCTGTTCAGTTTTGGCCGCCCCTCATGTATTTACTTTTGCACTGAGCGTCCTGTTGTTAATGTGCTTTTACAGTTTATCCCCTCGAGACGCTGTCGTATCAATAACATGATCTAAACTTAGGTCATCGTTCAGCGGCCGTCCATCACTATAGGCCCCTCCCTCTCGGCCCCTCTTTGTCCCCAGACCCCCTCCTCTCCTGCTCAGTCTGGTCCGGGTCGGGGGCCGGCTGCAGTCTGAGTACTCCGTTATTGATTCGGCGTCGTCTAACGAGGCAACGGGAGATTTAAACCTCGACGGGGCCCTCTCCGGTTTCCTCATCGCCCTCTAGCCTTTGTCTCCGAATATTTAGACTTCATTCAAAAGGAAACAATAGTTAATCGTAGGAAAAGTAAGAAAATAGTCGCGTTGCATCATTTACTGCTACTAAATATGTTAATTTGGAGACATATTCGGCACAAATTTCTGTTTTTGACCTAAGCCTGTGATTAAAGATTCTCCCTTTAATATATCGCGAGTAGAAGTAACTAATTTGTCATTTTGACTAACTTTCTGTGATGATTTTTTTTTGTATTTGCCATCAAACAAAGCGGTAATAGAAGGCAGTAGCTCTTTTACCTCAAACAAGAAATAACACACATCAAAATGGCTTCTGTAGAGTCAAATAAAGCTCTGTACCTCTATCTGTTTTGCTTAAAATAATAATAATTATTAAAGATCATAGCCTGATTTATCTGTCTCATTTTAATCACAGTTATTCACCAAGTTGTGTCTGTGTTTTGTGTTTACAGTCAGTGGCAGAGGGTTTTAAAGAAGCGGTCCAGTACGTCCTTCCACAACTGATGATGGTCCCTGTTTATCACTGTATGCACTACTTTGAGCTACTACAGGTAAGTTTCCTCTTACTGACTGAATTTTGTCATTTTGTGCCTGTAATAGAAATATAACTTGTGTTTTCTTGGCTCTTTGCAGCAACTTCAGGAGCGGAGTGAAGACGAGGACGACAGAGAATGTCTGAAACAGGCCATCACGGCTCTCATTAACCTTCAGTGTAGCGTCGACCGAATTTACGCCAAGCACCAGCCTCGGCGTAAACCAGGGTTTGTATTGCACTTGGTCTTTGTGCCTTTTTTACTCAGTTCACAAACAAGACGAAACTGACTCTGATTTAGAGCTGGTTTACTGTTGGAAGGTTGTTATTCCCTCTTTTTCAGTTTTAGAACATTAACTGAACCAAAGCTTAAAGGACACTTAGACTTGAAAGCATGAAACAATGGCCAGATTAAAAACAATACAATAGATGGAATCTGTCAGAAAGTGTCTTGTGTGTTGTGAGAAGTGCTACAAGGCGACTTAGCTGAGTCTTAAAGCCCTCACAGCCTCAGGATATGTGTAATTACAGAAGCAACTAGTTCTACTTTTAATGAAATCTTTTTCCTGAAGCAAGGGGAACAAAAAGTGGAGTATAATAATTATATAAAACAACTTGGTGTTCCACTTTTTTGACAAATGGTTGTCTGAAGAAATGTGAAACTGTCCACTGTCTCCGCAGACTCATTACAGATGTACAGCTCATATTTGTCCACAGTTATTTCTTTGGTTTAAGAAATATGATAAAGTTTGACTCACTTTTTCGGCTGTTTCTAGTAACAAGTATTTTTATACGATGAAGAAAGAGCAAGTGACCTAAAAACTATTCACAGTTTTCTGCATAATCGAGCTAAAACCTCCAGGCTCTAATCTGACACAATGTTTAGTCACTTCTCATCAGTTTAAAGCAACTGTACTTTTCTTTTTGTGACATTTCAAAGTTTTGTTTTATCTTGTTGACTCTGACTACATCTTAATTTCTCCGGTTCACAGTGAGCCCATGTACCGCTTGTACAGCAGACAGGTCCGTAGCAAACAGCTGGCCATCAAACGCATGAACGAGATCCAGAAGAGCATCGACGGCTGGGAGGGCAAAGACATCGGCCAGTGCTGCAGCGAGTTCATCTTAGAGGGGCCTCTGATTCGAGCCGGCGCCAAACACGAGCGACACAACTTCCTGTTCGACGGTTTGATGATCAGCTGCAAAGCCAATCAGAGCTCGCGACTCCCCGGCTCGGGCAGCGGCGCCGAGTACCGTCTGAAGGAGAAGTTCGTGCTGAGGAAGATCCGTATCGTGGACCGCGAGGACGCGTCCGAGCTGAAACACGCCTTTGAACTCATAGGAAAAGACGAGAACTGTGCGGTTTTCTGCGCGCGGACGGCGGAGGAGAAAGCGGCGTGGATGGCGGCTCTGGTGACGCTGCAGTATCGCTCCACGCTCGACCGAATGTTGGATACGGTTTTGCAGCACGAGGAACAGGCCCATCCGTTAAGACTGCCCTCCCCCGAGGTTTATCGCTTTGCTGTGCAGGACTCTGAGGAGAATATCGTGTTCGAAGACAAAGTGCAGAGCAAAACGGGAATCCCTATCATTAAAGCCGGCACTGTGGTCAAACTCATCGAGAGGCTGACCTACCACATGTACGCAGGTAAGAACGAGCAGAGTTAAACACTACAGTAGTCATTTAAAGAAAAAATTAGTTCTGTGGTTGACAGCAGGGTGAGAAGTGAGTAGAAAGAACTGTAAAGGCTTGTTCTTCAAACCATACATTACTTCATGTAAATCTGCAGAAGAAAGTTCAACCTAAAGCAAAGATGGCGCTTCTAAAGTTTATTGATATAACGTTATCCAGCAGGCTTGTTCGGTCTGAAAATACAGTATATAATGTTTTTTAAGTTGTGTTTTTGGTGACTTCTTCCTGTAACATTAACCTGTGTCTTCTCTGTTGTAGATCCAAACTTCGTGAGGACGTTTCTCACCACGTACCGGTCGTTCTGCAAACCACAGGAGCTCCTCACGCTGCTCATCGACAGGTACACAGTCCACATTTATTTCTGTCAGTAGTAATTAATTCATGACACTGAATCAAATAAACAATAATCCAAATGTATTAAAAGAGCTTTCTGCTTTAAAACGCAGGTATGTTTAGCAGAGCCCTTTCTTTACCTCTATAATGATATGAATATTGAGTTTATTCAGATATATTATATGAAAACAATGTAATGCGTCTCTTTATCATGTTATATTCTTGTTGTTTTTCGTCTGTTTTTCAGGATTGAGATCCCTGAGCCTGAGCCGACGGAGGAGGACCGACAGGCTCTGTGGAACGGAGACCAGCCGATGGCCGCCGAGCTTCAGCGATTCAGGAAGGAATACGTTCAGCCCGTTCAGCTCAGGTACGACCGATAAGAATGCAGGAAAAATAACCCTTTTCATGACCCAGTGAGAGTTGTGTAATTAGATTTAAACTTTAGGACAGATAATTTAGTTTTTAAGTGTTATGGGTTCTAAAGTTTTGATTAAAAGCTGTTCCTCTGTGAAATATTCCCCTAAAGCTATTGAAATTCTTTTGTATTAGATTTTGTTTCCTTAAAAGGAGCCACAGATTCAACTTTAGTCTCAATGCCATTAACTCTGAGAGCTTCCCACAATCAGAGCAGTACTTCTGTAGGTAAAGACAGGCTCCTTATAAGGTTTTATTTTACAATTACCAACAACGTTACACGAAAACACATTTTTAGGTGATTTACAAAAAATAAATTGTTGTTTTTCATCAAGTTACTGTATAATATGTTACATATTACAAAACTCATGCTGTTTCAGGATGTTCATGAGTCTTGGGTGGTCTTTTTATTGATTTATATCTAGTTTATTTTAGACAAGACGGAGCAGATTAAAGCCAAGTGTCCACTTAAAAAGTTCACTCCAGGATAAAAATAGTGAAACATAATCAGCTGTTTAAAGGACGATCTTGTTCTGTTACATGTGGACTTGGCAAGAATCTCTTAAACAGATATTAAAACAAACTATTTTTACATTTATAGGCCCCTTGTTTCTGAGAAAAGCTCAAACGGCAAATGTGTCGCCCTCTGGTTTGACTTCGCTGATTGAACTGAATGTTTATAATGGATTAAATCGGACTTGTCTTCTCTTGGCAGGGTTCTGAATGTTTTCCGTCAGTGGGTCGAGCATCACTTTTATGACTTTGACAACGACCCGGAGCTGAGGAGTCGCCTGGAGGAGTACATCACCAGCAAAATACAACTGAGAGGTCAGTGTTACACAAAACAGGCAGGTTTACATCAGTCATTTTATATCAAATAGTAAAATGTTGCATTAAAAATGTTCGTATTTGTAATAGACCCCAGGTAAGGTGCATTCAGTCAAACAGATTTTTGAAGTAGATTTGATTTTAAAGAACTGCATATGAAATAATTTATGGAAACAAGACTCAAAACTCTACACATTTGGCAAATTTAAAAAGGGTTTTTTGTTTTTTTTTAGCAATTGAAAAGACAAATAATTAAAGAAAAAACATAACTGACTCATCGAGAAAACCCCACAAATGTACAGTATATGTGATAAACACCTATTGTTACAGGGAAGTCCATGAGGAAGTGGGTGGAGTCCATTAACAAAATCATCAAGAGGAAGCTGCAGACTCAGACGAACGGCGTCAGTCACAACATCACCTTCGAGAGCCCGCCTCCTCCGATCGAGTGGCACCTCTGCCGAGCGGGACAAGTGGACACCTTCGACCTGCTCACGCTGCACCCCATCGAGATCGCACGCCAGCTCACTCTGCTCGAATCGGAGCTCTACAGGTGGGGCTCCAACGTTTTAGAAAATTCAATTCACACCAGACACACGGCAGTATTTTCTACACACACCATTTGAACATCTTCCTGTCTTGTTTCTTTTGTAAATTGTGGAGTGAAGTATGAGCTGCACAGAGTGGGACAGAGCTGTAGCAACAACTTTACTTTCCCTCTCAATGACCTGTTAATGTTTTCTCTTGCAATAAATTGTGATATTTGTTAAAATGCCATTTAGACTGCGAGTTATGTTCAAAAAAAAGGACTAATCAGAAAAAGTATGTGATAAAAATTGGTTAATTTGAGACAGAGTACATTAAAATGCAAAGAATTAATGCACAAAATCCACTTCTTGTCAAACTAGGGCTATCTTTCCACTACAATTTCACCAATATCATGATATATTGTGAATTAATGTGTGCAGAATCCCTTTATTGTGATATTATCGTGGACATTTTATTGAAAATTGTATCTGATTCTGGGGAACCATCTAATTCCCAAATGAACTGTTGCATCTGGAGTGAATTCAGCTTTAGGCGATGTCCACATGAACACAGGCATTTAAAAAGAAAAAAAGAATATTTTACCAGGAGCTTTTTACAGAACTCACAAGTTGTCAGAATTCGATGACAAAAAACACTAGAACCAGTGATTATTATTTAGATTTGTTAGGTTATTTATCTTTAAGTACAAACAATTAGAATTAATTATTTTAGCATTGTCTGGCATCACAAAAGCCACCGTTATTGTCTCATAATCATTGAATTACACATTGCTCTTTACCCAAAACAACAAGTGCTTGTAGATACACTTTGCTTTGATGTGAACAGGGCATTAGTGAAAAAAATCAGAGTCCTTTTTAGCATATAAACCACTGAGCAGACAGAAAATAAACAAGAGCTCGGTGTGTTTATACTCCTCTCGTTGATCTCCTCAGAGCCGTGCGTCCGTCAGAGTTGGTCGGCAGCGTCTGGACCAAAGAGGACAAAGAGAAGAACTCACCGAACCTGCTCCGAATGATCCGACACACCACAAACCTCACTCTGTGGTTCGAAAAGTGAGTCTGCCGCGCTGCACCTTTTCATTTACAAAGACTTAAGTATTGAGTATTTAACACGAGTCTGTCTGCCACAGGTGTATCGTGGAGATGATGAACTTGGAAGAACGGGTCGCGGTGATGATCCGGATTATCGAGATCCTCCAGGTTTTCCAGGAGCTTAACAACTTTAACGGTGTGTTAGAGGTGGTCAGTGCCATCAACTCTGTTCCCGTCTACAGGCTCGACCACACCTTTGAGGTAAGTATCAACCTGTTTATTATAATTATTATATGCTTTATTCTGCTTTAGCTCTATTGTAAAGCACGTGGACTAAAGCTTAACTGATATTTCCTCCTCAACAGGCCATACCGGAGAGGAAAAAGAAAGTCCTGGAAGAAGCTGTGGAGCTGAGCCAGGACCATTTTAAGAAATATTTGGCTAAACTCAAGTCAATAAACCCACCCTGTGTGCCTTTCTTTGGTAAGATTTGCACTGTTGTTGCAGTCTTTAAAAAAGGAAATGCTCTTTAGAATCGCCAAATGTGAGAAAAATCTGAAGTAAAATATGTGTAATGCTACAAATATGACACATTTATGTTTTTAATCAGTGCTCACTTAAAGCACAAAATGATTTTATGTTTTATTATGACCTTGGGCTGCATCTTGTACAGGTAGCTCATAATATTTTCCATAACACTATAAAATAAATCATATATTATTGCTTTGGTCCGTCCCAAATAACCAGAACAGATCTGTGTTGGCACTAAATACATATTCCTACGCAGCTCCCGTATTTACATTCACCATTTCAAAGGAGTTTGACGTGTTTCCAGAAACATAACTGATCTTTACTCAACAATGTCGGACCCTAAAGTCACCTGATCCACTTTGTTGTTGTTACTCATTGAAAAATTAAGTGTGTTTCCAAGAAGAACACATT
Source organism: Rhyacichthys aspro (assembly GCA_036850595.1). Classification (NCBI taxonomy): domain Eukaryota; kingdom Metazoa; phylum Chordata; class Actinopteri; order Gobiiformes; family Rhyacichthyidae; genus Rhyacichthys; species Rhyacichthys aspro. The sequence goes on from CM072169.1 coordinate 18,734,098, forward strand.
AAAGATGAGGGAGGCTCTTCAAGATCTAGCCTTTCCTTAGTTGCATTAGCCATAATACTTAAAATAATAATAATCTCACCCTGTTTCTTGTCTGTGCAAGTCTAACATAGCCTATGATTAATTCAGGTTCTGTTAAAGGTGTTGAATGAGTTAATTAGCGTTTAACACTCACCAAGATCTTTACATCATTGACTTTATATTTTGCACCATCACAAAAATATTTAATGAAATGATTAGTTGCGCACTGTTGCACTCATGTAATCTGCATCAAAAAATCAAAACAAGATTTGAAAATATACTGTGTAATTATAGAAGAGATTTGTCCTTTTCATTCTAGCCTTTTAATGAACCTACAGCCTCTTATGTCCCTGTTTTTTGTGTCTATTCACAGGTATCTATTTAACCAACATCCTAAAGACGGAGGAAGGTAACCCCGACTTCCTCAAACGCCACGGCAAAGAGCTGATCAACTTCAGCAAACGACGGAAAGTGGCAGAAATCACCGGCGAGATCCAGCAGTACCAGAACCAGCCGTACTGTCTGAAGGTGGAGCAGGACATCAGGGTGAGTGCTCAGGCGTTTGGGGTTTTTACTGTAAATGTATGAACCCTGTGTCCTGAAATGTGCGGTTCTTGTTCCTGCAGAGGTTCTTTGAAAACCTGAACCCGATGGGAAACAGAGGCGAGAAAGAGTTTTCGGATTATCTCTTCAACATGTCTCTGGAAATAGAGCCTCGTAACTGCAGGCAGCCTCCGCGATTCGTAAGAGTCTCACATCAACACAACAACAATATGAATAACTGTCGACGTCTATTATACTGTCCTGTCTCTGTTTTAGTCCCGAAAGACGGTGTACTCTCTGAAATCCCCGGGGATCAGGCCGGTACGGACGTCCACCTCCGGGACGCTGAAGGGCCACCCCGTCCCGCTGGAGAGGGAGCCCCCGCACAAGATCACCTTCAGGAGCATCGCGGAGACCGAACCGGAGACCACCGCCTCGGCCTCTGTGCCCACGTCTCCCAACACGCCCACCCCTCCTCAGTCGGCCTCCTCCGACCTCAGCTCTGTTTTTATGGAGCACGACCTCAGCAGCTCCTACGGAGGTCAGTACGGGACACATTTATCATTCAGTCATTCAAAATGGGTTAGTAGCATATGTTTTACTTTGATTTAAGTGTAAATAAATCTAAAAATAAGGATATTTTATTTATTTTATGCTGTTCTTTTTCAATTTTAAACCAGTGCCACTTCACTCTATGAAATTAGAACTTCTATTCTCAATGTTTTGATTTAATTGTTATTCAAATTACCCTTGACAGTCTTCCCAAATATTCTTAATATTATGTGTTAATTGCTGAAAGGACCACACACTATTGTCTACACCCCTCTGTTTTCTGCTGGACTCTGTGTGGAGTTAGTTTTAACCAGTTTCAGTGCGAGTTCAGCTCAGTTTTCAGTGAGACAATCAGGACTTTAGAGGACTGTGCACTTGCCCCGGGCTTGGAGTTTACTTGCCCTGGACAAGAGGGGTCTATGTTTAGGCCAAAGAGCTACTAAATCTGATGTCATAAACTAATTTTTTGTTTGGTTTGTAATAAATCTTCTGTAACAAATCTTCAAGAGACCATTTAAAAACAGAAAGCAGCAATATCAAAACTTTGTGCTCGAAAAGGATTTGACACAATACTTTTTCATGTTTTTAGTCTCTCATGAACAAAAGGCTGGGTTAATGATCTCGTTTTACGGTTGAGAAATGGTGAAAGCAGTGAGTGGTAACAGTTAAATTCATTTTGACCCTAATGGAGCAGCCCTATGTGAACTGTCGTAATGAAAAAGCTGATATTATCCTGTCTCTGATGCACTTTATCAAGAGATACCAGTCTAATATGATTGCCTTCCTGTTGAATGAATCAATCAATCAATGTTTATTTTTCTATAAAGGTGTTTACCGCCATCTATTAGCTCCATATTAAATCCACTTTCATCTTTTCTTCTCCAGCAGGTAGTAACTCTATATTTGCTCCAGTTCTTCTGCCGCCATCGAGTAAGTTTCAAGGTCTGGCCACAGTCTAAGTTTGACCAGATGAAGCTCTTTATTGTTGTGGTCTGGTTTATCGATTGTTTTTGTTTGTGTCTGATCAGAGTTTCAGTCGGTGTCGTGTGGCAGCCTGCATCAGCTCGGAGAAGAGCCGCTGAAGCCTCCTCCTCTGCCGCCGCGAAGGAAGGACGCCATGTCAGACGCCAAGGTGAGAAACTAGTTAAAAAAGCAGTCAACAATAAAACTAAAATGTTTGATACAACATTTACTCAGTCAGAGGTCAGACACAGAAAATGTGAGTCAAGCAGCAGTGGCTTTAGGTTGAAATAGGCCTCTGTCTTGTTCCATATTTTAATCTCAGAGAACAACAGAAGAATGAAACAAAATGGCTTGAGCTTGTAGTTGAAGTGTCATGTTTTTAAAAATATAGTTTATGTGAGGGGTGGGTGAGAGTGTGAAAATGAACTTCACCAAATAGAAATGGAATGAAGTGTAATATTTTTGGAGTAAAAAGAGCACAAGGGACAGTCCACAAACACCAGCTTCTTTAAACTGTCTGTAACTCTTCTTCTCTGTCTCTGCTGCAGATGGGCTCCAGTTCGGACAACCCTCCGGCCATCCCTCCCAGACTGCCCCCTCCTCTGCCCCGGACACCTCGCGTTCCGTACAACGGCCCCGTTCCCGTGGACGGCCCTCTCCCGAGCCCGCCCCCTCCTCCTCCGCGGGACCCTCTGCCCGACACGCCTCCGCCGGTGCCCCAGCGCCCTCCGGAGATCTTCATCAACTACCCCCTGAACCTGCAGCCGTCTCCCGTGGGACGCTACCACTGGGACTTCGGCAACAGCTCCCCGAGTTCGCCCAACACGCCTCCGAGCACGCCGTCTCCTCGAGTCCCGCGCCGCAGCTGCCCGCTCAGCGCCAGCCAGAACAGCCTGTGTCCTCTGCCCATCACCGCTCCGCCCGTCCCGCCGCGGCACAACTCCAGCCCGCAGCTCCCCAAACTCCCGCCGAAAACCTACAAAAGGGAGCTGCTGCCGCCTCCGCTGCAGGGCCTGTCGCTGGTGGAGAACGCCGAGAGCAGCCAATAGGAAAACAAATGTATGTAAATTTCAAACTAAAGCTACTGATCGGGAAAAAGAAAAGGACACTTCCTCATTCGCTCGATTAAGCCCCGCCCACCCCTCGCTGTGCCTCTCAGGGGATCAGTAGCTCCGCCTTCGTCACTACCCTCTGTGCCAATGAGAAAGAAAGACACACCGGAGTGCCAGCCAATCAGCGACGAGGAAAGTGTTTGGGAGGAGGGACACAGCAGAACGGCTGTTCGCTAAAAAAAGCACTCACTCGACACAAACTAAAAGTGAAAGATTGGTTTTGTTTGTTTTGGAGCTTTTAAAACAGTTGGTGTTTTGGCTTTTTTAAAAGATGGAGGTCGATGTTTAGTTTGAGGAAGGAGTTTTTACATTAACAGTGTTTCCATAAAAGGATTTAATTCAGAGATTTTTCATACATTCATTTTCTACTGCAGATACTGTCAAGTCGGTTCAAATTTGTCTAAAACCTGTTTAAATCCAACTGAAACCTGTTCAGATCCAACTAAAATCTGCTTAAATCCAACTAAAACCTGTTCAAATCTGATTAAAACCTCTTCTAAAAACTAAAAACTTGTAAAATAGGAAAAAATCAGAAGAGACTGTCAACCCTTGTAATTCTCGTCAGATTTGACCCTGTTCTGTATTAATCCTTAAATCTGCTTCTTCAAACACAGTTATCGTCCTCCATCTTTTTCTGCAGCTACTAACACCGACTGTGGATAAAGCAGCTCTTACAAACTCGTCGTAAACGTCCCATCGGTCGCGGGGTGGCTTTGAATGTCGGGGCCTCGGACTTTTTCTTTTGTAGCCTCAATTGTCATGCTTCTTTTTTGGGCATTGACGCCATTTTGCTGCGGTTCACACTTTTGAGACTTTTGGATCGAGGAAGCTGTCGGTGTGAACAGACATTTCCATTATTGACTTGTTTTTTCCTACGAACTGATGACAAACAGTTGCCAAAGTCTTATTATTTTATGCAGGGGGATAAGGGATTTTTTTTTTTTTTTTTAACAATGTGACGTTAAAACCTACGACAAAAATGAGGCAACACTGAATCCCCCTCACTTTTGTTTTCTTCTTCTACCAAGTATCTCTCACTGTGACTGTCAGAAGTTAAGGTCCGCAGCCGCTAAACGTTGCCTTTAAGAAAAAACAAAACAAAAAAAAAAAATCTCCCTAAGCTCGGTCTTGTGAGGGAAAAGAAAGCAGCCGGGAACTTTGCACATCGAGCTCTGGCGGCGAAATAAACATGGTCCGGTTTGACTTTGACAAAAATAAAAACCCTCAGAGAGAGACGTCCGCCACGATTTTAAACACAGCATCGAGACGGAGCTGAATCTTTGACGCTGATGTCTTAACGAAACTGTCGCCGAAACGGTTTGTGTCGCTAACAGATCTGTGTCGAAAGTGCACTGGGGGCGGCCATCTTGAAAAGCTAGATGTTTCTCACCACACGGCAAACATCAACCTTTTATATTTCAAGTCATCAAGGCCTTATTGGTAGCCTGGCCAGTCATATCTTACAAAAACTGACTCGTGAAAGTAAATAGGGTCTCTAATCCCTTCCCTTCACAGCCATTTCAATGCCTTTTGACGTTTATCTATAAATGGGAGGGGTTTTCTCTGATAACCTTGATAAAAAATACCACAACATTGCTTTAAGTGCTTTTAATTTCCAGATAAATAGGACTTACGCAAACGTTTGGGTTGTAAAACTGATGATAATAAATAGTAGGAATGGGCTATAAGTCAAATTAATTCAATAACTGCATGTTTTAATTTTGAATTATGTAAAAAATAATCAGATTTAACAGAAACAGTTTCCTCTCTTTGCTTTACTTTACACTGTGTTGTGGCTAATGCTGCTGCTAGCTCCAGAGCAGCTCTAATAATGTCCATAAAGACTCTGCAGAAGCAAACAAACGTAATAATGAACAGAGAAAAGAGTCATGTTACCCTCTGTGATGCAAAGTGGCAGGAAACTGTGTGATGCTCCACGGACTTGTTGATTTATGATTTATGCAAATTAGCTTTGATTTAACAGCACTTTTCACATTTAACAAGACTTTTTTTTTTTTTGTTTAAGAGAAAGATCCACAGAATAGCAGCAACATTTCTTTATCTGTTTTTAAATAGAGCCTTCATCTTAAGAGTCTTGTCCTTAAGTCATTACAAGGCAGTATAATTGAATGTTAGGACAGCATAAATAGTCCAAAAGTGTAGTAATTCATTATCAAACTAAAATGGCTGACCAGGCTGCCTTATTGACCTAAAAGCCTTATTAGAAACTCATTCGCTAAAGTAATTGTGTCAAAACCAACCCAGAAGATGTTTATTTACACTAATCTCACTTTATATTTCACGTCATAGATGCCTTCTTATTCTCTCAAGCAGGTTTTCTTATTACACATGATTCTGAATGTAGCTTAACCTTCTGTAAAACAAGCTGCCAATTTATCTTGATTATTTGTGCTATATTTTTAAGTAACAGCGGCCTTATTACTTTTGGGAAAGATTAATAGAGAATAAAAACCCCAAAATAGTCCAATGTACAGCATACGTGCAATAGTTCATCAGTGTCGGAGGCATGTTTTTACTTTGAGCAAAAGAAACTGTGCAAATAAAACCCAAACAGTTCAAAATAGAAATGTGAATTGTCTCTACTCAGCGTATTTTATATGTGCAATAATGTATTTGTTATGTTTAGTTAATGGAGACTTCATTGAGAAACTAAAGCAGCTTTGCAAAGAAAGAAAAATAATATAAAAAGGTGATTGTTGCACATGCTCTAAAGAAGGCTAATAGGATTATCTTACAAAACCTCTAACATTTAAGTCAAAATAACAGTTATGTCTAGTTTATAAAAAAAATAGTCCAAAAATAATCTTGGCACTTGTGCTAAATATTCACTTTAGCTCAATTTTTTTGCATTATTCATGTTTAAATGCACTTTGCTGGTAAGAAAAAAACACAAGAAAGGGAGTAAAAAAGGTCTGATATTGACCAATCAGAGCACACTGGGCTTTAGGGGAGGGGCTTAAAGAGACAGACGCTCCATTCAGAGGCTTATGGACATGTTCAAAAGGATATGTTTTAGAAAATTTGAATAAAAAAGTTGAATAATAATTGAATAAATGATGACAGTATAAGCTTTAGTGTCGATCCATAACGAGCTGCTGCATCAACAGTTTCAGACGTTTGTCCAAGTGTTACTTTCCAAGATGGCCGCTCATGAATTAATCTCTTTCGACGCAGATCCGGTAGCGACACGGATCCGGCGTCAGACCCTTTCAGACGTGCGCTGCTGTCCGACACTGTGCTCTTCCCTGACGCCCCTTCGACACTTCTTCTTCAGCACTGGATGTCGCTCGATTTCCACCAAAAACGGCTCCCCCCAGTGGCTGCTCCTTCACAAACTTTTTTTTTTTGTTTTTTTCAATTTTTTTTCTTGTTTTCTGCTTGAAACATTTTTGGAAAAGACTGAATAATCCATGCATCACGCTCAGATGTGCCTTTTATTTTGTTTTCTACTTTACCGAATAAGCAAATGGTGTCTAAAATGCTAAAAAATAAAGTTGCCTATGTAATGTTTAGAACAAAACTATACACTATGAATTGTACATTTGTTTGTGGATACTGTGTATATATAACATGTATACACTAACTAAATAATTTGTATAAAGTGACTTTTTTCCCTTGTATTGTACCCTCATCCGCATCTGTCCAGTCAAAACATCGCCTAATAATACAATGCTGCTACAGTCGGATACAAAAAACACAAAAAAACACAAAAAAAGCAAACTAAAACAAACACAGGTCACTGTTTTGAATTTACTCAGACAATCTCCAGTTTAAACGCTGGGAGTATTCAACTTTGGAAAGCCATTTTCTGCCCCGAAAGCGAGCTCCGGTTGAAGAGGCCGAGCGCTTAGTTCGACTTCGATGCCTTTGAGAGAGTTTTTAGGAAAATAAAGACACGTTTCCATCGAGCGATACGAACACGGTTTGGTCCGAGCGACTCGTTCAGAGGCTCGTGTTTCCACTGAGCTTTATATTTGAACCCTATTTGTGCATTCTTATAATCTCTGACATTACGGCTGTGGATGTATGTATTTTATATGTGTTTCCATGGTAACGGTGCAGCAGTAAATCAGGGTTTTTCACCACCTCAACACCAGTCCTTTTTTTCTTTCTTTTTTTTTCTTTTTTTACTTCCTGACTCTCCATTAATGATATTTACAGATAAATGTTGTGATAAATGAACTGACTGAGCATGCTCTAAATCAGTGGTGGGCAAACTAAGGCCCGGGGTCCACATATGGCCCATTGAGCTGTTTAATCTGGCCCGCCAAGCATTTACTTACAATTTATTTATAATTAAAGACAAAATAGATTTTAATAAATAATATCTCTCACATTTACCATTACATTGACCTTAACAGTGAATGGACGTAGGAAGTTTTAGTTTTTTAGTTTTAATAGTAGTTTTCTGTAATGTGTATTTGTTTACAATTTACTTTTTCAGTCCGTCTCTCAGATTTAAAACCTAGTGTGGCTCAGTCCTGCTCTACATGTTGTTCTGTGTCTGGCAGATCATTTGCCGCCATCTTGTGTGGAAGTAGAGGTATTATTTAAACAGGCATTAAAAAATATATATAGCTAATTGTATCCTGTATAACATTATTTACAGTAAAGAAGAGTAAGGCACAAAATTCATCTGTAAATATCAACAATAGACAGAAAGTGTTTTTTTTTGTGTGTGGACAGATGATGAGGTGGTGAAAAGTCAGTGCAGATATTAAAAGCTCTGTTTTTGTTCATCTACACGTCTCTGCTGCATTTGGAGTTTTAAAAAACACTCTTTAAAGCAACACTATTTAACTTTTCAGAATATATACCGACTAAAGCAGACAAATACAGCTGCAAATTTACATGGGACTATTACCTCTCAATAATTATCTAAAATGTATGTTAATTCTATCATTGTTTCATGTCAAAAAACCCTTAATGAGAGTCTCCTTTATTTTGAGGGTGAAAAGGTACATAGTGTTGCTTTAATGCTGGACGTTTAATGCAACGTAAACAGCAAATACAATGTTTTTTATTCACAAAGCAGCAGCTGTAAGTCGCAGGCTGTATCTAAAACAAGAAACAGCTGTTGCTAATAAACGCTAGCTTTGTTTTTGAATGTTTATCACGAGATTAGGACAAGTTTAATCTGAGAAAACATTGCCATTTATGTTTTTTCCCTTTGTCTTTTAAGGATTTTCTTTGGTCCAATCAACACAAGCAGTGTTTAGCTCCAAAAGTGTCCAGATTTGGGACACTTTTGACAATATAAACCAATGCGTGCCGTGCCGCTCCAGTGGAAACGTGCCTTAACGCTCACAAACAGAGGCTGGATTTACCGTTGTATTCGCTCGAGTGGAGACTTTAGAGACATGAGAAAACACACTTTGTGCACTTTAGGCTGTACTGATGAAGAGCCGCAGGTGACACAGGTCTGAAAAAAAACCAAAAACCTGTGCAGCTGTTAAACTCAAACCAAGATCAGGGCAGAAAACAGTCTACCACCTCAACACGATCCCCCAGAATCTGGTTCAAACTCACACACGTCGGTAAAAAGTCGGGGTTAATTGGAAGCAGATTAACTCGACGGCAGATTAAAGCCTGGTTTTCCTCGGTGGCTCTGTAACAGCTTTGACCCAGCAGTCGGTTTATTTGATGGTATGTGGCCTTTTAACTGCTTTGTATTAATGGTCTTGATGAGATTAATAAATCACCCAGTCTTATTTTGTACTGAACTATTCATTTCTGCTTATTTTCGACTTTTGTGTGCTCTATGGATTGAATTGTACGGCGCAAATTTACTTTTAATGTTAATGTGGGACTAAGACGCATATATCTAAAGGTAGTGTCCTCAGTCAGATCAGTTTTTAGCAAGAAATCAAAGGAATAAAGAGCTGCCACTGATCTCTTTTGAGCTTGAATGAGCAAAAATCAGACTAAAGCGATGACATTTGTCAATTATTTTGTTTCTGTTGATTCAAGTGGGACAAAAAGGGGTAAATAAATCCTATGGAGCACAATGATAACAAATTCCACTTTTTCTGGGTCAGTCAAACCAGCTACAATAGACAGATACTTTGGGATCAAGGGGGAAAATCGGGGAGCAGTGGATCTACTCTGAGCTCCACAGTAACATCTGGAAGGACTCCTGTTGAAAGCGACAGTTTTTTTAAAAGATATATACCCACTAAAGAAGACGAATAGAGCTGCTAATTCCTCTCATTAAATATCTCATTAATATAAGGGGATATTTGGGGATTGGTCAAACTAAGCTCACTTTGTCCTAAAAACGGCTTAGTTTCAAACCCTTAAAGTGGCTCTTTTATTTGAGGCTGAAAAGTTACAGTGTTTAATGTAACATAGATGGTAATAACTGGTCGTGATTGAATTTACAACCAGTTTTATCCGATCAAAGCAGCACCAGGTTGTTTAGGTTCTTTACAATAAAAGTCGCCACATTTTTAAACCTAAAACACATCCAGAACGGTCACATATTGGGAAAAAACAACCAAGTTTGGACCGAGAATACTTAAAGCAGTTCAAGATCAAGACGAACGACACGAACGAGACTCAAAGATACTTTAACTCGTCGCCATCATTTTATCACCAAGATCCGTGACCTCGGACCGTCCCTCAAACTCCCTCCGTCCCGACTTCAACTAGAAATTCTGTCCATTAAAAAATGAACGAGAGAAGCCATGTTTATCTACAATTTATTTGCGATGTCTTTAGAGTTAACGTCAGTGCTGATTTCTAAAATTTGTTAAAAAGAAAATGTCTAGTTTGTAATGTTTCTCTCTTCATGCAGCTACAGGATTGTCCCGATGAATGTCACTGGGCGCACTGTCGGCTCAGTTATTTTTTAAACAGAGCTTTAAATCCACTTCATTGGTTTGAAGAGTCACTAGCTTCTTTCCCTCGTCCCGTCCCGATCCTGATGAAGCTCTGTGAGGTCAAACGGTGCTGCAGGGTCCCTCGCTGTCCTCACTGTCGTCCCACAATCCTCTGCTGTTGTTCACTGCAGTGTGGGCTCCTCTCTGCTGCAGCAGGCTCTGTCTAAAGGACGACAAGAACACAGAGTAGAGCCTGTAGGTCTGAAGATGGTAGTGTTTAATGCCGTGTGGGTTCATTACCTCAGGTTTTCTCTGTGAGTGTTAAAAACCTGGAAGCTCTGTCTCGTCGCGGATTGAATCGGGATGAAGCCTTGTCTGTTGTCTCGCTCTGGAGCTGAGTCCATCTGAATCACAAAAGAGGTTAAAACAATAATTAACTACATATCTAAAATGAATCTGGATTAAATTAAGACTTTGTTGGGACACTTTTGACACAAGAAGCAGTAAATAACCAATGTAATAAGACATTGATCCCAGTAGAGACCATTGGTAGTAACATTTTTGATCTAAAAACTCCTTAGTTCTATAAATCTATTTGGGACTGTGTCATGTTTGTTCAGAAAAAGGCAGAGCATCATTTAAATTGTCAAACTTTTACATTTTCTGTTTGTTTCTTGCTTCAGTTTCTGTTTTTACAGCAGGTTTATAGATCCAGAGGCTTTTTTTTGTCTTTTATGTCATCTGTCCTGCAGTATTTAAGGGCTCAGTTCTCAGAAATGAACAGGTTAAATGTTAAAAGTAAAAGGGCTGCACTATATATTCCTAATGTATTGTTATTGCTTTACACGTGTATTAGTATCAAAGAGCTCCTTGTATCGGAATAACACTATGGTCTTCGATGTTTACTGAAAATAACTGTTCAAACAGAGCCTTTCCTCAAAATGTAACCAAAAAAAATCCCAGTTGAGAAATTTAATCCAATTCATTAGTTTAAAGAAAGTTTTAGCAATTTAAAAATGCACAAAGAGCAGCACACATCAACACACACAGACAAATCCATGGCAAACCAATGGTAATCAATAAATAAAAAATAAACAATACGTTTGTACAACAGATATTTGAGGCAGACATGTTTTATTCATTTAGTTTTCTGTTTAGGTCTGTTTTTGTCCTGGTTCAGTTTTGATAATTAAATTTAGCCATAACTAACAGACTCAAATTCTTATTGCGTATCATATTTTTTATCATAAAACCAACATTTAGGAAGGATTTTTTAACCCGTTAGCTCTGCGTCTGGGTCGATTGTATCTGCAGCTAATGTCATCAATAAAAACTCCAAACGTGAAGAAGCCGGGGCGTCTTTAAAGTGACCCCTTCATTAGATTTGAGAGGGTACCTTTTATTTTGCTGCAGTGTACAATAAGAGAGAGGATTACCTGTTTGGTCGGGTCGTCCCAGATGGGTCTGAAGGCGCTCTTCGGATGCAGAGGAGGAGACCCCTTCCTGACGGAGACCAGCCTCTTGTTGTGGACGGGCCCCGGCGCCGTCCCGTCTGAGTTCAGGGCTGTGGGGTTTCTGAGCGGAGGGTGAGGGGTGAGTCTGGGGATCTGCCACCTCAGACACACCGTCCTCTCTTGGGGCTTCAGTAAAACCGGCACCTGACTGTCCTCCTCCTCCTCTTCCTCTGCGCTCGGACTGTCCCCGTCCCGCCGCAGCGTCCCGTCGGGGCTGCAGGACGTCACCGAGGAGTAGTCAAAGGTGTCGTCCGTGTCCCCGTCGTGCAGGTCCGCGTGGGGGCCCTCGTCGTTGGTGCCCCTCGTCGTGTGGTGGCTGTAGGTGCCCTGCCCCGAGTCGCTGGTCTCGGCCCAGCAGTGAGGGTCGGGGGTCAACAGGGAGCAGTGGGCGCACTCTCGGGACGGCTCCTGGAGGACGGCCCCCTTCCTCCGGACGGGACTGCAGGACAAACACTCCACACGCATCGAGGGACAGGGCCCGAACCCGTTCGAGAGGCACAGGTCCTCTCTGAGAAACACAAGTATTTACACCCTTCACTTTAAAATAAACTCCAAATAAAACGTTTAATTTACAAAGGTTTTAGGTTTTAGTTGGATTTGAACCAGTTTTATTTCTGTAGTTCTTGTTATAAACAGGTTTTGGACAAAATTTTGTTGGATGTAAACAGGTTTTATTTGGACATGAATTCACTTTTTTAAAGTTTAACTTTAAGTTTTAGTTGGTTTTAAGCAGGTTTTAAATGGACTATATAGGTTTTTGATGGTTTTGAACAAGTTTTAGTTGGAGTTAACCAAGTTTTAAATGGATTTGAACTGGTTTTAGTCACATTTAAACAGTTTTTAGTTGGTTTCTTATAGGTTTTAGATGGATTTGAACTGGTTTTAGTCAGATTTAAACAGGCTACAGTTGGATTTGAACAGGTTTAACACTGATTTCACAAAATGATGCATAAAAATTGGGAAATTAATGTTTAAAACAAACTGATGTGATAAAGACTGGAGATTAAACCTTACATTGAAACAAATTTAAGTCAAATTTAAAAAAAGCTACTCAAATGTCAGTCATTGGCCCCTGAAAACATTCTTATTTATTATCACGGCCCCTCACCACCTCACGTCCAAACAACACAAATGGACCCCAGCCCCAGATTTTAAAGGATAAGCAGGAACAGAGGCTTTTTTGCGTTTGTCCAGCAGAGGGCAGCCTCACCTCTGAGTGGAAGTCTTGTTTTCCTCTTGGCTTTGAACAGTCCTGGGACAACAGCTCACAGGGGGTCCACCACAGGCCCCTGTCTCAGGACAACTGCTGCTGAAGGAAAATAAAATGGAAATTTAAAGTTTGTGGAGGAAAACAATCATCTTCTCTGAGTTTGTTTTCATTTTAGGACTAAACCCAAGTCTAAACCAGGACACAACACAAGACAAGGGGCGAAGATTAGCTTTTCTAAAATAATCTAAAGACCACTCTGACCTGGCTCCCTCCTCTTCCTCCCATCGGACGTCCTGCTGGAGGATCTGGTGACAGCGGGACAGGACGGTCCTCAGCGCCTGCTCGGAGCCGAGGAGGAGGCTGCAGTCGGGATGGTCTTTACCGGTCCACTGCAACAGGCTCTGGACCAGACAATATAACAGATATTAAACAATCTTGAGTTTAGCCGTTTTCCCTGCCCCAAATATAATTTTATAAAGTGAAACAACCTACCCCTCTTGAGCCTTTTATTTTTTCCCGCAAACCCCCCTTTTCTTTCCCCCCCCCCCCCCTTTTCCCTTTTTTTTTTTCCCCCCCCCTCTTTTTTTTTTTTTTTTTTCCCCCCCCCCCCCCCCCCCCCCCCCGGTTTCCTTCCCCCCTGGGGGTTTTTTTTTTTTTTTTTTTTTTTTTTTTTTTTTCTCCCCCCCCCCGGTCCTTTTTTTTTGTCCCCCCCCCCCCAACCCCCCCCCCCCCCCCCCCCCCCCCCCCCCCCCCCCCCCCCCCCCCCCTTTCTTCCCCCCCCCCCCCCCCCCCCCCCCCCCCCCCCCCCCCCCCCCCCCCCCCCCCCCCCCCCCCCCCCCCCCCCCCCCCCCCCCCCCCCCCCCCCCCCCCCCCCCCCCCCCCCCCCCCCCCCCCCCCCCCCCCCCCCCCCCCCCCCCCCCCCCCCCCCCCCCCCCCCCCCCGCAAACAAAGACACTTTAACCACTAAAACTGGAATTTAAGAGGTTAAATATTCAAAAAATTCATACATTTTTGTTAGTTAATAATGACATACATTAAAAAAGGTACAAATATGTTCATAATATTTCTATGGCATCTATGGCAAGAGCATTTTTTTGTGTCCAGTGGAATGAGGTGGAGCCCAAACTAACCCTGAGGTTTAATAATGTAAGTGTTGGATGTAGTGTATTCTCTAAATGTCAGAGTCTTCCACCTGTTTTCTCGTGTCTCACCTGAATGTGGCTTAAATAACTGTGAATCCTTGAAACTGGAGCCAGCAGCAGCGACAACAGCTTCATCTCTTCTCGTTCCAAATGTCCACTCTAAAAAAGAAACAAATACCCCTTAAATCATCTTCACTAAAACAGACCGAAGCTTTAATCAGAATCAGATCAGACCTGCTTCGGTTTGAGACTCTTCTCTGTTTGGTTGAGTCGGTTAAACTCCAGAGAAAGGAACGAGGCCAGAGTCGTGGTGTAACCCAGATACATGTCTGAGAACGACGTCTGAAAGAAAACACATATAAAACCTGAGCATAAAAGGCCTGTGTGTTGAGAGAAAGACTAAAAATTCACTTGACAAACTTTTAAATCCTTCATTTGAATCATTATCTAATTATAATCACTTTTGTTGACAGCATTGAGCAGAAAACATACAGACATTTTCAATAAATCAATAAATAACAGAGTCACACTTTAATATGAAACCAAATGCACAGTTAATAAATAAATAGCATTTTCCCTAAACATTTATTATCTGACAAATTGTCTTGGGTGCACTTCCAACTGAACTCTGGTAAAGTTTTCCTATTTTGGGGGCTTTTTTTTGCTTTATTAATCCCCCTTGGGGCAATTAATTTGTGCAGCAAACAACAAATAGGCACAATAGCATATAACATGAAACACACACTGATGTAATAAAATAAATATATGAAATGTGTCTGGAACAAAAAGATGAATAAAACTCAATTAAAAAGAGACTACTGAGAATTTAACAGATGAATAGCTGTTGGAATAAAAGACTTTGATACAGATTTGTTTTATAATCTGGTAAAACATAGCGACGTCCTGAAGGCAACAAAGAAAATTCACATTTTAGGACAACTTCTGTTATTTTAGAACAGATTTGAACTATATTATTATTAAGACTGTTCTTGTCTTTGAGAGTAAGGCTGTTATGGTGTGTCTTTTAGTGTTGAATAACTGGACTAAAAACAGCACTGTGCCAAGATGCTAAGGTAAACTTATGTGAAATTGTGTTTTTTATTCATAGGGAACAGAAGATATGCAGAAAACAAAGGAAAAACACTACCAGGCGATACTACACATTAACTAAATAAGGATAAACTGGCCTAAAAAAAGTAAATAAACAAGTAAAGAAGAAAATATAGAGGAAAAATAAAGTGAGTTTACATCGTTTTGTCCGATGAGCTGCACGAGGATGTCTCCGACCAGAGATTTCCAGTGTTCGGCCGAGAGTCGCTCCTGGAGAGTGTTTCTGAACAGAAGGTGTCTCTGTAAAAGCTGCTCCACGAACTTCAGGTACGTCTGACTGCAACACAACACAAACACGTGAAAATGAAAATGAAAAAAGGCCCCTGTTTATCGGAAAGTTTCATCATATTGTCCACTGTCTTTGCCTTTCAACATCACAACAAGAACAAACCAGAATCAGGGAGAAAAAGATATTTAAATGACTGAAAAAGACAAGAAAAATATATAAAAAAAAGAGTGCACCAGACATAAAAAAACCAATTATATTTCCATAAAACCCAATGAGACCAAACCAGTTTCAATTTGGAAGGTATTCAAAAGTAAAAGGATTTCATATTATTAGCTTATGATAATGTGGAGTTCTATGTTAAATAAAAAGTTCTGTTTGACCCACTCTGTCAGATTTCCACTAAAGAGAAGTAAAGGCACCTTATTATTTAGTGCCTGGAACCCCTTAAATATTAGCCTGGTCTTTCATCCTGATTCTTTTTCTGTTCCGTACAAAGAAAAAGTCTGGTTCCTCTTGGTCTGAATTTGATTTCCAGGAGGCAAGACAAATGGAGGCAGATTAAACCGATCAGAAAACGAACGAATGTGACAATGAGATAACGAGAATAGTTTCACTTCTTTATGAGTCATTGCATAAATAATTGTTTCTACTGTAGGTTATGAGTTAATTATAAAGTTAAATGTGTCAGATAATGAACTGAAACACTGAACGGACACATTTTTCTTTTAAGTTCTGGGTATATTTTAGATCAGTGTTTCCCAAACTTTTGCATACTTCAAAACAGAAAAAGGACTTTAAGTTTCTTGCAGTTTTTCAGCTTTGTTCCATTTTTTGGGTAATTTTTAAATCATTTTGGTCATGTTTAGGGTTGTTATGTTGCTATTATTTTCACTCATTTTAAGTTTGGTAGGTATTTTTATTTTTAATGTTTTATCTAATTTAGCTTTAGAGTAATCCGTATGAATAGACTTTGAACTGTAGTAAACTTAATCGAGCCCAAGTTGAGGTGCTTATATGGTTTTTAAAGCGTCCTAACATAATATAATTAAATAAACATGATAATTTTAAAACAGTGTAGGACTTACTATGGCTCAAGTTCCATCTGATGAGCAGGAGGCGTCCTGTATTTGTCGTACAACTGGTTTAAAGTGGACACGTATTCCCATTCAGAGTGGAGCAGCTGCATGGCCACCTGATGACGAGCGTCTAGAGAAAAAAAAAACACAATTAATCAAAAAAAGAAGCCATTTTTCCTGTAGTTTTTTGTCTGTATTAAATATGAGTTGTTTTTTTACCTGTGCCTTCGCTGAGTCCAGCCTTGAGGCCCTGCAGGAAACAGTGCAGCAGCAGTTTTCCTCGAGACAAACCCGAAGCAGACGAACACTGGCACTGACTCCTGAGCGGCTCCGAGGGGTCGCTGCTGCGGGACGGGACAGATGGGAACACGTCTGTCAGCTCTGCACCGTATTACACACTGCTTTTGTACATATTCAACACTCATTTACTACTTTACAGCTGAGAAATGTCGTATATTTTGCGTTATTAACTGAGAATACCTCACGTAATTGGGTTAATTTCATTCATTAGTCTTTAAAGTGAGTTTGAACCTACTCTCTGGGTTTGGAGGAGTTGGTGGTCTTAGTTTCAGGCTGAGGTCTGGGTCTGTTGCTGTAGAGCTGTAAGATCTGACAGCGCACAACACTCAGCTCCTCCTGAAACAACACAAGAGAGGATTAACTTCACAATTACTTTTAAAGACAGAGAATAACCAAAACCAGGAAGTACAACCACATTACTACAAGAGTTTCCAAAAGCACAATGAAAGATAAACCTTTCATTTTCAAAGCTCCAGCTCATGTTAAAAACTCTCTACATTTAACGTTAGACTTATTACTTTCCTTTTTGACTTTCCTCTAGCTTCCTGTCACTCAGAGTAGAGCTGCTCGATTATGGAAAAAATCATAATCACAGTTATTTTGGTCATTATTGAAATCACAATTATTTTACACAATTACTCACTGACTTTGAAAATATGTTGGATTTATTGAACAAAACAGTGACTTAAAATAAATAATATATTCAAACTTATAAATAAACAGCTTAAAAAATAAACAGAAATAATAATTAAGATAAATAAGATCAACAATGTACTTCAACAAGTAATAAATAATTGTTTTTTTTCGATTATATGTGATCGTTAGGAGCCAAAATTGACAATTCGATTCTAACCTGCACTTTCATCTTTTAATTATTTTACTTTTGTTTTTTACTTTTCTTATTCTGAATCTTGTCTGTGTGTTTTAAATTTGTCTTTTATTTCTGCAAAGCACTTACAATTATCAAGTCAAAGAATGGTCCTGTATAAATTAAACTGCCTTCATACTTCTTTCATTTTAGGTGTAATTACTGAGCTTCGGTTTCATTTGAAGGATTTTCAGATTTACATCACATTAGTCTGACCTTCAGAGCCTCCACCAGCGTCTCCATTCGTTGTGCTTTCTTGTGGCAGCTCTTACGGTTTTCCTCCAGCTCTTCTCTGAGGAAAGTGTCTCCGAGTTGGATCTGACTGAGCTCCATTAAAGCAGAGCTGAAGCCCGTCTTTAGCTCCGACACCATGCTCTGCAGCTGAAACACACACACACATATCACTGTCACATTCATCAGAAACGCATTTATTTAAATCAAAACGACTGAACTGTAACTTAAAATGGGTTAAATACGGTGTCTGTCTCTTTAAGAAACGGAGCTGTTGAGGGAAAAAGGAGGAATACCTTTGAGATTTCAGAGACGAGCTCGTTCTCTTGAGGCTTCATGACCTGCTCAAGCAAAAACACAAACACAACGCTGTTAGCAAACACAATTAATGAACACATAGCAACGCAAAAACACATTAACCTGAATTATAGCCGCCATTTCAATCATTTTAAAAGTTTAAGAGGAAAAGGATTTTTGGCACTAGTTTTTAAAGGATTTGATTTTTGCTACAAAGATAAATAAAATCTGTAAAAATCCACCCAAAAAACGGTTCAAATTCAACTAAAAGCTGTTGAAATCCAACTAAAATCTGTTCAAATCTGACTAAAACCTGTTCAAATTCAACTATAATGTGTTGAAATCCAACTAAAATCTGTTCAAATTCAACTACAACCTGTTCAAATTCAACTAAAACCTGTTCAAATCTGACCACAACCTGTTCAAATTCAACTAAAACCTGTTCAAATCTGAAATAAATTAAATAAAAAATATAAAATTAATAATTTAACTAAAATCTGTTCAAATCTGACTACAACCTGTTCAAATTCAACTAAAACCTTTTGAAATCCAACTAAAACCTGTTCAAATCTGACTAAAACTTGTTCAAATCCAACCACAGTTTCCATGAAACGAGGAAATTAATGTTTAAAGATAACTTTTGTAAGACCTCACATTCAAATTTTAATAAAAGCTTCCAAATGTCACCATCTCCAGCCCCTGAAAGGATTCTTATTAACTTTCTTGGCCTCTTACCACTTTGAGTTTGACACTGCTCTAAACGCTTTTGTAAAACGCTGTAACTCTCAGATTTCAGATATAATAAACAAAAGGCACAAAGCACAGGTGACCTCCCAGAAATGTGACGCCTTTTTAAAAAACAACGCTCAAAAAGTTTACAAAACATGAGCCAAGACAATAGTTTTACTCTAGAATGAATCTGCAGTAACTTAACAGAATTATTATGTGAAATAATCAACACAACTGCTCTGTGTAAATATTATATAATGTAATGTTTGTTCATACGTATTTGTGATGACATTAGCCCACTTCCTCACAGAGAACTTTGAATGTGTCTTATTTTATCTTTATATTAGAGTAACTATATTTCCAAACCTCAAAACTGGGACACTCGACCTTTTTCTGTAAAGTCATGCAGTTCTTAAACAGATAAAATATATTTGGGTGTTTCTCCAACTACGGTGATATTTGAGGGGTAACAATTTTGAAAATCTAACAATTTATTTTGTAATATGTGATGCTATGTTGAGTTTGTGATGGTTGATGAGCTTAATGTATTCAATAAAGTCTATTTTTTTGCCATGTTTTCCCAAAGACAACTTTTTTTTGTAATCAATTTAAAAAAAAATTTCAGTTCTATAAAACAATGTTGACAAAATCTGCAGAATTTTGAAAACTATTTAGTTTTATTTGGTATTGTGTCGTTATTTCTGATTTTAATTTAAAAATGATGTGATGGAAATGACATTGTAATGACAAATTACAAATTATTCTAATAAAGCTAAATTAAATAAAGGAAGAAATAAGAAATAAGTTCAATAAAATGTATTTTTATGAATAAATTAACATAAAATCACAACATGTCATTAGAGAATGTGATAGAAATGACTTATATATCTCCAAAAACACTCAGATTAAAGTAAATTAAGTATATTATTGGTTAAACAGGGGTTAAACACTTCAGGTGGGACTATTTGTGGGGAGCCATGAAATACAGACATTTGGTCACTTTGGTTATTTTATTCTTTTAACTATAAAGCTTACTGTTCATATTTGGAGTAGCCCTATAATCTGATAAAATAGTGGTGTGTGTGCAGTGTGTGTCCTCTTTGTGAGCTGCTGGTACGTACTCTTCTCAGATGTGGGCCCTGCCAGTGGCCCCTCTGTGAAGGAAGTACAGACCGAAGCCAAACCTGCAGGAATCACTGCCCTGAGCCAAGATCCTCCTTCAGCGTCTGCGACAAAAGGACGGATCAGAAACATGGATGAGACACAATACTACAAAGAAATACTGTCAATAACACTGTAACGGAGCTGGTCACAGATTAGGTACATTCAATAAGACAAAGTGTGTTTAAGGACAGTCTCATATGTAGACTGTAGTTTGCTGTAAGTTTAAAACATGATTTATTTTGACAAAGTGTTAAAGTGTTGGTTGTTTTTAGCCTAATACCAAAAACAAAGTAAAATAGTGAGAAAATATATGAAGTTACCACAATTCAAATGCTTGGAAAATCTTGAATGGACACTGAGACCTTGAAAATGTGCCTTTAAAATGAAATTATGGTTTAGTACAGTTTTTAAATCCACCCTTTGTTCATCTTTACTTAAACTTATTCGAAATCTATCGACCTTCACAATCCTCGGAAGAAATGTGTGGCCAAAAACTCACCTTAGTTACGCCTCTGCGGTCAATTTGTTCCTTGTTGCGTTTAAAAACATGATAAAAATCCACAAATCTTTCAAAAGTCCACTTTGTCCTGTTTTGAGATTAAACCAAAAGTCCTTCATCTTTGGATTTAAAGAAATGAAAAGCTGGTCTAGCGTTTCAGGCTCGTGCTGCTCTGCTCCTGCTCCTCGTGCATGACGCTCTCTGCGTGAACTGCACGAGCTGCTCTCGAGTAAAGAGGAAAAGGACGAGAACAGCCCGACCTCTGCTGAGAGTCTGTTACCAGGTGTGGGGTCATATATGGAAGCAAAAATATTAAAATAAAATAAAAATACTTAAAAAAAATTTAATAATACAGAAACGGGAAGTTACTAATACATTTTCATTTAATAAACAGTAAAGGTTAAAAGCAATATCAATGCTTAGTTATGGAACTGGTTTCCAGCTGATTCCTTTGGGAGAAACTGCACAGCAACAGAACAAGGACAAAATCCCAACACCCAGGCAATAAAACATCAAAAACATCCACACAAAGAGAAGACTTTACAAAGACCACGAGTGTCGAGCAAAAAAAGAAGCAAAAAGCAAAAAGAAAACTTGTAGAAAAGATTAGACTCTTTATTTTTATGTATTGTATTCATTACAAATATATTACCCAAGCCTATTAGTTTCATATGTAAATACAAAACCTGTATCTTAGCCTTATTATGAATTATGGTAAATACTCGCATATATTTGATCAAATGTCCATGTTATGAGTTACTAAGCTATTTATGTGTTTTCTAAGTTGATCAAAAAAAGTTGGTCATTTGGTATATTTTTAACACTGGTTCAAAATAAAACATATTAAGTTCCCACCGAGCCACATAAATACCTATAAAGTTATAAGCAAATAGTATTTTTTGTAAATCTGTTTTTTAGCGTCAGTGATGGTTGGCTGAGTTACGTAAGTACGTACATGTCTGACGCACAGCTCACGCCCCTTACGTTTTAATGTGGGCGTGTTCAAATGAAATACTCAAATCTGATTGGCTGTTGGGTTTAAAGCGTTTTCAAATGTAGCAGCAGCTGACGGAGCTGTCAAAACAGTCAGGAGCAGACAGACTGGTGAGAAAACACTGCTGTCACTGCTTTTTAATGATTATTATGTTAATTACCAAAGTATGTTTATTTTTACAACATTGCCAGATATTTCATGTATTTTAATTTACGGGTGATATGTGCATTTGTGTCTTTTTCGCTTCGAGGTGGCTGATAAACTGCCTCGCTAGCATTAGCAGTTAGCACATGTGGATAGCGATAGTTTGTAAGACTATACAGCTCTTTTTACTGGTATTTTTTGGTTAAAAAAACATTTTGTTGATTTACACTGTTTATTCTTGTAATTTAGATTCACTGTAGCAGACAGAAAAAGAGCCATGTTCGGAGTTTAAAGTTTCATGTTTATGCTCATTTAAAGGACCATCGTTGAGCTCCTGTTTTACGAAATTATTTATGACACAACTAATGTACCAGCTAATTTACTATCCCAAAACTATAATTAGACGCGTATACTATTCACTTTGTAAAAAAAAGTTCATTGAACATTTAGTTTTTACTTTTTTTCATGTAGTCTTTTTGTTTATGCAGCTTCATTCACCCACACTGTGGTAATTGAATGAGTTTGGAAACTAGCATTAATAATATATATGATAGAGACTTCAACAAACACAGAGATCCAGATGTTTGCCTGATTCAAAATGGGGATCGGGAATTATTTCACTTATTCCTTGAAAGATTTCTTCATTTTGCTACAAGACATTTTACAGTAAACTGAGCTAAATCATGTGACTGCCTGGGGAGAGGGTCTGGACCTGTGTGACAGGTGGACCTCCCCCACATTTAACGCTGAGTCACCAATTCAGATGTGTTATAAACTGTATGTACCTGTAACACAAGATAAATACAACTTTTCCTTAGATTACAGATAAAATAAATAGAACTGAAGCTTATATACTTTACAATGCAACAGTACATTTACAGTTTAGTCAAAACATATTATGAGATTAAGTCTCCCATCAACTCAACATAGTTTTTTTGTTTGTTTTTCTCAACAGGAGCCATGAGAACAAATGAGTTTGATTCTTCATCAGAGGAGGATGAGGTCGCAGAGGAAGAACTCACTCCTTTCCACATTTCCTGGTGAGACACATTCAAATTTAATATTTTAATGTCACTAAAGTTGCTGCTAAGTTTTCTTAAAATCCCATAACCTTTTGACAAAACAAAAATCAAGGGCTTGTGTTGTATATTAAGTTGTATTTGTATTGTCCTTTTTTATGATGACTTCAGGGAATGTTTAAAGTATGAAAAATAGTTTTGGTGTATTTTGTACTTTCAGTATAAAAGTTGGCCACATTTATGTCCAAGCCTTAAAACAAACATCAGATAGGTTTACTGCCTTACATCTAATTATTAATTGTTCATATCTGTGAAGTGAATGCTCTGTTATTTCTCTCCAGGCTTCCTCTGTCGATTGTGGGCAGCTCACAGTTTCTGGGGATATGTGCTTTACCAGGTCTGTGGTTGTTTATCTTTTTCTATATTCTATATCAGATTTATTACAAAGTTATCCTAAAATGAAGCCTTTTTCCCCTCTGTATTTTTCCTTCAGGCTGCAAATACAAAGAGATTCGCAGAAATTTACAGAGAGACATTGGTAAGTCACGCCCATCTTTGTTTAGTACATGAAATATATAATTGTTAAAATGATAATCTATCCCTTTTTAATTGTTCTGCTACTGTCTTCACTTTTGTACTTAATTTAGTTCAATTAAATTTAGCTGTTCTTTGGGTTTTACATGACAACATATACATTAGCATACAAAACAGTATAAAACACTGCAGTATCCAGCCTTTGTTTATTTGTATTTTAAAGAAAATGTACAAAATCAAATGGATTAAGCTGAGTAAAAGAGATTGGCGACATAGTAATTGAAATTAGCCCAGGTAAGGTGCCAGGTAAATGCACAAAAAGTGTCTTAACAAAAAAAAGAGAATAGAAAAAGACAGACTAGTCCATCTAATATGAAGTAATAAATTTATCAGAGGAATATGTAACAATCAAATTTTCCAGAGTTTGAGACAATTTGAGGTTATTATCTTAGCTCACTGAAGTAATTAAAGAAGTAAAAGCATGAAAATAGATTTAATAGCACATATTAAGACTCTGTGGTGACATTAAGTTTCCTCTCTGTCTGTTTCAGAGGAGCTCCAGACTCAGGGCGTGCAGGACGTGTTTGTTTTCTGCACCAGAGGCGAGCTGAACAAGTACCGCGTCCCGACGCTGCTGGAGGTTTACCAACAGAAGGGCTTCACGGTGCACCACATGCCGTTCCCCGACGGAGACGCCCCGGAGCTCGGACAGTGCTGCCGCATCCTCGAACAGCTCCAGCACAACCTCGACAACAACCGCAGGACCGTCATACAGTGAGTCACGCAACAGACATCAGAGCAGACACAGTTTAGGACTATTTTTATCCTTATACAGAAAAAAAACCAACTGATACAATTCATGATTTCTTTTTACGAAATCCATGTTTTGCTCATCATATCTTTCATATAATTTTCAACATGGCTTTACATGTGTCTGAGAAAACCTGGAAACTTGGAGAGTAGTTTACAGTTTTTAAAATAAAATAAAAATGGTAGAAATCGAAGTTTTTTTTGTTGCTGTAGTTTGAGTTTTGACCCTCTGAGTCTACTGTAGATTGAGTTTTGACCTTCTGAGTCTACTGTAGTTTGAGTTTTGACCCTCTGAGGCTGTTGTAGTTTGAGTTTTGACCCTCTGAGGCTGTTGTAGTTTGAGTTTTGACCCTCTGAGGCTGCTGTAGTTTGAGTTTTTTGACCCTCTGAGGCTGCTGTAGTTCTAGTTTTGACACAGCTTCAGTTGTCTGAGCAGGAGATGTCTGTATGAATTTGATGAATAAAACAGTTTAACTGACTAATTCGTAAATTATATAGCCATTATTGAACAAATGATTTTTTTTTTTCAGTCATTGAGCCTTTACAAAATGAAATGATGACGATTAAAGCTTATGAAACCATCAAAGTCAAAAGAACTACTGCCTAAATCAAAATAAAAACCATGCGAGTGGCACATTAAATATTGTTCAAGAAGTTTTTTGTTGATTTTTCTGCTGTAAATGGAACCTTGTTTAATAATTTTGTCTAAAAATATTGACTTCTCATCAGTCCCTAAGGCTACAGTCACCATTTAAAGTTTTGTCTGTAGGTTTTAACTCATATTTGAATGTAATTTTGTTTGTTTTTCAGCTGTTATGGAGGCTTGGGCCGATCAGGATTAAGTAAGAAAACTTTTATTTACCTTTACCCAACCTGAATCTTTATTTTCTGCTCACACGTTCGTCTCCTGTTGTCGTTGCTCAGTCGCTGCTTGTCTGCTGCTGCAGCTCTCTCTCACGATGACGGCGAACAAAGCCATAGAGATCCTCAGGGAGCACAGAGGAGGAGGCGCCATACAGACTGTAAAGGTGAGCCACACACTTTAGAAGAGCTTTTACACAAATACTGAATGACTTCTGACCTTTAGGCTACTGATTACCTCCTAATATCAGGCTATAGTGGCTATAGTAGCTTGTATTTATGTTTTGTCAAGGGAAAAGACTGTTGCCAATAGCGACCCTAGTCTAGTAATGGTGTGATAGCTTTAAAATGAGAAATTTAAAGGGGTAGCTTCACATTTGGATGAAGTTTGGTTTGATTTAATTCTTTTTTACTTGTTAAATAGGTAATTTATTCCCTACAGTAAATAGTTTTTTGGCTCATTTACACTTTAGGGACAATGACACAGAGGCTAAACCATGTTCTGCTTTAATTGAAGCAAGTGAAATTTTGATTTAAACAATGAACATAACAAAATAAATGCATTGAAAAATAAAACAATACTATTATTTGTTATTTGAAGCCGTTAATATACAGTTTTATCACTTTTTATTTGAAATGTGGCGTAACTGCTGCTAATATTTCACTTACAACCACATTTACTCACATCTGTACTGTGTTTTTTTTTTTTTGCAGCAATATAACTTCCTTCACGAGTTTCGGGACCAGTACTCGTCGTATCAGGAGAGCAGGGACGTCCCGGCGGAGCGCTGTGTGTCCCGGTGATCTCTGCCTCTCTTCACATGATGATGATGATGAAGAAAAAATCTCCAATAATAGTCGACAATAGTATTCTGTGATGACTGCACTTTAAAAAGAATACTTTAATATATTGCTTTTTCATCCTCATTGTGAATGAATTAAAGGCTGGATGAGAGAATGAGTTATAACTGGGTTTTCTATTAAATATCTGTGATAATATGTAAAATGAGAACACAAAAGAGCGCAGCAGTGTGTGGTAAGTTTACAAATCTACACTGAACCTAGTTAACTGTTAATGTTTCAAATAACGAGACACTTAATGTTGGAAATACCTGTGTATTTTGGTAATTGATAAAGTATGGCTGCTCGATTATGGAAAAAAAAAATCAATTATTTTGGTCATTATTCAAATCGTGATTACTCCTTGACTTTGGAAATATGTTGGATTTATTGAACAAAACAGTGAATTCTTTTTAAAATAAATAATATATTCAAACGTTTAAGTAAGTAGCTTAAAAAATAAACAGAAATATTTGTTTGTGACCATTGAAAATTCGATTAATTGCTCAGCCCTATTATGAAGTCATTTTTGCTTTTGTGTTTAATGAAATGTTACGAAAAAGGAATGGAAAAATTATTAGGCAAAAGTGTATGAAGCCTGGAATTTATTCAATTCAAAGTTTTCTGGGAGAAAAGGAGGACACTGGACAGATAAAAATAATTTAAATGCCACTCTTAGTTATCAACACAGTCATTGTGCTTTCATGTTTTTAGCCGTGACTCATGCATTTGTCCTTTTACTGAAGCTTACTCACTTTCCTTCAGGTCTTTCCTTCAGGTCGTCTCAGACTTAAAACAACACAGTCTGCGTTAACATCGGGAGAGGTTTTATTCAGATTCAAACTCAAGTAGTCATTTTATAGATGTGACATGATGGGATCTAAAAACATAAAAATCAAATTGTTACAAACCGTCAACTCTTTCCCTGATAATGAAAAAAAATGGCAATAAATACGCTTTTGGAAATAATGACTTTAACTAAGGAAATAAAAATGCACAGAAGTGAATGTGGTAAAGACAAAGACACTGCGAGGAGTGCTTTCTTGATATTCAGTCGACGATAAAAGATAAAATCACAAACAGAATAAATAAACAGTGGAATATTTGGTGGAAAAAAACAAAGAGCACAAGACAAATGATTTCCAAAAGGTACATTCAACAGTATGGCACATTAGTTTGTTGCAAAAGAAGCTTTGAGTTGTCTCCTAAAGCTGAATAAATGACTTTACTGTTGAGTCTACCTTTAAAACAAATACAAAATACAGGACATTTCTAGGTTTAAACTAGTCAGGATTCACACAAATGGAAAAATATTGCCATTGGTTTTAGTTACAGGGATAAACATGATGAAAAAGTGATGATAAAAAAAAAAAATCTACGGAAAAGAGTTTGCAACATGATGTGACAACCAGACGGATTGTCCCTGTGCAACACGTTTCAGTAAGTGATAAAAAAACTCATGCATTTCAGCCATAAACTGTTCAGAAATAAAAAATCTGTAAAGACCGCCTTCAGACCCGGTGTTAAAATTAAGACGGAGTGATTGAATCTAATGTGGCCAGCTTTAATGCAAAAATGTAATGGGTTAAATGTGTCCAGAAAATTGAAATCTCTGAAGAAGTGAATAGTTCTGGCTCAAACTGAGAGAACTCTTACGTCAAAAGTTCATTTGTAGAAGCAGGACAGCATTGTATTACACTTGTAGATATTATTAGGAGCATTTATCACTAAGGCAGCGATATCCTCAGAGTCTAAAATCACTCACTAGTCTTTTAAAAACTACATTTATATAGTAGTACATGTTTGCTGCTAATAATAGGCTTTTATAATAAACTCTGACACCATTAATAGAGTAATAATAAAGTTTTGTGTGGCCATCCAATGCATTTAGAAGGTGATAATTTTTTTTATTTGGATTTGAACAGGTTTTAAATGGATCTGAACAGGCTTTAGGTTAATATTTGTTCATGAAATCTTAACATGCTACAAAGATGTATATAAATTGCTCAAATCCAAATGAAACCTGTTCAAATCCAACCAAAAAACTATTCTAATCCAAATAAAACATGTTTAAATCCATCTAAAATCATAAAAGAGTACATTAATGTTACAGATAGCTTTTGTAAAACTCAAATGAAGATGAAACCTCACATTCAAAATTTAATAAAAGCTTCCAAAGTGTCACAATCTTCGGCGGCTGAAAGGTTTCTTATTTACTGCTCTAACAAGAAAATCGCTCTGTTCTCCTCAAACTAACTCACAAAGTAGTACATGGTTTAATTTACCATTAGAATATAGCTGTGTAGAGACTAGGGAGCAGTTTAGAGCACTTTTTTAACCAATTGGAAGCTGTTTTATTTTAGTTTTGGAAGTGGGAATGTGAGTAATGTGGACTTTTAATACAGGTTAAACTGGCCACATGCTTCTGGACTAAAACACCAGGTCTGAAGGGGGCCCGAGACGTATGTACTGTATCTATCGGTGAAAACAGGAGTCCTGGTTCACGGTGTGGTTCAGTTTAGTGATGTTATGAGCCACAGGGCGTGTATTCAGTCGCTGTCGAAGCCCAGAGTCTAAGAATTCACAGAAAAAAGCTAATGCACTTGAGCACACAGCGTCGAAACTGCACACAGTCGTCCTAACCTAATCTGTAAACACTCAAAGGTTTGGGAAACAAAAACAGCTTTATTTAAATCCCAAGCATAAAAATCACCACATCATTAAAATAAAAAAAAACTTGTCCATCGAGACTTGTCCTTATTTTCTGTAAAATTTAACTAGAGTGCTATGAGAGGAGCGCTGCGACCGGGATTTTCTCCTAAAACTGCCTAAATGTAAATCCGAAATGACGCTCTGAGCTGTGTGTGTTTGTTTAGAGTTCGTTCGGTGGTCGTCCTCAGCAGTGTCCAGAGTCCAGCACTGACTCCAGAGCAGTGTCTGGACGTCGGCTAAACGTGCAGGTCCTTCATCGTCGTCCTTTAGGAGCTCACCAGCACGTAGATCATTCTGTCACGACGAGAGACAGGAGTTAGCAAAAAACTAAAGTCATTTGAAGATAAATGCATGCCTTAAAAGAAGATGTGTCTTAGTTAATGTACATTTTCTACACTCAATCCTGATATTTTTTTCTATTATGTCAAATTATTCAACTTTCTACAGTCATTACATTGTTAATAATATTCCAACTTTATCAATCTGAACAAACAAACATGCTTAAAATTCAATTCAAGTTGATTTATGTAAAAAAATCTAAATCACAATTATTTTGGTCATATTTCAAATCACGATTATTTAACACAATTACTCATAGACTTAAATAAATAATATTTTCTGATGCATGAATAAATAGCTTAAAAAAATAAACAGAAATAATAATAAAGATATTATACTTCCACAACCTCATGGAAAACAAGTAAAAACAAGTAATAAATAATTGTTTGGTTTTTTTCAACTTCATAGGTTTTGTGATCATTGGGAGTCAAAATTGTGTGTAATTATTTCTCATAAAAACTATCGTTACTAGTGATTTTATAAAGATGTTTCTAGTCGTGCAACTGTCCAAACACTTGCTATTTTGTGAATTTGAATTTTGAGTTTAAGGGTCTAGACTGATGTATTTAAAGCTGTTTAAAACTCTCTACCGCCACGTTTTACTGCGTTTAAAGAAGTCTAAAAGCAGGCCACAGCGTTACGACAGACATTCTCGTACCCGTAGAGATAGTAGAAGAACGACAGGAGGTAGAAAGCCAGTTTGCACCAGCCCTCTTTTTGACAGTACGCCAGGATGTCAGCGTTCATGATGGTCGTGGGGTCGTAGAGTCCCGGACAGCTCATCACGGGCCGGCTCATGTACCTGCAGCACACAGAACCACAGTTTGGTCCCAAATCTAACCGCGTTTGCAGAAGATTGTCAGTAAAAGTGATCAATAAAGTGCTGTGGACCCACCTCCAGACGTGATACGCCAGCAGAGGTAAGTTCAGACACAGGGTGAGCCACTCGGCCGCACAGAAGAACATCACACAGAAGAAGAAGTGGATGAGATACTCCGGGAGCACCAGCTGTGAACGAGACAGTAATATCAGAATAAAAGAAAAAAGCCTAACAGAGTCTTCCCATTTGCCTTGTTTTTTGATTTACTGCATAGTTATGAAAGATGTAACGGTGTGAATGAGGGATGCACGTAGAAATGCTTTGTGTAATGTTAAAACTCACTCGACAGATGTTAGTAAATGCTCCGAGGAAAAGATGACCTTCTATTATGGGTTATTTTAAGACTCTAAAACTGCAGCCGACTCTGGAGACTCTTAGAAAATGAGCCGATGAAGATTGAGATGAGATTAATTTAGCAGCGGCAGACTTTTGTAAAAGGCTTTGTGTGTCTCAAGCTTCGTTCATGTGATCAAAGTCAAGTATTGATGTGAGCAGTGCTTCAGTCCCAAACAGATAAAATATAAAAACAGGGTGAAAAATTAAAGGTCTTGCACCTGAATCGGATTTAGAGACATGACGCATTTTCTCCAAAAACTGAGCCACTTGGACGACCTTTACAGACGTCCCACAGAGAGGCTTCTGCGCTCACCTCATGTCATTTCTTATGTTTAATGTGTGTTTTTACATGCAGCCAAATACAAGTGAATCACTATCAGGGTTCCCATTGTTTTTAGGAAATATTTACAGGACTTTTTCTTGACATCTTGGCATTTTCTCATTTACATATAATTTATAATAGTCCCAGTTTAGTCATCACCTTCAGTTTTCCTGTTGTTCTCTGATTTATTTCAACTTAACCAATAATACGTCTCACTTTGGGAACCCTTTTCCTTTTGTTTAATCATTTTGGTGTGTTTTAGTGTGCTCTCTATACAGCAGCTCTGAGATGAGGTGTTCTTAATTAATTTTCTTAAAAAGTAGAGCTGCTGTTGGGCCTTTTTTACCAGAGCAGTGTTGACAGATCGTATCAAGACTGAATAACAGCTTTAATCCAAGAGCTGTGATAAAACTAAATTCTATCCAACACCGACAGCCAAAACTATTCTATTTTTATTAATAAAAAACATGCCATAACCTACAGCATTATGTCTGTTGAATTTAATCACAAAACAAAAAGTGGATGGAGTAACATACAAACAGATTATTTTTCATCTTCTTCTTGTGATTGTATTGATTGCATTTTTCCTTTTTTTTTTTTTTTTTTTTTTTTTTTTTTTTTTTTTTTTCTTTTTTTTTTTTTTTTTTGTATTGTACTGTTGTGTTTTATCTTTTATTTATTTTACTGCTTTATAAATAAAGTTGGTATCGGTAAATAAAAAAGTGAACTCAAAACATGCTAAAAATGTGTTAGTATTTTAAAAAAAAAGCTAATTGAGTGGGCACCAAAACAATCATGATTCACACGACTGATAAACTGCTCTTAAAATGTCAGTGTTTTTATGCTTGGAACTCTGCAAATAAATAATATCATAAATAAATAATGGTAAATAAATAATGATGAAAACTTAACTTACAAAACAAGTGCAAGTGGATTTAATTTTTCACCCTGTTTGTACATCATGCATTAATACATTTACAAAAACTGTTATCTTCCTTAAAAGAGACACTTTACATTGACATTTTGTGCATCAAGGCTTCAAATCTTCTTACAAACAAACTGGGTGACACCGGAGAAGATCCATGCTGTGAGCACTAGCGCCGTTAATGCAGCAGCAGCCGACGCAGGGTTGACACTGAGGGGTTTTAAAGTGGTGCAGGTTTGAACGAGAGGCAGATGGAGGCACCACAAGGAAGCCATGCATCGAAAAAAGAGCAGAGGGCAAACGAACGGGGGCGACCCACAGCCCACAGATGGAAAAGTGAGGGGTTTGGGAACACTGGGAAAATCCTGCACTGTGCTGCCAAATACAAAACAACTCGAGATAAATACAAATCTGAAAAAGTAAGCTGTGGATTTTTGTTGAAATTAACCAGCCATAGAGCAATAATATAGTCTGGATGTGATTTTTTTAACTAAACTTGCTCCTCCTACTACAGAGATCAGCGGCCAATCAGTGCTCGCCAAATAATGCTGATCTGGAGAGAGTTGGGATTCTGCAGCCATCTGTTCAAAACCACAGGTGACAAAAAGAATTAGAGCCAACAATGAGCTCATTTACAGCCAGGTCCTCACTAATTATTAAACCTAAATGCAGCCTTTAAAGAATTAGCATATGAAATAATAATCTGCTCAATTTCAAATAATATGCAAAGAAACTAGAATGAGTAGTGTAATTCTTGCCAAGTAATAAAGCTGTTCTATCACAATTAGTATTTCAATTAAAGTGATATAATTATGGGTTATTTCTGAAGTAGGATTGTCTGTGTTACTTAATAGATTTATTTGTGTGGAGGGAGGAGGCTCAGAGAAGCAGCCTATTGTGTAAACAGGAAGTAATTTGACCCTGAACAAATTAATATCCATTAATTGCCATGGAGCTTTATACAAAACATTATTAAACACTAAGCTGCCCTTTATTTTTGGTACTGCGGATGCAAAAACTGATTGCATTACTTTCTACAATAAGTTGGAGTTTTAAAAAATTTACAAATTTATCAAAATGTGGGAAAACTGGGGCACAGGTGTCAGGTGTCTAATCTAGAACTCAACCTCAGGGTTAACTCTTAAGATGACTGCTGATAGAAAAACTACTTTTTATTTTCCGTTTTGTCATTCTGTCATTTTTTGTTTGTTTGTTTTTGTTTGTCAAAGTTAAATCAATCAGGTTTAGGACTTTCTATATACTACCTACTCAAGTCTCATACTGTTGACATTATATTTCTCCCACAACAACAACAACAACAACAACAGAAATATATTTGACATAAATAATCCTAGTAATAAACCAACTGTGGACAAACACCACATACAAAACTACTTCAGTTTTAGTGAAGCCTGTTTTCTTGCTTTGATGGCATTACTGGGAATTGTTTTGGTAGCTATATGCAAACAGAGGGTAGGTTGTAATAAAGATCATGCAAGTTTTGAGCATTTGCAAGTCTTTTCAGTTAACAACTAAACATTAGATAAGCATGCTGCTAACCTATACAATATACTTGCCCAAAAAGAAATTTAAAATGACGTTGCCTGGCTGCCTTTGCTGTCCTAATTATAACTTTGTATTTAGAGGTTAATTAGGGATGTCCTGATACAACTTTTTCAGTATAAGTGCTTAAAGTAAGTGCTTAAATAAAATATTTAT
The DNA here is from genome assembly GCA_036850595.1 of Rhyacichthys aspro. Classification (NCBI taxonomy): domain Eukaryota; kingdom Metazoa; phylum Chordata; class Actinopteri; order Gobiiformes; family Rhyacichthyidae; genus Rhyacichthys; species Rhyacichthys aspro. The sequence continues at coordinate 18,766,932 of CM072169.1, forward strand.
CAACAACACACATATTTCAGAACTAGGGCTGCATTATATTTGGATAAAATGCGATAAGCAATAAATATAGTGACTTTAGTGATAACGATATGTACAGCAATGTTCGTTTCTTACATCTTTTCTCAATGATTTGTTTTGAAGAACGTTTTTTTTAGTACCGTGACACTTTAACTGAGCACCATTTTTGTTTAGTTTACCTTTATTATCTTTATTTATAGTAAAATATATCCAAGTGGGGTTAAATAAAGATACAGGGTAAAGAAAACCCACATACCATATTAGTTAATAAGGTACTATTATGGCAGTATCGGAGGAGGCTTGATGTACTGGCGAATATTAACTACTGGTATTGGTATCTGGACATCCCTTCAAATACTAGTTAATTAGCGGTACCACTTTTCTAATACAGCTGCCCCTATAACTGTGAATAAGTAGGTTGTATGAAAAAACATACTGGTTTCACTGGTTCTAATAAGAAAAAAATGAATCTTTTTCTATAATAAGTAGAGGTTTAAAATGGACTTGTAGCAAGAAAACTCCTCAGGCACAGGTGGCAGGTGTCTAATCCCGAGCTCGACCCCAGTGTTAACTCTGAGATTAGTTAACTGAAAAGACATTTGCAAACACTGCCTCGTGCAAAATGACAAAACTGCAGACTTGAGTTGAACTGAGCGGGCATTTTAAAGACTGGTACAAACCTTTAAAGCAATTTTGACTCTTTTAATCTTTTTGACCTTTTCAACTGTCTTTTTGCCGTTAACAAAGTGTAAAAAAAAGCAGATCAGGGAAGAACAAAACAAAAGGAGTTAGAGTTTGACAGCTGACAAGATCGGCAAATCAGAACAGGCAGGTTATTTAGCATAACAGTGCAGAGAAATGATCGAAAAAGACAAATAGGCGGAATAAGAAATACTGAAATTAATTTTAGAAGAGCATATCTGCATGCAGTCAAAGAGGCAAGGATAGTGCAGCAGGTATTTGGTGCGACTTACCGGATTTAAAGTGTTACACTGATCTATGGGGTTCTTGTAATCAGTCTTCAGCTCATCAAATGCAATTATCTGAGGAAATAAGATCATTACAATTAAAAGACGGCAGACATAATGGTACACAATTTGCATTAACATACCTTCCATCAAAAAGCATCTACAGCACAAACCCAAATTGCATTATTATTTAAGTAGTGAAACTTCTATTTTACTGTTGGTACATTTTTAAATCTGTCCTTTTATAACTGGTATGTTTTTTTCTTCATCTGCCCTATCTTAATATAGAATAGATATTATTTTGTTGAGCATTGTAGCTGGGAATGTACAGTGTGTCCTTAATTACATTAAAAATAGTGTAAATGGTAGATTATGATCAAAACCAATAATTTGCATTGACATAAATTAAACAGAACAGTGGCTGTGCTTATATTACTGTATTGTTTTATGTAACCCGGAAATAAAACTGCCTTAATTGAAGCTGTGGACTTTAAAGTATTAGTGGTAGACTTTTGAACATTGTTACATCACTTGTTAATTACACAATAATCTGACATGTTGGAAGGTGTTGATTGAGAAAGCGACTGACAGCAGCGTAACGGTTACGGCTAGCTGTTAGCATGCTGAGCTAAATAGCAGCTAACCAGTTACTACACAACCAACCAGTTGACAGACCTGACAAAGCTATATGGACAGATATTATGATTAAACGGTTAATAAAACAGTGAATGTTTACATAGATTAACCAAAGCGTTGTGTTTATACGGGTTTTTTGTATCGTTTTCAGTGCTGTTGTTTAGCATGTGGCTAACGGCTGGGTGTGTGCCATTCATTGAAGCTACAAAATACGTTGCTGTGTATCACTGAGCACGCGCCCGTTCTAGAACCCACTTCTACCGTTTTAACGGACGTTACCAAGAACAACCGTTGCTAATGTGCAGCTTAGCAACAGAGCGACCCCGGCCTGTTTTACCGGTGGATCTTTACAACCACCGCCACCTTCTCATTGACTGCCACTGGTGTCTTTAATCTGGCTGGACACTGAGCTTATATAACTATTTACTTACATGCCAAATAGCGAAGAAGATAAGCGCCGCCGTGAGCAGCAGAGCGAGCATATAACAAAAGGCCGCGAATGTGAACGCCATCTTTTCTCCGGTTGTCGGTTTCTGGCTCCGTCTGAGCGGATGATGCAGGCAGCCTCGCGACTGATTTGAGATTTGTCGCTTATGTCTTCTTCTTCATTCGGGGTTTAGCTCGCTGGGGTCCTTGTTGTGACTTTACTGCCATCTTCTGGGCCATTTTTCATCCACAAAACACCAATTTATCAAAATGTACTTATTTAATTCAAGTTATGAAAGGCATAGCGTTAATGGCCTATGCACTGTTTTTATCCTGTTATGGTCATATTTCCAGATCTCCAAACTGGGACACTAACATTTTCTTTTCACAAACCCACTGGCAGATGTGTAGGGAAATGTGTTTTCAGTTTAAAACAATGGTTATTTCAATGAATTATATCAACAAATTTAGAGCTGTAATTGTGTATTTGAACATAGGCAACAAAAAAAACAAAAACAAAACATGACCTTTTCAGACTAAAACCCAAGCACCTTATAGGCACATGTTCTTAATGAAGCTACAGCATCAGGTTGAATAAAAGCTGTAAAAAACAAAACACGAAAGGCCAAATAAATTATAGTAAACAGTAAGTCTATGGAAAATTGTTCTAAAGTTTGTTGCAATGATTGGTGTTTGTTAAAATGGGGACAATAGAGACATGGTCTGTTCAAAACTTGGGACACAGACTAAACCATGCACTGCAGTAATTAGGAATTAAATAAAAACTACATGATGGAACATACACTTGGACAATATAAATAACCAGTCTGCAGACAACAGCTTAAACATCACTGTCATTTTATTTGGACAACAGGGACAAGAGACACTGTAGAAAGTATGGAGAAAGTACAAATAACTTCCACTGATGCCATATGACAGTTGATTACACATCTTTTCGGAGTATTAAAAAGGAATGAAAACAGCCACTTTTACTGGATAGGACACCCAAAGCAGAACAATAGGTACATTTGCAGGTTAGAGAAAAAGGCCAAGAATACAACAGGTTCACTACAGTAGGAAGGAAACGCTTTTAAATCCACAGGACATAAAACCCCATAAAACCGAATATAACATCGTACTGTGAGCTTAGTTTTGTAAATATCACATCCCTTTACAATAAGAAAAACATGGTATGCCTTGAAAAAAAGTGCAACTGAGACAAGATGTTGCCAGTTTAGAAGTTTATAAATCGAATCAGTCGATATAAATGAATACGTAAAGCGCTTGCACCTGTGAAGTTATGGAAATAGTACAAAAAGAGCAGCAACTTCTTGTCTGTTAATGCAAACCATTCAGTCGTACATGCATGCACTTCTTCAGTAGCGCTCCACATCTAAGGATTTAAATGTAAAAGTGATTTTTCTTGTCCCATTGTGACAAGTACATTGCACATTCTTCAAATTAACAACCAAAGGTTTTGGAGTTCACCTTATATTTCAAATTGACTTTATTTAAATTGAGTTAGCCTATAATTTCCAAGTCCTGTGGCCTTAAATATAATTCCTATAACTCCTATCTACCTGCTACAGCAGAAAAATACTGGCTCGTTTTGTCTCATTATCAGTAGACGGGAAGTGGTTGAAGTAGTAGATGGGAAGTGGTTGAAGCAGTATGTTGTTGTTTTTTCTGTCCTGAGATGTAAATGATCACTCTCTCAGCAGTGATTAACATTGACTTCTCTGATTGTGCGTACATAACTTTGAGAAAAAACTAAGCAAACATGAATTTTTTTGCAGTTACATGTTGTTAGCAGTATTGCGCTTGATATAAAATGCAAGCTGACATGGACAAAGTGTATTAAAAAAACATTTCCATTTACTTTCATTTTAAACACATTCTCATTTTGGCCTGCTGCATGCTGTCATTTATCTTCCACAGCCTTCTAAAAAATCAAAAGTAGGACAACTATTAAATCCTCAAAGTGGAATTTAAGCACAACATTCATAAACACTAATAACAATAAAGGCTATAATGCACTATAACAGCTAACGATCTCCCTAAAGACACAGTAACTCACTTGGATAGAGTAAACGGTGGATTAAAAAGAGGCCGTAAATGCCACCCTGTTTTAAAACGGAGAGAAGTGTCACTGGAATGTCACGCAGTTTGGAGTTTAGCATTAAAACAAAGACAGTAGAAACTATGACGCACTGTTTCTCTTTTAAACAGAGACCGAAGGATGTCTCGGGAAGATAAAGAGGAGTAAATGTAGAGCGTTTTTAACACCTGGAGGTACAACATATCAGATTTAAGGAGTGTCAAAAGTGTCAAGTCGCTTTGTCCTGTTTGGACTGGAGTGACTGGAGTTTGTTTAGAGATTCATAGGCCCCCTTCAGACCTGGATTTTTAATTGGGTTTCTTTCTCGCTATTGTTACATGTGGACAGTTGGCTCATTGCATTAACTCCTGGTATTTATAGCTGTCCTACTGAACCCATATTAGATTAGCTCTCACTTTTCACTGTACAACTTACTTTTACGTCTTTTCTCAGGTGTTAAATACTTCTGATTGGCTAAACTGCACTTTTCATTTACTTCCACTTCCTTCCAATCAAATTGACACATGATAAAAAGCATTACTTTCACTGTTTCACTGTAAAATGCTTCCTCAGTGATCACATACTGTATCTTGAGCTCACACCCAGTGCTTCATTTTTAAAGCTGGAGGGTCAGGAAACACAGAGAGAGTATTTTGGGGCGTGTTCTAGCAGCACAAAGCAGAAAGAGGAATGTAAATTGCTATGAAGTCAGCATTATAGCTATATTTTATAACTAAATGATTCCCTTTTAACAAACCAATGGGTATAAATCAGAGTTAGTTATTCAAAAACAAAAGAATGAGATCAGATTGGCTCCTACTTTAACAAAATCCTACTGGAAAAAATGGCCCACGAGAGGTGCTGGATCCCGTCAAACAGATCCAATCACTCACTGGATTTCATTGCCAGATCTGAAGGGGACATTGGACCTTAGAGGGAGATTCCAAACTGCTTTTCCAATAATATCCAACAGGGAAACTATTTGAAGACTCTGGACCAATCCTCCTCAATCTGAAAAAAACACACTTTGTCCCAAAACCACCACAATTATTTTGTCCGCTTAGCTTTTTAAAAGAAGTTGTTGGAGCACTGATCGAGGTAGTTTAATGCTAATTGTCTTTTAGCCTTCCATTTAAACACATTAGCCTCCGGTTTCAGGCTAATCTGTCTCTGATAAGTTTGGCTTCTCCCCCAAAGAAAGGGAATCTGTGTTTTACTTTCTAATTGAAATGCCCTTAAATCAGCAGATGTTCTTTAAAATCTAGCTAAGTTTCTTCAAATATTCAGGCAGGATGTGTTCTTATTCCTAAATACATAAGTTATAACTAAACATAAACTAATTTTCATTGTTAAAAAAGGTGTAAACTATGCGAGAAGAAGGAGACACTGGTGTTAGGCTGCATTTGGATTTGTTTGTAAAGACATGTTCGTGAAGAGCGAAGGAGAAATGTTTTCCACTTCACAGAGAAACGGGAGTGTTAGTCGAAGTACAGTCACATACTGGCACATGGAGAGAAAAGCAAACCTGCGTCAAATAGTGTTTTCAGTTTCAGGCGCCCAGATGGTGAAGTTTAAAGAGCGTTGGAGAGAGTACAGGCGGTAAACTCGAGGTTGTTTTAGTTTGATGGCACACTCTAGAGAGGCACGTTTCCATTGGAGCAGGTTGGATCAGTACAGTACACTTTTAGAGGTGTTCCCATTGTCTAAAGAACTACAGAGTGGCCCAAATAAACTAGTTTCTGGTTCCAACAGTGAGGCCCAGTTAGTAAAAAAGTGGAGGTAAACACTGCAGTCTGTTGATTTGACGATAAAGAATCCTCAAAAGGAAATGTTTCTCAAATAAAGCTTATATTACTCTATTGTGATAAACAGCCAAATTACAAGAGAATGCTAAATGTAATGTTAAAACTCAAAGGTAGCATTTAATAGCAACAGCTGTTTCCGGTTTTAGAATGAGATAGTGAAGTTTTACGATTGACTGAACAATAGTGAGGTGAAAATGAGAATCAAAAGAGAAACACAAAATGTTTTCTCAAATTAAGCTTGTGATAAACAGTCATAATCCTACCAAAATGTTTCTTTAACTGATTACTATGCAACTGATTTCCTGCCAAAACTAATTCTTAGTAATATTAAAACCTTTTCACTCAATCTGGAAATAACATGAGTCAGATTCTGCATCACTAAACTTTAGGATTTAATTGCTTCTAGTTATTGGTAACAACTTGTGTACTACTCATTCAACGTCACTGTTAACGCAACACTCCATCCTTCACAACGGAAACACAGACTGACTCACGGTACTGATCCAACAATGGAAACGAGACTCAAAATTCACCAAAGAGGCCTAAAACTGAGCACAAAAAGGACTTCAACACTATTCAAACCAGGTTAAAAAAAAGAGGAGGGAAACATTAACTGTGGTGTGTTCTCATTAATGGAGGACACGACTTGTGCAGATCTGGATGCTCCTCACATCTCAGACGTCCGGAAGCCACGACGATGACCATCTTAACGGAAGAAGCCGAGTTTATTCCTGAGCCACTCCTCTGTCAGGTCCTCGGTGGTTCTGATCTCAAACACCTGAAAAATATTGCAACAGACAGGTTTAATGTCAAATTTAGACTTAAACATAACCTCTGTAGTGGCATTAACGCTGCGTTAAAACAGCCACAATGACCTACAACACTTTTCGTACATGAATGAATCATGAATTGTAATTTGTGTGACTTTGTTTAATAAGAAAAGCTCAATTTATGTCTAAAAACTGTGTGCTTTTGTCCCTTCTGGTTACTATAAAGTTTTATCCACTGCAATCAGAGAAATTACACTCCAATGAATTGAAACCACATATTTATTTTAGCTTAATATTGAACAAAATAATTTATCCAGCATCTATAGACTTCTCCACAGTTTACTAACCTTGGTGAGGCCAACAGTTCGCACTAGTTCATTTTTGCTTCCTGCGTACATCATCTGCTGCTCAGGCCGGCAACCTGCGAGACAAAAACACAGACGTAAGAACAATGTACATACAGTTTACTAAAAACAGGCTGGGTCTACTGTAAGTGAATGCACCACAGCTCCAGCTCTGAATGGACTCCCTCACTGAACAGTTTTAATAAACAATAGGGAGGGGATAATAGTAATATAATTCATGGTCTGATGGTGGTACTGAATGCTCCATCTTTAATTAAAACATTGTGATTGATAAAAGAGGCACATAAGTAAAGTAAACTATCAGCAGAGAGAGACTAAAATCCAAATTAAAGAGTTTTAAAAGGACAGATGCAGTGACAGAGTGTTTTTTAATGACAATGTTTCTTTTCTTTGTTTAACTATAGCCTTAATGCACACCTTTTAAAGTTTTAAGACTGAGCTGTAACATGACAAGAGGCGTTCTTACCGACTGGACTGGAGAAAATAAAACACAGAGGGTAGGAAACTCGTCCGTCGTCATGTTGGTACTTATAGCTGTACACAATAAATGTTTTCTGTGCTAAGGAAAGCTTTTATATTACAGCTTCATAAAGTAAAAGTCAAGCAGATAAGCGCCATACTCTTACAAAATATCAAAATAAACAAGTGGCATCAAAACTAATTCAAAGGATATCTTGGTTGTCTCTCAGGAAGCTCATTCTTCAGTTCATCTGGAGAAATATCCTAAAACAGAACAGATACGAGTGAAATGTATTAGATTACCATCAAACATTAGATTTGAAAGGGGAACCAGAGACTAATAACTGACTTACCTCATGTTCTTCGTCGAGAACAACAAGTTGCTTTTCTTTGTCGATTTTCACTGAGAGTTAAAATACGACAGAGTTAGCAGTGTGATAAAAGTGAAAAAGTTCTATTTTAGCAATACTTCTACAGAACAAAACAACAGCACAATGTGGAGAAATAGTTTGCACCTCACTTTTTGTGGATATTATCTGACTATAGCAGGGTTTGATATGAAGTAAATACAACCTCGGATGAACAACATAAAGCTTATTTCACTGTCTCATTATTTATTCAACAGGAATGAAGCCACAATGAAAAAAAAACATGAAACTTGTATATTATAGCTGTCTTAAGGCCCACTACAGCCTTTCACCTGTTTTTGTTTTTTAGGTCTGGTCATTCTGATGCAGATTGAGCTTTATTCAGTGTGTTTAGGTGCATTTGAGTTTCCCATTTATGAGCTTAGTTCTAGTTGCTATTGCACTGACCAACACGATGTAAAATGTGCACATTTATTTACATTTATGGAGCTATATTTTGATTTTTTTATTGTATTTATCGGGAATGGCTTTATTTTTGGTAGTTTTACAGGTAAAGATCTGGTTAGTACATTAAATAAGCCAAAACCAAATAAACATGTCCTAACACTGGAGCAAAACAAGTAGCAATGTGTGGAGAAAAAAGAAAAACTTCGGAACAGCATCCTTCAGCAGCAGTAAAATGTATCTAGAGACACTGACACAATAAACATCTACGTAACGTTTGTCAATGCAGGAAAGTCACAGCTCATGCAATAGTTTGTTTTGTTGTGTGATATTAGACCGAGTTGTGCAGTTCACTGGCAGCTTTCAAAAACCAGAATATGCCGTTTACAGACCACAGTCTTTCGGTTTCTTTCTATACTCTGAGTTTTTCAAAACTGGGGTACTAGCTTAGCAGGATTAGATGTTTTCAGCACAAAGACAAAAATGAGATACTTAAAAAAAAAAACCCTCAGGGGCATGTAAACACTCATTGTCCTGCGAAGTGACCCACTTTGCGATACTCACTAATGATGGCTGCATTATTCGTCTCCTTCCGGAAACGAAACTCCTTCAACTTTTTGACCAAGTCTTCGTCCACGTTACAGACGACCAGTGTTTCACTCTGATGAAAGAAAAGAAAAACATCATATCAGCAAATATCACAAGCCCACACACGTACCATTTATTATTAACAGTCACTTTTATTTATCCGGGCAAGTGGACATGCATTAGTTAGTATAAAAACAGTGTCAGCAGCTGCACTTATATCCATTAACTCTCTGTTAATGGAAGCAGTACGCTCCAAAGTCCTGTTAGATGTTTGACTATGAGAGGAAAGTGCTTATATTCTCCACTGCATTAGATATCTGTGCATTTAAAACGCTGTGTCATGAATAAAACAGGTGATGTATGCAGTACTCTTTAGGAATAAGAGGAGTATATTATGGATAAGAGTGCCAGAACTTGTACAATGCTCATGAATGAATTTGAAAAAACTGAAAGAATTACAGAAATGAGTTTTGTTTACGTTGCTCTATTGTATGAAATGCACAATAGCAGCATTTCCCACAGATTTACTCATTTATTGTACCTTTCCTTAAGTACATGATTTATTCGAGTAAAAACATCAGTCCATTTTAGTTCATCTTTAGCTGGTCCTTGTTTTAGCACAGTATAATAATTCCTGTCTTCTTTTATTACACAAAAATAAGCACAAATCACAAAACTTCAAATAACCTGTTAGTTAAACACTACGGGAGAGAGAAGCATCTTGTTTATTAAAAGGAAACACTGCAATACTACGTGAATTTTTGGGCGTTTTATATTATTGCACTGAGGATGAATCTTGAATTAGACACAGCTTTATTACCACCACACATGTAACAAATAAAAAGCAATAAAACATATTATAACGTCTTATCAGAGGTGCAGGAAAAGTAAGTGTTATATGTATAGAGTATGTACAGTGTATGGTCAGTGACTTTAAATAGGCTATAAAAAAGCTAGATAGAAGTTGCTAGTGCAGATGTGATGATGAATAATGCAGCAAAAATACATTAGTAGCATGGATCTAAACTAAAGTAACTCGTGAAATCTGTTTATAGTTTAAATATTAAGTACTTGTACCTGCACTAAGACGGTGGCATGCTCAGGACATCCCTAATCTTTATGTAAATCTATAGAAATAGGTATATGTGTGTGTAAATCAATGGAGGTTTTTTTCATTCTTCCAAAAGGAGTGCTTTGAAAAAGGGGTTGTTCTGTTCCTTGTTTTATGTCAGGGCTTCATGTCTGAAAAGTAGTAAAGAAACTATAAAGTCTATGTATAGTCTATGTCTATGTATATACCTCTATAACTCACTTATTTACTCTAGATAATTTGCAAACTAATCATAACTACTGCATCTTTTATTAAATACTCTATGGCACAGTTCAGGATGTTACCCAGATAAATATCTGATAAAAGGGTTTGGTTAACTATTAAATGTCTAATAAGAGGCTTTATTTGGATAATCTGTGCTTGTATCTCCAAGTTATGCATCATTCTCTCACTACAGTAAACCAGTCCCAATGGGATTTTATTGTTCTGAACTACTCGTGCATTACATAACTTTACCACAAAGGAATAATTTTGAGAGCTACTCTCTTCTATTATTTGAGAACAGATGGCTGTGGGAGGCAGGATTTCACTGAGCTCAAAGAAAGATCTCTGCAGATTAAGACGCCTGGTGCAGATAGTGGCTGTGTTCAAACCTCAAAGACTAGAAAAACAGGAAGCATGGGTAAATACAGACGAAAGACAGGGGTATGATATGCCCAAAGTATTTTCATTTCCTCTGGCCAGAAGCAACCAGCTCTCCAGGCTGAAAAGTGCACAGTCAGTGAAAATACAAGCCAAAAAATGTTAAAAATTAAAGGCCCAAAGTCGATGCAGACTGAAGCTGTCAAGACACGCAGTGAAATACCAAGAGAGGAAGCTGTGCTCATTGTGAAATGTAACCGAGCTAGCGTCAGACAGCTCCCAAGACTGCGTCAAGTTAGCGTCAACACACAAGAGCGCAACAGGAAAACGCACAAAAAGACGTCTCATATAGTTACATTGATTCTGCAGAGAAATAATTTAGAAATAAGGGTCAGAATATGTGCAGTATAGGTGCCCATATGACTGATGCAACAAGAAAAACAATACTTATTCATTGGATTAAGTGCCATATTAGACGTCAAACTACAGCCTTATAGTAAAGACATATATATAAAGGACATTAAATGTGCTGTGTTTTGCTGACGACTCTTGTCTCACTATTAACAACGCTCCAAGTGTTATTAACATGACAGAAGTATTAAAGATAATAATAATATCTTGTGATTTCAGCTAAATAAGCGGCCACTTTTGCTTCACACTTTCTTCATAATACGATTTACTACTTTTCATGACAGAATTTTAAATGTAGTTTTTGAGTAGAGCTGTTATTGACATTTTTATAGTTTTATTTTTTATATTGATATACAAGTAATTTAACGTTACTATTTAGTTATTTATTTGTTGTTTTGCATTAGTCATTTTTAACATCAACGTTTATTTCGAGCCTTAACCGGAAGTTAGCCGCTGCTAATGTTGCTAACCTTCCACATTCACAAAGACAGGGTGGCTAGGCTAACAAGCTAACACAAGCCAATTTCCGACTTTACTTTTTCCACGACAAACCCGGAAACTTTAAACTATGAATAAACACAGTCCGATAAAGCAGAAGATAAAACAAACCGATAGCTGTCTCCTGTGTGGTGTTAGAAACTCACCATTTTTGCAGAGTTAAATCCCTGAAGCTGCAGCTGCTGCTCTGAATGATACGGGCGCTTTCAATGTTTTTTTTTTAACTTCTGATCATCTTGTGACTGCGTTGACCAATCCCACACTGGCTGCTCACAAAGCTCTCCTCCTCAGCTTTGTTTGTAAAATCACATTACTCATCTTTCAGTCTAGCTTTTAAAAGTAGGATTAAAGAGAATGCGTTTTATAGCAGAGGTAAAAATACAGCCTTTATGAAAATATGAATGTAACCCACATACATCGTTTACACTGTTGCTCTATGGTTTACGCGTATTAATCTTTACTCCTCATTCATTTATTAATTTTGACATGCATATGTGTAGCCTATTACAATGAAAATGCATGTAATCTTTAAATTGTATCTTAAATTAAATGTTTTATCTTTTTAAGCGGTGGCATCAGATCCAATGAGCAAATAAATAAATATCTATATTTAATATGAAACATTTTATCCAAAACATAATATATATAATGAGGAGCTCATTGGTGACTGCTGCTATTTTTAGAAGTTTCCTTGCGGGCATGTGTTGGCTGGGGATGTACATGAGGGCCCCAACACACACTGGACCTGGCTACTTTTATATAGCAGTCATTATTTAAACAAAAATAAATGTGGTCCTATTAAATCGAAACTCAATTAATTAAATTCAATTGTATTTATCTAGCACAATATGACAACAGGAAATGCCTCAAAGGGCTTTATGTAAATAAGTAAGCAAGCTTAGATTGTCCATCAGGGTAAGAAGAAACTAACAGCCACAGGAAAAGACAGAAACATATAAAACGTACTCTATTCATTCCAGTCCTATATCAGGCATCCACCCAAAGATCTGTAACAAATAGACCAATGCCAAGCTAAAATACTCTAACTGTATCCACTATAAGTAAATTGTGCAGAAGAATAAAAGTTATGATCTCTCATTAACCAAATAAACTGCACTTGGCTTATTTAAGTTAGGCTAGTTTTATACAAATGTTTTAGCATTATTATTGTGAAAAACACTTCAGGTCAGACCTGTCAATGGCCTAAGTTCACTCTAGAAACGATACATTTATTGTTTTAATGTTATTGTGCAAACCTGACTCTTAAATAGCTTAACACAAAGATAAATAAGTCTTAAAAGTAACTGTGGTAAACGCCCCTGTGTATGCCACGCCCACTTCCGGGATGACGTCACGCCCCTCTGAGAGTTGTAGTTGTTGTGGGCGCTGCTCTGAAGCTAGCCTGTAGTCCTATGTATCGCGGTAGATGTAATTAGCAGCTAACAAGCTACCTTTTGGATAAATCACCGCTGTTGCTACGTGTCCAGGAACTCGTTTTGAGGCCAGGTAACAAAATCTAATCACCTTTTAGTATTATTATTTAGATACAACAAAGCTAAAACATGCTAAACACCTCAAATAGTGACAGTTAGCCGCTGTTAGCTTGTCATATGAAGCCAAGTGTGGACACAGTTAACTAGTATTTGAAAAACCAAAACCTTATAAATACGTAGTTAAGCTCTAAGCCGGTTTGATGTTATTGTTGTCAGTATATTTCACCCAGGATACGAAGTGACTGAATGGGTTTTTGTTGAACAGTGGCCGGGAATGGAAACATTTACTCCACAGTTACTCAGAGCCTCCAGTGTTTGACAGCTTGTGTTATGACTACATTATAAACTAGTAAAAGTGGTTTCTCTTTTTGTTTTGTTACAGATCATGGCAGACTTTTCGGTAAGTGTTTCAAAGCAGTTTTTTGTTGTATTGTGCACATAGATTTACCTATTTTAAGGGAAACTACATAGTCTGCCTAGTAAGGAATCTTCAGCAAATTCCTAGAAGTCAAACTAATAATCTTCAAGGCACTTCCGTCTTTTTTTTAAATAGGTGTCTTTTTTTAAATAGGTAACAGGTAAAATGCGTATATTTTATCTATATTTATCAGTGTTCCTTCCCCAATAGATAAAATACACTTTTCAAGATAAGAATACCTTCTGAGAATTTCAAAACTAGGAAACATGTGATATGTTTGTTGAATATTGGCATTACTGTATGAATTGTGATTAGTTTCATTTGTTTGCACCACAGTATGAAATGAAAAAAATGAAACATGCCAATGTCTGTAGCATATTATACAATAATATTTTAGCTGTCTTTGCAACAAACCTATTGAAACCCCTTAACACATTTGCAAATCAAATTCACAAGAAGAGGGTCTTATAGGGGGGCATATCAGAAATCTTTCATCTTTTCTTCAGTTCATGGAAACGGGACCAAACTGAAAGTGTTGCATGTGTAACTGTGTTGACTCAACTCAGATTCTGCTTATTTCCAGTTAAAGTGGGGGAAAAATGTATTAGTTCTAGGAAATTGTTCTACTGTTTGGTCTATACTTACAAAAAAGCATCAGATCCAGCTTAAAAATACATATACAGTGCACTAGAAGTTTGTGACTGTCATCTTGGCGGTGGGTGTGTGTAGTCACAGTGTCCATACTAAATATAAAGTGTGTTTTTCAAAAACAGTGTCTGGAAAGTGATACTAAGTTTCTGTCATTGGTTGTTTATTCAGTTGCATCCAGAGGTAGGTTATTCTGCGTCAATCCTACTCAAATTCACAGAGGCCAGATATTTTTTTGAATTGCATAGAAAAAATGAATGGTTGTCCAAGAAAGAAACACTGCAGTGGATAAAAAAGTATGAGTTATGTTCTGTTCTGACTGTGTCCTGTGTCTCTCTGATGTCCTGTAGTTGGCAGATGCTTTAGGAGACGACGCTCAGTCTCAGGCCAAAAAGATCGGAAACACCAACCCCACAGCTCCTGCCGGTAACCCTCCGCCTCCGACGAACCCAGGCTGGCCCGGGTCAGCCCCAGGAGCCCCCTCACAGCCCTCAGCCCTGGGAGAGTTTTCAGCAGGTCCAGGGGCACCGGGGCAGTTCCCGTTCCCGTCCGGTCCTGGAGCTCCCGGACAGTACCCAGGCCCACCTTCTGCGCCCGGTGGCTTCCCTCCAGGGCCCGGGGTACCAGGGCAGTTCCCTCCAGGAGCTCCGGGGCAGTTCCCCTCCAGCCCTGGTGCTCCGGGGCAGTTCCCACCACACTACCCGCCTGAAGGAGTCCCAGGACAGCTGCCAGGAGGTCCTGTCCCATACCCAGCCGGACCGTTTCCCTCTGGACCTGGTGCTCCCTCTGGGCCTTATCCTAATGTGCCTTTCCCTGGAGCCCAGCCCGGAGGTAACGGAAACTGATCAGGATTATTAATATTAGCCACTTTTAGTTTGCTCTGAAGTTACATGTCATTACAGCAAATTTCACATTGTCATTTTTCTTTATGACCTGTTTTGTAAAGATCTTGTGAGGCAAATATAGGACTGCACAATATTAGGGACAAATGTGATTGTTGTTACATATTGCATGATTTGATATGGCTTCACTTTTCCCTGGGGGTGGTACAAATTGTTTTATTTTGGGGTTTTTTTCTCTTTGTTCTTAGGCTTTCTTAGACCTATTTCCTTCTGTGTAAATAAGACACAGGCAGAATAATCTTAAGCATGAAGGAATGTCAGTGTAAACTAATAACAAAAAACACAAAAAAAATCACAACAGCAGGAACTAAGACACAAGTAAGTTGAAGTTAGTTGTAAAGTTTCCACCTTAAAATAATCCCAGTCCATGGCACAAGCACACACCACATACATCAGCGACCCAAGTTCAATTCCGGCTCAGATCATATGCTCCATGTCATACCCCTCTCTCTCGCCCTGTGTCCTTCTTGCTATACTCTATAAGCTTTGGTGGCACTTGTTTATATTTATTAGTGTTAACCGTTGAGTGACTGATCTGTTTCCTTCAGGTCCCGGTGCGTTCCCTCCAGGCCCAGGCTCGTTCCCTCCGTTTCCTGCTGGAGGTTTTCCCCCGATTCCTACCGGCTCCTGGGGGCCACCTGCAGGAGGCAGCTTCCCTCCTGCCCCCAATCCCTTCGGCCCCGGTCCTGTTGGTCCCTACGGAGGCCCGCTGGTGAGTGTTTCATCTGTTTCGAGTAATTCAAGGGGCTTTTGCTTACTGCGGTCCTCGGCTCCGGTGTTATTGGTCGGTGCTTTTTCTTCAGATATAACAAATAAAGACTATCACTGACATGGTTCAAGGTTTCAGAAAAAGTATGAAAATGTGAGGGCAACTTCTCTCAATGTAAATAACAAGGGATATTTTGACAAAGCTGTATAAAAAACACAAAATAAACGCTACTTTCCTGCTGCATTCCTCAAACTGGAGCTGGTGGACAAAGCTTACCTGTCCTTTTGTGACTTATTATTAACATGGGATTTCGGGAATCACTTTTATCAGAGATTCTTTGTGAGACTCCAAACTCTGTAGCACTCAAGACCACAAGTTTAACCCTTAACCCACTGAATCAACATTACTCAATGTTCTGTCTGTAAGGAAACTGTAACATTATGTTTTTTTTTGTGTTAGAGCAATTCCACTGGCACAGTATTTTCTCTAGAGGATACTGCGAGTACAGTAGGAGGACAAATAGTTTGAAGACAAACAGTAACACAATAAAAAGCTTGCCCAAAGTAGATTTACAGTGTTTTTACCCTTGACATTCATAAGTCTTTTTGCTCAGACCAACACGAGAAATGTTTATTTAGTTTTGTACATGTCAAAAAGAGCCGGTAGAAGGTGGTGTAGAGGTTCCAGGTGCGTTGTGTCCATGCTTTCTAAAGAGTCCAGAGACAACAACGACAGTCCTGGCCAAAATAAATTAAATTATATGCAAAACTTCAATAAAATACTAAAGTGAAAGCTAGATTGGCAAACATTCACGGACTCAAATGGTTTAAACCCCGTGTGCTCTCTGTAACCGCTCACTTCGTGCTTTTTTCTACATTTTCTCGTGACTTCTACCAGCTGGTTTCCCAAAACGACAAACAAAAGACCCACACACACTCTCACAAAATTGGCTGTAACATTTTCATTTCACTCGTAAAAAGTAGTTCACTTTTTGTGTGTACCAAGCAACACAACAGACACAACACCTGCCACACTGACTAAGATTTTTATAGATGGATATTGATTTGTCAAATAAAGGCTTCGCACACAATAATTTTGGACACATTGGTAGATAACATGCGTCCAAGTAAAGTAAACGTGTCTTTGGTGCGTTCTGACATTCACGTGAACCAACAGAGCAACAATAGAGCAACAACTATGCCTACTGTAAAACATGGACGTGTCAAACCTTAAACAGCACGGCTAAATCTGAATCCTTATCATGAGTTCAACGTCATGAGGTCAACAGGAAGAGGTTATTGAGACGTTTTCATTTATTAGTGGGCATTTATAACACATAGAAGCTTGTTCATTCTGTGTAAGTTATGTTTCTCTTGTACAAAGCGATGTTTTACTTCCTTTCCTTTAAGTAAGAAACACTGAGAGCTTCCTATGCTAAAGGAAGTAAATAAGGAATCACTGCCACCCCTTTCCTAGCTCATTTCCTCACCAAAGTGAAAACTCGGACAGCTCTTAATATGTATTCGGTTCATTACTAAGGAGTTGGGACGTTTCCCAAGCAACTGGATGTATTTGGAGTGATTTAAGAGATTCTTAAGGATTGTTTTAAGATAATTTTGCCTTTATTTGATTTTATTAGACAGTAGATTGATAGGAAACAGGACAGAGAAGAGGGAGTGACGCTGTGCCTATGAACTGAACTGAGGCGCCCTAATTCTTCAAGATTGAAATAGATTAGCCTCTTTTTGGTCTAAAGAGAAGTCTGGACTCTCACTAAAATCAAAGAATCTCTGTTAATATTGTTTCTCTGTGATTCTCATGCTCTTACTCTAACACCTTCTGGATTTCTTCACTCTAGGCTCTGCTGGGACGCAAACTTTAAAACCCAAAACATCCGAAACTCAAGCTATAGTTATCAAAAATGTATTCTTGTCTTTCAGCCCAGATGTTATCCACCACATTACTGACAGAACAGCTTTACAAACGGACAACGGCAGCACTTCCACCAACAGCTCCACATCAAACGTGCCAAATCTAAAAAAAAAAAATACAGGATTATATATAATTTAACCAGTTTACATGCATATAATTGTCATGTATACTTAAAGTGCAATATATTTTCACACTGATGATGTGTTTTCTTTCAAAATGATGTTTATTTCACGATTAATTCACATTATTTTGTCAGTATTTGTGGTTAGGCTTTGTCCTGTTTACTTTTTTTGTGATTAAATGCATTTCTTAACAGATTTTAGCTTGGACTTTTCTCCGTGTGACTGGCAGGAAAGTAATAATGAATCATTGGGCGTTGCAGAAGGAATGTGGGCAGGGTCAAAGACTCTAATAATGTTTAACTAGAAATCCCCTTTTTTGCTTTTGTATTGCAATAAACTCACAGCTGTGTTGTTACCGAGCTACTATCAGTGTTTATTTATCAAAGTGTAATGACTAAACTGTTCCCTATGGATATCACAAACAAGGGTAAATCTGACTGTTTTCCATTATGTAAAAAAATACACAGACATTTGAATAAACACGAAACAGCGTTGATTTTATGCCGTCTTTATTTGCAGATGGTGCCCTATGACCTACCGCTTCACGCCGGGATGATGCCCAGACTTTTAATCACAATAGTGGGTGAACCTGTTCCTGGTGGAGAGAGGTATGTGTATTATTTAGGATTATCAGCCTATAGTCAACCAATAAATCAATAAAGTCACATCTGATGGAAATGTGGTTAGTTGAGTAGGTACATTTTACTTTTAGGGAGAGTTAAGTCACTGAATGCACCACAGATACTGCACTAAATGGACTGTTGACTAAACAAAAAAAAGCTCTGATGAACAATGTGGTGCATCTAATTTGAAGTTTATGTCTTTTGTCAGCATTTAACACTCTATATTTATTAAAACACACCTCATATTGCAAGCTCACTTATATTCTCTTACTTTATACTGCATTAAAGAATGAAAGAATTGACACTCACTGATCTGAAGGCAGTAGTGCATAAAAGTTTGTGCATTCGGTGTCAACACAACGTCAGGGATGGGCTGCCTTCAATGACTCACACGCACTTAATTCTACGTTTTAGAAAGCATTTATTCATGTATAGAAGAACAAAAGTGGGATTTGTGAGTAAATTATCATCGGAGAGACTCGTAAATCAGTCAAAGTAAAGAGCTGCTGTGGTAGACAGATGTACGTGAGGTCAACGCATTACCAGTAGGATCACATTGTGTTGTAGGAGTCATGTGACCGAGCACGACAACATCAGAGGACAATACACGTAGACAATGAAAGCTCTAAAGAAAGACCGTCAAAGTACTTCAGTTTTACTCATCTTTATCATGTGGTAATGCCTTTATACAGCCATACAAATACACAAAAATGAGTTTAGTTTAGGTATTTTTCTCAGTTGACAACAGCTTTGATGTCATTATCGTGGATGGAATTTCTCTTTCCAATCTCCTGAGTCAGCATTGTGTCCTATTTATGTAGAAAAGACCACAAATAGTCTGGCGTCACTATTGTTATGTATAATATTCAGTGGTGAAATGACGTGAAATTGAAAACAAAAAGCACATGAATGAATTAAACGCAGCTCTGTCGTCTTGTTATTCTTGCTTTAGTGCTGCACACGTGTTACATCATCACTTTTGTGTAACGCTGTCTTTTATTGTCAACTTGTCTTGTGCTGTCTCACCTTTGTAACTACTTTCCTACCTCACAGTTTGATAAAGACAAACATGTCCCAAGATATTTTATCACATTGTTATTTACCAACAACACTATGTCTCTCCTTCTCAACGGACTCACACCTGCTTAATTAAACAGAAATATTATAAAAACGTGGCACTATGAATGTTCTTTTTCCTTTTCTAGGTTCCAGGTGGACTTCATGAAGGGTCCAGATGTGGTTTTTCACTTCAACCCTCGCTTCAGTGAACAGACAATCGTCAGAAACTCAAACCTGGGCGGATGTTGGGGGCCGGAGGAGAGAGAAGGACCGTTTCCGTTCATTCAAGGCCAGCGCTTCGAGGTAAGGCATCGAATCCATTCACAACTGTATTTATTCTGTATTTAAGTTGACACAAACGTCCTTTCTCGTCCCCACAGCTGAAGATCCTTGTGGAGGAGGACATGTTCAAAGTGGCCGTGGACGGGACCCATTTGTTGGAGTACGAGCACAGAGTCGGGGGTCTGGAGGAGGTGACTCTGGTGCGGGTTTTGGGAGACGTGATCCTCTACAGCGCCGGCCCAAGCATGATCTAAACCGCCGCTTTACGCTCTCCGACTCAGATCCAGGGTTCCGATGTGTTTTGGGAAATTATGGAATTGATGTGAGGGATTTCCAGGCCTTGAAATGAACAAAAGTATAGAGAAAAATATATGCTTTTAGCCCCTCTTTTTCCAAATGATACAATTGAAAGACCCTTTTACTGTTTGTAAATCAAACTAATGAGCTGCGTGGACCTTTTAGAAACACAAATTAAACAGACTACAATACATTTTCAATAGATTAAAGGATATTAGCTCCAAAAATAGAATTGGATCTATATTGGATCTATATATACACACATTTCGGCAGCATCTAATAGTGTAAAGTTCGATCTTTCTTACTTTTATAAATGAATGGGAAAGGACGCCGTTGCCGAAGTGGGACAGTTTAACTAATTTTCATGCATCTGTGTGTTTCCAAAGATGTGACTTTAACATTTTAGTCAAAAAGTTTTCCTCTCAAACTTACATCGAGTAATTTATCATCTCTGTGTTCTCTGAGTCTCTGTAGAAAGGCTCGAAAGGAGAGTCTGGTCCTTTCCTGCTTAAAAAAAGTCTAAAGTTTGGAATTTACACAAAAAACATATGAATTAACACTGAATGTTAATAATAATATGTGTTTTGTTGGATATTTGTTGGATTTTGTCTGTTTTCCCCACTGACTTTTGCACTTTTATCCAACATAAGCAAAAGTTTCAGTTTCTCTATTAGTTAAATTCCTCTAAATAAATAAACGCAGTCTGTTAAGGCAATACCTTATAGCAACACTGTCAATTCCTTTAAAAGAACATTTAGTTTCTTTATTTAATGTCACAAAACCCTCAAAATCAATCTAAGGCTTTTATAGGCTCCATATTTTGGATTGAATGCAATAGTTTAAAGGCATGCACTTTTTGGCTCCTTCCAGTAGATTTTATGGAGTTTAAATATGTCTTTTTGTTTGTTTAAAAATATACACAATGCACCTAAACGGTTACACAGTGTTGCTTTAATTTACACCAATAAGACGCCATTGAATTACATTTTGACGCAAATACTCGTCAAAAAAACGATCAAAAAGCCTGGAAATCCAGCTCAGAGGATTGAAATAGAGCGTGAGAACCCTTTAGATCAGACTTTACCACTAAACTCAAAGCCTTTTCTGATTTAAAACAGTTTTGACTGGGCACATTATTCAGCGAAAAGCAATCTACGTTAGAATAAACCAGGTCTGTAGGCTCTTTTTTGCTTTTTTTTTGCCTTTTACCGGACTTCATTTCCTTTTATAACCACTCACAATCTGAAATATTTTACACACAGTCGTAATTTAGTAGTGACGTGACGATTACTAATTTATACAGAGTCAGATATTAGAGGCAAAGTGTGCGATGTGACCCAAAAACGTTGTATATTTTTCACTTGTATGCTGTATTTGTTTACAGTAAGTGCATAATCTAGCCTTAGAGGAGAGCATTTAACGCTGCATGAGTGAGACGCTGGAAAATCCTACCTTTTTTTCGATGCTGGTTCAAAAGACTGAGTGATTTGTAACGAAAACTAACCAATGAAGTTTGTTTAAAATGTACATATATAAAGACTGACTGACCTTTTTCAGTGTTAACCCTTTTGTGCGACTGAACTGAAGCAACGTGTTTTCTTAAATGAGATTTCTTTTTGAAGTTAAATAATAAAAACGAGACAGAAGTGGCCTCGTGTTTTGCTGAAGATGGTGCAACGGTATTTTCTTTTCAGATTTTGGGCCTAAATAAAAGGGCAACAAGCAAATAATGACTCGTTCTGCTTTAACAATGATGTATTTTTGTGTAAAAGAAATAGACACATTAATGACATGCATCTAAAAGTAATTTACATACAATCACAATAGATAGGGTTTTATATTGAGCATCTTATTACCATTTTGAATTTCTTTTACATTTATGCATTTCAATAGTAAAATAAACCTTCATAACCTGACTCTAGAGTTATTTTTAGATGATAAAAAGCAGTCTGTGCACAAATGTTCAACAAGTAATGCACAATTCTCAAACAATCTTGACTTCTGTATGACTCAGTGATCAAAACCTAACATGACTCTTTGTCATCATCAAAGTTTTGTTTTTCTTAAGAATTTTGAAGGAATGTGGTTTGGTGATGCAGTTTTTCTCAGAACTTTAAGGTCAAATCTCAGAAAAGTTAAGTGATGGTTTGAGTCAATGGTAAATCATCATTTTCTCAAACTTCCGTATGTTTTCCATTTGTTTGTCCAGAGTTTGGTCAGACGTGAAAACATATGGAAGCTTGTTAATTCTGTAGGTGTTCCACAGACTTATGGATCTGTGAGAAAAGGATGATTTACCAAATGTGTCTTGCCCAGAGAGAGTGGGAATCGAACCTCCAACCTTCCAGTTCGTAGACGTCCAACCAACCAAACCACATTCCTCCAAAATTCTTACGAAAAAACTAAACTTTAATGATTTCAAAAAGAGTCACGTTAGGTTTTGATCATTGAGTCAAACAGAAGTCAAAACCTTTTTCGTATGTCCTATTTTCCATATATTTCTTTTATTATATTATAACATCTACCTGTTCTGGGACAACAGGTGTGTGTGTTTAATTGTGCACTGTCCTTGTTTAAATTAAATAACAGTAGAGTACCACCTCCACAGAGTGAATGTGTGAATGGAGGCATAATGTTAAACTCTTTGGGCCCAAGAAAGGTACAAAAAATGCCATTTACCACTGACTCAATGATCAAAACTCAACATTTAATTTCTTTAATGGTCCTTCTTCTCGTTGTAACACACGATGACCACTAGATGGAGCCATTTATGTGTAAACTATTGCTTCATAACTCTTACAAAAGTGACTTACCTGTCACACGAGGGAACTTTCTTTACAAAAACATTGTTGGGTAACATTGTCTCTAAAACTGTGAGTCTCAAGATTATTAAGTCAAGTCTGTAGCCCTTGAGAAAAAGAGGAAGACACACAGGGTTTCAATTAAATAAACAGGCACCAGATTCTGTTTTATTCCCCAAACAGAATAACTTTACCGGATTCGCTCGGGGAAGGTTCACTGAGCTCCTGAGAGTTATCTTTCTCAACATAAGAGGTCTCCATCGATCTGATTTAAACAGTGTTTTTTGTATTTGGCTCAGGTCGTGATGACAGATGGGTGTGGGCTGCAGACTCAAGGCCAAAATCTGTCCCTCATTTGGATTTAGGATGTATTGTTTGTGTGATTTACAGCCGACAGTAGTGTGTATAGGATGTGTATAGGAGCTGTGTATCTGCTTTAGTTTACCAGCTCATTATCACAAATAAACACACTCCTTTAGTTTCCACTGGGTTTTCTGTTTCTGACGATCTCTTTATGATAAACTCCACTGGGGTTTTCCACTCTTTAATGCGTTTACGAGTCTGATTTTACTGCTGTACGTCAGAGGAGCTGGGATTCATACTGACTCAGCAGGACTTCTCTGTAAATCACATTTAAACCAAAAACACGCCACATGTTTAGTCAGTGGAACTGGTTTAAATCTCATCATTATTTTCTGGGTAAAGCTAACCTTTTAAAGATGATAAATGAGGGATAAGTGGTGCTTTCAGGAGCCGTGGTTTTGTGTGACACTGTTTCTCTGCTGCTGAGTAACATTTAATCAAACCTTAGACTAATTCCTAGTGTACACTGTAAGTTTAGTCTTGGTTCAATCTTCAATAATTTAGTCGTACTTTAATTCTGCTTTAGTCCTGGTTGTGTCCTGGTTTAGTCCTTGTATAAACCTGGAATTGGTCCATTTAGTCTTTGTTAAATCCTACATTTAGTCTTAGTTTAGGTTAAGTCTGAATTCTGCTTTAGTCTTGGATTAAATCCTTGCACTGGTCTTTGTCTAGTCCTGGTTTAATCCTAATTTGAATTTATTAATTCAGTCCTAGTTAGTCTTGGTCTTCTATTGAGCTGCTTATTTAGTCCTGGTCTAGTCCAAGTTTAGTCCTACTTTAATCCTAATTCAATCCTGGTTTAGGCTTTAATCAAATCCTTAAACTGGTTCCAATTATGTCTAACTTTAGTGCTATATTCAGCCCTAGATAAGTCCAGATTTAGTCCTGATATAGCACTAGTTTAGCACAGACTTACTCCTGCATTTACTCACTTATTTACTCCTAGTTTAGCCCTGGTTTAGTCAGAGAGTCCTAATTCTGGTTTAGCCTTTCATTTATTCCTTATTTCTGGTTTAGGCCTGAGTTTTAACAATAGTAAATGACACTTTTAATTCACTTTTCAGCAAAATAAATGTCTGTCTCTGGAGCCAATCAGCTCCATTGTTGGCTCTGTTTTAGTCTCATAAAGCCATCATATCATTGTAATGTTCATAGTTTTGATTTCCCATGGGCCTCTAGCTTCATCGAGCTTCATATCGGCTCCATCTGCTGCAAAACTAACAACTCGAGCTTTAAAACCCGAACCTCTCCTTCTGTTCTTTCATTCACTGTTTCTATTTCCTCTCATTATTCACTGTTTTCTTCAGGCCCACGGTGGTTGTGTTATGAGGCCGTATCTCTTTCACACTGGACGTCTTTGTCGGACGCCTGTTGGGTGTTGTTTGTGTCTGTCGTCACGGTAACCACCAGCTGCAGCGGGACGGGCCCGGCGAGGGCGGGCGGCTGCCGCAGAGTCATTCACGGACACAGAAGGGCTCAGCATCCGTTAAACACCGAGCCACTAACCAGGAATTTACCAAATAAACCCTCTTTTTAAAAATCCAAACTGAGCAAAAACAAAATCACAAAAAAGACTGTTTTGTTGGTGTTGTTTTGAAGCTTTTATTTGGCTTTTTGAATGTGTTGCCATTATCTATCATTAAATTCTGATGCTTTTCATAATCTGATGGTCAGTTTGGGCTCAGGTTAAAGGGAAGAATTAGGACTGGGCTTTATTTCTAGAGCTGTGGACTTGGACTTTAACCAAAGACTCGAGACTTCTCTTGGACTTGATCCTCTGAAAACACTTGATGCTTCTCCCAAAGATTAAAAGAATGTTATTTGAAAAGTGTGCACAAAACAGTTTTTCTTTCTGACAAATTACACGAGTCAGTTGTCACTTTTCCAATCTCTCCAATCAGGAACGTCTTAATAATCGCCTCATTTGCTTCACACATGCTCTTTTTAGTCCTTATTCCACATTTTTTCTTACTTAATTATTATTTTTGTGATGGTAATGGTGATTTGTGGTTTTATTAAAAGTTAAAGTATGTTAATTGTGTGTCTGTGTGGATATTTTTCTAAGTTGATGGTGCTAATGTTTTATCTGTTAGCTGAAAGGTGAGTTACTTCACAGCTACAAGACTCTGGGTAAGTTTTAACATCAGTGAAACATGTTAAAACAAACCCAAAGCAAATGTATTTATATGTTTAATTTCATTATGCTTAGGTCTTGGAAGAGAAAGACGGTCTCCTCTGCTCTGTCTCTGTCCGACTCGGAGCATGACCTTAATCGGAGTAAACTGTAAACACAGCAGTAATCCGACCCTGAACCGGATAATCCAGGTGTGTTTGTCCAATTTAGAGAAATTAAAATGTTTAAAACTCATGTGAACGTTCTCAATTAACTAACTTTGGCACGTTAACAATAATAACAATGATATAAGACGTGTTTAATTCACTTGTGAGAGAAGGGAATGTCAAAACTGCGTGGAACGTCAATTAAATTACCTTTTCCACTGTTATGTAATTGTCATGTGTCGACAAAATTAGACTAAAGCTAGAGCTGAGTCGTGGGAAGCGTTATGTGAGAGTAGACTGGGCTTTCCCTGAAGTTTTATAAGGTTTAAATCCAAATGATTCGATGCTTGTGACTAAACGAAGGCAAAGACTCACAAATAATCCTCACACAAAATTAAAAACATGTTTAATGAGAAAATTCCATGTGAACAGATGAAGTTAAATGATGAAGATACACAATCATTACTGCTCTGTCTTCACAAACAGGCCACACATAATGTTTTCATTGTGTCTTGGCTTCTTTGGTTTGTTTTTTTGTGGTTGTTGGCACAGGAGCGAGGCCTGGAGAAAACAGATAAACAAACGAGAGGAGATTTGGTTAGAACGTCAATGCTTGTCTTTACAAATATGAAAATGTAGAGAAATGTAGGGGAACAGTGACGTATGTGAAACCTGTGAGTGTTACCTGTTTGTTTTATTAGTATTTATGGCTCTCAGTTCCACCGCGACCGAATCCTGGAACAAAGAGACAGGGAGGATTAAAGCAGGACTGGAACGGGACTAAAGCAGGACTAGAACGGGACTAAAACAGGACTGGAACAGGACTAAAATGGGACTGGAACGGGACTAAAACAGGACTGGAACAGGGCTAAAACGGGACTGGAACAGGACTAAAGCAGGACTGGAACAGGAGTGGAACAGGACTAAACCAAGAATACATTAGTCCTTGTTTAGTCCAGGTTTAGTCCTGGTTTAGTCTTGGTCCATAGGTTTGGGCCTAGTCTAGAACGGGATTTAGTCTTTGTTTGGGCCTGGTTTAGTTCTAGTTTAGTCTTGGGTTGAGTTCAGGTTTAGTCCTGATTTTACTCTGGTTTAGTCCTTGGTCTAGTCCTGGTTTAGTCTTGGTCTTGTTTGAGATTTAGTCCTAGTTTAGTCCTATCTTTTCCAGGTTTAATTTTGGTTTATCTTGGGTTTTTTAGTCTTAGTTTAGTCCTAGTTTAGTCCTAGTTTAGTCCTGGGTTTAGTCCTGGTTTAGTCCTGGTTCAGTCCTAGTTTAGTCTTAGTTTAGTCCTAGTTTAGTCTTGGTTTAGTCCTGGGTTTAGTCCTGGGTTTAGTCCTGGTTCAGTCCTAGTTTAGTCTTGGTTTAGTCTTGGTTTATTCCTGGGTTTAGTCTTGGTTTATTCCTGGTTCAGTCCTAGTTTAGTCCTAGTTTAGTCCTAGTTTAGTCTTGGTTTAGTCCTGGGTTTAGTTCTGGGTTTAGTCCTGGTTCAGTCCTAGTTTAGTCCTAGTTTAGTCCTAGTTTAGTCTTGGTTTAGTCCTGGGTTTAGTCCTAGTTTAGTCTTGGTTTATTCCTGGTTCAGTCCTAGTTTAGTCCTAGTTTAGTCCTGGTTTAGTCCTAGTTTAGTCCTGGTTTAGTCTTGGTTTATTCCTGGTTCAGTCCTAGTTTAGTCCTGGTTTAGACCTGATTCAATCCTTTTAAAGACTGATGTAAATGAACAGGCTGAACTTTGACCTCTGTAAATGGAGGCCAGAGGTCACAGTGATATCAGCTGCTGTATACGATCAGTGAAAGAGGTTTATTATCACTATTTACTGCCTCAGCTCTTTCAGAACCAAACAAAGGTGAATCTAAAATAAATCTCCTCCTGTTTTTAGCGGGTCCTACCTGTGGGTCCGAACAGCGCTCCGTAGCAGGGTTTGTGACAGTAGGGTTTGCCCTCGTGCTGAAACAGACATTTAGACAACATTTAGAGAAATATTACATGATAAACAAATCATCTGTGTCACTTTAAAGTTCAGAAAAATAGAGAATATATGTGCATTAATTTAAAACTTAGCAGGACTCTGTAGTTTTGAGAGAATATTTGGTCTTTTTTACTTAAATTCAGTGCATTTATCATAATTTATGGCTTTAATATAAAGTTTTCACAGTTCTCAGGTCAGTTTATCGTCTTTAAAGGCTTATTTCTACAGGAGTTGTGTTGGTCGAGTCACTACGGTTGAGTTTTCTTTACCAAAACGGATCAGAACTGTCCCTAAAAAGCTTACCAAGGACGGAAAAGTCTAATTTTTGAAGTTGACTGCAGCAGCTACACCTCCAGCCTTTTGTTCAGCTACACTCCAGGATCTACTCTATTCTTTAAATTCATTATTGTCAAAGCAAGTTATTAAAAGTCAGCTTTAAATAAGATTTCGCGACACGATAAACAGTCGGACAGAGCTAATAGTAAATGTCTGTGTGCTTTTATTTCCACTGAAAACCTAAATGTCGCCTCACAGATGATTTAAACGTTAATTAATTTCCTCCTCACGCTCCGCTTTTCATTTCGACGAGAAATCTGGTCACGTTTTGATCTTGTGGCACCAGATCTGAGTTTATGTGATCAGTCTTTATAAATAAACATTCATCTGCTGCGTGATAAGACTCAGCGATATTAATTTAATAAAAGTTTATGACATGTAGCTCAATAATGGCGGCAATAAAGTACTTAAGTCCGACCATTTGAGATCTAGACTGACGCTGGGTTTTCCTGCCAACTTGGCGGCGACTGAATCATCTTTTGTGTAAATAAAAACCTTTCTTTTCAAAGTTCTTCATGGTTTTTAATAAATGGACACAGAGATCACATGTATCAGAGATTTTAAAGCAGATTTTGCCTCATATTCGAACATAAACCATCCTTTTTCCCTCTTGTCTCACCTCTGCGTGTGAACCCGATGCCAGGGTTTTCCCACATTTCTCGCACTTGAGACAAGGCCTGTGCCAGTCTTTACCGAGCGACGTCACCCTCTCGGCTGCAAAACAACAAAACACAAGACAATATTTAACTCCAACCCACATCATGAGGTCACAGAGGTTCATCAGATTAGACCGAGATACGACTGAGGACATTGTTTGGGTGTGGTTCTGGAGGAAAACACGGCGTCCCGGAGGAATCAGGGCCTCGTAAAAACTCTGATAAACACGTCTTTATCTGCGAGGCCGGGCTCAGAAACACCCGTCGTAAAACTGAGGAGGATCCAGAGGATTACACGAGATGGAGTTTAAAGACTTTGGAGCTTTGCCTCAGAGGACACAGGAAAAACAGTTTGAGGAAGTGTCACGACAAGGCAGTTTTATGTAACACAAGATTTGTTTAATAAGAACAGGGAGAGAGAGCAGAGGAATTTGCATTGACTATAAATATAAATGGACAAAGGACAAAGAAAAACTGGGACGTGTCGTGGATGTTGAGAGCTGATAGTGTTTCATCTGTCAGCTGAAGTAGGGACTATTCAAACTGGCAAATTTGGAAGAAAATAAACATATCTTCTGAAACTGTGGGTCATTTTAGTGTATTTTGTACAAACATGACTCTGTTGGGATCCAGTTTATTTGCATATTTTCTTACTAATGCATATTTTCTAAACTATCTGCATTCACAAGTAAATAAGCAGCTGTAGTATGTCTGCCAGGCCACTAGGGGCGCTGTGAACCCGCACTTTCTGGGACAGGGCTGTTGTATGACTGATTTTTCCTGAGATTGTCGTATTCACAGTTCAAACAACGACAGACGGAGCGACCACAACAAAAAGAAAGCATGTTATTAGCCTTTAAAAGTTTCTTGTTTTCATCTTAATCTTTGCCTTTTTGGGAAAATAATTGTGTAAAACAACCTCTTAGAGAATAAAAACACTCCTTGCCACTGTTTTTAAAAGGTTAAGTTGAAAATAATTGTTTGTAAATTGGCCTCCTCCAGTATTTTCTTTTTTAAATGAGAACCATGCCTTCACACGCTTTTCCACAAGTACCTTTATCCATTAATCTTGTCCTGTCTGTGTTTAAAGACGGAGCCCAAACGGAAGAGCTTCTGTTACAAACGGCGCTGACATAATCAGTGTTTATAAAGGATCTGTTTGGCCACAGGCTTCAGTGGAAGAATAATGAAAGGAGCTTGAGACACTACACTAAGAACTGAAATAATGAGGCCACTTAAAAACCAACCATAAAAACACCCAGAGGCAGAGTAAATACAGGCTCATTATCTCAACAACACAAGGACTGTGGAAAACTACATATGTGTCTGAAGCTGGAAAGAGACAGCTTCTAATGAGGGGGTTCCCAAACAATTAATAAATAAAAACAAAAAAATAAAAAAATAAATGAAAAAATTAAATAAATAAAAAATTAGGAAAAACATTTGCCATTTAATAGAAACTATATCAGCTTTTGAAAGTTGATGGAAATCCGGAAAATTAAAGAGTAAAAACAAATGTCACGATGCTAATGCTATGCTAACAATCAAAATGACACCAACATGAATCATACAACGGTTTAGTTTAGCATAAAAGGGAATTAAATAGTACGGATAGCAGGAAAACGTTACAAATTTGAGCTGCATATCTGAAATTGAACCATTTTAGGGATTTTGAGATCTTATTATAAAAGCGGAAGCCACATAAAAGACACATTTTTGGAGAAACCCGATCAGAGAGGATCAGTGTAATGTTTAGTCTCTGGCTCCGGACCAAGTCTCTGTTCATCTGTGAAGCAGCAGCAGATTGTTTCCATCTGAGCAGAGATACACGAAGACAGACCAGAAACAAAACGAGACATTTAGATTAAAAAATACATTTGGCTGAAATTGAGTTTAATCTGTGCAGCTGAGAAACAATCTGGGCTCAAATCCATTAAAGCCTCCAGTCCGGCCTCGGGGATCGAACCCACAACCTTCTCACTTCAATCTACCTTCAATCTATTTTCAATTCTCTCTCTCACTGAAAGAAACGTCACAGGAAATACAGTTTGCTGGGTTCTTGCAAGAAACTATTACGTCAACAAATTCATTTTTTTAATAATCATCGACTAATTTAATATAAATACACTTCAGGAACCTTTATGCAATCTCCAACATGGGGCAAAAACCCAAAAACAAACAAAAAACAGACATATTTTACTGCAGGGGACAAAACAAAGTCATCCAAAGAGTGAGAGCACTTTATATTAAGACGTTGTGTGCTGCCAACTTTGCAAATATGATTTATCTTGGATCGTGAGCTTTTGAAATGAAAATATGTTGGATTTGGAGAACTGGACTGCTTAGTGAACTTTAACTTTGACTGTGCAAAATAAAAATCAGATCAATATCGCTTAATGGGTTGGAAATGTAAAAAGCTCCACCAAAACAAGACGAAAGATGTATTTGTGCAAAATCTGACATTACTGCAGGATTGTGACAAACACACATTGTCTACAGGAGATAATGGGTCAGCTTCAACTCTGCAATTAACTCAAACTCGCCTTGTTTTGCTGCTCAAGTCTGTTTCCTAATGACTAAGTCGTTTTCCTTTTTCTTTGTGGCTTTTTCTGGCTCAGAGAGTGAGTTTTTCCTGGTTTTGGCCGAAGCTGTGAGGAATATGAAAGATGGTTCTCCTGTTTTTCTGCTCAGTTCACCGACGAACAGAGCAAAGAGTTGGCAGCGGCTGAAGCTCTTTGAATGAGATTTACCGTGGAGCTCGTGATCCAGAGACAATGTGGTAAAAGGATTAAGATGAGAATCAAATGGAGTTGTGTTTTTTGACTCTGGACGCAGCCCTCGCTCTGTTTCTCTGATGGTTTCCTCCTGAGACTAAAATATATTGCACTCTGCTCCGAACAGTCATCATTTAAACTAATCGTTCAATGAGGAGACATTAAGGCAAGAATATTCCTCTTTTTAAAGAAAACACTCATTAATAACTTGTAAAAAAGGCCTCTGACTTTGTCGCAGAAGCAAAATAAATAGTTTAACCTTACAGTGTTACAAATTTATGGTTTCCCTAATATCTTTATCATAAAAACTCTCCAAACAATTGCCTAATAAGAGCCTTTTTGAAGTGAAAAAGTTAGCGGCTTCAATTAAATCAATGGAAATTAGTCCAGTGCCTTGTGTTTTTTGAGTTAAATGAAGAATGCTCACACAAGGTTCAATAAAATACATGTTATTTCACTGTTTTCTGCAAATTAGATTCACATGTGATTTCTAGCTGTGGGTAAACAGGTAAGTACTTTTTCACTTTAGCTGTTTCTGTAGTAAATTACACACAGAAGTTGAGGAAAAACAGTTAAATGTTTATTTGATAGAGACAAGATAAAGTACATTTTTTATTGCCAAAACTAATTTCCAAAACAGCACAGTCAGAGATTATACAGCATCTGTTAAAATGGAAATAAATATCTGACTTTTATGCATTACTTTTATCTAAATAGGCAAAACGTTGTTACTACTCTGCAGAAAATACAATAAAAACTGGTTTTATGTGTGTTTTTATTTCAGATCAGAACAACATCCCTGGTTTAGTGTTTCCATAAAATTAAAGACGGTGCATCTAATGCGGCTGATGCTGGGCGTGTCTTATACATTGGCTTTATTTTTTAGGTTTTTTTTATAATCTTCTGTCTATTTGGATTGTTAGACGTTGACTTAAATAAATGACATTTAATGTAATACAGCCCTACTTTATTTTGAATGACAGTATTTCTTGGGGCCTCAATTGAAGGAAATTAATCACCAGAGAATTGCATTTACATTGGATTTGAAGCCAGTTTTACAAAAAGAGCCCAACTTTTGTCCCCTTTTGCCCCCCTGTGCCCCCCTTTAGAACCGGGCATGGACTACATCTATCTATTACACAATTTAACAGCTGCTAAACCCGACGTCCTGCTGCAAATCTTTGTCAAGACTCTTACAGAAACCACACTCCGAGTCTTTTCCTTAAACATTTCAACATCATTTATTCATTAAGGTTCATATACTTTACATTAGACCCAGTTTTATTCTTTAGTTTTTATCCAAGTTGGTCCAAATGCAGCCATCACTTTGTTTTAATCTCACTATTCCTCTTTGCTTTTTGGTTTAAACTCTTCAAAACAAAAATTATGAAGGTTATACAACAAAAAAACTCAAAATTTCCAGGACATTTTAATCAATTTCATTAAACATTTTAATATTTTGAGCAAGACACACAATAATAAGAGCTATTCAACCTCAGCCAACACTTGCAACTATACTTTTACATGAATTACCATAATTTAAAGACTGGTTTAGCAGGTTTTTATAACGTGAAGCTGTCAATAATCTCAGATACAACGTTGTTACAGAGGCATGTGCAGTTTCCTGTTTGAATGCACTGAACTCAGGAAGTGTTGTAATAACGAAAAACGCGCTCTTTCTGCAAATACTTCAAGAGAGAAACAAGTTCAAACACGTACCGAAGTAGACTTCCTTCTGGCATTTGGGACACTTGGGCATTTTGTTGCAGTTTGGGTGAGTTTTTCTTTTCCACCAGAGAAACAGATGAGGTTTTAAAGGTGCAGTATCCGTACGCTCCACCTGCGACTGAGACAGAGACGGAGGCGAACAGACGAGGGACGTATTTATAGAGACGCTGCTCGAACTGGGCTGAGTTTAGAGAACGAGAGAGAAAAGGAGAGAGAAGAGGAGAGGAAAGGGGAGAGGCCGGGGCTGGGTGTGTTTCTGTGGAGCAGAGAACGGCTGCAGCTCAGGAAATGTATTCAGTAAGTTCTCAAAAGTAAAAAAAACAATAGTATTTTAACAGGAAACACCAGCAACTTTAGTCTCTCCAATTAGACATAAACTAAACCTGCTACTATTATTATTCAAACCTTGCAGTGCTGTTCTGTAATGGACTAAAACAAATATGAAAGTGCATTAGGAAACACAGATGCATGTAGCCTATAGTAATAAAATAACATCACCAATAACTGCACAGGGTTATTCGAGTTATTTTAACGAGGAACTAAAGTAAAACCGTTAAATACAATGTTTTCTGACGATTAACGTACTCCTTGTTTTTCAAAGAGTTTGTTAAAAAAGAGCACAGTGCAACAGAACAAAAGAAATATGTAAAATAAGAGTAGATATTAACGATTTAGCGTCACAGCTACAGACCTGTTTTGAAGTGACGTCATCCAAAGCTGTGCACACATTTTGAGGAAGGAAATAGGCAACAGAACTTTCTCATCCATTTTAATGAATTAGCAACAAAAGCCATAAAATAAAAAGTTTCTAGACAATAAACTGACTGGTGGTTTTCCGTAGAGTTGGTGAGAAACGAGCTCAATGCAATTTATTATTATTTAGCATGATAGCTATAACATACAGTAAGTTAATTCATTAGTTAGTTTCTATGGCTAATTTTATCTGATGTTCTCTCCTGAGGCTCTGACGTTAAACACATTTTCATTTGTTGGGAACATTTACCAAAACCATTTTGTTTTTGCACAATTTGCTATTTTTGGAGCTAATTCTACCAATGAAAATGTATTGTTGTTGGTTTAACTGATGGAACAAGACGCTCAGTGTCCTCATTCAAAATATTTACCATTTCCCAGAAAAATAGTGACTGCTGGAGACAACAACGTTCAAATTCATGTTGTTTTCTGCCATTGTGTTTGTTTGTTTATTTATTTATTTATTTATTTATTTATTTATTTATTTATTTATTTATTTTTAATTAATTAATATTTTTCAATTTATTTATTTTTTCAATTTATTTATTTATTTTATTTACTTTTTTATTTATTTATTTATTTTTATTTATTTATTTTTTACAGAGCATTGTTGCCATTTTAATGCTTGTTTTCCCTTTTTTGTGCAGTTTTTTTTTTCTTTTTTCCCTTTTTAGACTTTTTTCACACATACTCAAATCCTTTGCAAATCTATGGGTTTATTCCTTTTAGACCAATGCACAGAACTGTGTGGACCATCTTCAGCTGCACCTTTCACAGCTCTGGGTAAACATATGTGATAGTAGTACTGTCCACCGCTGATAATCTAATCTAATCCAATCTTTTAATTACTCCGATGCCTCTCTTTCACTGCTCTCTCGTCTAATGTCTCCAAACGACTTCTGTCAAAGAGCTGCTGCGGTCGATCGACTGAATTATTAACGTCATGTGCCAAAGCTCCTCTATTGTTCCGCTGTTGCTCATGAACTAATTTTAGACGATTGGTTTGACACCTCGGGTCCAGCTGCTGTGTAAAGGCTGTCATCGCTCGTGTAATGGACCATAAACAGACGGCACATGTTTATTCAGGACTAAACTGCTCCTGATGATCATTTTTATCAATAATAACTACTTTTGTGTATCTAATTGCACACTTAATGGAGTATATCTTTTTATTGTTCGCTTGGAGTCTATATTTATGCTTGGAGTTTTTATATTATTACATTTATACACGACTAATTATATTTATCGAGTCAATAACAGCTACTATTTTCTCGATATGCCTATTTCTATGTTCATTAAACTAAAACGAACACATTAAAAGCTGTTTATGTCCATTGTGAGTCACAAAGTCTAGTTTATTTCTCTTCTTATTTTTACTTTGATTGAAGCATTTCTGTTTGTTATTGACTTTTTAGCCTGATGTTTGTTAAAAGCTCTTAAAGGGAACGCCCTGATGGTTGTTTGCTGTGTTTATGTGACACATGACTCCAGCTGTTATCACTGATGACAGATAGGTTTGTCATAAAGAGTCAGAGTCAAGTGAAGAACAGCTGACACCAAGGGTTTTATACGTAATTATGCTTTAAGTCGTTTCTAGGTTTATATTTTATACCGTGATGGTGATATTGTTCATAATATTTGGATTTCTCTTAAGAATAAAGACCAATCCAGACCAAAACCAGTGTATAGGTCTATTACACAGGTCAAACTCAAGGTCCGGGGGGTTTATGTGGTCCTTTAATGCATTTAGAAAGTGGTACTTTTGGTTCTTACTTTTAATTGGATTTGAACAGGTTTAAGATGGATTTGAATCAGATTACTTTTTTTAGTTCATGAACTCTTAAGACAGTTTTTGCTACAAATATATGTGTAATCTGCTTAAATCAAAATAAAACCTGTGCAAATCAAAATAAAAACTGTTCAAATCCAGCTAAAACCTCCACAAATCCTGATAAAACGTGTTCAACTCCAACTAAAACCTCCACAAATCCTGATAAAACCTGTTCAAATCCAAATAAAACTGTTCAAATCCAACTAAAACCTCCACAAATCCAAATAAAACTGTTCAAATCCAACTAAAACCTCCACAAATCCAGATAAAACCTGTTCAAATCCAAATAAAACTGTTCAAATCCAACTAAAAACCTCCACAAATCCTGATAAAACCTGTTCAAATCCAAATAAAACTGTTCAAATCAAAATAAAACCTGTTCAAAACCATCTATAACTGTTCAAATCCAACTAAAACCTCCACAAATCCTGATAAAACCTGTTCAAATCAAAATAAAACCTATTCAAATCCAAATAAAACTGTTTAAATCCAACTAAAACCTCCACAAATCCTGATAAAACCTGTTCAAATCCAAATAAAACTGTTCAAATCCAACTAAAAACCTCCACAAATCCTGATAAAACTTGTTCAAATCCAAATAAAACTGTTCAAATCCAACTAAAACCTCCACAAATCCTGATAAAACCTGTTCAAACACCACTCTATAACCTCATTTGTTTTATATTTAATTAAAAATCTTGTTCTGACTAACCTCCATGAGTCTGGACCTGGTCTAAGACTGGACTTAGACTGTTCCCTTGTGTCTATTATTGCATGTTTTCCACTGGTTCTGGTTTTAGGCTAAAATATTGCCACAAAAAAACACATTATTCTTAAAACTACATGGTCCAGATGTTAAAAAGCAAATAAAATATAAAATGAAAATAAAAAAAGAGCTTCTACTTCTTTTGGACGCATTATTATTATTGGTTTATAAAAGTAAACACATGTACGGGGTCATGTCCCTCGTCAGGACCTGTGCTCACAAGTCAGAATCAACGTTAGATAATTACTACGCCCACAGCTTTTCTATTAAAGATAATTACAGTTTTGCAGTTCAGTTTGTTCTTATAGGATGACACAATAATATAAAGTGATTTCTCTTGGGCATAAAGGAACATTGATAATTACATGTTACACTCTGGGTCCAAAGAGTTATAACAGCACTTTTTTTGCAACTTTAAGATTAAAAAATGTAAATAGTTTAAAAAGAAATGGTATAATGGAGTGTTTTGTATGTTTCTGTTGTCATTTTACCATTTTAATCCATTATTTTTGTTATCTAAGGTCTTTAAAATGACATGGCCGACCTTTAGCAGCTCAGACATGACACATTTGTAAATATATTCACCGCTTTTTCATGACGTAAATATGAGTCAGAGAGCGTCTTATGTCTCTGAGGCGTCCCTGAGCTGTTTGTGAACCCGTCGTGACAGATCCTCGTGCTCAGTCGTGACCAGAACGAACCCAGAATGTGATGAGTTTAATGATTACAACATGAACGGATCACACCCAGCTTCAGACTTTGAACAGCTCTGTAAAAAAAAAAAAAAAAACTACACTCAGGAAACACACCTTCTTCGCTGCAGACGGTTCCAGACGATCGATCACTCGTTTACATCTGACATCAGCTTCACGTCGCCACGGCAACCGCATAACACCCAACAAAAACAGGAAGTAGAGATTTGACTACATCTGCCCGGATGCATTTTACGAGTTCAGAAATGACTTGTGAAAAGCTAGAGCGTGTCAGATAACATGAGATTGTTTTATTTTTTTTTTAACTTAATTTATTTTATTTACTTATTTTTTTTTATTTACTTATTTTTTTAAATTTACTTATTTAATTTATTTACTTATGTTTTTAATATGCCAATTTATTTAATTTACTTATTTAATTTATTTATTTTATTTATTTATTTAATTTACTTACTTATTTACTTATTTATTTATTTGCTTTGTGTTTTTATGTAGTGTTGCAGGATTGTCCTTTTAATCCAAGACAAATTTCTCACATGAGAGACAATAAAAAAGACCATTAAAGAACTTTGAACTTAATAATTTATAGTTTTCAAGCAACAAATAGGCATGAAGTTTATTGTCGCTGTGCCCTATTTGCACCGACAACGTTTAAATTTAATTAAAATCCTGATTTAAACTCACATTGTCGCCAAATCAAGAATGAAACTTACATTAAATCTGACTCACTTTTCCCTTTAAACTGAGATTAAATTTAACCTTTTTGTTCCAAATGTTTAAGCTACATTTTAAACTGTGGCCTCACTTTATATTTGAACCTACTCTGGAGCATTTTTGACTGCTTTTTGGAAGGAATACAGTAATACAGTGTTATTATTTGTTTTCTAAAGCTGCTGTATATTAGACAATGATTCCCACCCTGTTTTTTTATTTTTTATTTTAAATGAAATGAAACAAAATCCAATTTGTCTCTGCAAACATTAACTAAACCACTGCGGTGTGACAGATTAGTCTTTGTAGTGCCATAAACTTAGAATAAAGCTACCAACAACATATATTTTCTAAATGTTAAACCCCTTAATGATACCCTCTGCTCATTTCGTTCTTGAATCACAGACAGTGGCCGGTTTATGCTCAGGTTATTACTTATTAGAGGGACTCTCCGAATCCCTTGTAACGAGAACCTTGTAATTTGGGGTCGTTTTTTAATAAACCTGAGGCTGTTTCCAAAAGCGTTTCATCAGGATTGATCTAAACCTCTCAGACTCCGGCCTCAGGAGCCGTCGTTGAGGTCCAGCCGCTGAGGTTAGCCCCAATGAGTCTCTGTTATTACACTCAGCAGAGATCTCCGCCCTTGAATCAGAGCAGATGAAAACGGAGGCCGGTGTTCTACATCAGCGATCCAGCACAGACGCTGCTTCCACTGAAGGAGAAGAGAGGACAAACAATGATTATGAGATGTTTTCCAGTCGAGAATGTTTAGTGAGGACTATTACAAACCTGAAACTCACTGATACTGTCTCAGGAGGATGTCAGCACGGCATTATTTGGGAAAATAGACGGTCTTTCTTGTTTTTTTCTAGTTTTACTCCTTTTACGTCAGTCTTGTCTGTTCACAATTAGGTATTTATAGTTTCTGCTGTGCACTACGTTCATAATAAAAGGTATAAAAGTGTGTTTTTTTGCTGGAGGAGATGTAAAGAAGGAGCTCAGCCTAAATCAATCTTTTATACCTTCAACTTTGACCCACAGCTTACAACGAAAAGCACAAGATCATAGATTTTATTCTTACTCCACAAGTACAGGTTTTAGATGGATTTAAACAGGTTTTAGTTGGATTTGAATGGGTTTTAGATGGATTTGAACAGGTTTTAGTTGGATTTAAACAGGCTTTAGTTGGATTTGAACAGGTTTTGGATGGATTTGACATGATTTAGACAGATTTTAACTTATTTTAGTCGGAATTTAGCAGGTTTTAGTTGGATTTGAACAGGTTTTAGTTGGATTTGAACAGGTTTTAGTTGGATTTGAACAGGTTTTAGTTGGATTTGAACACATTTTAGATGGATTTGACATGATTTAGACAGATTTGAACTTGTTTTAGTCAGAATTTAACAGGTTTTAGTTGGATTTGAACAGGTTTTAGTTGGATTTGAACAGATTTTGGCTGGATTTGAACAGATTTTGGATGGATTTAAACATGATTTAGCAGATTTTAACTTATTTTAGTCAGAATATAGCAGGTTTTTGGTGGATTTGAACAGGTAAAAGTATTTTGCTGCTGTTGTTAGGGTCATAAACAATATATTTTATCACTGAAGCTGAAGGCCACATAAAATATAACTTCATTTCATGACTGGCCCCTGGGATGGACTTTGGTCTGGTCTGGCCTTTAGCAGCAAAAGGCTTCGTCAGAAATATTTAAAAATAGTCTCTGATTTGACAATAATGAGGGAAAAACCTTGGTGACTCTCAAAGCTACAAAATGCAGTGAATGTGTCGTAAATAACCTCTGCTCTGCTTGTTCTGAATGCAGCTGTACTTTCTGGGTTTGTTAAATTTATGTGAGCAATTATCTGCAGACGTTATGGATTAACATTTACGCTGAGCACCATTTGATTTGTTTTTTTTACAGAAAAGAGGGAGTAAAACGAGCTCAGGCAGAGACTAGAACCATTAGCCTCTTCGTCTGTGGGAGGAATAAGACAAAAATAAGATCTATGGCTTAATATTTCTGTGGTTGTAGATTTGGTTGTAGGTTTGTGTTGTCAGCCAATCAGAAAAGATCACTCTTCCAGTCACTACCCTGAACTCTGCTTTTGTTTACTTTGCCCTTTTCTTCCCATGGCTCCAAAGTGTCACTGAAATATTCCACAGTTTTTTTTCCTGGAGCCGTCAGCGATGCCAGACGAGTTCAAGCCCTGTTTCACTTGGAAATCTTTCAGAAGCGGCTTCTCAATCAAAACTAAAGACCTACATCCTATAATTTAAAAACAAGCCTCTAACGTTTGATAATTACTCCAGTATTGATCAAAAAGTGTCTCATAAAACGTTGTTCTGACTCAGGACATGTTTTTAAGCCACTAAATATCATCATTAAAACCGTTCGCTGCCGGGCTCTGGCTCCGGTTCAAGTATGAAGCCGAGAATGAAAAGGTCAAACAAATAAACACTGTGGTAAAAAGCAGCGTTTCCCCGGCAACCGATGATTGTTTGTGGGTTGCAGTCGCTATGGGAACAGAAACAGGAAATGAAGAGGCCTCGTGTTTCGACGGATGCTGTGATATAATTTCCTTTTAAAGAAGAAAAGTTTGTTCCGTTGGGTGGGAAAAAATGTGACTGAAATCTGTCTGTATTTGACTGAAAAGAAATGTCAGATCGAAATGAGAAAATGTTATCGATTAAGATGCAATTAAAACTAATCAATTCATTGTCTACATGTTTTTGCTTCTGATTACTGTTCTCCAAAGAATTAAATAGTGTCTTTAAGCACAGATTATATTAGAAAGTGGACCATGGGATCAGAAAAGGAATGAGTGAGGGTTGGCTCCAAGAAGATTCTAATTGAAAAAAGTTAGTATGGCTTTTTTTTCTCTAAATTCAT
This sequence comes from Rhyacichthys aspro, assembly GCA_036850595.1. NCBI lineage: Eukaryota > Metazoa > Chordata > Actinopteri > Gobiiformes > Rhyacichthyidae > Rhyacichthys > Rhyacichthys aspro. Next base: position 18,807,534 of record CM072169.1, read on the forward strand.
GTTGTTTTTTTGTGCGCATCATTTATTATGTTGGAAACAAGTGTGTTTTTGGGCCTGAATGCACAGCTAAGTTGGACTTTTCTAATATTGGTCAGATAAATTTGAGGAAACTGATCTTCTGAGTTTGTTTTTCTAAAGTAGCCTGAGCTTTTTCTCTGTGACTTCTTTACGTCAAACCAAAACAATCGACCGAAAAATGACCACTGACATTGTAAAATAACCTGGCATAGTAACATAAACTCTGTAGCTGCCTTTGTTTGCCTTTGTTTTCCACATTTTCTATTCGTGTTATTCTCTGACAGCTTTATGCAGGAGACTATGGGCCTTGTCCAGCTCCAGTCCCACTACGCCGTTTACATTTAACAGTAGCTCGATGAAGATCCACATTATCCAGGTCTTTAAGTCAAGTCAGAAAACTTCAAACTAATGTAATTCCAGTTGGGCGTTTCTTTTTGCTTATTCACAAACATCTATAATCTGTTTAACTCCAATTCGATAATGACAAACACAAAAGTCTCCTAAATCGTCCCGAAGCGTTTCAGCACCAACATCAAACCCGTTTCTACGGCTTCAGAACGTGACCTTTAATGCATCGTCCAAATGCGTCGCTGGAAATCATTACGTGAACTGTAACCAGCCCGAAGCACGCAGCTCAAATTAGAGCAAAAAGAAAAGAGTGTGACTCCACTTTTCCATCATCAGACAATTACCTATAAAAAAAAAAGGCTTTGGGACACAAGGTGGGACATTATCAACAATGAAAGTTCAGTTAGACACAATGAGAAGCAGTACCATGTGTTTGAACGGAGCTATTTTTATTTTACAAGCTCTGAGTTGAGTGTTTGAAGCTGAAATGTGGAAATTTTTGGACTCAAAGCAAAACTAAGAACTGTGTCATTATTATTACAGCAAGGGTTTTCCCCAATACTCATTGTAATCACTTTTAAAGCCTGTTTTACTCATTTACACTGTCCTTTGATGATGTTTGAGCACTTTATCCACTGCATTTTTATTAAATAGGTCTGAAAATATACATATAAATGATATTTCAGTGTCTTTAAGTCGTTAAGTACACATCTATGAATGCTTAACTACCGTTTTATCGTTTATAGATCTATATAAAATGATATAAATATAAAGGAGGAAGTATGTGTTTAAAACTGTCTCCATTATAGTTCATTTAAAGTAACATACCTCTTCATTACATTAACAGAACAGTAATATTTCTGACTTTATGAAAGCTGCAGATAAACACAGTTCAGAGAGTGATTAATGTTTTTTTCAGTTTAATGTGACGTTCACTGGCCTCTGCAGCTTCTGTCCAAATCAAATGTGTTTTCCAGCTGCGTTTCACTGTAACTGCGCTCATTGAACAAATACCAGCTCCAAGTGTTTCTAAAAATGTTCTTTGGGAAAGTTTACAATGCAGTTAAAATTTACCGAAGCTGACTTTTATAAACGGTTGTAATAAAGAGATTTGAAACAAACAGCTGCATTTTTTTGGTTAATGACAGAAAAGCAGTCATTTCCTTCGTGCTTTCATCTAAATTGCGAGTTCAGATCTGATCTTGTTGCAGGAATGAGGTGTATTTTTGACCAAACGATCGCAGTGTTGTGTGAGAAAATGTTTTACTGAAATAGCAGTGGTAAAAAGTCCACGGCAGAGTCAAATTACTTGTATCTTTATAAAACGATTCCAAGCATTTTTGTGTGCAGTTTAGGTACAGATAGAGCCAAACCAACTATAAACCTTTTAAAAGCTCTGAAGGAAACCGCCGTGTGATGATAATTGTCTGTTACGACCCAATTTTGCAGCTAAATAACCAAAAAAAAAGGGCCGTACACAGGATTTTAGGAAAGGACTTGTTTAAAAGGAAGACTCTGGTGATCTTTGTGAGAAAAGAGACGCCAGAACTGGCTTTTGTAGGTGGTTTGATTGAAAATGGATGCAGCTGGTGTAGATTATCAGGCTCCAGCACCTGTCTTTACTCCTGGATCAGAAAAGAGGGAAGGAACAGAGAGATGGGGGCCTCAGGGATGAGCCGTGGAGGAGAAGGAGTGTCTCTGAGACTGGTTTATAATCCTCAGGTGGAATTGGCCCAAACCTGTGCAACACAAACATCTACAGTTAACGTTCAACTCTGTTTACTGTTTACTGTTTTCATGACAACACAGGCTCGTTTCCTGTTCACGGAGTTTAACTGTGGTTTTAGAGAGTGTTACCACTTCAGCTGCACACTTTTTTTTATTTAGTTTAACTAGAAAAAAGCAGAGGTGGCAAAAGTATTAAAAGTATTCACATATGCACAAGTTAAAAACAACAAAGTTAAAAAAGTAGAAGCACTGATCTTCACTAAAGTTGAAGTAAAAAAGCACATTCTCTGAAATTAAAAAGTAAAAATTAATTTTAGGTTTCAGACTGAACCAGAGCAACTGAGATTTGTTCTGCAATTGTTTTCATTCTGCATCGTAGCAGGTTTTAGATGGATTTGAACTGGTTTAAGTTGGTTCTGAACAGGTTTTAGATGGATTTGAACTGGTTTAAGTTGGATTTGAACAGGTTTTAGATGGATTTGAACTGGTTTAAGTTGGATTTGAACAGGTTTTAGATGGATTTGAACTGGTTTAAGTTGGTTCTGAACAGGTTTTAGATGGATTTGAACAGGTTTTAGATGGATTTGAACTGGTTTAAGTTGGATTTGAACAGGTTTTAGATGGATTTGAACTGGTTTAAGTTGGATTTGAACAGGTTTTAGATGGATTTGAGCAGGTTTTAGATGGATTTGAACAGGTTTTAGTTGGATTTGAACAGGCTTTAGATGGATTTGAGCAGGTTTTATTTGAATTAGAACAGGTTTTATATGATTTGAACTGGTTTGGATGGATTTGAACAGGTTTTAAGGTTTTAGATGGATTTGAACAGATTTTTACAACATATTAATCTGATTCAAATCCAACTAAAACTCAAACTTGTTCAAATATGATTAAACCTAGTGGCAAAAATATCACGTACTGAATGCATTGTTGCTAAAGTTAGCAGCTAATCATTGAACAAAATCAAATATTCTTTTTTGGACTCCTTATAAAAATCGTCATGTGTTGTTTTTTTTTTTGTTTTTTTTTATGAGAATATTCAGTGAAAATACGTCTCTGTATTTTTTATTCACTGGGAATCAAGAGTCTTGTGATGTCCAGACTTCATGGATCCTCAGCGCTCATGGTCGGTCACAATAAGAAGTTATAATAAATACAGAAGTCTGTTTAAAATGTTTCCAGACTTTGCTTTTGTTCTGCCAAGTTTACAACGAAGTGAGACCAGAAGCATCGCAAAGAAAAACTGAGAAACTTGGCAAAGACGAGACAAAGTTCTGGTCAAAGCTTTGCCCAAAAAACATAAATCCCAACGAAGCACAGCGTTAACATATATTTTGGAGGTGGCTGAATTAAAAAGCCCTCGTTTGGAGAAATGTGACACCGTTTAGTGAGAAGTGGCTCGATTAATGTCGATGGAAAAAGCTGTACATTTAGCTCCATTTACAGTGAACAGGAAAGAGCTGCAAAAGAAAAAAAGACTGGATTTATTAAGTGTAGGCAGCAACAGAAAGAGACCAGTGAACAAAGAATGGATTGTCTTTGTTGATGTTGCTGAGAAAACTGGTCCAAACCAAACAGTGAGTAAATATCTGAGAGACGTTACATATTTGAGTCGGCCGCGGTAGATTAAACCACGCAGATTGTATTTCTGATAATTGCAGACTGTTAAAACTGAACAAACAAACAGACAAAAGCTGTACACAAACATGTCTGGGTTGAGTCTGGACACAGTTTTCTGTCTGTCTGCTTCATTTTCTCAAATTACTTCTGTTGTATTTTAAGTAATCCATTGTCTTTTTACTTTTTCAAACCGGTAACACGTCTGTTTAAGAGCTCGTAGTGATTTTAAAAATGTTCAGAAAAAAATATACTGAAGCTGACTTTAAGAAACGGTTGTAATAAAGAGTTTTGAAACAGAAAAGCAGTCATTTTCTTGTGCTTTTATCTAAAATACAACCTCAAATCTGATATTGTTGCAGGAATGATTTGTATTTTCGACAAAATCAGGTCAGTTTAAGAGAAAGCCTTCTCATCGGGCAGCGCTGTGGACACCTGTGGACCCCTGTGGACACCTGTGGACCCCTGTGGACCCCTGTGGACACCTGTGAACACCTGTGGACACCTGTGGACCCCTGTGGACACGTCTCCTTTAATCCAAGGCATCATGTTAAAACTGAAACTCAATGCACATGACGTGATCCATGTTTGTGTTGTTTTCTTTGATCAAACCGATTTCCTCCATTGATCGTGACCTCATTCTTATTCTCATTTAATTATTTGTTAACTTTATTTTAAATCAAACACATTATTTTGGTTTATTGCTTTGTCTGGCGTCCATTTTTATCATGGTCTTGAGCCGGTTTATGACAAACTGGGGGTTACTTTTTAGTTTGGTAGCTTTTGTACGTGTTTCTTTGTGCCTTATTGTTGCCCTATTGTTGCCTTATTGTTGCCCTATTGTTGCCTTATTGTTGCCCTATTGTTGCCTTATTGTTGCCCTATTGTTGCCTTATTGTTGCCTTATTGTTGCCTTATTGTTGCCCTATTGTTGCCTATTGTCCTGTTGTGCTGTTGCCTGTGACATATCTGTTTTTTTTTTTTACTTTTTCATTGTCATTTTATTACACAAAGCGTGCATGTTGTCTTGTTGTACGTAGCGTATGTGCTCAACCTGTCAATTTTATTTATATATCCCAATATCACAACAAAACAATTGCCTCAAAGGGCTGCGTGGGCCGTGAAAGAATAAAAGAATAAAGCTCTGTCATTATCAAAGTGCGTCTGTTCTGCTTTATTCACGGGTCAGAAAATGAAGACTCTCCAAAGTGCAATAAACACAAAAAGAGATATTCATACATGATTTAAGAGCAGTGACAAGGAAAAGTCATGAGTTAGCTTCAAAAGTAACGCTAATAAATAATAATAATACAACAGGAAACATGGCCGCAAGAATAAAAAAGAATCAAACTAAAACCTGATTCAGATTCTTCCCTTTTCCCTAAACGCTTGTTGCCAAATTAATTTCTCCTAAACTATGTGAGTTTCTGTTTTGTGTTGTTGAGCTCGTAAAGCCTCAGACACGAGGGAGTGATATCAGCGCCGCAATGAAAAGTGCTAATGACGAACAGGAACGGTTTAGTACGTGGGGAAAGGACAATAAAAACCTTGTGTGGAGCCTGTTCGCTGCAGAAACCCAACCCTCGTCAGGATTTTTCCGGGACGTGATGTAGATTCAGTAAAAGCTGCCTCTGATCCGGGCCCGTCCTGGCAACGCAAGGGGTTGGACATATTTCACAAAAAAGGGTTTATAAATGCTGTAAATGCCAGTCATACACGTAGAGTGAGGTAAAATGAGTGTGTAATCCCTTCCTTTCACAGCAATTTCCACTCGGTAGGAATCCTGCTGGAGTAGATCTTACTTTTCACCAAAAAAGGGATGAGTTTTGTGCAATTTAAGCAAGAATAAGAACAGCTGGTATCTTCAGGAGTTAAACAGAAATGGAAACTTGCTTCAAAAACCTGGCTCACGTCGACCGATTCCAAATATTTTGTCATTCTGACCAAAAACAGTCTCTGGTGGAACATGGGCTGGGTTTTAAATCCTTTTTTTTGCAGCAACAAACTAGTTTTCTGCAGAATTCAGAAGTAATATGCCTTAATGACCAGCTGCAGCTTTTAGGATATAGATAATTTTTGTTTTTCCAGTTGTGAGGAGCATCTGGCAACTTTACGGTCACTTCTTTACCGCTTTATCCACAGTTAGCTTCATAAATGTCATGCCTTTCACAGATACAACACTGTAAAATACTTTATAAAAGACAACATGACAGATACAGGGGAAACCCACTCACCACAGTCAACACAGACCCTCGAGTGGGTCATTTTACCCTAAACCCTCATATTTCCCGTTTGAGAGAGCTTTTAAAATCCCTCTCGATAAATTTAGTCTTGAAACAAATCAAATATTGTCTCTTGTGGAGGGGATTTCAAAGCCGCAAACCTGGAAACATGACTTCAGTCTATAACCAAACCCTAATAACATGGTATTTCTGTGAGAGGCTTATAGTTACAAATTCATAACTGAGCTTCTGAATGAATAAAACTGACTTCCACTTGTCCAGAAAGTTCATACACTCTTCCTCGATAAATAAGCACTTCCTTTTCGAGTAGTTTTGCCGGTATTTGTTTCTCAAGAAGCCAACAGGATCCACCAAGACTTTCTGATTCTCTTGAAGCAGCACATCCTCTTTTATCAGGGATCAGGTGAAGTCAAGGTCCAGGAACAAACAGGCTCAAAAAAACAACAACAAGGAATAATCTGTGAAACTGGGGTTTAAATACCGGTCGAGGCTGATAAATACTGAAAGAAGAGCACGTGAAGGCTGTGACAGGGACAGACAAGGACTCAGGTTCATCCAGGTTGTTATAATATAAAAGGGTTGAGAAGAAGTTTAGTTTTCTGTTTCTAAACTACATCCAGTTGCCTTTTTTCTCAACCCTTTTACATCACGACGAGGACGCACGATAAACCTGAAATTAGACTAGAAATCGGGTCAAATTCGGCTCAGAAATTGCAAAATGTCTTCCTTATGCCCGATTTAAAAGCGCATAAGCTCCTTCTTTATGGTCTTATGGGAAAAAAGCCCACCTCAAGGTCAAGGCATGTCAACTATTTACCTTCTAAACAATATATTTGAATAAAACAAATTGGTTTGGGATGTGAATATGTGCAAAACAAAACATGACAGGAGCAAAAGGTAAAGGAAAAACAGATGTTAGAATCAAAACCTTAAATAACCCTCCTTCGAGTAATTTTCAGTCTTGTTTTTAACGAAAGTCCTTGAAAGCTCCTTGAAAACAATCTCCACGAAAGAGCTCGAAACTCGTCTAAATCCAACAGAAAAAGCCAGAGACGTCAGAAATAACTTGGACGGGGCTGAGTCTGGTCTCCACGGCGACCGTCGGACCACAACACAAACAGCGTCCGGTTTCCTCGGGAGACAGATGCAGAGGAACTGTTTTCTCAGGCGTTTTCCCCGGAGCCTCTGAGGACGGACGAGCTCGGTTTGTGGGAAAAGTCTGTGAAAAGATCTCGGAGCGACAGCTGAGGCTTTGAAGAAGAAAAGTCAAATGAACAGACACGGTTTTAGGGCTTTGGAGATTTGCTCTGGTTTAGATTCAAGGAGAAATATGAATGTGAATATGGGCTTTGATTATGAAAGACACCATTTTAAAAAGAAATATAAATAAATGTAATTTGAATCTCCAGAGTTTCCTGCAAAAGAGAAGATAAGGATCACAACTGAGAGGGTGGTACTGAGCTTTATGGACAGTAGTTAATGATGGAAGTAGAAATATCAGTGAAATGTGGGAGAAATAGGAGTGTTTTCAACCTGATGAAAAGAAGGACAGAATCTAGAAGAAGGAAACCACGAGCGAGTGATGCCAAAGAGACACCAAAGTGAAGACAAACACTGTTATAGTCTGCAGCAATTGGATTTAATCTCCACTTCCTGGTTTTGTCTCTATCGTCCTGGTCTTAATCTCACTCCCAGCAACAGCATAGAGACCTTTTTTACTTTTCTTTTATCAAAAAAAGTCAAACCAGATCAATTTTTCTTGCACAAAATACAAAAAATTACAATAAACCTAAATTCAGAACTTACCGTGAACTTTTAGCTTTGATTTCACTCCAAGACTGCTTTCATCTTGTAATTATCTCCTCGTTAAACATTGCATCGAAGCATCGGCAATATTCATCCATGTTTCACTTTGCTGCCCTTTGTCTAGGTCTATTTCTTCTTGGTGCTGTTTAACTATGAAAAAAGATGTATAAAAAGACATATTTTCCAATGGAATAACCACTTTCTCAGTATTACAGCAGATGTTACTTCCTGTTGACGTCAGTGTCGACCAATGGGAGCGTCCCTTATTCAGAGGTGAGCTGTGATTGGCCAGAGACATTCTCATCGATTAAAATCCTTGATAATAAAGATAAGTCTTCCTGTTTAATGTGACAGATACACAAGAGCACGTCATACAGCTCCATCTACAATAGAGCAATCTTTTCCTAAAACAATTATGACACAAATCACTGCTATTTTTGTTTTGAAAATAGTAAAAAATTAATGATTAAAATTAAAATGAATGATTAATGATTAATAAGAACAGAGACTAAAGCTGGGATTCAAACCCAAGTTATCTACACTTTACAAACTGAGCTGAAGAGACCATAATAATTAACTTATTATGTTTGACTGAAGCCTGAGCACCTGAGGCGACAAATTGTGAGCTATTATCTTGATTTAATGAAGACTTCACATTTGAAACTGCCTTTGCCTTGGTTTTAACCTCTTATCCGTGAGATTATTCCAGACAAAAACACTTTAAAACCACGTCTTTATGCCTTTTCTAAACCGTGCAGCTCCGGTCGAATCGTTCTTTGTCAGTGTTTGTGTTGATTCCCGGTGAGTTTTGTGTCGTCTCTCGTCTCTCGTCGTCACATTCCTGTCGTTACTCGTCCTCCTCTGTTGTTTCCAGTCTGACGGCGAGGACACTGGGCCCATTGTACAACACTGAGGCGTTTTACAGACACAACTCACTCAGGAACACTGTGGGCGAGGCTGAAAATCACCGCGATTATATATTTGTCTTGTCAGATATTTACAGTTCCAATGGGATCATTTATTTCTTATGTTATTATTAGTTAAATACAGTTTATTTAAAAGTCCTGCTTCAAAAGTGTTTAACCCCAGACCTCAGCCAGGATTTTGCTCTTTGAACGTCTGAATTTTTGGAGCTAAGCACAAACAGAGCAGGATGAAGTCATGGTTTTTGTATCTGAGCTCGACTAAAGATAAGAAATAGGTGGAGTTTTGTGATTTCCTGTTGCATGTGCAGATGTTTAATGGGAAACCTGTGTGTTTGGTTTGTTTCCAGCAAGTCTCAGTGTTTTTACTCGTAGCTGAGAGCTCAATGATGCAGCTGTGAGGGTTAGCTACTTTATTATTGTTATTATTATCATCAAAACTGCACTCATGACCTAAACGAACATGTTTTATAAACTAACAGAGGTTTGTGCTCGTCTTTGTGGAGGAGGAGTACTTCACTGTGTCTTTGTTTTGTCTTGAAATCTGTGCTAAATATTCTGTGCTTTTTTTTTGTTTTTATATTTTCTAACTTGCTCTAATATTTCACTTTTGTAACTGTGATGTCTCGCTGTATGTGTTTGTTCATTTGTTCTTTCTCTTTACCATCGACTTGCAGTGGGACTACAGATTAGATTAGAGATAAATCTGGTGTATTTACATGACGGACTAATGTAAACGTGTTGATTAATGTGCACTTTCCCCTGTTAAATAAAGAAATGAAACATAAACATACTGCTGGCAAAATAGCATTAGCATCAAAGCCATATTGTGAGGGCGAGTTTGTTAAAATAATAATAATAAATAATAATAATAAAAAAATAAATAAATAAATAAATAAAAAATAAAAATAAAAATAAAAATAAAAATAAAAATAAAAATAATTAAATAAATAAATAATAATAATAGTGCAAAAAGGGAAAAAGACAGAAACAAAGCAATTAAACAATTAAACAAACAAGATTAAAAATTAGATGATGATGTAATTGTACTTTGCAATAAAAGGTGGTTATTTATAGGTTATTATGGCATTATTTTAGGGTCTGGTCCACTTCAGATCAAACTTATCTGTATGTGATGAATTTAAAAGAGTTTGACACCCCTGCCTCAGAGTGTACACTAAAGTAAGACTTTTTAACTCAAAATGGTGTTTAACAGGGCAATAATCTTTCCATAGTCTAGATTAGTAAAGATTACATTAAACAAAACTGAATGAATTTAGCTTCTCCTTCTTTTGTCTGTTCTTTATGTACGAAAAATGACTGTGGTGTTGTGTGTTTAGAAAATAAATGAAATGGAATGAAAAGGATCGGCACAAAATCGACTCCTTTTTGGGTCAAGCAACTTTTTCCAAACGCCATAATTTAATTTTTGTTTCTATGTTTGCTTGTAAAGTCTTTCTTTTTTAGTTTCTTTTTTTCGAAGATGACTGAATGAATAAATAAACTTTGTTGCTCTGAAACATTCGGGAGGATGTTTCCAGGATGGTCCTCTGTTCTTCTTCTGTCTGAGGTCAAACATTATCTTTAACTCTGGATGTAATGTGTTTTAAATTAAGATCCATAAAAACAGGAAGAAGGTGACAAAGGAGGGAAACGAGTGAGAATAGAGAGAGCTTTTCCATTCGATGAGTTTAACATCTGCGTCCGGTTGTTTAAAGGGCGAGGCGGTGTTATGTAAGAATCTGTGAACGCTGAAAATGAGGAGAAGACGATGGATGGTGTTTGTGTTGAAGGTATTAAAGTGTGACAGAAATGACAAGAAAATAAATAAAATAAATAAAAATATCCTGATTAATAAGTACTGAAAAAGTAACACAAAAAACTCCCCATCAATAAATAAATAAATAAAAGAAAAAAAGAAAAAAAACACACACCCTCCAAAAAAAAATCACAAAAAACAAAACCTACAAATACCCCTATAAATAAATAAAAAAATTAAAAAAATAAAAATACACTGAAACCCATAAATAAATAAACCCTAAATATTTTTGCTTAATTTTTTATTTGTTTTTTTTTTTTTTACTTACTGTAATTTAAATGCAAATACAATCTACATTTGAATATTGGTATTTTGGTAATTTTCTGATATACTGCTGATTTTAATAGTTGTATTATGTGTTTGTATATGTCTGTATTGTAGTTTTAAACTGTTTTTTGTTTAATTCATTGTATTGATTACTGTAATATACAGTTTTTTTGTATTATAAGTATTTACAGCTTCCATTTAACAGTAGTTACACCATAAATATATCAGACATTTTTAACACTTAACTAATTAGCAATAAATATGAGCGAAGTAAACTCAAATACAGACAGGCCTGGGGTCAGTCTTTATGCCCTGACCCTCTGACCCCGAGCTGACCCTAAACCATGTCCCCATTGTGTTAAACTGTAATGGCTGCATTAACTGACCTCTGACCCTGAAGGTGTCATAAACCTCAGCTGTCTGTGTGGGTCCTGGGTCCAGCTGATCTCTTCTTTACTAAAGTATGATCAGAATCTGTGTGTGGAGGGCAGGGCCGGGGATCAGGGGATCAGACGGAGGCCGGTGTCCATCTGTGTCAGCTGCTCTTCACGAGGAGGCCTTCAGGGTCAGATACGTCCTGGCTTTTGTCTAAAATATTAACGTCAAGTCAACGCAACAAACATATTCAGTACGAGGGGCCAAAAGAGCCAACTTTACAGGAGCAAACATGGCTTTAAAGGAGATAATATTCATAGAAACAGATGACAGATGAAAAGAAAATAGGTCCAAATCACCCTTTTGGCTCCAACGTTTAGCTATTTCCAATAAAAAAAACAATCAAGCTTTTATATGGACTTTGAGCACTGACTGAAGCCTCGTTTTAAAGACTGATTAACAATGGTTGAGTCTGATTTAATGAAATAAACCCAGATTAAAACAGGATTCAGACTGGACTAGAATTAAAACCAGGACTGAATTCAAGACTAATTTGTTTGTCCGTCCTGGGAGTGGATTTTTCTGTGATTCTCTCTGAGGTTTCTCTTTTTTACAGCTGTTTTTTTTTTTTTTTTTCCCTCTGATGAGGCTTTAAGGACAGAGGTGTGGTCTGGTACAGTCTAAAAAGCCTTTTGATGCAGCTGTTACACAAAATAAACATCTTGTCTTGTATAATAATTTGTGAATTCTGTTAATTTCACTTATCTGCAGTAATTTGTCACTGTTTAGTTGTGATTGTTGAGCTGAATATGCATTAAGTAGCACCTCGAGGCTTACTACTTTTTACCCAAGGCTTAATGGAACTTAATGGATCTCATTCCTGTGTTCTCGTGCCTGGGCGACCTAGGTTTGATTCCAGCTCAGGTCATGTGCTCAGTGTCTTTCTGTTGGAGGCAAAAGGCCAAGAAAATAATGTATAAAGGGTAAAAAAGATTGAAGGTGGTGCCAGAAAGGATAACTTTAATCAAAAAGTAATTGAGACATTTGTGGAGCAGGAAAACGGCGGGAACAGACAGTGGGAACACATTCCTGATCGAATTGTGTATGTGTCCATAAAGAATAATAAACTTTAATGGGCCCTTAGTTCTCTGGTCATTTTGTCCCAAACTGGAATCATGAGGCGTCCCTAAAGACTCGTCCCGTTTCCAGATAACGACCTCCGTCTCTGATGCAGCTCTGCTCACTTTTATCCGACGTCTGTGGAAGTATTTGAGTCGTTCACAGCCCCGAGCGGCCAACTCTATTTCAGGAATCACTGCTCGACGATGGAAATATTCTTTTATGAAGTGAGACGAAAACCTGCTGCAGTCGACGAAACGGAAATGATCCAAAGGAGAGAAAAAAAGAGCAAAAGGAAATGACTGTATGTTCTTCATCAGAAAAAGACAGAAAAGTCACTGTAGACGTGACACCTTCAGGTTCAATATGTGTCAGAAGCGTGGCTCTGGGGTTGTTTCCAAAATGTGGCCTCTTCTGTGGTTTAGAGCCGGTTTAGACCCAGTTTAGACCTGGTTTAGTCTTTAATATTGGTTTTATTCTGGTCTATTCCTTGTTTAGACTACTTTTAGGTCTTGTTCTGGACACTAGTTTACTCAGCATTTAGTCTTAGTTTAGGTTTGGTCCTGGTTTAGTCCTGGTTTAGACGTCTAGTTTTAGGCCCAGGTTTGAACTTGTTGCATTTAGTCCTGGATTTGTTCTGTGGTGCTTTTGGTTTCGAGGCTGAATGTGATGAGGTTAGGAGGTTCTTAAAGGAGTCAGCTGTGTTTTGACAATCCAACGACAAAACCTCACTCTATTCAATTCATTAAAGACTCACCAACAGCAAAGTCCTGGTCTGGTCTTGGTCCAAATCCATTAATTCTTGTGCATTAATGACACACAGAGGTTTGTTCTTTCAACCAAAACCAGTGCGGATTTATGCAAATTAGTCACACAGCTTTAAGTTTCGTTCGTCACAAGATTATAGGAAAGGTTTTATTGCATCGAGCACCAACAAAAAATACAAAAATGGTGAGATTTGCAGAGATTTACAGGATAACGGTCGGTGAAGAGTAACTTCAAACTCATCAAACGGAGGAAAGGAAGGTAAAACTGAAGCTCCTTTCTTATCTCCTTTCCTTCCTAAAGGGATCCATGAGTCTAACCCTACGTGGTTTAGGCCTTACTGGTTTAGTCCCAGTTTAGTCTTAGTTTTTAGGTTTAGTCTTGGATCTAGACCTGTATTTATTGGGTTTAGTTGTAGATTTCAGCCTTGGCTTGTTCTTGGATTTAGATCTGGTTAAAGTTTTTATTTAGACCTAGTTCAGTCCTAGTTTAGTCTTTCTTTAATCCAGGATTTGAATGTGTCTCTTTTAGTCTTTTGGCCTTGATTTAGACTTGGTTTAATCCTGGTTTAGGCTTGGGTTTAGACCTGATGTAGTCCTTGTTTGTTATCTTTAGATGCTCACCTAGTCCCACTTAGTCCTTGGTCTTCTCCAGCTGGAATAGTCTGACATAGTCTTAGTTTAATCCTGGTTTAATGTTTCTAATCTAAACCAGACTTTACTGAAGCATTAACTCTTCATTTCCAAGTGTCACATCCATCGTTCTTTCCTTTCAACTGGTTAAAGGCAGATGTTTTTGTTTTTTATCTTTTAATAAAACTCCCCTCTGTCCTCGCTGACTCCATATTGACTGGTGTTTGGTTTCCAGGCAACAGCACGTGTTCTGGGCGGGGCTTAGACCGGTGTTTTCAGACTAAACCCGACCACACACAGAAGAGGAACACAGAAAAGTGCATCGAGAGGCAGTCGGTTCATTCCAGTTCAGATTCTAACGACATAATGTGAAACAGAGCAGCTGCAAACTCATCAAACCTGTTTTTAAAACTTTTATATCTTTGGATTAATACATTTCTGGAGCCATAATGCTAAGCTAATGGTAAAATCCATTATAGTGGAATATTATTTAAAGGTGCAGTACCTGATTTAGTCTTTTTGTCTTTTCTCTAACAGCAGCAAGTAACCTTTCCTCCTTCTTTTATTTAAAACGGACACATTTTTAAACACAAAATACCAATACATTACATTAAATCAAAGTTTAGAGCTGACCTGAAACTTTTATCTTTGGAGTTTGCCGTCGTAGACTGTAGTGATCCTGGAATTATCTCTGTCTCGATCGCAACATTGCATGGAATCTATTACCCATTCCTCTATTTTTATCTTTTTTGAGCTGTTTCTCTGTAAAATAAGACGTATTTCCAACAGAATAACACATTTCCTTGGTTTATTTCCTTGTTCCTTCGTTGTTGACATCAGTGTCGACCAATGGGAGCGCTCCTTTTTACCTGAAGTGAGCTGTGATTGGACAAAATCCTGCTGTGGACTGATCATTCTCATCTATTAAAATCCTTAATTATAAAGACTAGATCACGTCTTAAGGTCTCATTTATTCACAGATGATTCCTGTTACAATAAACATTAGGAAATTCAACTTTTGAACTAAATGTGCAGTAAAAAAATCAGTGCATAACGACAATTTAAAGGTGCAGATGTTGTCAGTGAATAAACCCACTGCAAAAAGCTAAGGATTTTTAACACTTTTTTGACTTTAATTCGATGTTGACTGTTGTTGTTGCTCCTTTAAAGCTTCATCTTCTCTGTTTATTTCCTCGTCTTGTTTCAGTGCAAACCTAAGGCTCGTAAATAGAAAATATCCCAAACACGACACCTCACTCGTCTGACGTGTCTCCACTGAAACTGCAGCACGTTTCTAAAAAGTGAGGTCAGACTGAAACTATAACAGATTAACACTCTTCCTGCTGTCAGTCATCAGTCTTTATGTAAACACACAGAGAAATGTCCTGTTCAGCTCAGAAACAAACTGGGACGCAGTGAGATCTCTGCTGTGGAATAAAAAAAGGTTTAAATATAAAACGTATTCCTCTGTGTATGTATCTGATCAGTTGAATTTAATACCTTATACGTCACAACACTAACGGATATTGCTTTTGCTGCTTGCTTTGTACGAAATTTAGGATGGAATACGAAGTTTAGACTAGACTAGACTTTGGGGAAATTCACATGACAGCAGTTCACATTAGTGCAAAAACTGTTGGAAAATGCAATAAAAATATACACTTTAAAACAAATTTTAAATATAGAATATAAAAAGTTATGAAGAAAGGTGCAACCAGGTCAAGATAAATTAGCAATATAATAAAAATAGACACATTTATCACAAGAACAAGGCAAATTATTAAAATAAAATGAGATGTTTTTCCTTTCTTTTCGCTCGTTCAATCAGTGGACCACACTCTCGGGACCCCAGACCAAACTGACCCTAAATCTACTACAGTACAGTGCTTTTTAGGGACATTTCAGACCCTTTTGGAAATGAAAACTTACCCACACTGACTGCTTGTTGTGAAAAGTGTCCAAACCCGTTCCTCGAGGGCCTGGGTCCTGCAAGGTTTATCTCCAACTCACCTCAAAACACCTGCAGTTTTCTATTAAGGCTAGTTAGACCTTCATTTGCCGGCACAGGTGTGTTTGATTGGACTGAGTGTGCCTGGTCTAGACTGTTGCTCATGGTTTCAACTACGGGCCACTAAATCTACACATTGCAGCTTTAATGAACTTTTTAAACTGTTTTTTATGAAGTGAGAATTGTTTATATGCCTTAATGTGCAGATATTTTAATCTTCAATAGCCCCAGTATTATACAGTAGGTAAATAAATCACACAAAGACCCAGGTGAGTGGTTTATTCTTTATTGAGGGGTTACCAGACAGATGCACAGGTGCTTGAGCCAAGCCCCTGAGTCTAAAGTGTCTAAGCCCTACGTCGTACATCAAACACAAACCAGCACTGACTTTATAGAAACTACTGCACATTCAAACTGAACGACTCGTCCGTTTTTAGCAGTGCTTTTTGATTTCTCGCTAAACGCTAAGCTAATGGCAAAAAATATAATACTTCAGATTCAGCGCATTAACTCTTGGAAAAAAACAGCAGGGTTATTCGTTTAAAAATAGTCATAAAAATCTTTTCCAGAGTGATTTTTACAGCTTATATCGCCTCAAATGAAGAAGAGCAGTGGCTAATTCACAAATAAATACAGGTTAAAAGCAGTACAGTTTGTCTTTTACATAATTCCTTGGCTGAGACAGATTTTATTTATTAGTGTTACAATATTTGACTTGGAAAAGGGTTAGAAGAAACAAAAGTAAATCTGGTTACAGCTTCATGGACGTGTTGGAAAAGTCTTTAAACACAATAGAAGTTTGAGGAATGTGCTCAGCAGCCGAACTGAGAGAATATGGCATCGCAAATTTATTGGCAACGACGTGCTCCTGTGGAACACCGGTGTTCAGCAGCTGCCTCTCACTGCTCTGCTGTCAACCTCTACCCACAATGCACCTCACACCTGAGAGTCTCTGTTCACATTTACAGAGTATTTGACTTTAGAGGGAGATTTAGAACAAAAGAAAAAGTAGCAGGTATATCGTCTAACATATATTAAGTACTCATATCTGTACTCGGTATCGGAATACTCAATTACAAAGGATCGTTCTGAAAAAAGTGGTTTACAGTGAGTCATGTGACCAAGCTTAAGTCTAAGATTTCCATTTTTTATGAGAAGAAATCATTTTTAAGCACATTTACAGGACTTTTTTGTTTGACAATTCAGGACAAAGTTTGTCATCCGTGGTCATATCATTTACAACGACAAGTTTTACTCCAGCTTGAACTACTCTAACTATTCCTGTCTGCTTTGGTTTAGACTCCTTTCCTCAAACTTCAGATGGACAAAAATCAATCTACGGCATCCTCGGAGGGTCAAAACTCAAACTAGAGCAGCCTCAGAGGGTCAAAACTCAAACTACGGCATCCTAACAGGGTCAAAACTCAAACTAGAGAGGCCTCAGAGGGTCAAACTCAAACTACAGCGTCTAACAGGATCAAAACTCAAACTAAGACGCCTCAGAGGGTCAAAACTAAACTCGGATCCTAACAGGGTCAAAACTAAACTAGAGTAGCCTCTGAGGGTCAAAACTAAACTACGGATCCTAACAGGGTCAAACTCAAACTAGAGCAGCCTCAGAGGGTCAAAACTCAAACTAGAGCAGCCTCAGAGGGTCAAAACTCAAACTACGGAGTCCTAACAGGGTCAAAACTCAAACTACGGCATCCTAACAGGGTCAAAACTCAAACTAGAGTAGCCTCTGAGGGTCAAAACTCAAACTACGGCGTCCTAACAGGGTCAAAACTCAAACTAGAGACGCCTCAGACAAAATATTTGATATCCACTCAATCTATTTTACAACATTTAAACAAAAACATATAAAAAAAGTTGTTTTTCTTGTTAAGCACATCTCTAATACAGCTGAGTGATTTGAGGGCATACTCCTCATATTTCATTTTTAGTGCAGTTTATCCAAAGCCAACTGAGTATGAAACGTAATATGCTCCAAAGTTTACAGACATAATCTTAAAAAATGTGAAAGGGCTAAAATACAAATATGTTTTTTGGCCTGAAAGAAAAACTAGGACGAGTGGGAGACTAAGTCCAGCTTCGAAATCTCCCTTTAAAGTGAAAGACTCTGTTTTTCCAACTCCTCTTTTTGAGCAAAACCAAATATAAGACCTTAATATTTCAGGTACATTTAGTGAGTTTTATCTACATTATAAAGTGTAAACATGGCATAAAGGTAAAAGTCACAAACAGCATCTACCAAAGTGAAAATCATGGTTTAACTCTGTGCTGATACAAATAACACATGTGTGGGCAGCGTTTATAATCGATGAATCATTGGTGATGGGAGAGAGAAGGGGAGAGGCTGGAGGATGTCTCGGTGTGAGCGGCACAAGGAGCAGAATAAACTACAGATAATAATAATAACACTGCGGTGGACGTCGGAGCAGAGACAGAGAGAAGGGGGCAGAGGCGGAGGGCTAAAGGCTCAGGGCTGGGTCACTGCACTGGGCTCCTTCTCATAGACGTAGCTGCCCACGCCACCAGTGTTCACGCCTGGAAAAACCACAGGGACAAAGGGTCAGAGCCAGGGTCACAACGGGACGAGACACGGGACGAGAAGCAAGAAATCATGAGGAGAAGATGAGGGGACACTTCTGCTGCAGGCTCCACAGATAATACTTTAAAACTGGTCAGATTTATGTTTTAAAAGGAGGCTTAACATCTGACCTTTAACAGATGCAGCTTAACCTCAGAGAGACAATTTAAAATAAGGAAAATAAACTTTAGGATGTATTTTTCCACTCAATTCAAACACACACTTCCTCGGATCATAAACGAGTCCCATTGTTTGGTCTGGTACTGCTTTGGTCTGTCTGAATTTAAAATTAGATGAGATTAGATAAGTCAAGACTGTCATTTTTTCTGTGATTACATGTTGAGCAAATTAAAATACTCTTCAATGAGTTGATTTTATTAGATTTAATATAATAACTCTGAACTCAGGAAGAAGCAGAATGGATGAAGTGTTCTTTTGACCTGTTCTGCGAGAAGAATACTGTTTTTGATCATTTATAAGAAACCTTATGCAACATTTCAGGCTGTAGACTCAATAAAAGACTAAAGGAGACAAATGGAAAAACTCACATGAGACTGTTTGACTTTTATAAATCCAATGAATGTGAGTTGTAATGTCATTTTGCATTGATATGATGTTTTCTGGTTAAAAATGGTAGTGTGTCTCCACATGAGTCCATATTTTGGGGAAGATTTACATAGTTTTGCCTAGACCTAAGACCTCCAACAATGCTCCAAAAGTTAAAAAAATCAATCTTCTTCTATTTTTGGAACAATGGGGGTAAAATGTCCTAGTTATTTCAGGAGTAAATCCCTGCAGAGACAGTGGAGCCTGCAGCGGTGTCCCCACAGAGGACCTCTTTCTGCAAAAACACTTCCTAAAAAAGCTGCTTGTGCGGCGTTGGTGATGACAGAGCTGTTGAGAAACACTTATTTTGTGCAACATGTGCAACAGTCCAACAGGATGGAGCGTTCAAACAGGACAAACAACATTCAGATTCAAGTGTGGCTGATAAAAGTGCGCTGACGGCACCCTCTAGCGGTTACCTTTGGGCCCGAAGAGAACGGCGTAGCAGGGTTTGTGGCAGTAGGGCTGGCCGTCATGCTGCAGACAAAACAACACAACACTCAGATCTTAATGTGCTTTTAAGTGAAATGTTTATGATTGTTTTAATGATAATTGTGTAGGCTCAGCGAGTATTCATAAACAGCAGTATTGTGGTCAAAAAGGTGATTATTTCAAGACAAATTAAAGAAGATCTGGAGAAATTCTTTATGTGAAGTTTAAGAAAAATCTGTAAATGCTGAGCACTAAATTTGATTATTAGAGTCGTATTGCTTGGTGTTATTTCAAGTCTTATGGTCTCACCTCTGCGTGGCTGCCAGCTGCCAGAGTCTTGCTGCACCTCTCGCAGCGAAGACAGGGCCTGTGCCAGTCTTTCCCCAGAGACGTCACCTTCTCAGCTGCAGGAGAAACACTCACATCACCGACCCCTTCACAGATTCACACAGGCTTTTACTTTCTCAAACTCAACTGTGGAGCTACTCACCAAAATAGACCTTCTTGTTGCATCTGGGACACAGGTTGGCCTCTCCGGAGAAAGTGGTGATGCTGCCAGCTGTCGAGACATTATAACGAGAGAAAAGGTAGTGTTTGGGTTACAAAGAAAACTGGTTCAACAATAGTTTTCAGTTCTGTTAGTAATAATCGCCCTGGTCTCTCTGGGTCATGTATGTTAAAGCCTATGTTGTATGTTATTGCCACTTTCAGGCTTAAAAAACGTGTCCAGATGCTGAGTAAAAACCAAAAGAAGTAACAAGAGTTAACAAGTGCACTTTAAAATAAAATGTTTCTAAGTTTATGATGTTCTTGACAAAACAGAGAGAGTCTGAGCAGTAATTTACAGTCACAGCTTTATACAAACAATTTTGTATAAATCCATCAGAAACCTGCTCAAATCCAACTGAAATCTGTTTAAATCCATCTAAAACCAGTTCAAATCCATCTGGCCTGTTCAAATCCATCTAAAACCTGTTCAAATCCATCTAAAACCTCTTCAAGTCCAATTAAAACTTATTGAAATCCAACTAACGCCTTCCAAAACCCCCCAAAACCCTGCCAAAACCAAAGAAAAATGTGTTAAAAACCCCAAAACAGGTGAAAACCCACCTTAAAACGGTTAAAACCCCCCGGCCTGTTGCAACCCTAAACCTGTTCAAATCCATCTAAAACCTCTTCAAGTCCAATTAAAACTTATTGAAATCCAACTAACGCCTATTCAAATCCACCTGAAACCTGTTCAAATCCAATTGAAATCTGTTTAAATCCATCTAAAACCAGTTCAAATCCATCTAAAACCTGTTCAGATCCACCTACAACCTGTCCAAATCTATCTAAACCCTGTATAAAATCCATATAAAACCCGTTCAAATCCATATAAAACTTGTTCAAATCCATCTAAAACCTGAGCATGTGCAGTTCTGTGTGTTAGACAGCAGGTGGCACTCAAAGCTAAAAACACAACCCTCACAGCTGTCAGTGACTGGGAAACTCTTCTGTAGCGGCAGATAAACAGATAAAAGTGACCAAGAACAACCGTTGCAATGATTTTACTCTGGTTTCCTGTTAAAGGGAGTGTATCATGGGAAAGTCTAATCTAACATTAGTCTCAGTCTGAGAAAATCCTTCCACAGACTTTGGTTTTATCTCTGGGTCAACAGCACCAAGCCATCTTCCGTTTGACCACAAAAACAGTCACATCTTTGTGGAAAAAGCCGTTTCACCTGCTCGCTCTGACACATCACCACGTTTTACTCATGAACCCACTCAGCTCTGCTCTTTCACCTTTAGACGGAGCCTTGGGAACGAACACTTTCTTCTCCTCGGTTTTTGAGGCAGAGTCCACGTTGGTTTGAGTCGGGTTGTTGTTCGCTGGAGCGTCGTAGATGTAGGATCCTGCGCCGCCGATGTTCACTCCTGGGTTAGGAAGAGATTTCTATTGGTTATTATTGTTAAAGGTCATTTTTGTCAGTGTAAGATTGGAGAAGCACACCAGGCAAACACAATAAGCTTTAAAAATGGCAAAAGTGTAAAATATAGAGACTAAAAACATTGTGTAATAAGAAGTAAGCTCAGTTCAAAGCACATTTAATTACTCTAAAAGGGAAATAAAATGTAAAAGGCGTCTTTAAGGTGTATTTTAAAGCTTTTCGAGCACCTCACAGCTATGACATTTGGATATTAAATGTCATATTGTATAAATAATCATCACTTTGACCTCTCTTCTGTAATTTCTACATGAAATATGGGAAATATTTAAACAGAGGCAATGTGTTGAACTATATATAATAAGCATTTATTCATTATCAAGTACTTTTTGTACCTGGAAACCCAACATTAAAATGAAAACAGAAATTGAGAAATGTGGAACTGACGTGTACTTTACCTTTTGGTCCAAAGAGGGCAGCGTAGCACGGTTTGTGGCAGTAGGGCCTTCCATCGTGCTGCAGGAGACACAACATTAGCATCATCATAAAGGTGAAATAAACTGTGAATTAGGAGTCAGATATGTATATCTACTACTATATACTACGGTGCAAATGCAAATGTAAAAAAGGCCTATAGAAAAGAAACCCAAATCCAATGCATTTTGTTGGTTTATATGTTAGCTATTGTTGCTAACAGAGATAAATCCCTGTAGTTTATGATTATAAGATGCTAGTTTTAAGCTAATGCAGTCATTGACTCAGTTTTTACTCTACAGCAGCTGGAGATACATAAATCTGTCTTTTGTTACATTCACTTGCAGTTTCTTACTCCTGATTGGCAGCAAGCGAAGAACTTGATGTCTTTGTAAAGAGTAAAAAATGAGTTGTTGATAAAATTTTCTTTATTAATTTGTTTACCATCTTAAAGTAGCAATACACAGTTAACTGTTAAAAGCAGATTATACTGAGCTAAATCTAATATCTACTCTATAGTTCATTGTAATGCAGTCTGTTGTGATTACTCATTGGCTTTAGTAAAAGATGGTCATGGAGAAAGTGTCCAAAAAGGGAAAAAGCTCAGCGCTGATGAGATCACTGTCACAGGTTTCTTACAGACGTCACTGAGAAACTGGACTCTTGGAGTGGACTGAGACAGATCTGAGCTCATCCCACTGAGAGTGTCTTTCTGCTTCAGTGGAGAGGAGCCCTGGTGCATGCTGGGAAAGTGTCACTGACCCAGAGCCCGATGCCCAAAGATGAAGATAACCTACTGCCACAGGGCGAGACGTGGAAGTAATGGATGGACGGAAGAAACTGACCAAACCAAGCACGTGCTGCGATAGTTTTACAACCAGCGGAAACAAAATGTTGGCTGTTTCTGGATTTTTGCTCTTGTGGAACATTGTTAAGAGTTAAAAAAGAGTAAAAGGTGAAGGGTTACCAAATATAACTCACACATTACACTTTTATGCAGAAAAGTCAGAGGAAACATAAGAGGCTAGTGGAGCAAATGGTTTGTAATCTGACTCTATTTAACTATTTATTTATTGGGATTTATTGGAGTCGGACGTCACTGGTTAAAGAGTTGGACACCATTGGTTATGGTTATTTTTAGTGATATTTGGGTTTTTTGAAGGATTTCTACTTTTCACTAGAAGTACACTGGTGGTTTGATGGATTAAGGAAAAGCTGTAAAATGGATATAGATTTCCGGGAGGCAACTATTTTTTTCTTATGGCTGGTGTCTGTTCATTTTGATGCCATCCAACAGGAAACAGGACACATGGAGCCATAGGAACCAAGCACTGTGAGCTATAGCATTGCATTTGTTGCTTTCCATCAAAAATAGCCGTTACATTTTGTATCTGGTACTTGGCCAAGAAACAGTTTTGTCTTCCCACACAAACCTACATACTTCTCTGAAACCAGAAACAGTGGCTTTAGTTTAGACTCCATCAGTTTATGTGACAACTGTTTTCATCTAACTTTATATGAATCAACTCCTAACTCCTAGTCTACTAAAGGAAGGTTTGAAATAAAGAAGAGAAGTGAAAGTTGGAGGATTGAGTGTCAGGAAGTGGGTAGTTTATGGCTGAGAAGAGAGTGGGCCGTTCACAGATTGATAATTCATTTTTAGGGTCTCTCTGGCTTTTTGGAATCACAGCCACAGATACAGTAGTGTTACAGCAGACGACTGGACAATGAAGCCTTCTGTCTCGTCCTGAGAAAGTCATCGGAGCCGAGTCTCGTCCCGACATCACCCAGACGTCTCTGAGCTCATAACGTCACAGTGAGAGGAGAACGTGGCAGCTTTAACAGGAGCTGATGTGGCTAATGCATTATTAAAAGTGCTGGCCTTAAAGAGATAGTACCAAGCTTTGGTTTATTCAACGCTTTTTACATCGGATCATAAAAAACAGAACAAAATTAAAAATCTAAACTACTCTATGTTATAGGGCTGCACGTTAATTGCGAATTAATGTCAACATGTAAAATATCTGTATCATAAAAACTGCTAATGGTGGTAATAGCTGGTATTCCCTGTACTAAGCATCAACACTTTGCATATTAATTTGCCAGTGAGACTTAAATTAAAGTTTTTTCTTTAAAATGCCCACTGTGTCATATTAACCTCATTAATTTGTGTGGTTTTATAGACAAATTCACTCTTTTGCCACTAATGCTTTCAAAATTAAGTGTTGAGTCATAGGCTTTTTATAAATTAATAGTCCTGACTGTGTTTGATACTCAAGGCCAGTCTTGGTTGGTTAAAGGGGATTTAACCCTCACCTTTTCTTACTTCCATGTGTTGGCTGCCACACGATACGTCAACAAAGCACTTGTGGTTGTTGTACAGATGGATGCCATGTGTAAAGAGCTGCTGATAAAATTATCCAACTCCTTCCTGTGGTTTCCTTTTCTTACGTCGACACAAACACTTTTGTTGCACCATTAAAATGTTATGGGACAAAAACTAGTTCAAAACATTACAATAAAAGCAGATAGATAGGTCTCTTGTTTCATTTCCTTCAAATATGACACTGGGTTAAGAACATGAGTCTAGTTAAAAGGTTGAACTGATGAGATCCACTATTCTTCCTTCTATGGCTACACTCTTTGTGAATTTCTTTTACATCGTTACAAGTTAAATATCACATTTCTAAGTTTGGCCTTTCTCCCTTCAGACTTAAAAATGTTTAATACGTTTTAACCTCATTGTTAAAGCCATTTGTCTCATCAAAATGTGAAATATTTGAATGAGCTGTGACACTGAACCCGTTTTGACTCCTTCTTAAACCTCTCCATGATCTTTAGGGTCAACAGCAGAGGCTTATCACATTGTCTTTTCCAGTCTGGCCCAGTGCCACCAGTTTCAGGAAGCACTGCCCCGACTCCAGTCCATGTTTGACAGGGTTTAATCTCAGACCGCAGTCCTTTTTAAGAAGCAGCCACTTCAGCTCCGAGGGCACTAACCTTTGCATACCAGACAGGCCATATCATCCGATACGATCCCACAGTCCCCTCCGATGTGCGTCGGGTTTTAGGCCTATTTAATGACTCCATGACAACAATCCAGCCAATTCCTGCTTTTCAAGAGACTATATTATTAATAGGTTGTTGTGACTCTAAAGAAGACCAATATTATTCAGTGAAAACATTCAAATTTAAAATATATCACTTTGATGAACACGTGACTTTTCCACGACTGGAAAAAATATCTTGCTGTTATTTTTAGCAATTGATTTTGTCTTATTTTTATTTATGAGTGTAGCTCTTAAATCAGTTGGGTTCATCACAGCTGCTTCAAAGATAAGATGGTAGACAACAGTGTAATTGTGTAATAGACAAGGATATAAAGTTGGCTGACTATATTCCAGGTTTTCCAAGACCAGTAGATTCTGCAGCTTCAGGCCGGATTTAGATGAGGTCCACAGAGACTCAGCGGAGGGGGTCGGGAGACTGTGACCACATTACTCTAATCACTCTGAGATTAAACAGCAGCAGCAGCATCCGTTGGGGTCTGAGAGGAAAATGCTTTTGTGAACAAAGAGCTGAGATCATATCCTTCTTCTGCAGACAGTGGCTCATAACACGGTCTGAGTGTGAGATTCAGTCCAGAGCAGAGGGTGAGAATTGAACAGATGCCCCGGTTATGAAAAGATGAGATAGCAACACCTCCCAAAGGATAAAATTTGAGTCTAAGCTATTTTTTTTATCTGACATGTAAATACAGTGTTGGAATCATATTGGTTTTTGAAGCAAACTCAGATAAAAACCCTCAAAAGGCTCTTAGAAAAGAAATTAAAGAAACAAGATGCTAAAATGATGCGTAAATGGATTTAAACAGAACAAAATGACTATTGTTGACACTCTATAAGTCACTATTCATTAAAGTCTGTCTGATTTGGAGAAAGTCAAATATCTTTGGGACAGGATACAGTTCTTCCAGATAAACAAACCCATAATGCACAGCTCTAACAGTGTCATTATGTAACAGAGGACAACATACAAAGGGATGTGGGGGTTAAATTCCCACAGGAGACTTGTTCATGTGTGGCAAAACAATAAACAATGAGTGAAGGAAAAATGTCTACAATAAACAATGTCTCTATGCAATATACATAAATTTATCTTTGTATATACACTCAAGATAGGGATTAATTCCTTTAACTTCTGTTTTTATTGCCTTTAAAGAGAGACAAAGATACTACGGCCCGTTGGCATGAATCAGTAAAACAACTGCGGGAGAGAAAAGTGGGTCACATGAAGCAGATGCTGAATCAAGCCTAAACTGCTCTGATAAAGTATAAATGAATGTAACACAGCCTTACAGCGTTAAGAAAATAAGTGTGCTTTTTCCACTTTTTGGATCCAGATCTTTGCATTGGATCTTTTTATCATGTCAGACCATTGTTAGTCCATTACAAAAAATGTCTGAGGTTGGCCAAATGACCGCACAAGCTCATAAAGTCTATAAATATGTAGTGGATTATTTGTCACAGTGGATAAACAATTGTCACAAATGGACTTGCTCTAGACCAGGGCTGTCTTTCGTACCTAATGAAGACCACAGACCTAATAAAATGGCAATAAACCAGCTGAGCCATCAAGTCACCACATATTTTTAGTTTTTAGGTTGTATTTTCAATAACAATCTAAAAGAGGAGACACTAGCACTCCACAAAGACACAATGGATGCTAGACAAACACAGAAACTAAAGTAATTTATGTCAACTTTAATGACTTTATATTCATCCTTAAATCCAGTAAAGACATTTCACCGACATAGAACTACTGTCTGCTGTTCAAATGTTCCCAGTGTCCATTAGGCTTCACTGTAGATGTCTGTCAATAAAGGTCGACACATAACTGGGCGACTGTGACTCCCTCCTGCTGTTTTCACAATAAATGTCGATTAAATGACTCCAACATTTAACCCTCTGCATTACCTTCACACGCACAAATGACATAACGTGAGCTCAGAGCTGCATAACCGCAGTGATTTCCTCTTGGAGCTTTCAGCCACCGCAGCTTCACTCCTGCGTAAAACCATCTATGAATGAATGAATGAATGGGACAGGACTCGGGGCGATGTTAGCGACGAGCTCCATTCACAGAGAGTTCACATGACTGTCCCAGATCTGAAGAGAAAACCTATATTTTCTTATTCAGTGTACAATCGCATGTCCTTAAGGCACAACGCTTGTATTCAAAGTTCAAGGGAGAAGAAAAGGAACCTATATATTTCTATTTTTGTTCCCTGGTGTGATTACTGTAAGCTGTTGTTTGTAATAAGGGCAGAAACTATAGAGTAGGATGTACATTATTAACAGACAGATCCCCATGAAACTTTTCATTATGATGACTTTTGGTACAGCATGACAAGGCTCAGATCATCTGTGTCAACATTTCAGTGGATGAATATTTAGATTTCAAACTAATAAAACTAACAAACTAAAGTGTGTCACGTGGAATGATCACAGAAGATCATAGACCAGTAAATTTGCTGCTTCTTCAGCTCTATAATTATCCGTTCTTATCAGTAATAATATGTATTTTTTTCTTTTGATCATGCTTTGGTGCTTTTTGTGTCTGTAGAGTATCCTAGTGTCACTATTGTTGTCAAGATCACACTAACAGAGCACTCCGACACTGACTGTTAATTATTTTTCAAGCACCGACCCAGAACGTGCAAAATCACACTTCATAGTTCAATTAAACCTGTGTTACCTTGGTTTTAGCAGAAAGTTACGAGAAAAATGAAAGATCCTGAACAAACAGGTATCTAAAAGTAGGCGACGTTTTCAAAATAAAGCCCCATAAATTTGAAATATATTGTGAGAACTTGGTTTAAATCCCTGGGAACATCTTTTCTCCACCTTTTCCTTCATGTTTATTCACATAATCAACAAAGTAATCACATTAAGTGTTGTTATTTCTAAGTCTTTGATTCCTTACTGAAGAATTAGTTTCACATGTGTTGGATTTTGGCCGGCGCTGGACTGTGACTGACCTCAGCGTGTCCTCCGGCGTTCAGCAGCTTGTTGCATCGGTCGCATTTGAGACAGAGCTTGTGCCAGTCCTTCCCCAGAGACGACACCTTCTCAGCTGCGAATAAAAGACAAAAGACAGAATAATAAGGATTCACATTGACATAAAGCTGTATTTATGTATGTGGCTTTAAACAATAGGCGTTATATTGAGTGCCCATTGTGTTGTATGAGTCATAATGTTGCATGAGTGACGTCATTTGTGTAGAATAATGATTGGTTTGTGCTGGATCTATGCGTCCTGTCACAAAGCCAAATGAAGGATTGTTGGAGGGGGTTGGGGGTGAGGGGCTGGTGGTGGGTGGTCCTGGGGGAGACGGTGGGAGACGAGGGGGGTGTCTCAGTACTACACAGGAGGCTGGGATGATGTCAGTATGGGACGGGTAGACAGTGGAGGGGGCAGAGGGGGAGAACATGTCTAACCTAAATCCTTTGTGTGTCATCCCTCGTCTGTTTACAGTAATGAACCAGTCGATAGACACAGACTATAACAGGACTAGAGGCAAGATTACAGCAGGAATAACTGGGAGTAGACCTAGCTTTAGTTTTTGATCTAGTAGGGGCCGAAACTAGGACTAAAGCTGAGAAAGACAGGACTAAACATGGTCTAAACCAAGGACAAAGAGACCACTTCCACATTAATGCATTTTGCCCAAAACGTACAGTAAATATTCAGTTTGTTTACAAAATGTGTTTAGAGACTCATGTTCTGATAATCTATTGTTAGTATTAGATATATAATTTTGGCCTGGCAGACATACTATAGTGCTCTCAAAAGGACAAGATCCCAGGATTAAACCATCAAGTACCAGGATGTAGAAATATTCACAGCTAAACCCCTTTTTGTCCACTCAGTGTGGACAAAAAGGGGACGAGGGAAAGGTCGGAGGGCCACTGTAAACCTGTAAACAGGGTGTTGACAGTGGGGTACCACGACAACACCCCGTCCTGTTTCCTCGACCCATTTCCTCTCTCTCGTCCCGCCCCCAGACCCCAGACATGTAAAAAGACCCCGTCCAACAATAAACCTCCCCTGCCCTCACACAATGGACCTCAGGAGCCATGTGGGCAGCACAGGAAACACCTTCTCTCTTATCGCCCACAAACAACCGGGTCCTGAAGTCTGTTTCCCTTCTTACTTTTGTTCTTCCTCTTCCGAAAAGCGATTTCCTAAACTCATTGTAACATGTACGATGCTAATTTTATTTCTCTGTGACGTGACAGACAATTAGGCAGACAATCACTCACAATCACTGCAATGATAAAAAGCCATTGGAGATTTGTTCCCAAGAGTTCAAATGCAACCTCATTGTTTACCATTCTTACTCAAGTGTATTTGGACAAAAACAAATATATTTCAAAGAGGGCAGTGAAATCACTTCATCAAGAAATACAGTATTCCGTTAAGGTCAAGACCACACTCGGTAGCACATACCTCGCTTTCGTTAAATATAAAAATAAAGTGACCAAAAAACCAAAAACAGTGGTAGAAGAAGTTTCCTTTGAGACGGTTACGTGTAAACCAAACTAGCTATGCTGCTCTATGGCTCTAAAAGTTCACTGAGAAGTAGTCGTAGAGACAGATACTGTAAATAATTTTACTCATTGTTTAAAAACCCCCGTTTTTTTTTTTATTTTTTAACAAAAAAAAAAAAAAAGGAAAATATAAAAAAAGAAAAAAAAAAAAAACAAAAAAAACACAAGTTTTTTTTTGGCCCAAACCCCCCCCCCCCCCCCCAATTAACACAAAAAAACCAACAAAAAAAAAAAATTTTTTTTTTTTCCCAAAAAATTTTTTTTTTTTTTTTTCCCCCCATCAATCAACCTTAATTTTATTTATTTAGCACCTTATAAGAACTACAGTTGACCAACAGAGCAGAGTATAGAGCAACTGTAAAGTGCACAAATGGTAATAAATCCAAGAGGAAGTCCGACAGTAAAAACACAAGGACTAAATAAGTGAGAAGGCTAACATGTACGAGCCTTTTTAAAGTGTTGAAGAGGGTTTGTAAGAGGAACTTGTAAATTTAGATCACTTTGAGGCCATCATGTGATACAGATGTCGATGCTGGGTGTCAAGTGGAAAAGGGCTTCGCGTGATTGTGTTAGATTGTGTTTGGTTTCCATTTCCTCTGTTTGTCACTTAAACAGTCCCAGAGGAAACCTGTCGTCTGTCTTCAGGTTAAAAGGGGGAATCTTCTGTTGACACTTAAAGGCAGAGAAATGCTGACTTCACCAAAGGAGGACACTTGGAGGTATTAAATCAATCTAAACAGCTGTTACTGCTCAGGCTAAAAAGGCTGCTGCAAATCCCTGACCCAATAGTGCTGTCTTAAACCAGAGCAAGATCTTCAGACACTTTTAACTAAATGAAAGTGGCTGGTAATGGCACGAGGCTCTTGTCCCTGCGAGTCTCTGTTACAATACTAACACTACAAACACTAAAGCCATGTTTCCACTGAATGGTATGGGGTTAAATCAGATTTGATTCAGTTAACCCATGAAAATCCTTGAAAAGACAAAAAGGGTAGGCTAAATCAACATTTGCAGCAGCACAAAAGGCTGGAACTAAAGCTCAGGCCTACAGTCCTTTAGAAAAAAGTAACAATGCAATAGAGTTAAAATCTGTTTGAAGTGAACTGATTTGGAGTCATTTCTTCATTTTAAGTTCATTTTTAGTTAGTCAAGTCAAAATCAAATGTAAGTAGATCATCACTGATAATGTCCTGGGAAAATGATCTTGAGAAAACAGTGTGCGCCCTGAAAATGTGCCAGCAATTTCCTATGTCTAATGCTTTTCCCGATTGCATATTTCTCTGGCTTTGGGGGAATGTACAGAGGATAATGTGGGATCGACTCTGGATGACAACATCTGGGACGTACACACAGATGATGAGCTGTAGATCCCTTCCACCTCCCCCTCAGCTCGTAATAAAGACGGACAAGCTCGCCCTTTTACAATAACAACCGCCCTTTTGAGTTGAGCAGAGAGCTGTTAAACTAAAGAATGATGTGAGTGTGCACTTATAAACAGCAAAGGAATGACGTTGGTTTCCATCGCGACTCGTCAGGGGTGTGTCTCTGAACGTGAGTCAGTTAACGACACCAAATACACACTGGCAGTGTTTCTGTGGCCCATTCATTCAGTCTATTTTTAACTCTCTGAAGGTGTTAAGAGCTATGTGGTTATCCTTACTGTGTTTAGCTCCTGCTGCTTTCATTCACTTCTTGTTAAAACACTGTCTCGAGGTGTTTGAATTCGAGGGAAATATATGTCTGGAGTACTTTATACACTTAGACCGAGGCCTCACGTAGAAGGATATTTTTCTAAACAAACATTTTAGGCTCGTCTACAGCATAATTTAATAATACAGCATAATAATAATTTAATATTAGTTTTAAAAATCACAGTATAAAGTGATGTTGTGGAGAATCACATGGTACCAGACGATACGATAACTGTGCACGATAATATCACGATACAGTGATTCTGCAGAATTTACAGTAAATTATGATATCTGTGAAAATGTGATGGAAAAATAGTCTTTGTTTGACAAAAAGCACATTTTGTGTATTCATTTGAGAGTTTATTTTGAACGATGTAACAAATAGCTATATCAATTAACCAAGTTTAAGCAAATTAGTGCATTTGGAGACTTTCTGTGACCTGGTCTATGGAGACAGAGAGGGCTTTTTACTTTGAGTGTAAGATAAAAAAAGTAAATTGTCTGGAAAAAAAAAAAAAATCAAGATCTTTTATAGCCATATTATCAGGCCTATGTAGCAGTGTTATTTTAATGTAATTCACATGCTTTTTAAGTGTTTAGTTTTGTTCCTTTTGTTCCTCTTTTACACGTCTATATCCACAACAGCAAATTTACAGCAAAAAGAGCCTTTAAACAAATATGATATCTGTATCAGATCCGATAATGATACATACAATAAATTGTTCCCCTCTAGTATTAAATTGAGTCCAGAGGCTGTTTCTTCTACAATCGTTGGTACTGTTCCCTGAAAATCCAACTGAAATCCACAGAAATCAGGGGAAACAGAACAATTCTTTGTATAAAAGAGAAAAAGAATCAGGATGGATGGCCAGGCTACATGACTGTAAAACTACTCACTATAATATATGCAAGGTTTTCCAAGATATTTGGAAGCCCTTTTTGAATTTAAAATGACATAAGGACTGCAGCAGAAAAGAGTTATAATAAGAAACATGTGGGCACAATTTAGACATCTGAAATGCCATCAGGAATTCCCCGCCTCTTCATTTACAGCAGCAACGTGAGGAGGCACGCACCCACTTTATGAAACAAATGGTCTCCTGTTCACGAGGAAGTCCCTCCGGATGTGAGCGTTTACATTGTCAACACTGAGGAAAGATGCGCCAAATCCTTGTTAGACTCTGCTTTCTCTCATCACACACCTGCAGTTTACCACAGTAGTGTTAGCTGTATAGCTCTAGTGTTAGGGATAAAATGTGAAAAAACAGAGATGATTAGGAACTGAACATCTGCGTACTTACTGTGTCAAATGTCAAGGCGATCTTTAAGAAGATTTTTAGGATAATGCTTCAAGAAATATCACAATATCAAGAAAATGTAAAAATGTAATATAAAACTAAATCTGTATATTTTTTCCAACAATCAAAGACCATGACCAATTTGAAAACTGGGCCTGCACATTTTACTTGTTAACGACAGTCTAAGCCCAACACACTTCCAGTATGCTCCTCTGTGATGCTGACAGAAACTGGACAGTGTGCTTTACTTTAAAAATGTTGGCTTTAACTCAGCTGGCAGGGAACTGTTTTTGGTTTATTCATCTACTTTCTCTCGTCCTTTTATGTTCACAGGGTGTTTTACAAGTGACATGGTGTTTGGCTAAAGAAGGAAAAAAAAACTCAATAAAACTGACTTGGACTGTCATGATGTAACACTGGATCTCTTTGATAAAACTACCTCCATTTGTGAAGATGAGGACAATTGAATCCAAGTTTTTTGCCGAGGTCATGGTAATAACCGTATGATACCTGCTTCGCTGTAAGCTGCTTAACTTCATTTGGAAATTCCCTTTTAAGCTCCACAGTCTGCGGTCAGCCTCTGATTGCTTTGTCAATACGGTTCCAGAGATCACACGACCTCTGACCTTTGTGTTTAGAGTGGCTCAGATTCATTGATTTTAATGAGCAGCTTACATTATCAAAGGGTTTAAAAACTCCTCTTTGTGTTACAATATGATAGGGCTGTGCGATTAATCGAATGTTCAAGTTCAATTTCAGCTCCCAATGATCACAAAACCTATGCAATCGAGAAAAAAAACAATTATTTATTAAGTTTTTATTTATTACTTGTTTTCCACGAGATTGTGGAAGTGCACTACATTGTTGATCTTATTTATTTATCTTAATTATTTTTCAGATTATTATTATAATTTTTAAAGCTATAAATTTATACATTTGAATGCATGATTTATTTTTAGAATTCACTGTTTTGTTTAATCATTCCAACATATTTCCAAAATCAATGAGTAATCGTGTAAAATAATGGTGATTTCAGCAGGAAGTGTGATTTAATGACAACACTATGGAACCACACAGCTGACACTCCACCCAACGTATCACACTTGGTTCATTTAGAGTCAGGACACCACCCAAAAATGATCTGACGCCCAATAAAAATTACATTATGATGGCGTTAGCGAATGGAGAGACTCACGGGCCAAAGCAGATGTAAGTAGGTACTTACCTCACCAAATGGAAAAGCCATTAAATACTTTGGGCTTTTCTACGTGAGCATGTATTAACACTTAATGCAACACTGGGCTTAACTGTAATGCTTTTGGTGGTTAAAAACATTAAAGTGCACTCGACTCAAGGTAAAAACATGTAAAAGTGTTAGTGCTAAGTGGTCAGTGATTAGAGACTATGCCACAGTAATTAATAGCTTTATCACTGGTTAAAGCACAAATTTAAGCAGACGGTTGTATTAAAGATTAATCCATAGAGTTAAGGACTGGGCAAAATTAAAATCACTTTCACTGAAAATATCACCTTGGCTATGATGTGTGAAAAATAATGTAGCTCTAACAGATCACCATAGACCATTAAAGGTGTCATTTTAGTTTTATAAAACATACTAAAACAACTGTTTTCAGTGATGCAAATAACACTCTCTTTGCAGTTAGGCAAGCACAAGGCCAGAACATTAATTCGAAGCAGAAATTTGTTGGCTTCTCAAAAAGTCTTGATGTAGCTGTTTACAAACCGTGTTTACTGATGAATAAAACAATTAAACAGTGCTTTATTCACTGTAAATGAGAGTCATGCAAGATCTAATGCAAAGGGCAACAAGTTTAATTTAACTTCAATCAGGCCATGAATCTTGTAATGATCTTAATGTGATATATGAAAGGCTAAGACATTTTGTTCCGGTCGCTAAGAAAAGAGACAAGAGAGTCCAGAACGCTGTTATTAGATTGGTTTAGTTGATTTAGATCGTATTAAGAGTGAAATAAAAAGAAGTAGACCAGCAGTGAATGGTTGAAAAACATGTAATGGGAGAAAACATTAGGAAAAAGCTTTAATAAAAAGGTCTTTAAAGGGTCAGCGACACTTTCATTAAAGGACATTTTCTCTCTGAGCTCTTCTAAAAAAATCATACCAGAAAGGCTTTAGTTATTGGGCAACATTTACAGAGCTCATCTCCCAGCATGCACTGCAGCAGGGGTTGGGTGTGTGAAATCTTCTGATAGTGCTCTGTGATGGCTCAATAACTCGATGAGGGGAAATGTAATGTGTTTGACAAAGAGGGCGACATGACTGTGCAGCAGCAGCAGCAGCAATGAGACGATTCACTGCGAAGGCGACAGTTAAAGCACATCCAGCTCTGGTTTAATGAAAGTGTGACGGTAAATACAATCCTCAAAGACTTTAGGCCTTGTTATAAAGACAGAAGAAAGAAGAAAGTGTAATCTGTTGCTGTTTATTGGGATGATATAATTTCCGATAGACTGTCCATGATTATATCACGATACAGCCATTAATTTACAATAAATCATGATATCTGTGAAAATGTAGTTCAAAGATAGTTCTAGCTTAACAAAAGCAGATTGTGTGCATTCAATCTTTACTGTAGTAAAAGTTCAATTTAATTGGTCCCTCTTTTGCACATAACTCCCCCTTTTGATTTGGCTGCAGCACAATTTGATTTAAGGCTCTGATTGGCCAATTTTCAACATTTCACATTGGTCGATTCACACCATTATTGTGATTCAAGACATTCTTGGTGAAACAGATATTACGATTACTGATATTACAATAACAAAACATTTGCAATATATTCCCCTTTCTATATTGTCAACATATTTCTTTTATTTAAGAACAAATTTGGTTGGTCAAAGCAGCCAGAGACTTTTGGATAGTATTACACTTATGATTACATTGAAGATAGACCAACACTGAGGTTAACCAGATCCTCTATAGTGTGTTCCACTGATGCTTTATTTAGTTTAAACTGCTTCATTAGACATTAGCATCTCTAGCTACATTGGCTGTAGCATCAAATAACTATGAGACAATTATGCTTTGCACTTTTCATGACATAATATCCCTTCTTGTTTCAGCCAATTTCCAGAGAACAGTTTCCATAGGTGACAATAACGTCATAGTTGATGTTGATGGATTCATCTATTGTCTGTTTATGAGTAACAGCAGCTTTTGTTTTGAACACTGATGTGTGATGTAACTGTTATTGTGAGCATCTCTACTACGGTCGGATACACTCTGCTGCAGCCTCTGGTGAAGTGGACCCATCTGTTAAGCCCCCATCGACAACAAAGCAAACCAAAACACTCTCATGAACCTATTGGCCTTTGGTGAAGCAGCGGACAGCTGAGTCTAAACGGGTGCTGTTCGGATTCATTTATGTCTCAGAAAAGAGCCAAGTACATGTCCAGAAACCATGCACCTGAGCAAAAAGGCGCCATTAAACATCAAGGCTTTAACACGCTTCTTATTCTTCACACCTCCTAATTCAATTTTTTTGTAAGTTTTCAATATGGGCAACGCAAATAAGAGATTGACCGACGTGTAACAAAAATGGCTCAAACCAGGACCATAAAGAAGTTACAGGCCTTTCAGAAGCACTTCTAAACATTTAAGCTCTAGGAATTCAATATTCAAGGACTTCAGAGCTCATAAGGAACTAGGTGTGTGCATTATGTGTTAGTAGAAACATTACAGAGGAAACAAACAAGCGACTTGTGTTTCCGACCAAACATCCTCTCACTGTTCTCCCTCAGAGGAACAGTTCCTTGAGGATTGGTGACCTTTCACTTAAAGACAATGGTCATTCACCGTGTGGTATTCGACCTCACCCAAAGGACTCACTTTGAAGGAGTCTCAGTGCAAATGAGAACAGGTCACAGCGGTCAAACTGAGGAGTCAAACTGAGGAGTCGAACCGAGGAGTCGAACCGAGTCGAAGTGAGGAGTCGAACTGAGCATCACATGACATTCACTCAGCCTTAGGTCAAGAAACGTTGCATCAATGATAGAGAAATTAGTCAACCAACCTTCATTCCTTACTACCTAAAAATCAGTTTGTGTTGTAAATTAACCTTACTGTGATGCATTTGTGTAGGGCTCAGTTCTATTTTATTTGGTTATTTATTTTGGTAGTTTATGACTTCTATAAATGATGTAAAAATCTAGATTGAAAATTTGTTTCTACAATGAGCAGCTAAGACCTAAACTTGACAAATTTTCTGCAAGAAACACTTGTGTATGTGTGTTATTGGCACCTTATTTCACTGAGAATCTGTTACTATTTAATGTTGTTGTGTGAAATACCATTTTATATGGAATTTTCTGTCTGGCAGTTTGGATTACAGTCTTCAGTGCAGGGAAGTGTTACTTGTCTAGATACCAATACTCATATGTAACTATTCAACTTTTCCATTTGTAACTATTTAATTCAGTACTTGGCCTAAAACCTCATACAGCACGTCACTGTCTGCTTATTTTTGTATTCATTTAGATCCTCTTTCCCTTTATTTTCCCTGTTGTTTATTTTTATACATACATATTTTACTCAACTAATCTATCTACAGTATTGGGTGTGTTAATGTCTATTTTGATTTGTTTTCCATTCAAACCAAGCCTTTCTGACAGTCTTAAATCAGAGTTTTAGGGCTGACTTGTGGCTGCACTTCCCGCTGACTCGTTGGGTGTGGACCGATGCTAAATAGCGTCTCGGAGCACGTATTTGGATCTCCCTTCGTCTGTGGCTGATGCAACACTGGGGCAAATGCGAGCTCCGGACGTCGCCTGTCCCTGAGCCAAGGCTGCGTTTCCTCTCCAGGCTTTTCCCTTCTCTTTCCTCTCCTTCTGGGAATAAAAGAACCGACCTTGTGGATCCCTGACGTAAACGGGCTGTTGTTGTGTGAGTCTTGTCTACACTGGTCACTGGTTAGAACCACCTCTGCACTGACACTGAAGCTCTGAACTCCTGCCCTTCACATTTTTTAGTCAGAATCATATAAATTATTGCATATACAAGATATAAATGAGGGTTTGTTAGTCTTTAGAGAGCTACACTAACCTCACAGAGAGAACATTGGACAGTGGGAGCAGAGCTGTGCCCACAGAGCCGTTCCTTTCCATCTGGCCTGTGGTAATTAGATAATCATCCCTGGAGGGTAGACATCATGTGACGGAGGCAGAAATGAAGCTCAGCTCTGATGCATTGAGTGAAGTCATCTGAGTCTCATAAAGTTGTGTAATAATAAAGATGAATTTGGGGACTGACAAAAGTAGCCTTGATGATGAAGTTGTACAAATGAAATAAAATATCACAGAGATTTAACTTCTTACTGCTTGACCTTATGATCAAAAGCAGGCGATGGAGATGAATATGTCATGAGAAGTGAGGACTGATGATTTATAGATCAGCAGTGTCCAGATCTACGTCCAATCAGTGACAGGGGACTCAGACCCTGGATCAAGCTGGAGCTGGCTTCATTACAGATGCCTGAGATGGAGCTCAATGGAAACATCACACTCACAAATGAAGAGAGCTGATGTTAAATGGACACGATGAGAAAGAAATGAGTAAGAAAATGCTATAGTTAAAAGTCTTTCTTCTTCTTCTTTTTTTAAAAATAAACTAGCCATTACTTTTCTTGCTGCCTTCATTTAGACCAGTGGCGCTCTTTCCCTGAAAATGATCTTTCAAAAATAAACTTAAATTTAAAACCTCATATTTAATGTAAACCATAACATTATGCTTTGCACTCAACAACTTAGAATTAAATAGCAAAACACCCAAACACTTGTGGGTCCCAAGCCACCAGTTTAGGCCAACTTTAGACCATTTTTAAGTTTTAACCAAAATACAAATGACCGCCATTAATAATAATGAGTTCCCTATGACTGTTCTGTTTCAATGGAGCTGTTGTGTGTAAACTTTACAAAACAGCTACAAATAAGTGATAATCAATGGAAATCACTGTACACAAAAAACATACTTGAAATATAGTAAGTATGGACTATCTTATATAATCACACTTAGAGGAGAAAAAATGTCCAAAACCTTCATCATAAACCAGCGTCCGGCCACAACTGTGTGAGGACTGCAGTTTTCCATTTGTTGAATGGTAAAAATAAACATTCACAGTGTAAAAACGGTTTGAATATTGTTTGTGAAGTCACTGAGGACAATAACTAAAGGCCACTTGTTCTTGTGCCGTTGTTACGCAACAGATCAAATGGCTGCAGGTCGCTGTCGGGGCCCGTCTGACTTTCAGCACCAGGACTAGAGCCATCTCCATTAAACGGGGGATCATATTTGTGCCTCAAAAGCCGGAGAAAAGGACCCTCGCTGACTGCCGACTGCACAGTAGCTGGCAGGTTACGCAATGGCACCGAACAGGAGGCAACGACTCAAGAAATGAGCTTATGTAACTGACGTTCACACAGCGCTCGGGCAGCCAAGTGGAAAACAGGGTACTCTAGTGTTGACAGAGGAGACGGAAGGAAGAAAGGATGTTGTGTGGGGTAAAAAGGAGGTGTGGGAAACTGTATACGGCTTAATGTTGTCAGAGAAAGGTAATCTGAATGAAAGGGATTCTGTAGAAGTAAACAGAACAGTGCAGTTTTAGTGTTGGGAATCAGAGAGTACAAAGCCATGAGGTTAATGTACAAATAATAAATACAGGGATTATCTACTACATGGACAAAAGATTTACCCTAAAATGGCAATAAGCAAGGATTATATTTTTATTAACTACAATTAAACTAAATATGGAGGTGCCTTAGTGACTCACCTGCTCGACATGGGTTCAAATCCAGCCTGGGTCTATTTGCTTACTTCCACTTTCCCTAAAAGACTGTTTTTCTGCTGCCCACAAAATCCACCACATAAAACAGAAATTACAATAGCACTTGGACATGTGACTAAATGCATTCTGTCGGCACTAATGGTAGGAAAAAAAGGTAAGATATGATCAGCCTCAGTGTAAATCTCATACGCTCAGACTCCATTTAAAGCTTTAATACCACAGTTAAACGTCAGTAAATCAGTCTCCCAGACTCTTATCACGCACCAGGCGTGTGTTTAAGTGTCTAGACATAAACCTACAGCTCAGCAATAAGCAGCTATTAGCAATAAGCTGCTGCTCCAAAGTCCCTAAAACAAAAATATTAAAATGTATGAGGAGTGTAGGTCTATAAAGGTAAGGTAAAGAGTCATCTCCTGGAGCAAGATAGTCACAATTTTGGAATTAATTTCTATTCGGCAGCTACACCTGAAATCACAATCCTTGCATGAGTTTTGTGTCTTTGCTATTGTTGTAAATGTAATTTTTCTTGCCTTTTATACTGCAAAACAGGAACCTGCTGTAAACCAGTTTTTAAACGTAGTCAGGGTCGATTAACTGTAGCATTAGGGCTGCAGTTTCTTTGATATATTCCTGTATAATAAATGAAATTTATGCATATTTAGTGCTGCATTTATCATTCTCCTTTTATGGCATTGGTTTATCACAAGAACAAGACAGGATTTGCCATTTTGAGCTTTTTTATGCCAAATTTAAATCAATACTGTATGTTTATTTAGCTACAGATCAATACGTTTTGTCAAAGTACAAATAGAAGCACAGCACACTAAACAGGACTGCACCACTTGGTAGAAACATGGCTTATAGGGAACTTTATAGGGACTACAAATGGGGTTGTTTTGAACGCTGCTTTTGTGTAAATGTTTGGGGTAAAAAGGAGGTGTGGGAAACAGTACAGCGCTTGGTATCGTCAGGAAAAGCAGTCTGGGAGAAGGTATTCTGCTGGACTTAGGGCTAAATGAGACAGAAAGAGCCTTTGTGAATAGAGATGTCCTTTCTCATTATAATGCATGAGGCACTTTGAGACTCTCTGCTTAAATAACAGCCCGCCATTTCACCCCGTTTCCCCCAGTCCTTGTAGTTAAAAAAATACAACGTGGAGACAGGAATTTCATCCCCAAGGCAAGAGCAAGTGTTTTAAAAAAGAGGAACGAGAGCCAGACTGAGAGGAACTGGTCAATGAGTGAAACAAGGAACACTATTAGCCCCAATTTGGCTTTGGATAAATGAACTTAGACGTATAAAGACTCTGTAGAGACTTGGTTGATCCACGCTGTGTTGTGTTGGACTCTCTCACAGCCTGTTTTTTTTACAGTCACATGTCAGTCAATAGTCCCTGGTGAGTTTGAAGTAACTGTGTGCCGCATGAACTGACAGATGTGAAGGCCGCAATGTGGTCAACAGGAGTCTGAGTTTAGCCAAACGCGCAATTAAAATGTAAGACGGGATGTGAGCAGTTTTAGAGGCAGGAGAAAGTTCTTTGATGAGGCTGGATGTAGTTTAGACATTTAAAGCAATATCAATGTTAGTATTCAAAGTAAAACAATTATGTACGGACCCTAGTTTATGATCAAGACCACTCTACCTAAGACTTTTAGGGATCAAAACTGGATCAGGATCAAGACTTCCCTCGTGCAGATTCACAAAAATCCATGTTTAACTGCTCTGGGAAACGTGTTTACTCAGACCCGCTGCCGGTTCGGACCAATGGTGTTGCAGTACTGGCAGCTATTGAGGATATGTGACATCCAATTGAGCGTTTTAGTGTTACTAATGTAAACAACAAGGGCTTTCTATGGAGATGGTTTTGTATAACAGACCAAGTTAGACCAAGACCAGTCTGAGAAATGTGAAAAAACCTCAGGAAACAAATACCAAACAGTCTTAGCCTAGTCCTGGGCCACGTCCAAAATAATAGGGGTTTGCTAGAGCTTCTCAGAGGCATAAGAGCCATTTTTTAAATATATGATATAAATTGTTTTCTATTCAATCACAAGAATAATGGACAAAACTACCTTCTCGTTATGATTTAAAATTCCAAATCCTCTATTTCCAGGTTAAGACAGGACTGAGGAAAAATTAGTTTGAGTACAAGACCATGACATTTAAGTGGTCTCAAGACAGTCTCAAGGCCAACACCAGTGTCACAGAGGCTTCTACAAAACCTTTGTAAAACCTTTTCTTCATAGACTTTCAAAGAATTAGAAAGAACACTTACAGGAGGCAATGAAACCTATAACCACTGTAACACAGCTGTGTAAAAACGAACAGGGAAACAGGAAATAGTAAAAAACATTTCACTGAAAGAATTACCATCCCAGACTGTGGTTTACCGCCGCCTTCTGAAAAAGACCAAAAAGAAAAGTGGTCACATGTTGTGCTCCAATGTTGGGCAACGGCAGCTGGTAGAGCAGGTGGGTAACTGCAGGGAGGACCAATCAGAGCGCAACACCGGCCACCACCACAACAGAGGGACAGGGGACAGGAAAAAGACAATTCCCCCATCAATAACACGTGTCCTGGTGAAGATCAGAGGGACTTTTTTGAAACTTTACACCCCCAGAAGAGTCCTGGGTTCAGCTGCAGCCTTAAAGAGGTGAGCTATGTGAGATGCTTCTCTGTTGGAGTGGAACTGCTGAGTGGAGGATGTATGTAGGTGGACTGCTGAGCTCATTCTGCTGTGGCTCAGATTCATCACTGACAAATGTTGATGCTTCAGGCTGTGGGCAGCGCTGACCGGGCACTGATCCCACACTGTCGCCTCGCCACGGGACGGTTCATCGACAGAAGAAGAAGAATAGACCAATAAATAGAGATGTCACCGCCTATAGAAACTCACAATGGGCCGTTTACGTTGGAGAAGTCTGCAGAGTAAGGGGCCATTAACGCAGGAGGTTCATGAAAACAGAAATGTTATGTTGCAAAACAGGATGCAAAAAAATCTGGGTTTAAATTTAATAAGTATTAAGTAAATAGACCCAAAGCTTGATGTTCATTGAGTAAGCTGTAAAAGGCTATGTAGACAGTGATGCTAATGGACAATATGGGCATCTGTTGACTTCATAAAGTATGAGAAGACATTGTAAACAATCTGGCTATTCACTCTATTCTTAAAAATAATCTGCAAAAGTAAAGCAAAAAGCAAAAGACATCTAAGTTTTCTAAAAATCTGTTTTTAACACAATAAGATAGAGATTAGAGAATGAAAAATATGAGAAATATGAGAGTTTAACAGTGAGTACAGCTAGTGCAAAAAGTAACTGGAACAATATATACAAATGCAGGGCTCCAGACTAACTTTTTTTCATCACTGTCCAGAAAACCATCCCGAAAACCAGTCTCAACCATCCCAAATGAAATGTTCCCTTTTTACATCATAATACTTACGATCTATAATGCTGTTTACCTGTAATGAATGACAACCAGTGCAATGAAAAGTAATAATACAATATTTCTGAGGCCAGAACTAACTGGTATAAAATTACTTTACATTTTAGGATGTTGTTGAATGGGAGTCAATTGGAGCAGCCATTAATCCCACCTTCCACTATCCTCCTCCTGTAAAAGCCCTTGTCACAGCTCATTCATTCCAGTGACTAAACCTTACACTTTCTCATTACTTACTTTTTCCTACCCTTGCTTACTTTTGACGTGTGCTGCTACCAATTCATCACCCACATCATGGTAACGGTCGATCCTGCCCTCGAAGACACACCCCGACCAAAAATAACTCCGCTGGCCCGGCTCTGTCTCTCTCTGTGTGTGCGTTACATAAAAAAATAACATACATCACGACTGTGGAGCTGTGACTCACTCCACACTCGCTGCAGAGAATCAGAGCTACAGAGATGAATATAGCATTTATTTAAGGGGAAATGAACCTTATTTGCAACAAACATTATTCCACAACATCACTCCTGGGATGAGCAGCAGCTGGGACGTGCGCTGTTACGTAAGAGAGCTTCCATCCACTAATTGATTCTGACCCGTGACAAATCATAGCTCGCTGTAAAGTATGGAAATGATAAGCAGTTTTGTTGCTCAATACAAACATTAGCAACCGGATGACAGCAAACGCGAATAATGTGCTGCTTATTATGTGAAATACAGCACAGTGATGATAATTTTTGTTTATCTTCAAGACCTAAGCTGCTTTAATCCTCTCTCTCTCCTCCATAAACATCTGTTACGTTAAAAATTAAACCTCTCTTCATCTCAAACTTCTTCGCCCAAGTGTTTGTTATGTCTTCACATCTACGTTTACACAAATACAAAAAAGATAACGTGTTTGTTTACAGGTTTCCAGCAGACTGACGCAGCATGCATGGTGTTACTGTGCTTCTGTGAGTGGGCAATCTCAGCATATGGCATCGCTGAACTATTGGCAGAGGTTTTTTTTTTTTTCAGAAGCCAACTGCTAAGCCTGGATAGTCACCAAACACAACAAATTAGAAACGCCACTGTCTGCTGTCAAAACAAGTCTGAATTTGAACTGTCATGCAAGGATAAAGACACAAATTTCAACCAAAATTCGTCAAACATTTACTGTCAAGATTCTTGTTTACATTACATTCCCAGCTACTAGTTTTCCCAAAGTTCGCCTCTGTCAATCATTACATTCCCAGTGCGACAAAAAGAGCCATTTCTCAGGAATGCTGTGAACTAGGTGAGACATTCCTTAAAGAAAGATGTTGTTGTAGCCTACATTTTACAAATCACAGAAGAAAAAAGCAGTTCAAACGCATTTTTGGGGTTAATGAAAGAGCTGTCATGCACAAACCACAAAGCTACACCTAATATCTGTTTGCTGTCTGCTTCAAAATGCACAAAACAAACAGTAAAAGCATATGTAGTCACCAATATTACCGTGACAATACCATCCATTACAAGCTCTTTGTCCCATGTCCAAACAAATATCTTTAAAAGCAGATTTTGAACTGTTCCTCAGTGTCCCAATTTCAACAAAATTACAAAGCAGTGCAGCAAAATGAAAAGCATTTGGAAGAAAACGTCATACATCTGTCACATTTACTGAATTTTTAACCGATATGAAAACATCAACAATGCACCATGCCACAAAACTGATAACACTGATGTCTATTTGGAAATGATGGAAATATGGTCACCCGCACATATGTATGAAGTATATTTTTAACTTAGGGAGCTTAAAGAAACTCCTGAAATTATTAAAATGTCTTAGAGTGCCTTATAGCCTAAGAAATGCTGTAAATAACCCTCTAAAGGCAGATATTCCTGTCAAAACTACACCTCGCTTTAGCTAACGGCTCCAACATCCCATTCAAAAAGTAGCCCAAATTCAAAATCCCGCTATTACTCACCAAAATACACGGTCTTTTCGCACTTGGGGCACTTTGAAGCCATGATGCGTTGTCCTCGGTCGTTTGGAAGTGTCCTGTGGTGTTAGTTTGAAGCGCTGTCCACTTTCTCCCGGTGTTTTGGCTCGTCTCTCTGGAGCAAGTGTCCCGCTCTCGCTCTTCAACAGCAGCAGCGGCGCAGCGTCAGTTCACGCAACGGCTGCTCATTTGCATAAGCCCCG
This sequence comes from Rhyacichthys aspro, assembly GCA_036850595.1. NCBI lineage: Eukaryota > Metazoa > Chordata > Actinopteri > Gobiiformes > Rhyacichthyidae > Rhyacichthys > Rhyacichthys aspro. Next base: position 18,852,265 of record CM072169.1, read on the forward strand.
CCCCCCAGCCTATGTGCTGGGCCTCGTGCCTCCTTCACGTGCTTCTGAAAACGTGGTTACCGGGCAACGACAAGGCAGACCGAATCTAACCTACTTTTTTTTTTTTTTTTTTTTAGCAAAAGTTGTGGATATTTCGTAATAAAAATGGAAAAAATTAGATTAAACAGTTGAAAATATTTTAACAATAAATTAGTAGTTTTAGTGTCGTTATTCAAAGACAAAAGAAGGGAGTTTTTAATACATGTTGTCAAAGAATGTCTCAAAATCGAAAAGCTCACTAAAAATACATAAATAAAATAAATAAATAATAACAATAAGGAGGTGATTTTTTTATTTTTTGCTTGAGCTTGAAAATTATTACAATATAAATTCACGGATTCATTTTTGACTGCTTATTCCTGTCAGGGTTCACAGAGTGGCTGGATCTTACAAGGAAACAAACCCCACTATTCCCAGAAAAAATTAAAATAAAAAAGTGCATATGATTTGACAAATTTTTCACATACTGTGAGTTTTGGGGCACACTACCATCTCATGAGAGCAAATATTTTCCCAGAACATGTGACATCAATGCAAATTAACATCACATGGGATATTTATAGGATATTTATGAGACAATCCCATGTGAGTTTTGATGCAGCGTTTGTCTCTTTTAGTCTTTTAGTGAATATACAGCGAGAAAAGCTACATCGTGTTGCTTCAAACAGGTTGAATATTAGCTTACTATTAGGCTATTTATGGAAAAGAAAAAGTTAGAGTAATGTTAGACTGACTTTATCCACTTTTGTTGCTGTAACTGCATAAATGACACCTTCAAATACAACCCAAAGTGTCTTCAAATGATTCAATTTAAACAATTACAAAACACATAAATATGATTGTGAAAGTAATCAAATACACTTAAACAAAAAAACAGCTTGAGTATTACAGTTGCAATCTTAAAGCAAGAAGCCATTACTATGTGTTACTACATTAAATACATTTCAGAGTCTTTTCTGATTTATGAAAATGACAGTGCAGACAGTACATTTCGTTTACACGCTGCACATAAAGGCAGCTCTCTCCTCTGTCTCTGTGGAGCAGTTTGAAGGTTGTCTTGACCAGCCCCGTCCTGGAGGGAGAGCTTCAGGGGACCGTGGTCAGTGGTAGGACACTTCCTTTTCCCTTTTGCACCAGAGAGGCTCAGCTGAATTACAATGTGCTCTTTCAGACAGAGCTGCTCGGAGGAATGTAACTGGGCAAAAAGAAGACGCTGGCTCCAGAGGATCGGCTTTCCTCTGAGACTGGGGCTGGCTCAGTGACAAAACAGGCAGAGATCTAAAATAACTTCTGAATTTGACGAGTTTCTGTTGCATTCAGTTGTGAAAACCCGGTTTGGGGAGTAGCATTATATAATTGTAATACAGAAATAAAGTAGTTGTATCCCATTAAAGAGCAGAGAAATACAAGATTAGAGTCAATGTAGGAGTAAAACAAAACTGCATACATTTTACATATTACTTAAAATTTAATCAGCTCATTTTAGCTATTAAAGCTATAGTGGGGCATAAACAGCTATGGTAGCCCTGTAGGGACATGCATGAATGTTTCTTATTTCCTCTCTTGGCAGTTGTAAGGAACAGAAAATAATGGCCTCTATGTAAGTGTACCATTGGACCCCAGAAGAAAACTTGGCACTAAGTACGTCCACTACAACTATTTCTCTGTGTATTTTTGGATTAAATTTTTTATAAATTCTAAATAGAGCCACAGAATGGTAAAGTGCTTTGATCTATTCCCAAAAAGGGATTCAAAGTCTGTAAAATGTAGGTCAGTTTATAAATGCATACAGTCAATAACAGGACCAATAAAACTATGTATGTACTCTATATAGTGTCATTCCCTTCTCGCTCCACACTGTGACTGTCAAATAAAGGCAAAAAGCCCCACCAAAATAAGATTTATACATATTTATTGAGTCTATTTTATTAACACATACACATTTACACAAAAAAGCCTGGGACTATAGAGAAATGTACTATTTTCTACATGTTATTATTATTTTTCTTTGCAAATACATTGAACCTACAGCATGTATTTAAATCACAGGAGTTTGATTTAAGTAAATGTAATCAAAAGAAATCACATTACATCCTCATATTACTTTCACATTGTTGGCTCTAAATAACAATACTAATTACATTTTCTTACACATCGCCATTAATTGTACTGTATCAGACTGACCCTGTGAACCCTGGTAATGACTAATTCAAATCCTCATTATCGGGACATGGCCAGTCTCTGTCTCTTTCCACTGAGATCACGGCGTTCACACATCGCTGCTGTCGAGGCTGTGACACAGAGCAGACGCTAAATCAGGAACTGACACAGTCAAGTTCACACATCTGTATCGCAGCTGATTAGCACCACTCAGAGAAAAATACACGTTAAACCGGCTTTTTCTAAACTGTGACCTCAGCATTAGTCAGTCTTATGCAATCAATATGTAATAGTTTTACTTTGAATATTCAGAAATAAGCTTGAAATATTGATAATGACACATTGGAGATGACAAAGACATTTAAAACACTGCATTTTCATATGGCACCTGTCCATCTCTGTCTCATCTTATAAAGCACACATGTCTAACTCAAGGCCTGGGGGCCAAATGCGGACCTCTGCAATGTTTTATGTGTCCCTTCAATACATTTAGTAGGTGATATTATTGGAAATTTGGGTTTGAATTGGATTTGAACAGGTTTTAGATGGATTTGATATTTGCAAAGATAAATAAAATCTGTTCAAATTTAACTAAACTTTGTTCAAATCCAACTAAAACCTGTTCAAATCCATCTAAAACCTGTTCAAATCTTACCAAAACCTGTTCAAATCCTACTAAAACTTGCTTAAATCCATCTAAAACCTGTTCAAATCCATCTAAAACCTGTTTAGATCCATCTAAACCCTGTTCAAATCCAACTAAAACCAGTTTCCATAAAAGGAGGAAATTAATGTTAAAGATAACTTCTGTAAGACTCAAATAAAGATGATAAATACTTTCAAAATTTTATAAAAAGCTTCCAAATGTCACCATCTTCGGTCCCTGAAATTCTGCTCTCTACTCCCCCTGCTGTTGATTTTTAAACTACATATAGCTCCTGTAAACATCAACAAATATTACACGTAGGAAAATAATGCTGGACAACAAAATATTTGTCAGTATCCCTCAGTTTGCCCTGCGTTACATTCAGTAAATACAGTCCTGTCTCCGGAGTCGTCTCGGTGGAGGTCTCACAGAGGACAGGAGTTCATTACCGTTCACCTCCAGGCGTTTGCTGCCGTTGCAAGTTTACAGCTGAAGCTTACAATCGAACCGAAACCTGCTGAGAGACGAAGAGGTCAGCTTTACAGAAGGGCAGACAGAGGCAGGGAATGAGATTTAAAGCAGTGTGCTCTGTCGGCTCAAGGAAAGGAAGATTTACAGCTGTATTAACAGTGTGAGTGTGTTATTCTCCTTTTAGCTAAATACTGATTTGAGATTTATGACATGTAATTAGACAAAATATGGATCATCCAGCATATGCATTGATCCAGAATACACATCCTAACCCCTGTTGATTCATTTATCCTTTCACAAGATAAAAAATGTCACCTATTTTAGGACTTTAGGGGCTCCATAAGGTTCAGACTTAGAAACAACTTTTCCTTCTAAACTGCTTCTTGAAAAAGAGCCAATGTCTGCCACTTTTCACCACTAGATGGAGTCATGAGCTACTACAACAACGGCTGCTTCTGCCTCACAACTGAATTTGTGTTAAATATATGTAAACTACAAGAAAAACCCAGCCACATTACAACAGCAGGTACGTCCACTGTGTTAAAAAGACTGCAGATTTAAGATCCTCAAATAGAAGAAACATACTCCGCTGTTTTTATGTTGTTTATTTCCTTTAAAAGTACATAGAGGACCAGACCCAGAGCTAGGACGGTCTTTGCCTGTACAGGAGTGTTTAGTCCCTCCTGCTGCAGACAGTATATGTATGTATAAGGCCCCTGCCCTGAGGTCGAACAGGTGTCGTCTATATGGACCCAGACAGTGGACAATCAGCCTCGGCCTTCACATCCTTCCTGCTTCCTTCCTTCCTTTAAATCCCTTTTTTTCACCACACATTCACTCAAATTTACACATCCAAGCCGCACAGATGCAAATGCGCCATGATCCACAAGCTCCACGTGATTCTCTTTGAGGAGGACTCAAAGCAGCCGGCCTTTACACAGCCAAACACTACAGCTTTTTCTTACCTCAGGTGGAGAAACAAAAGGGAACTGGATTCTTTGGAAAGATTCAGGAAACAGAAGCCTGTGTTAAAATGTACACGTGCATTGTGTAAATGACCAGAGGGAGCTTGTATTGTGTAAAATGTTGTAGTTTATCAATCAGTTTGTCCTGTTTAATCTAATGTAGACAGATAATACAGTGTTTTCAATTCAGAAGACAGCAACTACATCCACAGAAACAGCTGTTGTTATTGGTAATTGGAATATGTTTATCACAAGAATAAGACAATGCTTCTTTTTTTGCTTTGTTTTGTGTTCTTGTTCCACTTTGACTCAACAGACTGCAGTGTTTAGCTTCACCTTTTGATGAGTAAACCACATTGATCCAACCAAAATTTGAGGACTTATGAGAGTAATGTAGTAATACAGTGTGCACTTTTGCCAATAAAAACCCTACAGCTCCAGTAGAAAAGATGGTTAAGACTCAATCTTTTCTGTGAACACAAGTCGAGATGAAAAAGCCTGTATTAATTATTGAGACGTTCCCACAGCACACGCACAAGAGCGGTAGTTATTTTAGAAACAGGTGCCTATGTTTAGCTTTCGCTCTCAGATAAGACTGGTTTGGTGATAGACTGTGGAGAAGACAGAGAGGACTTAATGGACAGATAATGTATCTGTGGATAAGGCTCAGAGGACGACAGCTCTGTTTATGTCTGTCTTTACGTCACAGATTGTCCTGGGTTTAGTCTGCGTCGCCATGACCATGACACAAACAGAGCAACAACATTCACAAGGCATCTACACATCCACCGCAATGTTTAAGAGTGGATCGGCCATAAAAATATCAAATAATTACTGGGAATGTCATCACGGCTTTTTTAGATTATGGTTTTAGCTTGACTTCATTTTAGCTTTTAAAATGTACAAATTAATAAAAGACCATGAATTTTGGGGATCATCATTGGCTCACTTGGTACTTTCTACAATTTGAGTAAGATTTATTTATAAGAATTTCTACTCTGGTTTAACACCACCTTACCACATACATATATATTGCAAATCATTTTTTTTACAGTAAAGTTGGCAATTTTGAGAAAGTACTTACAGTTATTACTTACTGTGAAGTTATGTGAAGTTAGTTAGTCATTTCCTGTTTTATTCAAAGGGTTATATGTATTTTCTACATGATCTAACTATATTAATGTACTGTTTTGACTTTTACTGGTTTTTATTATTGCCATTTGACAGCAGTTCACTGTAAATATGACAGACCTTTGGCTTTAATATAGAGTTTTAGTTGTTGTTTGGATAGTTTGGATGGACCAGGACTGGTGTATTCTTGTCTATTTATTTCATTTATTTTATTACACTTGGTTGCAGTTGAGATTTTTCACAACTTCTTTCACTTTTGCAGCAAAATTATGCCCTCATTACATTTCTTTGCTTTTGGGACCCACTTCAGTTTCCTCACTATTCATTCCAAGCTTCTACTGTCTATGAGAACCTGCTTTATACTGTCTTTATAAAACCCACTAAAGCCTCTGAGCTCTGCTGTTGCTTGTCCAAAAACACTTTCCTGCCTGTGTTTATGACTCGGTTGGAGAATCTCTGAGACCGATGGAAGAACTCTGCTGTTTTTGCTACAAGTCACTCTTTAAGCACTGTTCTCCCACTGGGACTTCGAAGGGTTTAGATTCCACCGACTGCCATTTTTAGTTGCGTGGGTGAACTTATTCGGTCTTTAACGGTCACTGGTCCCATTGCTTTCACTCTCGCTGCTGCTGTGTGAGTTTGTTTACAGCAGGAGCAGGTGTAAACATGTGGCTGAGGCTGGCGAGGGTCCCGTCGGAGGCTGGGCATGGTACCAGCAGCTGTCTGAAGGGTTTGGGAGGTTTTGATGTCTCCTTTAACATGCTCTGTGATCCTCCCTTTTCACAGTGCTGCCATTTCTGAGGGAGTCTTTAGCGAAGCCACATGGGACCAGAGTTTATTCATAACTCAGTGTGTTGTTTTTGTTTACTCCACCTTTACAGCAGTAAACGCAGCATCGATAGTCAAATGTCTTGATAGTATTTCTGCACAGCTTTGTTTTCTATCTCTATTTAATCACAATTAGATCCCATTGCTGTGAGCCAGATATCCAATCAAGCCTTTTCTCAAAATGAGGCAGAAGTGTAAGTAATTAGTAATCAATACGTCTGATCGGTGAAACTTGCTCAGCGGAAGTCAAACGGACAAATTGTGCTGCATGAGCTTCATTTATCACAAACCAATCAGTTCAGCCGTCACTCAGCACAACCTCAACCTGACAACGGGTCAATTATTTAAATCAATCATGTGTTTACATCTGAACAGAGTAATGACTAGTTACGTTATCTCTGTGGAATTTAAAGGCCATAGTGGGAATCCCTCGGGGAAAGCGTCACATGTCTCTTGTCAGCCTCTGTCACAGGGTCCGGTCTGATTGGCTTCTGTCGAGCCCAAAAAAATCCCCAGTGGAAAATGTCCTTACCTCAGCGTTAAACAAAGCCTGAGTGTTTCTTCCACAGAGGTCAGGCCAGAGCTGCTGGTCTGGGCTCGAGGAGATGGTGCAGTGGAAAACTAGGGAAAACAAAGCAAATGTTACACAGACTGACCCTGTTTTAGTGTTTGTTGGAACTAAACAGGAGGAGCCTTGATTAGGAATAAAACCAGAAACACTGATCAGCAGGTCAGGTTTAGGAAGAAAAATAAAAAATACAATACAAGGAGGCCTGGGTTCTGGAGTAAAGCACACTGTCTGGTTTAAATAATAACCCGAATAAACCCAATGGAAATAGCTCAGATGAGTTGTTAATTGTCTTAATAAATATCCTAAACTTTCATGAGGAAACATGAATGTGCTTCTCTGAGCAGAACAGCAGAGATATCTGTACAACAGAGATAAGCCGGAGTGTTCACAATGTGCTTCATTTAAGTTCACACCAAAACAGAAAATGATCCATTTAGTTCGGTCCCTGAGCAAAAAGAGTGGCCCCTGTGTGTTCAGAACTGAAACTGTGACCAAAGACAAAAAACAAGGCCTTTCTCAAGAGTCAAACTAGATGGTGCTGTGAGTGGAGGGTGTGTTTATAAGACTCAACCTGAATGATTATGGGATTTTTTACTGAAATGTTCTTCTTGGTCCAAACGCTATTAAGGCCTTTTACTTCTTCAGTGCTCCACATTTACTACTGCTCATTTTGTTTTGTTGATGGACAATATTGGTATGTTTTTTCCACTCTCAGGAAAGCTACTAATTATGTCACATGTCCCCAGGTTTCTAGACACTGATTTATGTACGGCAACACACTGCACTCACAGAGAAACTGCACCAGAGTTGGATTTGTGAAGCGTGAACACAAAGATAGCCCTGTTGTATCACATTTTATCACTAGATGTAGTCACAGCAACTATAGGAGCTGCACAAAACATCAGAAAAGCACATATAACTACAGTTTTCTTTTAACTGTTAGCGGTTAAATGTAGTTGACTGTGGCATTTGAGAATAATCCCATAATAGATTTACTTTAATAAGCTTTACATTATGTTATAAAAGTGACAAGCCCTTCTTCGACTTATCAGTTTAGGGACTTATTGCTCACAACTCCCCCTACTGGTGACGCCTGATAACTAAGTATAAATTATTGAATGTCAGAACCACATATTATTGCTATATAAATATTGACCCAGCCCAATTACTGCATGACAAACATTCTTAAAGGAATCACACTGAAAGCTAAAACAGACCTTCTAAAGCCATTTGTCATTCTTATCATTCCTTTTTCATGTTCGGGGTTTACCCACTCGCTCCATCTGCCACTTCTCAAGATCCAGACACATTTGGAAGTGTACCAGCTGTTCTTTCTGCTAAAATATGCCCCTCTGGTGCTGTGGGATTCCCATGTGAGGAGGGGCTCACACAGGCTCGGGCACAGGTGGGACATGGGCGTCTTGGGTGCTACATATTTCTAAATCTATGTCTTTGATTTTCATCCCAAGGTCGCTGCATCCAAAAGCCACAAGTGAAAAATACTGGAGTTAATCTCTCTTTGGACGAGGGCCATGGTTTCTTGTGACGCCTTCAAAGTGTGACAGAAATGTTTCCAGTTGAATAATGTCTGCAGAAGCGTAAGATACACTGAAAGATGTCCTCAAAGGCAGAGCAAATGGAGAAAACAGAGGCCATAGTGAGAGAAAAGAGAGAACAGTGTAAATTCAGCGCTGAATACGTCTTTTTACAGTGAAATGTGAATAAATATCGCGTGGATGTGTAACGAGACAAAGATAATTACAGGTTTACATCGGTCTGGCACTGAACTCGGAGCTGGAAGTTTACGGTATTACTATTTTGCGGAGAAAAATTGGTCCAGTTTGACCTTTTTTAACAAAAGAAAATCAGAAATGGTCCCTAGGCAAAAAGAAAATTGCATAATGGCGCTTATTTGTGGCCATTACGTTAATCAAAATAGGGTTATAAACAGTTTGAGTGAATTTTGGTCAAAAAAGAAACAAGTCACTTAAAACCAGTTAGAGTCCAAGTTAAACCACCCAATCCTGTCAAAATCCATCTATAACCAGATAAGAACCACTTTAAACCAGTTATAGTCCAGGTTAATCCACTTCAAACCTATCAAAGTCCAGTTTCTGTTGGTTGAAACCATTTTTTACTGGTTGAAGTTGTGTTAAAGGATGCTTTATTTGCTGGACATAGACTGCATATGTGTCTATACAGTAAAGAAAGCATTATGTTGACCAATGTACTCCATTTCAGTCAGCTGCAGGCATTACTTTAAGGCTTGGAGATTGTGTTCTGTAGAGGCTTAACTCTCTCTGAAGTAGATGATTCATCAGGTGCTGAAAAGGTCTGGTCTGTTTTTCTGGCGGATACTTACATCATTGGAAAATAAGTAATATCAACGGGATGAAATAATAATAGATAACTGCTGTAAAATGGTTGTACTGCTTTCTCATTTGGTCTCTTAAGTACGCAGTATTATCTGTCTTTTCTTTTCCACAAAGACAAAAACAGTGATATAAATAACCCACAATTAGATTTAGTGTATTTATTGTTTGACGTCAGCAAACATTTGTGTGTCAGCTCTGGCCCTTCATCAGATTCATAATAAACCACCGAGGAGTCATTTCCGCTCTTCGGGGCTGGCTTCATCTCAGGCTTTTTCACTTCCCTCTAATGTTTCAGGGAGCATCTGAGGACAAACTCAAAGACTGGGTGAGTGCTGACCCCTGCTGACGCACTGTGGTTATTGCAGGAAAAAAAATTGACCTTTACAGTAAAGCTTTGATGTAAACTAATATTCATAGTCTAAAATTACTATTATATATATTATTCATATTAATGGCTTATGGCTTTACAATTCTCCTGTGGTCAGTTATTACATTACGTCTTCAAATTGTTCTTAATTTCCACTTATATTTTAGTTGTAAAATCCACGTTAGAGATTATTGAGAGCAGCATTCACAGTAAAAAGTTAACATTATATTGCCTTGAAATTGTATCACTAACACACAAAATATTGAAATAAAAGTTAATTAAATTTAGAGAAAAAAAAACCCCATAGTGAAAAAAACACAGTTGCCATGGTAACGGCACTGATCAAGATTGATTTTAACATAATTTAGCTGCTGCTTGGTTAAAATGACTGTTGCTATGGTTACATTAGGGTTAAGAAATAGTTTTTTTTATTTCATGCGTTGGGGTCCTTGGGTTGGGACAAGAGCACAGCTAAGGTCACACAGTATGCCCCAGAGGAGAGCAGGACGGCGGGACAGCAGTATCCCCCAGAGGAGAGCGGGACAGAGGGACAACAGTATCCCCCAGAGGAGAGCGGGACAGAGAGACAACAGTATCCCCCAGAGGAGAGCGGGACAGAGAGACAACAGTATCCCCCAGAGGTGAGTGGGATGGAGGTACAGCAGTATCCCCCAGAGGAGAGTGGGACAGACGAGAGCGGGACAGAGGAGAGTGGGACAGAGAGACAACAGTATCCCCCAGAGGAGAGCGGGACAGAGAGACAACAGTATCCCCCAGAGGAGAGCGGGACAGAGAGACAACAGTATCCCCCAGAGGAGAGCGGGATAGAGAGACAACAGTATCCCCCAGAGGAGAGTGGGACAGACGAGAGCGGGACAGAGGAGAGTGGGACAGAGAGACAACAGTATCCCCAGAGGACAGCGGGACAACAGTATCCCCCAGGTGAGAGCGGGACAGAGGAGAGCGGGACAGAGGGACAACAGTATCCCCCAGGTGAGAGCGGGACAGAGGAGAGCGGGACAGAGGGACAACAGTATCCCCAGAGGAGAGCGGGACAGAGGGACAACAGTATCCCCCAGAGGAGAGCGGGACAGAGGAGAGCGGGACAGAGGGACAACAGTATCCCCAGAGGAGAGCGGGACAGAGGAGAAAGGGACAGAGGAGAAAGGGACAGAGGGACAACAGTCTCCCCAGAGGAGAGCGGGACAGAGGAGAGCGGGACAGAGGAGAGAGGGACAGAGGGACAACAGTCTCCCCAGAGGACACTTACGCCCAGAGATACACCATGAGTCAGAACAGGGCTGAATGATGCAGTTATTCAGACAAAGACTCAGCTTTTACAGTGACTCATGTTTTTACAGTGACTCTGTCCAGGCCTTATTTCTGTGTGTTTCAGTGTCAGGCAGAAAACACTGTCCTATTAGATGTACTCTGTGTCAGTAGAAGTGTGAAATGTGAATATGTCTTTGTTTTGGTCCTTCAAACACACATAAATCATAAAAGAACCCAAACTGAACTGAATAGTTTGTCCTAGTATTAGAGTCACTCGTTACATCTGGACTCTTGTTTCAAAGACAAAATATTATCTACCTTCATAAATCATGCCCAGATGCCGTCTTTTTTTGAACATTTTTCAATTATTTTATGACCTGGATGACTTACAATCTCAGGTTGCATAGTCTAATAGTTAATTCCAGTCCATTAGAGCCTCAATACGTTCCATTGGTTCCTCTGTACCTGTATGTTGTCCCCCGTTTGTCATTATTTCACGTCTACTGTCATTTGCATTGGATGCTTTCTTTTTTCATGCTTCATTAAGGTCTTGTTTAATGCCTCACAGCAGGATTGTTGTGGGATCAGTCCAAAAACATGGATTTATAGAAGAACTGGTGAATCTAAAATTGCCAAGAGTCCAAATTAGTATGAAAATGAGTGAATATAAATGAAATGCTTAGCTATTCATCGTCATGTGTGGCATTTACTTTCACAGACATAGTGCAATTTCAATTATGTCATGAATTAAATGTGGATTGAGACCATTAAACCACCAGGACATCACATTAAAGAGCCATGCAGTATAAATTAACTCTAATATAAATGCACACATACATTTTACATTGCACGTACAATATTCAGTGCTGTTGTTACAGTAGGTTCTTTGCTCTGAATACAGGGATTTAAATGTGCCATAAAGCTGTGACTATAAGACACCTGCCTGCTCTCCTTTTATCTGCACTTTTCTGTTTTAATTATTATCGATTGTAATTCTCTATTTTACTTACGTTTCTATTTGTACATCTTGTCTATTTACCCTTAATGGGTCTTTTGTGTGAATTGTGATATATTAACAAAAATACTTTGCCTTTAATGTCAGGAAAATGGGGCCCAAGGTTACCGCAATTACTAAGAAATCTCATCTAATCAATTCCCACTGAGTATTTCTCTTTTGTGCATTGATTTTAATGTGAGCCCTAGACAGCGCTGGAGAACCAGTACCAGAGGCCTTCAAATGTGATTGTCCAGGCTTTTTCTTTTCAAACTGGGAGTATCTGGAGAGTGTTTCAGACCCAAGCGCCTCTACAGAGTCTACACACACAGAGATTCATCAGGGAGAACACCTGCACTGCTCTGGTGAAGGCTGCTCACTGCTCACTCCATTCGTCCGTCTCTCTCTTCCACTGCAGCAACATCTGGCGAGAGGTGTTATTCTAAAGCACATCTGCACACAGTCACAAATAAATGAGAGAAGCCACACATCTCACACACAACGGCACAGTTTTGACCATTTAAATATGTCTACAGTGTGTATAATAATTAAAAATAACACTTTTCCCACCTGGGTCAACATAACAATAACAATATAAACCTGAACGTATCATACTTTCTGACAAACTGACCATGGTTGAAGGAGAAGCACGTCACCTTTCTTGAATACTAAATAAATCAATATAATAGTCCATCTTTTGGCATGTTAAGGTGAAAACCAGGAAAAAAGCTCAACTCTAATCATAATTATTTAGGTTTATTTAAATGCAATCAACTATGCTATATTTGATCAACGCAATTCAAGAATGGTGGCCATGTTTTTCAAAGTTTTTGAGTGTAGCATGTGCTTTATTCAACAAATTCAGCGGATTTGTGTCTTTGAGCGACTGACAGGTGAAGCGATATACAAGATATACAGCATATGTCTCTCAAAAGAACTAAACAACATTAAATTGAGTTAAACTGCATTTGTTTTTGTGCATTTCCATTCTCCTCATCGTGCTTTAGTGAAAGAGCTCAGAGACACAAAGCCCTGAACTGCAGCACATTTCCAACACTGAGGCTGCACACTTGAGCAGGAGTGCGTACTGTAAATGCTCACGATTGGCTGGTGAGGGTCATGTGACTGCAGACTCTAGTCCCCTGTGTTCGGCCGGAGTAATTGAAGCTTCCATATGGTATAGATCAGATGTAGCCTTCACCACAGCATTCCTCCAGCAGCGCAGCTCTCGGCTCATTCCTACATTTGAAAAACTGGGCTAATTACACAAGCATCACAACAGCACAGCTCAACACAAATCTGACTGTATCTCACTACATTATTGAAAACATACATCAGTGTTTTGTAGATGTGGTTCTACACTTGTGGAGCTAATTTATTCCCCACAAACTAGGGGAAGCAGACAGGAGCAACACCTCAGAGACTAAACCATGTACTTGCAGTAAATGAAGCCAATGAAAATTTGATTTGAAACACTTAATGTTTACATCAGCAGGTGTGGCTCATAGAAGATACTTCCACAATACATGTTTCTAAGAAAAGGAACAGATTTTGCTTCAGATGGCCACATTGAGGTGCTAAGTTAACAGAATATAAGTCATAAGAGATGGACATAACTAGTATGCATGCAAAAATCTGAAATGTGTATCATGCACAGTAGGTATTTAGTCTGTTTTTAATATCTGTTTTGATTTCACATGTAGAAAACTAAAGGTTGTGAAGCAAAACTACACGATCTTTTGCCATTTATTGTTAAAAAAAATAAAACAAAAACATTACATCAAACTGAAGTTTAGAGCTTACCTTCTACAGAGCTTCTACCTGTGAGTTCAGCGTTAGACCGAATGTGCTGAATTACCACTTTTCCATTAGGATTTTTTGACACTCATTTGATGGTCAAAACTCTCCATTACTGATACAAACTCTTAATTATATCACAGTTCATTCTTATTACCCATTCCCTTTGCTCATTTCAAGTTTCTAGGCTATATATTGTCATTTCATATTAGCAAAGGTACAATTTCCCTTCGTGTGTTCCTTTTGAGTGCCATTTTGTTTTCTTTAAATGTTGCTTAGCTAACGGCTAACTAAATCAATGCAAAAACTTGACATTTATTTTGGTGTAGCTCACTTATAGACTTTAAATTTCCATTTTTTTGGTGCCATTTTCAAGTCAGTTCCCTTTTATTTTGATTTCTCTAAGTTTTATTGTCATTTAGTTCATTTTAATCTCCATTTGCTTCGTTTTTATTGTTCTTTTTGCTAACAATGAAGCTAAATTGACGCAGAAACCGTTAATTTCTCTTGCGCGGTGACGTCACGGTCCGTGCCAAACCGTTTAAAACGGAATGGCGCCGCTTTAGCCACAGCTCCGTGAAGCTAACGTCCACGAAGCGTCAAAAATAAGCTCTTCTTTGTCATCTATTTCACTTTTCTTTCTCAAATACTGCCGCCAAAAAACTTCCCCGAGCTTCGAAACTAAACAGTGTACTGTCTCTTTAAGGTCTCTCGGCTCGTCTGTTTCGTATTGATCAATCCACCATTTTCCAACACGGAGCGGCGGGCGGCAGTGCTAACACAGCTCCGGCAGCGCTGCGGAGAAGAAGAGCCAGCCCTTTTACCTGGAGAAGAAGCCGGGGAGCGGGGCAGTCATGGCAGCCAACATGTACCGGGTTGGAGGTAAGCTGCACGGCCAACGCTACACCGCCGTCCCCGTCTTTTATTTATGGCGGACTACTAGCCTCGCTTCGCTGCCGTGTATTTACAAAGCGTGGTCCGTTCTCCCCTTCTTTTATTTCGCTTCACAGATGATGATGATGATGATGATGTGAGGAGGAGGATGGTGATGATGAAGAGTAGCTTACAGAACTGCCCTTAGATTGCTTCTGCTCCTTTGTGCTTTTTCCACAACTTAAACACAACAACTTAAACGCGATCGTACAGCCAAACTAACCTGCCGTATAGGTATAATATTTAAGGTAACATGGCGAACAAAAAGTTTTGTGGTGCACTTTTACTATTGCCTGAGCTAACCTCCCAGTGTAGTACCAAACAAACTGGAGGATTCTCATGGGACTGCGAGGAAACAGCAAGAAGTGATGGATTTAAGAGAAATTAAATAATATAGTTGAAGTTGGAGGCTGTCATTTTATGTACAAATGATGTAAGATTGAATTCTGAAGTCTTAATTTCTTTATTTCTATTCAGGCTGTCTGACTAAATTCAAATTTAAGATTGCACTATACTCCTCCCACTCATTATCTGGTCTGAATGATATCTAATGAGGATTATAATTGGTTTAAATCATTATATTTGGGGGCGTATTGCCTGCATCAGTGAATATTAACAAGTACAGAGACAACTATTACGTGCACTTCTTATCAAATCTATCTATATATCGATGTGTTAAATATTCATGTTCAAGTTATACACGTTATCTAATATAAAAGGTTTTGTGATTAGCTTTATGGTTTTATTATTTTTATATTAAACAATATTATGGCAAATATAGCACTTGTAATTGCTCAATATGGAAAAATGAGCAGGTATAAATTGCAGATAATAAGAGCTACTGTATTATTAAAACTGCAGCTGTCCCATTAACCGCACAATGGGATTTCTTTATGTAACTGTAATCACTTTAATTTTCCTAATCTTAACTGCAAACACTTAAAACGTAAACTAAATCAACTGAGACATTGAAGTCCTATGTTTTTTGTCCCACCCTAACATATCCTTTGTCAATTGTAGAAAAAGATGTGACTAAATGAGAAAAAACATAATATTTTACACATTTTCAAACATGGATATCATTTTTATGCTCCTATTATGTAAGATATTAGACCTAATCATAATTACCTTGACTCACTAGCATATTTAATTGATCATTTATCCTTGATTGCAATTAACAATTATTTTAGTTTGTGTTTTTTGCCCCTATAGTTTACTGACAGAAGGTTTGTGCCTCAACAACAAACACAGAGCTTTGTAATTTAGCCTGCACCTAAGCTATATAATGTTATTTATTGAATAGTATATCCTAGCGTGGACTGTAGTTTTGAGACTTATATCCTTTCTCTCTTAAATATGGATTAAATTTATCATCCTCTATGTTTGTTTTGGTAGATGTCAGTGTTCATTATTTGTCAGTATCAGACTCCCTTGTACTCGTTTGACCTCTTTTGATACTGCTACATGGGTTTTACTGACTCCACTGTGAGTTTCCACTCTCTGTTTTTTATTTTCAGTGTTATTTAATGCAATATAATGAAAACAGTAACTTAAAACACGCAATTCAATACTGTTACACAACATATTGCTGTGAGTCTGTATGTTCTGCTCTCAAACTAGGCTTGTCAAGATACCTAATACCACTACTTGGTAACGAGTTTGAGAGCCTTTGTACTTCCTCTGATGCTGCCATACGAGTACAGAATGTACTGCTGTGTGGGTTTGTGCCCCCTTTTCTCCACGTAGTATTGTATGTAAAACTGTTAATGAAAATGATAGAAGCAAAAGCACAAATAATGCTCTGTTGATGTCAAGAGGCACAAAAACGGTCCCCTTCAAAATAAAACACTGAAAAATATCTAACCAAACCCAAAACTCTCAAATCTCTGCATGGTTCATAAATCTTAAATACTTGCATCTTTGTGTCTGTCCGAAATTTTAAGTACTCTTTCTGACATCCAGGACATCCCCTTTTTCAATTAGGTTTGTTAGTTTTGTGATCTATGTAATTTCCCTTCACTCTAAAAATATTGAAATAGTCACTCATCACTGGTTTGGGAAAAATTAAATTTTTTACGATGCATCGTTACTGTCTCTAAAATGATTCTAAATTGATTCAGAAAAGCTCAAACTAAACATTAAATTTTGCCGATACGACTGCACGCACATGTTGAGGATGTAGGTAGGAGGACAAGTGTGTTTGTTTCTTTCTAAGCTGCCAACCTACCAAACCAAAGTTTAATAATTTGGCAATACAACTATGACACTACGACTATTAACCTACTTTTCTTTTAGTTTAGAGTTTAGGAACAGTTCATTAAAGTATTAACTGCAGTCGATATATTGTTGTTCATTAGCTTTTATTTACTGTTACATTTCAGTCCTAAAGTAGCCTAAAGCCCTACGCAAACATGATTCCTGAATCTGTATACTCAAGGAATCTGTAAACTGGGGCCGGGTAATAAATTAAATTAAATTCATTGGATTTAATTTTACACTATATCAGAAATATCCATATTGCTACATCCATTTTAACCCTGTCCTGCACACGGTGTTGTGGCTAATGCTGCTGCTAGCGCTAGAGGAGCTCAAATAATGCTCTTAAAGGCTCTGCAGAGGTAAGAAACAGTAATAATCACCAGAGACAGTACCTCTGTCATGCACTGGTTAAATGAAGTGGCCGGAAATTGATAAACAGGATAGGAAAAACGTAGAGTTTGTGTAGTTAGCTTTCACTATTAGTGTCTTTTAAGGAGACTTAAGAAATGATATCAGTCCTGGTCTACGGAGACAGAGAGGGCTAAAAGTAAAAAGTATCTAACCTCAACGGCTTTATTTTCATGCTGCTGCTGCTGCTTTGATTTTGTGTTGGTGTTAAGCAGAAAGACAATTTTCAATTACAAAAATACATTTGATTATGAGTAAGTCAGTAGCAAGACAAAATAAACAAAAGAAAAAGAAATATAATTTTTAGCGGTATTGCCCAGTCCATGTTCAGTGATTAATACCTAAACCCAGTTAACTTTGTATCATGCTGCTTTTAATTAAATGGTGGACGTTGATGTTGTGTTTCTGTACGACTTTGAAGTGCTACGTCAAATATTAAACATGAAATCCTTTTTTTAAATAGAATTATTAATTATTTAGTTCCACTTCTTTAATTAAAAGCTGATACAAATAGTGCTTGATCTTGATGCATCGATCCATTGTTTCTGAATCAAAATCAAATCATGAGACGCCTAAAGACTCCCACTCAAAGTCATCCCTGTTAAAATTAGATTGATGAATGTTGATTTTTGCTTTATTAGCTTTTGTTTTGGGGGTTTTCTTAGAGGCAGGTGCATCAGTCACTTCAGGTTTGTCCGGTCGGTTTATTGCTGCGTTGAGTAGCCTGACTCGTGTTTTATCTGTTTTCATCGATGTAAAAAATGAGTAGTGATCACATTCTGAACATATATCTGTGTGGAGTAACTAATGAAACGTCTGATGAAACAGGGACGGTGTGACTCGTCTTGGATCGATGCCTGGATCAGAAATAGCTCGCAGTGAACGTCACAGCTGTTGTATTTACACGAACTAGGTCTACCTGAGCGAGAACAGGATTATGTTCAGAGAGGGCCACAGAGTTTACATTTCAGCAGCAAATGATCACCTTCAGGGCTCACATCTGCCCTGCTGAATGAAAAAGGACTGATAAAAAAGCTAGGGCACACTAAATTAGGATAAATAATAATCTTTAGAAAGGATATTGTACTTTTATAAGCCTAAAGAACAAGTCTTAAAGGTATTTTTAAAGTGGATTATACGCTTCATTGAGCTACAGCTTTCTCTCTGTGACACAAAAGTACCAAACACGATTCACATGACCTCTGCCTGAATTTTAATATTAGAACAGAAACTGGCATTAGTCCACGAAACAGAGCTGATTCACATTTTCAAATATTGCATCAGAATTTTATTTTCTTAAGATTCACAAAAGCTTCTCAAAATTTGTAAAAACATTTTTTCTTTTCACTTGGTTGAGTTAGACTTTTTCAAAAAATAGTGCATAAAGAGAAATTGTTTTTTGGGATTAACTCTGACTCTTTTCCTCAGGCTTTTGCAAAACTCAATTCAAACACCTTGAGTCTCTAACATATATATACATATACACAAAGTTTATTCGATTCCAGGTTAATAGAAATATAGATCATTTAAGGAAACACGACTACAAACTTACAGTAGTTTAAAACTTCTCCTACTGCACCTTAATTTCAAGAGTATTGTGAAGTGGAGCTGATTAAGTACAGATTTTTTTACTTCTATTAGATGATCCTCAGTAGGGCAGCATATTAAATCTGAAAATTGCAATAGTTTTGCAACAGTTTTTACATGTTCTGTGACAGTGTCGTTGAAAGACATCTGCACCTTTCAAAAAGCAGTGTGACCAGTATTTTTTTTACATTTTAACAGCCAAATGGGACATTCACTGGGTTTGGCTCAAGGCTGTTTATTTTTTGTCGGTCTGTTCTTTCAGATCTAGGTTTAGTTCAAAATGAACACAGTGTAGCTTAAGTCAGATGTTACTGTCTATTGTAACAGATAAACCATTGTTATTCTAAGTCCATCTTAAACAAAACTTTCTCTCCAGATGAGTGACTTTTTGCTTCACTTTAGGTTGAGTCGGTTGAAAGTCCTGAAGTAAGTGGCCACAATAAATGTTTGTGCTCCTGTGCTCCTTTGTGGCAACGGCAGCAGGTCAGCTCGGCCTACAGACACGGCACAATCACCAAACAGATGTCTTTTAAAAAATATACAACACTGGGTTCAGCTTTCTCTCAGCTCAGAAACCTGCTCACAACAAATTATATCGGCTTTTCCTTGAGGAAGGGTTTTTAGATTTTCCAGCACAGCTACGGAAATGTGTCGATAGCAAAAAATTAAATTGTTTGTGAAACTATCACGACACACAGGTACAAAACCTAAAAATCCAATTACTCCATAAAAGTACCAATAATGCCTAATAATCAGATCAGAAACCTGTTGTAAATGAACATCTCCTGAGACACATTTAACTTAACAAAAGCTCTTCCAAGACGACCACTCTTGGCAGGAGAAAGCAGGATCGTCACAGTGACTTCCCTTTTGTGAACGAACCGTGGACAAAAGCCGCCTCCGTGGGTTTGATGTCTTTGTTTTCACTGCCCTTCCTCCTGCAGCCCTTTCTTCTTCCCTCACACTTTCTCCATCGACAGGGCAGCATGTTGGGAAGAGAAGTGTGTTTACTCTGTGTTTTCTTGATTAGTTAAAGTTAGAAGTCCACAGCTTGTGTCCTGTGAGAGGTGAGAAGTGTTTTTGCTGAGATGTCCGTGTTGTAACGCTTCAGAAATGCTCTAAATACTCTAATGCTGTGACAAGTATTTTTAAGGATGCGCTAAAATGTACCAAACTTAAAAAATAATAATTTGGCTGGAAATAGTGAAGATATTTCATCAGTTATGATTCAGAGCCTGTGCTGTAATGTTTACAAATGTATAAACTCGGACTGTGCCGTTTGGCTGGTGTTAATTTCACAGGCTGGTAGTTTCTTCTCTTTACTGGTCTTGTGGGTGTATTTATTTAAAAACTTAACATCTGAGGCTTTTCTGTTAAGCTTAAGATGCTCTTTTTGGACATTCAACAAAGCCATTAACACACTTAACAAGAAGCTGCACTTGAGAGCCATGTTTTGCTCCTGTAAAGTTGTCTGGAAGGCTGTTTGAAGAGAAGATAAAGTAGTTTATTAAAAAATGTTGTGCAGGATTTTTTTGCAGGATAATTTGAGAATGATACGGCTCTGCTTTGTTGTCCAGTAAAACTGAAGTGGGAAAGGTCTTTATTGCAGGACATTTTACCAAAAAATCAGCGCCTCGGTGGTTACTCTGGTAGAAAACAAAACATATACTGTGGAGACCTGGGTTCGATTTCCGCTCGGGTAGTTTCCCCAATTTTATTCTCAAAAATCAAAAAGTAAACAGTATCAGGCGAAGACTAAACAAGTAAGATTTTATGGTTCTTATTGAAACCTTGCTGTGAGACGTGGTTTATTTTTCAGAAAGATTACATAAAAACATCTTGGCAGAAAATTACAATCTTCAATCTGAATTACGATTTAACGATTATAGGTTTTGGAGCAGGTTTTGTGGTGCTTTTGGTTTCACTTTTTGTGTGGTTTTGCTACATTTATCCTTTTTCTCCCTCTGTTTTTTTTTGCATAATTCCCGAGTGTTTGAGCAGCATCTTTAATTGCTCATAAATTAAAAATTAATATAATAGTTTAGCAAAGTTTTATTACATTTTTTGACTCAATCTGACAATCTGTGAAAGGTTTACCCTGATGGAGTTTGTGGAGCCGTGGCCACTCGTCTCATCAACTCTTTGTATCTCCAAATTCTAATAAAACAAAGCACCAATTAAATATTAAATGGAAATGCATATTCTCTCATTATCTATCGTTCGTAATTATTGAAGCAGACAGATCACGGTTAATAAACACCTCTGTCTGCTCATCTGTCTAAAGTTTGTAACGGGAAGTGTGAAAACGAGGTGTCAGATCGATTCACAATTAAATCACCTGCTGTCGCCATGGAAACGGAGGTATTAAAGACAAAGCAGGCACAACGTTTTTCTTTTTTTCCTTTTTTCTTTTTTTTTTTCTTGCCTGTTGCTGGTGATGACAGACGTACCTCAGAGAATGAGTAAGCACCAGAGACGGGCGTTGGCACATTTTCATTATTCCTCTAGGTTTTTCAGCTCCAGCTTTAAAAATTTAATTTAGAGAACAGTTTTGGACATGACTTACTGTCTTTTAATATGGGAATTCTGAATTGTATTTACGGCTTCACATTTTTCAGAATTTAATATGTAAACTTTGGTGAACATTTTTATTTGGCCCTCTGAGGCTGTTGTAGATTGAGTTTTGACCCTCTGAGGCTGTTGTAGATTGTGTTTTGACCCTCTGAGGCTGTTGTAGATTGAGTTTTGACCCTCTGAGGCTGCTGTAGTTTGTGTTTTAAACCTCTAAGGCTGCTGTAGATTGAGTTTTGACCCTCTGAGGCTGCTGTAGTTTGAGTTTTGACCCTCTGAGGCTGCTGTAGTTTGAGTTTTGAACCTCTAAGGCTGCTGTAGATTGAGTTTTGACCCTCTGAGGCTGCTGTAGTTTGAGTTTTGACCCTCTGAGGCTGCTGTAGTTTGAGTTTTGACCCTCTGAAGCTGTTTTAGTTTGAGTTTTGACCCACTGTTGTTTAAGTAGTTTGAGTTTTGATCCTCTGAGGCTGCTGTAGTTTGAGTTTTGACCCTCTGAAGCTGTTTTAGTTTGAGTTTTGACCCTCTGAGGCTGTTGTTTAAGTAGTTTGAGTTTTGACCCTCTGAGGCTGCTGTAATTTGAGTTTTGACCCTATGATCCTACTGTAGATTGAGTTTTGACCCTCTGAGGCTGCTGTAGTTTGAGTTTTGACCCTCTGAGGCTGCTGTAGTTTATGTTTTGATCCTCTGAGGCTGCTGTAGTTTATGTTTTGATCCTCTGAGGCTGCTGTAGATTGAGTTTTGACCCTCTGAGGCTGTGGTAGTTTGAGTTTTGACCCCCCGAGGCTTCTGTAGCTTGATGGGTGAAGTTTAAATCAGAGCAAAGGGATTTGTTAAAAACAGTAGGATCCTGGAATGTGGTAAATGACTTTTTAAATTAAATCAGCTAAACGAACGGCCTAAACCTTCAAACATGAATTTAGATTACAATATTTTAATTAGTTTCTATAATTTGGTTCACAACGCTCGCAAACATTAATCACAATTCGATACATTTTTTATTTTGAGCAAAATTAACAAGCCTGTCAGTGAGCCAAAACTGGTATTACCGCTGAGAGCTTTGAATATTGCTGTATTTTTAGTTTGCAGCTTGGTTGTTTATTTGTGATATATTGAGGTCATTTTAATATTAGTGTCTGTAAACCTTTTTCTCCAAACGGTGTGGCGAAAGCGCAAAATAAATGTGTAAATGAGTGAAATTGAAACTATTAGGCCAGGTAAAATATACAAAAGTGAGAAATCTGAGCTGCTTTCTCTGTCCCTGCCCAAATAGTATCTGATCCTAAAGTAAAATAAACAGAGGAGAACTAGGCTGCCCATCACTCTTCACTCATACGTGTTTGCACTTTCAGTCACATGAAAGTTTCTGTACCTTACTTCGTTTACATGCTCTCTTTAGTAGAACTACGCATATCTCTCAGTTAAGCCGTCTAACTCCAGTTCATTGTCAATAAAGAGGAGGAGCTAGTTTTTGTTGTTTGTAGTCTTAGATGCTAATAAAGTTGATTAATTTATGAAATTATTTGAATTAATTTCTAGGGTGTGACAAGATCTTGTGCCACAAAATCTCACACGATCAAACTGTTAGAGTTAAAATATCTCGAGATGAAAAGCTGTCACGTGATGTAAGCCTGACGGAGAATTCAAAATGCCCCTCTCACTTTTAAATTATGTGTGTGGCAACATTTTGGTTTTCGTTAAGAAACAGTGAAAGAGTGATAAACAAGATACAAACAATGTGCTCTATGCAAAGACATGGAACAACCACAGCTTTAACCAGCCACACCTGGAAATAGTGTAAAAATCTGTAACCGTCTTGTTCCCGTGAACCCTATCTTGTGTCTGGTCTCGTGGGATTTTGAATCCAAAGCACATGAACAGTTCGGAAAACAAAATACAGTCTTAGCTTTTATGTGAGGATCCAAAACTGTCACAAAAGTGTGAGTATTGTTCTCAATATCATTGTTTCCTCCTCCTTATGTTACATTACACTAAACCCTACTCAGAGTGCTTTGTGCAGCCTTTGCTCAACCAAGCCTTAGAGCTGAAGACCAGCAGTAAATCACATTATCCAGGTGTGTTAATCCAATTAAGAGATATTCCTATAGGAGCCAGATGTTTGACAGTTAGTTGGATGATGTCAATAATTCCAATTTCTTAAGTGAATAAATAAAAGCCAATAAATATCATGGAATTATATGAAATAATGCTGGCTAAAATCACACAGAGGACTGTCACGTTGTATACTAGATCCTCAGCATCCTTGTCCAATTTTGACTTTTAGTTGTTTCTTTGGTTCTTTTTCGTGCCTTTGTATGTTTACTCCACAGCGGCCATATTGTCTCTCTTCGGTCCATCACTACTTTAGCTTCTCTCTTCTTTCGGTCGCGTCTCTCTAACTCTCTGTCTGTGGCCTGGTTTGAATCAGCAGCAGACTTTCTCCGCCGGGGCTCGGTAACACGCTTTGATTGGCTCCCAGCGCAAAATTCGACTGCACCGTGACGTCACGGGCGCCGGAGCCGTCTGATTGGCCGACACCGGAGGCAGGGGATGTGTGGTAGGAGCTGGAGACTGAGCGACGCTGCTCTGTGCCCGAAGGCCCCTCTCTGTCTCTCATTTTGGAGTTTCTCTCAAGCTTCAAACGACAGAAACTCCAAACAAACCACTCTTAATCGTCTCTAGGGTTCACGTGGGTCCTTGAAAGTGCTTGAATTGTGGATAAAGTGCTTGAAACTGTTATTATCTCTTATTCGATAGAGGAATAACAACAACTACTGTTTTTTTTTTATCTGTATAAAGCCATATTCCTGTGCGGGGAAAGCTTGAAAATAGGCTAGAAGTGCTTGAATTTGACTGAAAATGTGCATTAGCCATGTGTTATTTTAACTCTCTTCCCTTTTTGTTATTGTAGGCAGCAAAACAAGACCCAGGTTTGAACCCAAGAGAATTTTTTTTTTGGTCACTGACATTTTTAAAGCCAAGAAAAAGATGTTGAGTAGAGTTATGGCCATTTTCCCACCTTCACTGCGGCTGAATTTTCAAAAAGCAGTCTCCAAAAAGAATCAATTAGTCTTGGACATTTGCACCAAAAGTGAATGTTTGGATTCGCTTTGGTTTTCCGTCATTTTGAAACAGTTATGACACGTTTTTGGTAATGGCTCTTTTAAAACTTGCCAACACTGAAGACCGCTGCTAAACGTCAACATTTTTCTCTAAGTTTGTCTTGGGATAAGTCTCTGTTTTTCATTAAATGTGAAAAATAGTGTTTTCCTTGGGCTCTTTTTAAAAATTGGCAGTTTTAATTACCATGTGCCCTGGGTTTTTTCAGGTTAGTGTCAGCCTTTTTCGCTTTAATGAAATCTCTTCTTCTGCATTCAGCCCATCTCCAGTTCTGAGCCAGTAGCTTGACCATAAAAACTGATTGGAGAAGTTTGACCACCGATATTTTTGTTTATATGTCTTTTTGTCTTTCTTTGACACTTTGCTTGATGCTGCTTCACTGTCACATGATAAAAAATTATCAGACAAACAGCTGAACATATTTAACACTGGATAGTTTTTATCACTGGACAAATGTAGATATTATGGAGTAAGCTTTGATTACATAAAAACTTGTTTAAATGACTCCACAGTTCAAATCTTTAGTGGCACAGCAAAATAAAACGCAGCAACAACAATCAATGAAGTTTGTTAATATGTAATATAATAACACAAGATTCCAGCAATCAATTGGCAAATTTGGCAAAACCAGAGTCTGCAATCCACATTTAACACTGAATAAGATTTTGATGAAAGAAGTTTGATGTTTGAAAATATTTGATTGATTTTCGCAGAACTTCTTGGTTGTTTGGAAATAGTGGAAATTTATTTAGAGGTTGATTTCTTTTCCATGTTGAATTGAATACGCTGTTCAAAGGATAGAACTGTTTTTAATAATGCGATTCCACCTGAAAACAGTACTGTCTTTATCACTTTATGTCAGTGCTCGTTCTGACTCGACACCATTTTCCTCATTAGCTCTGACAGTCGCCCCTTGGTTTCAGAGCCTCTGCACTGATCAGGAGTCACACCAGTTTGTCTGACCCCTGACCCCGGGGCCCTGCCTGCTCTGTGTGGGTGAAAACGAGGCAGTCACAGATCTTGTCTTCATTTTCTGTCTCAGCGCCGCTCGATCTGAAGTCGGTCTATTTGATATTCGCTGCGGGACAGAGATGTCACAGTGGCAGCTCGGGCTCGTAACAGGCTGGTGTCTGAGGAGCAGACAGACGTCGAATAGAGCTGGGTTTTTGGATAATATAATAATTTGGACTGATGCAAAATGTAGCTGTGTTTTTTGGATAACAGTAATTAACAGATATACGACCAATAGAAAAACATGCTAATATAATATTATAATATTATTATTTTGATGCTGATTCAAAGCAGTTCAGACACATATACCTTCTCCATCAGTGCGTGTGGAAAAAGCCAGAAAAAAATGTGTTGTGGCAGTGTAGAACTGAGCACTTTATTATTGAACAAACTTTATAGAAAGAATCAAAACCGTCCTGTTTTTGCTTCTTGAGTCCGATGCACAACATCTACAATGTTCACAATGTCACAGGAGACCAAAAGCCGTCCCTTTACGTTTAGTAAAAAATGTCATAAGAAATGTTATTGATTTATGCTAATTAGTCATGTGGGTTCTGGTTTAGATTTCACAAACTGCTGTTTTTAATTAGGACTGCACAGTATTCCCCAGATTTATCATTATTACAATATCATGGCTGTATCCATAGCTTAAAGAACTGCCACTGCTACTGCAATAATGTTTTGGCTTTTAATGTTAAAAAAACGGTTAAATGCAGTGAGTTAAAATCAGTTTGACCAGTGTAAGTGGAAGCTAGTGGAGTTTTGTTTAGTTTAATTCAATTTTCCGATGGTGAAGTGGATTCAGATATTGCAAGTCATATTGTTCTCACAATGTTCAACATATTTATTGCTTTTCGCATGTTTTTCTTACATTGTGCAGCCCTCTTTCTAATCCTTCTGCTCCTAGTTATATGTATTATTTTATAATTCAGATTTAGACAATTCAAACTTAACCAGAACCAAATAAACTAGGACTAAATTTAATGTAGATACTGATGTGCTGCTGAGTAAAGTCTGCTGATAGATAGGCTTGCTTTTGTCACGAAAAAAGTCTTCAGATCTTTACATATAACTTACCAGTTGGTGAATATAAAACTTGGTGCCTTCTTGCATAGTTTACCGGTTTTGTTTTGCCGGAGGTTATTTGGCCTCGGCCTGAGCAGCTCCAGAGACGGGGCGTGAACCTGTTCGACTCAGCGGCGTTTGTGTGGGCGGACAGTGGAATACCAATGGAAATGTTGGACCGTAAGGTTTTCCTGTGAAGAGTCAGAGGTGTGCCCTTTCCTCAAATGCAGCAGATAACGGAGCTGTTTTACATTACACCGAGCTGAAGAAGGAGAAGAGCGTAGGTGGAGCCGTGATACAGTCGATCACACTGTGCTGTCTCATAGTAAACTCAACCTGCACAAAATCTGCTCTATTTCAATTTCAAATTCAGATTAATTAAGCTGCTAAGTTGTATAGAATCTGGTCTCTTAGTCTGGTTGTTCAAAGTGTGAAAAGATTATTTCAATTACAGCAGCTTGTATGTGACAAAGTGTAGCTGTAGAATAAAGTGAAGGGTTGTCCGGATGTGTCAGCGGTATTAGACCCTCCAGTATTTGTTTGACCTCTTCTGATTCTGCTTAACAACAATCCTCTGTTAAAGTCAAGAGCTACAAAAACTGTCTCCTTTTAAAACAAGTCACTGATAAAACATTTGAAAAATTTCAGGCATCCCTAATAATGAGGTAACATATGCCTTCCCATTTTTTCCCAAGCGTATGTTTTGTGAGGTGTTAGACCCTGCTTTTGTCTGATTCACTTCATCATTTTTTCCTTTTACTGAGAAAATAAAATGTCAGTACTTTCAGTTTGCTTTAGCCATGACGCTGGCCCAGAATTATTTTCCCCATAGATCCTCAGAGAAAGATGGTTGACACCACCTTGAACATCGAGAACAGTTGGATGTAATTCCGATGGATGTCAGATTGTTTTTTGTAATATGGAATTTTTATTTTACACTGTAGGATTGTCCTAAATATTACACTGATTGTAACATCACTGTAGTGCAGCAGCTCAGTTTCCATTTGTCGAAAAGGGACCACAAATTTGCGCGTAGGAAAGCACAGAGATGAAAATTTGAGGCTGATATCAATAACTGATACTGGCCTGGAGCTTGAATGAATTATTTGCAGTCATTGGCTTTTTTTTTTTACTTTGCACATCCTCTGTGTGAGGCAGCATCTGTTCCACTCCAAACTTTGTAAATGGATACCACACTAACTGCACAGTGCATCTGACATGTCACCAAATCATTTTCTTCACAGACCTTAATGTAAAAAAAGAAATGTTGATGTAATGGTTGACTGGACAACTTTAGGGTCCAAAATGGCCTCTGTTATTGACTCATTTCACATCACGTTTTTTATATGTTTTAGAAAAGGCCCAAGAATCAGTTTAAAGGATTCAAGGATGATGGTATTTGTCGCTGATTCAGTTTGGTGGTTATCATAATCAGTGAGAGACTTGATTTTTGGAAATTCACACCACTTACAGTTGGACAGAAATAGGAAAATAACAGTTAAATATGCGGATGCACTGGTGGGCGATCTTTGGCCCAATCGGTTGAGAGGACAGGGGCCTGGGGTAACGCAGGGGGGATGGGAGTAGAGCACAGGCTCCAGGCAGCCTACCAAGTGTGTGTGGTATAATCTGACAGCGCTACGCCAAGACACACGCAGAGCTAAGACCAGGCGCCCTACCAGGACCGGGGCCTGTGGGGACGTCCTGGGAAGAGCTAAGCCTCAGCCGGGCCTGGAGCGGAGCCAGCAGCAGCACTCTAACACAGTGGAGTCATATACTACGCCTGTTAAAGCCTCTCCTCCAACGCACACTTAACATTCAAATGCAGGCAAACTACTATATTACACAGAGGACTGAGAGGAGGACAGACAATAGAAGAGTATTTGTGGGTTTTAGGTGGCGTTCACAGGAATCCGACAGATGGAGGATGCTTTTTGGGCAGAGCAGATAAAATAAACAACAGAACGGCAGCACGGCAAAGTCATAAATATATCACACAATGTTGCTATGGTGATATTATTTACACTAATTTTGAATAAATCTTGTTATTGTGGCGTTTTCAATGGGGTAACAGTCATAATAATGTTGATGTCATTATTGTAGGTTGCGATAACGAAGTAACGATGCACTTTTACAGCAATACTAGCCACATTATTTTCTGTGGTTATGATACAAGAATAATTTTTGGCTCATCCCAGACATTACAATTCACAGACAACATTCACCATTTGAAGTTGCTAAGTAAGGGCCTGATTTACCAAAGCTGTACTAAAACACACATTAAGTGGATGGCGCGTGCAAAAAATGGAGCAGTGTCCTCAAAGCATCTCTTCTCTGTTTCCTCTGTGATTTTCGGGGCGTTTCTCCAGAGTGTGCAAAATCCAAGGTGGAGAAAATACAATTGAGCACCCTTTATCCATTATTTTTAAAATGGCACCCCATATTTAGAGCCTGCTTTTGGAAATCAAGCCCACATTTTGTCAAATTAGATAAACTTTTGAAATAACTTTGAATGAATAGTTTCTTTTGTGAAATTTTGTGACAGTCTCTTTTATTTAAACAGACGTATTTCCAAAAGTCTCAAAATTAAAAAAAGCACTGTTAAAATGTCCAATGTTGCGTAATTCCAGACAAATATTTACTTGGTATTTAAACTACTGAGATAGAGGCAATAAACATCTAAATACAGCTCTAATTTAAGAAGAAATGACATGCTAATTTATTAGTAGTATGTTTCTGAGTCTGTTTGTAGATTCAATTGGAGCAGACGGCAAAAAATAAAATATTTTCACTTTGGATGGCATTACTGGTATTTTTGTGGCTGTAGTTTAATGATTTAATAAACCCACATCCATACTTGAACTCTTGTAAATGCAGTATTACTCACTCGGACCTCCCAAATACAACATGAAATCAATCTAATAGCTCTAAATTAACATTTGGTGGAGTTCTGTTTTGGACTACTTAAGCTGTCAAAGTTTGATCCAAGTGGAAATGTCTCTGTGTTTTTGGATGGCCTTGTGAAGCTGACTGACATTTTTCTCTCTGTTTCTCTTCCTCCTCTCGCTGCTCCTCCACAGATTATGTTTATTTTGAGAACTCGTCGAGTAACCCACTGCTGATCAGGAGGATAGAGGAGCTAAACAAGGTGAGTGAGCACAGTTACTTTGACTTTTCACCAGCCTTTGTTTTGAAATTCAACTAAACCATAAAAATTCGTTCACATTTCAACAAAAAAACAAAAAAAAGTGGCCCAGTTGCTTTGAGATTGAGATTGGTTTTTAAAATCCTGAATCTCATTGGAAACAAAATACCATAAATAACGTTTTGAACATTTTATATAAATCTAGGCACAGTACATACACGTTTACATTGGCATATTCATTATTGTGTTCTATCAAATAAAATAAAGTATTAGTATTATATTATTCCATTCTTGTGATAAGAGCTGATAAGACAAGCATAAAGAGCAAAAAAAGACATTTATAAAACAGCTTCTTTAACAGAACTCTTCATTATTAATGCATTCAAATGTTCAATAAAACTGTCTCAAAGTCTAACATCATCTATCGACCGATGTGTCCAAATGAATAGAGCAGTGACACCGGTGTAACGAGTGGAAAAGTGAGTTTAAAAAGCCCTGTCGTAACGAAATGCACTCATTTATTTGGAAGGACACTTTTTGTATTTGACTCTTATAATAACAACATTTGCCAGTGTCCCATTTACCTAAAATTGAAAGAATTTAAAGTTGTAACCTCAATAGGGTGATACCTTCATAGCATGTTTCATTTTCCTCAAGGTTTTCATACTGTCAAAATCTCACACAATCCCATTCCTAAAAGGTATATTTGAGGACATTTACTGTAATATTTTACAATAATCCTCTATAGAGTTGGAAACACACCAAATTTGTGTTTGGGAAAATTTTGTGCCACATTATATGGAAAAAACTGCTACTTTATTTTCTTAAACTCTCTTTTTTTGCTGTTCTGGTTCAGGTTGTCCATCTGTTTATAATTACACCCTAAAATTAGATTTTGAGAAGAAAAACAGGCTGTGATTGACATCTATTACTCATCTTTGTTAGCTTTAGAAATTTACTTTTAAAGCTAATTTCTACAACCCAAGAATCTCTATCATGGATACAAATTTCTGTACTGTTTATGCTACAAACATTACTATCTACAAAAGCTAAAGTAGACTTGCTGACATATTTTTTAAGATCAAAAGCTGTAGTCATGGCTAACCCTTTTTATTATCTTGCTTAACTTTTTTTTTTTCCATAAATGTAATCACTTCGGCTCCATAAACCTAGACTTCATCCCTAGTGAGTTTCTATGTGTCCTTTGGTCCAACATTTTTATCTCTAATAAATATAATAAAAAGCATGAAAACTACTGCAAAGTTTTCTGAAAGTTACAAACTCCTAAATCCCTTTTTCCGCTGTTGCTGCGTTAAATCCCAGCCTGCCTTTCGAACACGCCTCACTCAAAACGGTAAAAGGCAGTGATGTGTGTTTAGAGCGGTTACAGGTGCCCACTGTCGCCCCGTGTCCCAGGCCTGTGTGGAGAATACGGGGCCTGTTTAGTGTGACTGACACTGGACTCAGACTCGGCTCTCTTTTCTGTCTGTCACTGTCAGTCTTTGCTCCGCTGGGATCGCTCTGTTTTACCTCCGGAAGGTTTCTGACGCAAAGCTGCACAGAACAAAGCAGTGGGAGGTGAAATAAAAACTCTGCTTTACAAAACAATCTGAAATATACAGAGAATTCAAATCTGTCTGAGTGTATGGTTTAACAGCATCCAAAGGTCCTCAAGTTTCATGAAATATGCAAAGATTTTTCCACCGCAGTCTGTGTAGGATCAGAGCGTCACTAAAACCATGATGTCACACAGAATCACGTAATGCAGAAGTTATGTTTCTATATGAGACTAAATTGTATTTTTAGCCACAACCAAAACTTTCCAGCTCATGTGTCGCAGTGCGAGAGGCTGAAGGGGTAATCGTATACAAGAAGAATATTGTTTTTGGTTTATTCTCAGCTTTTTAAACTTAAAAATGGAGTCTGTTTAATGTGTGTTTTGAATGTGTTTTTCAAATAAATGAGCATTGCCATTAACTAGAAAAAAGAAGTGAGTCATTTCTTGTTTATGGTGAAGTGAGAGGCTGGAGGTGTTGAGATGTTGACTCAATGAAAAACTGAAAATAGTTTGAGCGTATTTGGAAAAAAAAAAAAAGACATTTACCATTTATTCGTCTTGGAATATGGCTGATTAAGAACAAGACAAGCCTCGTTTGAGAAAAACACCTTGAGTAACTGTGTGGCACATTTATTTGGGGTGCTTTGTTTGCCTTTTGATAATTTAAACGTTTCTAAAAGCACGCTGTACCTATCCGACCCAACACATACTGTAACCCTCCAGTCGAAAATGTGTCTTTACATTTTAATTGAGATCAGATGTATGACTGTAGACTTAGATTTATTGAATTTCTTGTTGGGGGAAGCCACGTTGACACTTTCCCAAACCGTCTATAATATTTCATGTAACAGTGAGAAGCAATATATCCCCAGAGAGCACCCTAATGCAGTTAAAAATCTTTACAGGAGACCCGACATTTACAGAATATTTACAAAAACAAGAAAAACAGAAAAAAATCCAAGAGCAAGGTTAAAAAAACAAAGCAAAAATGTGACTCTATATCACTCAGTTCTACTCCCATGATTCAATTGGCATAGAATCATTTTATAAAATAATTCTATGCATATATAACATTAAAAGCACTAGAATATCACTAACAAAATTATTAATTCTTTCTTTTATTCAACCAAATAAGTTCAATCAATCATACTACCCATTAACATAACAGTAAATAACGCATGTATTATTTAAAAAATTAGAAAAAGCAATCATGAAGAGCAACGTAACTTCAGTGAAATGCATTCAGGCCCCTATAGGTTTGATTAAAGTTTTTTCTATTTTAAACCCACACATCCTCATAGTCATTAAGCCTCATTAATAATTCGTTAATGTTGTGTGTGTTGTGCGTTTTTCTTTGAGTCAAAACGTCAAAACCAAAAGCACACGTCTATGTTCAGTGCGACCACTTTTATGACCGCTGTGGCTCTCTCTGTTTTCAAAACCAAAGTTAAGAACTATCCTCATCTCTGTTAGTGTGTGTGTGTGTGTGTGTGGGTGCTCGATGTGCGGCGCCACTTGTTGCCGTGGTAACGCCGATTGTCTCTGGTTTGCAGACGGCCAATGGGAACGTGGAGGCCAAAGTGGTGTGTTTTTACCGACGCAGGGACATCTCCAGCACACTCATCGCTCTGGCTGACAAACATGCAAGTGAGTGACCGCACCTAACCCCGACGAACGCACCCCTACTGCTCTTTTCCAAACATTTTGACTTATTTTTCCCACTGCAAACTTGAAGCGCTTTAAGATCAGATTGAGCGAGACTTAAAGCGAGGCTGTAAACTTATTTGGCTCGATTGTATAACTTGTTTGTGCGGAGTATTTCTCAAGCAGGATGAATTATTGAGCGGAGTTTGCACTGTTTGAGCAGAGAGAACTGGTCTAGACGCTGCCTCTCCTGAATGCAGACAGCGTTCGATCTGCTGGCTGTATCAATATGGCCACACCTGAGTCTGTTGGTGCTTATCTGTTTGACTTTTTAAGTGCCTAGCGTTTACCCAAATTCAGTGCTCCTTTAACTGAGAGTTTCAGAAATGTGGCTGAATAGATAGTGATATATTTTTAGTCGATTAGATGTGAGACCCCTTTTTGTAGTTCCCATGTAAGTAATTAGCATTAGGTTAACTATACCTCAGACATGGGGCCTTCTATACATTTTAAACACAAAAGTCACACCTAAACAAGGTCATAATTGTTCACTTGTTTCATTATTTTAAGCACGTGTTGTTTTCTTATTCATATTAGAGATTGTTTTAGACTCAAGCACCTAAATATGCAGCAAAAGGACATTGACTCACAGGTAATAAACATCTGCTTCTTTAAGGCCAGTTTTAAATGTCCATGTCGATCTGAGTCTTGAGTTGAAAATGGTGCCTTGACGCCTGAAAGCCTGAAATTCATAAAAATGATCAGTCTTTCCAACATGTATCTCATGACTTAACCGTGTATCCTCATTTCCCATTTTCTTGACATGAATTTACCTATAATTTGTCGGCTATTTAAGGCTTTTTTGTCCTTTTTGCTTCTCGTTTTCGCTCGTCCAATCAGCTGACAGCAGTGTTTAGCTCCACCTTTTGGAAATTGCAAGCTCAGGACCTTTTAAGATTCCTAGCTGAGGTGTGTCCAAAGGGGCACGTCATGCTTTTTGAGGACGATTCAGACCCTTTTGGTGATGCACACGCTCCAGAAACGACCTGTACCATACCGCTCCAGTGGAAACGAGGCTAAAGTAACACAAAAGCACAAAATCTACAGTATATAGTTAAATAATTGAAGGACATTTATTACCAAAACACATGTATCCAGGAGATCAAAATTATTTATGTGCTGTTAAGGCAGATGGACTACAAAAAATGATAAAACATGTTCTATTTCTCAGGTTTGATTATCCCATTGTCAGAGTTAAACACATTTTTAGCTAATAATCTGTCTTCAGTGCAACTCGAAGCATCTGTTTTCTGAGCTTCAGTGTGGCTCCTCCTCATCGTGATGCGGTTGCCTGAGGATAAACAGTTGGCGGTGCTAATTCCCTGCTCAGATGCCATTAAACAATAACAAAGGACCCAGAAAAAGCAGGTGCAGCGAGGTGTCATCCTTGGATTTAAAAATGCAAATATTGTATCTGCCAAATAATAATGAAAAGACACAGTAATTGTTTGGCGTATTGTGGATGTGCGGCTGTGAAAATGGCGTTGTGAAGCCGACCAGACTTTGGGTGTGGCCGGCTGGATCTCTGGACGTGAAACTGCGTCTTGTTCGACTGAGCCACTCTTCTCTCTGCGACCGGGGTTTTATGTTTGTGTAGTTTGTGTGTAAGCGACCGCAGACTCCACCGACGAGGCCCAGGGCTTTATCCGGGGCTGAAAAGGATGTTTGTTTTGCCGGACCACACAGCATCAGCGTCGACTAGTGTCCCTTTGAAGAAACTCTTGATTTTCCTTGAGTGGGGTTTCTGAATGTCAAGGTGATCACGTAAAATGAATCGTGTCTGCTATTAAAAGATCTTTTTGAGTAGCACAGATATGAAAGTAGAGATGACATTGCACCAATCCAAGGGAACAATTTATGCGAAGATACAAAATGTACAAAGAGTAAGAGTAAAATAATCCATTAAGAAATGAACCAGGGTAAATGGTGAAAATGAAAAACAATTATTAAAATTACTGCACAAAAAGATAAAGGACCAAGGTGTGGGCTATGAGAATAATCACTAAGGGATGTATTATCTTTAGAGTGGATGGTGGTTAGCACTACTGCGACAGTCTATTTCGTGACACTCCTTCTGTGTGGAGTCTGCTTAGAGAACAGAGAGCCAACAGTGGGTTCCCATTGGCTTTGTCTCATCTACAGCTGGATTGGTGACTCTAAATTTCCCACAGGTTATGAATGGTTTTAGGTCTTAAAGTGTAAGCCGAGTGATTCAAGGTTTATCCTGCGTCATTCTCAGCTGGGATAGGCTCCAGTCTCATGACCTTTAAGGAATAAGTTGTAGAAAATTTGAAAACAGATCAGTATCAATATATGTGCAGCTACAGTAATAGACTTTTGTAGTTTAATCTGCAGTGACTGTTTAATCCCAACGGATCTGTGAGAAAACAAAGACCTTAAGAGACCTCATCTGCTCTTTTTTTTTTTTGGATGAAATGGGGAGTTCTCCCAATTGAACAAGGGACGCTCTCATTGGCTGTTACTCTACATGGCTTGTCAACATTAAATCAATAGCAGGAGAAAAAAACTACAAGGAAAGTGTCTATTTCAGCACTGGCTAAAACTGCTTAGTAACAGCGTAAAAAAAAACAAAACAAATATGAATAGAGAGAGAGGTAGCAAAGTGGAAATGGGGTCAAATTAAATGTGATGCTATAATAAACGCTTTGGAAATGTCCATCAGTTTTATTTTGCACCAGGGATCATCACCAGTGATATTCCATGCCAACACAAACCAGTGGAGATTAGATGTTCAGTGGCCATTACAATATCACTTTTATTGCTATAATACAACTTCATCTTCTTCAGGACTGATAAAGATTATCCGTTGTATATTCCTTAAGCTTAGTAGGGTTTGTTTAGCCTGTTCTCGTAAACCTTAGCTTCTCTTGTGCCAGATGCAATTCGTCGAGGGGCTTTGGACACATTTTGTAACATGTTTGAAAAAAAAAAATAAAATGACACAGCAGTCAAAAATCTGTGCAGCTCATGGGTGTGGGCTGTATCCTGTCTGCGTTCGTGCAGCTCTCGCCTCAGTGTGCTTCCCCTTTAGCGTAATGTGTGTGCTCTCGAACATGCATGAAGGCCCCGGGGGTTTACGCTCGGGGCCCAGTCACAAGAACTGCCGGAGGGTTACATTTAATTCACCACGGATCATTGGAGAATACGTCCGTGTGTGTGCGTTTGTGTGCGTTTGTGAAGCTCGTGTGTCCGCTCTGAGTCATTGATCAAATATTTTGCTTGCAGAGATTCAATACGGCCCTCCCCTGCGTCCACAGCTACCTCCGGATTGGTCAGACTTTGCATTTTACCAATCCCGACTCCGCCTTTTTTCAGTCGTTTGAATTTGCCATGACTCAAAGCTGCTATTTTCAAGCTGTGGCTGCGAGCTCCTATAAACAATAGAAAAAGTATGTCGCCAGTGAAGTAAAGGCTTAATTGCAGCTTATTCAAACCACTGCTTTCTCATTACCAAACCCAAAAAACGGGTTGCAGACCTTTGCTCTTTGGGCTGTTTCATTTTCCTATGACTTTCCAGAGAGAGCTGCTCTGTAGAAAGAATAAAAACACCCACAACACGGCAGCAAAGCCCCTCGGCGTATGGTGCCATGTTGTAGCACTCACAAAGCGTCTATATTTAAATCTGTTACTATCAAACTACAGTGATACAATACTTTAGGCTGCAGAGGTGTAAAAAGAGAGTGGGTTTTTAGAAGTGGGCTTGTATAACATAGTTTGTATTGTATTAGATGCCAGCCAGCAGATAAGAGAACTAGAAGAAAGCCTTACTAGGGCAAAAGTCCTACTTTAACTATTAAATATCAGTTGGTTTGTGTATTATACTCAACAAAAGTCCAAGTCTGTGTCTCCATTCGTTCGTCAGTGAATTGGAGCCTGGAATATGCAGAAATGATTGTGATGAAAAAGTGCTCACTTATTGCGCAGGATTCGTTTGGTTTTTAAATATGAAACCTGCTTTCTCTTTGTGATCGTAAAAAGCAGAAATTAAATAAATGAATATTAAGATTTAGATTACTGTACATGAAAATTATCATCATAAATAAGAGCACGTCTCATAAAAGATGATCAAGACCATTTGATTTCAATTTAAGTGTGATTTATCTCACTTATACTTAAGTCTGAATGTTCTTTTTTTGCTAATGATGATCACAGCACCACATTTACAGACGTCAATCGTTTACAGGTGGAGACTATCCAAACCCAATGCTTTTTGGAAGAAAAAAAGCATGTCTTCTGAAACGTTAGGGTCATTTCTGCTCCCTCTAGTTGAGCCCTAAACTGTCACACTCATGTAATCACTCGCAATGAGTCCTCGTCACTGTGCAGCAAAGTTACATTGGAGGTTTCTGTCCAGTTGTCAGTGAGATAGACATGAGATCAGTAGAATAATGTCTAACAGCCTTCAAAATGATAATGAGAATATGTATTTTTGGGGTAAAAGTTATGCGGTGCTCCTTTAAAGTGAACTATTCGAAGCTCCTGCATATTTTTCAAAAACAAGTTTGTATTTGCTGAAGCAGAAGTGTTAATATCAACCCGCCACAACTTCTTTTGATCACAATGAATCTTTTAACAGAGATATTTCTACACCTCTAGTGTCGACCGGCTCAAGCTTCGGTCCTGCCTCGGAAATGGCCCATATGAAGACCACAGCACATTCGAACATTGCAAATATAGCATCTGGACTGGGTCATTCGAAAACAAGACGAGAAACTCCACCTTATAATTCAAAACAATGCATTTCTGACATACCGAGTGAACCGTTTACCACAGACGAGCCATTCATTCACAGTTTTCTCTCTATACGTGCTGTCCTTCCAGTCTGCAGACACAGAAACATAAAACAACACTCAGCTCCTCTTCATTGGAGGAATGTGTTGTGAATGACAAACTCGACAGCGCACCAGTGTGACATGAAAATAGATTAGAGTCATTTTTAGTCTCACTCGTCTGGTCGTTTTTCAGGCTAGGACCACAAATGGTGCGTTTAAGAGCATTAGAGCCGTGCAGTATCGATGGGCTCTCTAGTAATAGTGTGTTAACAGTTTGGGAATAGCTATTGATTCGTTAATGCAGTAATCCGTAGAGTTGTGGTTCAGTTGGAAAAAAATACAAAAATACAAAATAGAATAGGATTTATATGTATTTTAACGCTGTATTGAAAAGAATATTTTGGAAAAGATGTTGATTTTTAGACATTTATTATACAGTTTTATGTTTTATTTGTAATCAAGTAATGCACCACAACAATTAAAACGGATAAAAAACTCCACATTTTACAGATAAATTGCAACAGTAAAAAAGCGAAAAGTAATGCAGAAGAATATATTAGTGTTGTAAAAAGTAAAAGATAACATATAAAAGTTTAGTTGAATGCCCTCTGCTTCTCTTTTGGCTCCTGCCTCAGAAACCTTCAGCTGTATCTGGAGTCGGAGTGAGTTTGTTAAGGTAATAACGGTGTGCTGTGCTCCTCTCGCCCTCAGGCCCGCTCCGTCCTCTCCTGCCCCTCCCCGAGCCGTCTCTGAGCTCCGTAAGGCGACCCATTCATCAATAATTGATAATTGGCTGGGACAGGTGAGATGGAGAGGCAATTTGTAGAGAGTATGGTGTGGGTGCCCTGCCAGAGATTGGCTCGGAGCTGCACGGGGACTGAGGCGGAGTTGAGTTGCTGCTGAAGTCACAGGCCAGTTGGACGGGTCGTCGGCTGATAGACCTCTACGTAACTTCATTGCTCTGTTTATAGAAACCATTGATTGAAGGAATATGTATTGTAATTACTGCACTTAAAGGGCAGGGAGCCAAAATCAGCAGAGTTCTTGTGCCTCTAGGAAAACTGGGAATTGTTGGGAGTAGTTTTCCAGTGATTTAAAAGACCTGGAAATTGATTAAAATGTCCAAAGTACCTGGAATTAATGTATGTTGTTCTAAAGTTATTGTTAGTTTCACGTTTGACCCTCTTAAAGCTGCTTTGGTTCGTAGAGTGGAGTAGAAACCAAAGTCGAGAGGGTTACAACTTTGGATCCTGTTCTGAAATAGGTCAGACCCAGGATGCGTTCAGTGTGGTTAAAATAAACTCTGCAGTTGCTCTTTGATTGTGGGTTACTTACTTGAATGCACCAAACATGCACCAAAAACAGACATCTCAGTTCGCTTCCCATTGAACTCTGGTACGGTTAACATTTGAACCCCGAGCATCATAAATTGGGAACAAAAATTTCACTTTCCTGAGACGTTAAGTACCTTATTAGGAATTGGGCCGACAGCACAATCAGGAATATTTTTATTTTCTGCCATTCATGTTAGACTTCTCAAAATGAACTTAAAATCTGAGTCCAAGGGTTAAAAACTAGATTGTGATGGTCCACTAGGTTCCTGTTAATTGATGGAAAAATATTCAGAGAACAGGTCTAGGTAACAGTAGAACCTAACTGCAGTCTCAGTGGAGCAGTCCATTTAAAAAAAAAATATATCGTTACTCTTCACAAAGAAACCTTGAATAAAAAAGCCTTCAAAGCTAACGACAGGCTCCGAGCCTTTAAACACAAAGGTCATCTGTAACTGTGACTGCAATTAGCCACTCAGTTCTCTCCAAATCTATTGAGATAAAGTGAAAGACGGTAGGAGCCATATTGTAATTCTCACCTGGTTTTAAGAGAGATTTGTGAATTGCAGTCTCCTTCTTCTCAGCACAAGTCGCTTTCACCAATAATTAATAAACCCCATGAGCCATTGAAATTTAATTCAGTTTTGCAGAGTTATGGATTTATTCTAATGAAGTACCTTGAAGAGGAAGCACCAGCAGCAGCACCACAGCTACACATTTTCTGCTACTGCATAAATTGTGGTGTACTAATAAAGACATAAAATAGGAGAAGCAAGAAAGGCACCAGTTCTATTCATATTATTCTGTAAGATCAATAGCTTACCTTTCCTGAAATCAATATTTACTTCTGTTGCAGCCAGTAGAAGATTGAATTTTTATGCTCTCGTGTTTTGATTGGTCTGTAACTTGAATATGCTAAAACCTTGGAGTAAATGTAAATCCTGTTTAAAGACTGTTTAAAATGAAACAACTCGGGATTTCCAACTAAATTGAGAATCTGGTGAAATTCATCAAATCCCTAAAACTCGTGAAGTATTTCTGTTTCATTCAACAATCGACTGTCTTTCTTTTTAATGATATTTGTGGTGAAGATTACATTGAATAAAGGTTCCCAATTTGATCTCCTTAGCTGTATTTTGACCAGTCACACCCATTGTCTTTGCAAAGTGAAATAGGTAGAATCCCTTCCTTTCACAGCCATTTTCACTCATTTGGATCAATCCTAAACATTTTTCCAGTGGTTCTTTTCTTTGATTGGTTTTGTCTTTCCAGTTGTGTTCAAAGGCGGCCCTTTCACAGTGGAAAATGGCAACAACACATTTTAACAAATATCACAATATCTGTATCTTTATTACAGTAATGTCTCTCAATAATGTCTATTACAAGACATTGTCCCACCTCTACTCCTTCCACTTAAATTCCTGTTTATTCCAATCCCTCATCTCCCTTTTATTTCCCTCCGTAATAGTGCCAGGCTGTTTTCCGGCTGTGTCAGTGTGCTCTCATTGGCTGCTGATGGTGAGGCAGCCGGTCGGTGCTGAGTGCTGAGCGGTTTCAGGCAGTGAAGGAGCACTTATTGATTTTGGACACACATCTCTTCTTCTGAAAATCCCCTGATTGCTTTTGTTCTGCTGCCGTCTCCCTGGTTCTGTCTGTCTTCCTCTAATGAAGCTCCGAATGAATTGAAGCACGTACCGACTGCGCTCTCGCTCTCTTCCTGTCATCGGTACTCTCTCGACATCGCTCCGTCTCTGTCCTGTCTGTCTCTCCCTCAATGATTTCTCTATCGCTCCCTCCTCCTTCTGTCTTCGGCTCTGTTCAGACCTGGCACAGAAATCCGTCCGGGTGATCAGATCTCAAGTAGCGAGCGTTCATTTGTCTTCAGCGCAAAGACACACTCGAGATACATTTAGAGCTGACGCGACACTTGTGCTCGGATTCCAGTAGAAACGCTAAGTCTACGTGCGTTTAAACTTTCTCTTGTATTGGTCCGAAGCAGTTAAATAATGCAGAATTCAGCACAGAAGGTCATTAAGTAGACTATGTTCAGTACATTTACATAAGTACATAACAACGCAAGAGAAAATTGAGTTTTTGCGCAGTAAAACTAGACTATAAGATGGAAATGTCCTAGTTCACCAGCAACGTTACTCAAAAACCATATCTAACTTAAGTCAAGTTACTTCTGCCTAAACATGAACTTTAGTTGGACTTAAGCTGGACAAGACGCACTCAGTAGCAGCAAGCGTTAGAGAAAGACAAGACGTCACATGGATAGATATAGACTTATTTGTCGGCTGTTTGTGGAAAGGTCAAACAGAAAAAGTCAGAGTGAAGCATTGCACACTCTATTTGTGTAGCATGCATTTATAATAACTTGAGTTGTGTAAATGTACTGATTAAGGGTCTGTCTAACCACAGTCATTTTGAAAGGCGTCTATCTTCAGTAAAGTGAGTCCTGGGCTTTAACTTTACCAGACCTTTTATAAACTAACAGCAGGTAGCTCACTGTCAACCAAACCTAATGGGACAGCAGATTATAGCGTTACATGACGGGTTTCCAGAATGTTCAGATTAACACAATGACGCAATAAATGTTCTTATTCGACGTCAATGGGAGCCAGGCTTTTTGGAGACTCTTTTTTGTTCTCTAGAGCCACATTTGCGCTCAGAGCCACAGAATGAGTCAGGTCAGTTTGACACAGGTTGGTTCAGGGACCCTCTGAAGAGGCTTGTGTTCCCACTGCTGTGTGGAGGAGAGCAGCATCTCCAACGTAAACAGTCAAACATTTATCATATTTAAAGCAGATTTTTTTAAATAAGAACGTCATGCCATTTTTCTGTGATAATGTAGTGGCTTAATCCTTATTTGTGGTGTACGTTAGGAGCTTTAGGCAGATTTTGTTGCAATAAACTGTAGAAGAAGAATATTGTTTTGAGTTTATTCCCAGCTCTCTAAACTTTAAATACAGAGGGCTGCACAAATTTCCTTCGTTTTATGGACTCGTTTATATCACACGTTTTGCCTGTGTCATGTATAATATATTGTAAACAGTAAACTCAAAGCAAGAGATTTTAAGAGTGACTGGTCTAATTTAATACCGGAAACAGCACTTGCTAGCTTTGTTTTTGAAGAAAGTACAATATTTATCCTTATTTCTTCTTGTTTATTACAAGAACAAGACATGCTTCATATGAAGAAACATTTGTGTAGTGAATAAGGATTCTCTGTCAGCGTCAAACTCCATGTTTTTGAGACCTAACCTCAATGTTAGAACCAAAGCTGAGGGGTTACCAAAGTTAGACAGTGTAGTACTCCTATTTTGGTTGCTTTGGGACCATTTTTGACAATAGACACCTCTAGATAGACATACTCTACTGACCCGTATTGTACAGTGGA
Source organism: Rhyacichthys aspro (assembly GCA_036850595.1). Taxonomy (NCBI): domain Eukaryota; kingdom Metazoa; phylum Chordata; class Actinopteri; order Gobiiformes; family Rhyacichthyidae; genus Rhyacichthys; species Rhyacichthys aspro. The sequence goes on from CM072169.1 coordinate 18,894,763, forward strand.
AACATGCCTTTGGTTTTTGTTTCCTTCTACCCTCCTCCATCCACAGACGAGGTGCCGCAGAGACGTAGCCTTCCAGCATCAGTTGTATCAGCCGCTACCCAATCCCTGAGACACACGACCTGCTCACTCGGACAGATAACCCTTCAACAGTCCCCATCACCTCTGCACTGATTGTTTTCCCCCAAGTGTGTCTCCATTCTTGCTCTTTCCAGGCATGTGTTTGTGCGGGATTCGCTGAGACGGTTTTATTTCTCGAAAGAATTCCTCACATCGCTCGCCTCCCACTGAGCCACAAAAGGAGCACCTGCTGCGACAAAAGAATGAGCTCGACAATAGGGGCTGAGCACTGTATTACTCGCCCTTTGGGAACTTTCTTTAAGGACTAACTCTCTAAAACTCTCTATTTAGGCTAAACCGGGCTGTATTGTAAAGCTAAATTTAATCCTGACCAAACTTTTTAGTGAATTGCTGAAATAATTGCTGCCAACAAAAAACCCTGGAGCATTATCTGTCATATTTTTATTTGAAGATTTTTTTTTTCCGTCTCCATTCAGTTGCTCTTAAACTGACTTAAAAACACAGACTCATATATTAATAGAATTTACAATAATACATGAAAGTGAATGGTTCCAGCCTCTTGAGAAACGGAAAACCTATTTTTTTATCAGGCTATTCATTGACCACGTACTCATTAATTTACATGTTTACATCGAGATTCAACTCATTTTGCTTAAAAAATGGCAAAAAAGGCACCAAATTTTGAGCGAAGAGCTATTGTTTGCAGTTAAAGTTACCTTTTGGTCGCACTTGAACCCTGAGGAATAAAAAATGAGCAAGAAAACTGTGCCTGTTGTAAGTTAAATGGACATTTTCGGGGAAACGCTGTTCTGAATTGTCAAGAAAACGAAAGACTTTTCCCTCCATTTTTGCAGGATGTGATTATGAGCTGGACCTGATCTAGTATAATAGCATCACACAAGGGCTGGAGGTAGATAATAAAAGCTAATAAAAATAAACTTTGAAAGCAACCAAGAACATTTTCGTAATTATCGACACTTTCTTCACTAAACTGTAGTAAACCCCTGATAAGTTTTCAGTTTTCTGGTGTAAATTCTACTGGTTAAAACAAGAGTTAAATCAAAACTAAGCAAAGACACAGCAAAATCAGAACCAAAGCAGGCCTAACAAAGACAAACCAAGACAACATTTGAGTGTGAACCCTGTCTATATCGGGATTTTTAAAGATTTATTTGGTCATAGCACAGTTTGACCTAATGCCCTGATTGGAAAGTTATTTTCAAAGGCTAAAAAATAAATATCCGTCACTTGAAAAACCCTAACATTATTAAATTACAATAGATTTTCTTTGTGATATGGATTTGGCAAATGTTGATATTATGATAATGATAAATTGTGCAACCCTTGATAATTTCCTTGTTGTTTTCATGAAATGAGTTGCCAATATCCAATAGTTATCTGGGCCCATAGTTTGCACTTTGCAGGGGTCTGGAACAGCATTTTCATTTCCATTTTTAATACTCTCTGGAGGTGATTTTTAGTCCCTGAAAACACTGGTCTTGTGAAAACAAAAGGCCAAATACAACAGTTCCCTGGTGTTAGTTCTGGCCATAAAAATCTGGTCTAATTTAGTTGGGTCTTGACTACAGACTACATTGTAATGAGTGCTTGTTTATGACTCTATAGGCTCCTATACACGCAGCTAAAGAGAGCTGTGCTGAATAAGTAATGCAGACCTACCTACACTGTTTCTCCATATGGACACAAACACCAGTCCTCTTCTCCCGGTGGACTCCATTGTTGCAGCTCATCAAGTGTGTCCCCCTTGTGCTTTACATCGGCTTGTTTTTTCACCTGAGACTTGTGCAACTCATACATTTGCATTCCTCCCCACTTCTCCCTCAGGACGTCATTGTTCCGGCTCATCTGATGCCTGTATGTTTGACTTTTGCCCTCTCTTCTCAGGGGAGATGGAGGAGGAGATGGAGAACCCAGAGATGGCTGAGCTCCCCGAGAAACAGAAACACCAGCTCCGGCACCGAGAGCTGTTCCTGTCGCGCCAACTCGAGTCTCTACCTGCGACACATATCAGGTATATCCTCGTGCAATCTTCTTAGTCTGACGGGAATCGCAGTAAATTCAAGCTAAGACATCTGGATTAAGTGATTCATAAGTGAGCTACTGCATCAAATACACAGATACGAGCCAGGGCCAGACTAAGAGCTCAACACTATTAAATGAATGAGAAAAAGACGAAGGCCAATGTTGTAGACCTGCAAAGATGTATACTTTATTTATTGTACACTCAATAACTTTTCTGTCAGTTGCTTTTTGCTTGTCTTCCTTCGTTTTTTACGCATTCAGTGCTTCTTCTCGTTTAGTTCATGTTCAGTATTTGCAGGATGGGTCGGCTCAGTGCGGCTCAGTTTGGTTCTGTAACTTTACTTTGCTAACTTTGCTGAGTCCAGAAAAGCTTTATAATCTGTGACGACACAATGATGCTCCAAAAGTTGTATTTCTAAAAGAGATATAAATCATGGACTTTAGGAAACTTTCATTGACAATAATTAATATAAAGAACATAAATCGTGGTATTGGCTTGAGGTAGAGACATGTACTGCTGCAGTTAACAGACTTTTTCCAGTTTCTTCACAGATTTACAAACATAAATTGCGCAAAGCTGTGCCATTTTCTTGTGTAGAATATGACTGTTTTTCACAAGAACAAGGCATACTTAAAAACTATACTTAAAAAAAACCAACCATTTCCCTTTTATGTTTCTCCTTTTGCTTCTCGTTTTCGCTCAAGTTCAGTCGAATGTGGACCATACACTAAAGACCAGGGGCTAAAACAGCAGGGTACAGTATGCTTTTGACGCTTTAGACCAGATGGGTAATAAAAACTTGCAAGTACTTTAACTTACGTGTACTGTACTTCTGTTGAAACGAGGCTCTTGTCTTTAGATGCTATAAAATACCAAGACCACATTAATACAGCATTTGTCTGTAAAGCTCTAGGGTCACATTGGTAAAAATATTGCCTCCTCTGTCATTTTGCTCTCACCAGGATGTGATAAGATACAGCTTGGACTGGGATTGGTCCCTGGGTCAGAGTTTAGACATAACCTGGCTGAAGCAAAAGTAACAGAAATTGAAAATACTTCTCCCAGAACGACACAGAAATTGTTGCAAGCTGTAAAACTACCTCCGCCACAAACTCATTCACTCACGCAGCGTTCTCGCGGCGCACTAAATGTCAACAGAAAGCTGTTCCCACATATAGAAGTGCTTTTTCTCATCAGTAAGCTGCAGGCAAACCCACCTAATCATTACCACATTATTACTTGACATTTCTGAGAAGTCGGAGAAGCAGCAGCAAAGTGACATCTGCTCGATATAAAAATACTCTGATGAGCTGTTTGTTTAGGGAGAGGTCGGGCCTGATTAAGTTGTAACTTTTAAACTGCGCTGCAAGGTCACATGGGTCGTTAGTGTTTATCGCCCTCGTGATTAGTGCCTCGAGCCAGAAAGGTGTGTCTAATTAACTTATAAATAATTTTAAATCAGGTAATTGTGACCGTGATAAATGCCGTCAGACTGAACACGTGGCCAATGGTTTCTCTCAATAACAGAGCGTCATTGGAGGAACTGTTGTCATTGACGGCACACTTTTATGGTTCACTTTAGAGCAGTAATATTTCTCACAGGTTTTGTTCTCAGTGATATGATCATCTTAGAAGGGAAACAGTAGCCACAATATCTCATTTCAGTCATAAAAAAGCGAGCTGTGTCACCTTTTTTGCCTTCTCAGATCCTTCTCATCTCTTCTCATAATACTTTCCATTGTTCCGTTGATAAAGATTAACAATTAACACCCCTCGGGCAGCGCTGTACCTTTTAGGATCATGTGAGACTTAACAAAAAGGGGCCGTGAAGGGAAGCAACTGTCGGAGAATTTTTTAAACATGAAACAAAATAAAAAGACCTAGACGTGAGTTATAGTCACATGATCTGAGCATCTGCAACTTAAAGGAGAGTTTGGTCAGTCTCAAACTAAAACCTATTTTTTCTCCTTTTTGGTTTGAACCCAGAAAGGAGACTCCATATTGTTTTTTTCTGATCTAATGAATAACTTCTACATTTTAAATAAAAAAATAAAACAAAAAACATGAGTTTGGACTTAGTTTGGAGCTGGATTTGGACTCTTTTTAATTTTATAACTATTCCCTGAGGACTCTTCTCTCTCATACACTCTGGTGGTGGTCTTTACTCAGTTTTGTTCCTTTAAAAGTGTTATATACAGTCCGTGTTAGTCTCTGTTAAATATAATACTTATGAGTCACTGTTGTCCTTCAGCTCGTTCTCTACATTCATAAACACTGTCTACTTGCAGCAAAGTCAAATTTATTACACAAACTTTATTTTTTATATCATTTTCTGTAAATTAGACATTATTTGAATTTATATTACACCTAGTTTTAGTCATAATTGCTTTTTGTGTCTTGTATTTTTGTACCTTGAGACATTGTTATATTAATTTTTTCACTAATTTCCCTGTGAGCTTTCCAATCTGATTATTTCCTGTAAATGGCCAATAAACTGAAACTTTAGTAAGATATAAATCATGGAAGAAGTAGTTTAGTTGCTAAGAAACAAGTAGTTTTTAATGAAAGAACAAATGAGGCTACTTCTTCAATAGCCTTCCATTTAAACACATTAAAACGTGTAGAATTTAAGATGAGATTAAATGTGCTGTTATCCAGAAACACAATTGTAGATGTTTGTTCTTCTCGTCTGATTCCAGAGGGAAGTGCTGTGTGACGCTGCTCAACGAGACCGAGGCCCTGAAGTCGTACCTGGACCGAGAGGTGTGTATCCGAACCCGAAGACGACACGGTGCCGTCCTAAACTCAGATTAGCTGTTGCTTGATTCGTCGAGGCGTTTGAGTGCGTGCGTTACAGAAGTTATGAGTTTAGAGACTTCTTTTTGCAGATGAATAATTCAGCGTGTTGACCCAGAATGTGTTTTTGCGTACAGTAATGAGGAGACGAGAGACCGGCAGCAGAGAACACACTCGACTCTCTCTTTTTGCTCCTTTCGCTTCCTGTTCCTTTCATTCCCCGTGTTTTTTCTCTCCGTCTGTATTTCCCAGGATGCCTTCTTCTACTCGCTGGTGTACGACCCTCAGCAGAAGACGCTATTGGCCGATAAAGGGGAGATCCGAGTCGGGAACAAGTACCAGGCCGACATCACCGACCTGCTTCAAGAAGGTACTTCTGGGGCAGATCTGCGGTGTTTTAATTGCAGAGCGAGTGGTTTTCCCTCCTGGCGACGTCTTACCCTGCTGCGCACTGTCTGTTTTTATAAGAAAGTTTAAAATATCTGTAGTGCAGCCTGTAAACTATTCACTTTTTTATGGGAACTTTGCTCTTTCTAAACTTTTTAGAGGTGTTTCTATCCACAGGCAATAGATGTATTTTACTATTGAAAATAAACTTGTGGGTAAAGTGAGGGGTTGCTTATTGATTCTAACATTGCAGACTTGTTTGTAACAGTTAAATTCTTTATTTTTGCAAAGGCCATGACCAATAGCATTAGTTTTTAAAGGTTTAATATTTAGTGTTTTAATCAGAAATTAAATTAATCCTCAAAAAATGGAAATGCCTTTTATTTGCCCTTTAAAAAGACCACTGTTTACACGGAAGGGACATTTTAGTTTAGTACCTCTCACAGATGTAAAGAAAATACAGCATAAATATACAAGAAATTACTAAGAAAATGATTAGAGTTTTGATTAAAAAAAAAAAAAAAAGATAGGACATGGTTTACACACTTTTGCCTGAAAATTCTGGATATTTTGCTCTAAATGTGTTTTTCTTTCACACTCCCCTTTAGAGGAAAAAAAAACCCACTGAGGGGGTCTGAAAAAGTCAACTTTAACATTTACTGAAGTGGGGGAGAGCGGGAAGTTGCAACATGGGGCAGTTGCAACATTGCTCCAGTAAGAAACGACCACTGTCAGTTCCAGCATTTAACTCCATTTAGATCCAAATTGTCGGTATAATATATATGTACATGCTAGAATATTGTGGCTAGATGTGTATTTAATGTGTAAAATATATGTCTTTCCAACACGAACAGTCTCTGAGGAACTAAATAAAATGTAAAAAGTGTTGGAACAATCTGTCATTCCTCTAATTTGACGTTGTGCAATTGAAAGCCTCCTGATGAAGAATACATTGCAGTATAATAATCTTTTGGTAAAATGGTGTTTGGGAGCTTTGTGTGTGTGCTTTCCAGTAGAACTGTAATAGTCGTTTAAAAAAGTTTATTCAGCCAACATTTTTGAGCATTTTTCATCCAACAACAGTGAACGCAGAGACGGAAAAGGAGCAGAAGATAATTCCCATGCCTGTACTCCAACCCAACGTCATACTTTAAACTTCCTGACCTCCGGACTTTGCCCAAATATAATAATCACTTGTAGCTTCATAAACCCGTTCTCCTTACAGCTTCACAATCTCATTGAAGGACAGGGTTTTATTATATTACAGGTTGAACTTTTTTCTCCTGTTGATAGTTTCTAAAGAAAATGTATAGTTTCCTGGCAACCGTCATTATGCAAACAAAAGATGAATGTGTAAGATCTGCACAGCTGTTACAAAGAGAATATGTAAATGTCTAATGTTTGGAAGCATTTTATTCCCTCACTGACTCTGCAGATATTTTGTGCCTGTGATTTGTCCCAATATTCACTCATTTCCAAATCAGTTTTCTGCCAGATTTACGCTGCACGTGTTTTACCCGAATTTTTATTCTTAGCAGGTGGGTTAAGGCTCCGAAACTGCAATCAGGCCGTCGTGGGACACTAAGCTTCCTAATTAAAGCCACGTTAATGACGTTCTTGTACATGTGTTCGAAGTGAAGGCAGGTTGGCTGTGCGTTCGGAGGCTGGCGGCGTGACAGACTCCCACTAATCAACTCTGGGATTTATTAAGGCTTTTAGACAAACAGATGATTTTTGTAAACAGAATATGAACATGATTTTGTGGCTGTAGGATGTGGTCAGTAAGGAAACATATGAGTTAAAAAAAAAACGCAAAATAATGTAAGATATTGTGTGTTATTTTGAATCTGTTGTAGATGAAGAAGATGGAAGGGACCTGGATAAACTGGAGGAGAAGATCTGGGACCCCAACAGCTCGCTGACAGAGAAACAGATCGACCAGTTCTTGGTAGTGGCTCGGTAAGTGAAAATAGAGTAAGAGTATGAAATAACTAAAGCTGATTCTACACCAGGAGAGACTCATTTAACCCCCTCACCTCGCATTGCTATCGACTTGTTTGTCTTCTCAAAAAAATCACATACGTCTAAATTTTGTACTTAAACTACCAGCAAAACAAAAGGTCTTGAGCATCCGTTTAAAAAACCTAGTTAAAAGAGAATAAAAAGTTTGTCGGCATCAAGATGACAGTAATGAATAGGGCTTATAGCAAAAAATGATAGGATTTGACTTTTTTGTGTAATATTTAAAACTGACAGAGCTGTTTTTATGCTGTGACTCTGAGCTGAGGACAGGCTGCTCAATAAAAAGTCCTGGTTTCTTCCTGATTCAGTCTTTAATATTGATTGAGCTCCAGTTTTGACGTTATTGAAGTGAAGTTGGTCCAGAGCCTTGTGTTTCTTTGTGTTTTCTAACTCAAGTTAATTAAACATGTTTTTACTGTAGAGCATTCAAATATTACATCACAGTATTCAAAATGTTGTTTTTCTAATATTGTGCAGCTCTAATTAAGTTATATAATAAAATGAATGTACTATTTACGACTGTCTCAAACATTTTTCATTCCTTGTGCACTGCAGTGTTTTTTTATTTCTGAGGTGCTGTTTGAACTGAAGAGAAACAGCCGGATCCATTCAGAACAACTTTAGCACATTTCTTTCATCTCATCTTGCAGTTTTTGTTGTCGTCGGTGTCTTTTCGGGAAAACCAAAACGTTCTGATGTCCAAACAATACAAGAACCGTTACAGCCCTATTAAAGACTTTTATATGTCTGATTGTCTTCATACACGGCTCTCTTCTGCCGAGTAAAACCCAAAGTTTCTTCTGCGTTTCTTTAAATAACTCGCCCACTCTTTCCTGTTCCATAGGTCAGTGGGTACATTCGCCCGAGCGCTGGACTGCAGTAGCTCCGTCCGGCAGCCCAGCCTTCACATGAGCGCTGCTGCAGCCTCCAGAGACATCACCTTGGTAAGACGTACTCTCGCACACATAACATACTCCGTTAGTGGCCTTGAGTTCAATCAAACCGTAGGAGATGAGTGCAGCGGAGGGCTATTGATATTCATAAAAAAAAACCTGTAGCGTGTCTCTGTAAAGACAGTGAGCGCCGTCTGTGGTTATCCCTTAACGAGCGCTTGGCCCCAGAGCCAGGCCTGTTCTGCCCCAGATCTTATCCTCATATATAAAACATAGATGAGAGGCCCTCTAGCTTCGAACATGCCTCAAAGAAGAGCAGAGCCTGAAGCCTTGTACAGAGAACAAATGAGGCGAAGACACTGGTATCAGTCAGAACATTTACATTCGAGTACAGACAGTCCAAATATCGCCTTAGTTTGATTATAATCGGAGTTTTAAACTGCTGTAAACATCTCAATTGGAGTAACACACCTGGATAATGTGGTTCTTTGTCAGATTACAGACAGAATACAGCCAGACAGACACTTTTAGACCAGTAAAGACACATATTTTGGGTCATACTGTCACTGGACGTCCTGTTCGTCATTTGTTTTGCGTAGTTTGAAAAGAAAAAGCGACTCTTCCGTAGGTTATGGTGTGTTCAAGTGCTTTCGGACAGCGCAGTTGCCAAGTAATTTGCAGTTTTTTTCAAATATTAGTTTTTTAAATTTTGTTTTGTTGATTTTTGGTTGTTGTTTAAGTTTGTGAAGTTGTAGTGTAACCTTAATATTTATGGAGGTGACTATAAGACAACAAATGTAGAAAAGGAGCAGAAAAAACTAAAGAAGCAAAAAAAGATGAAAGAAAACAAAACCTGAAACAACAGGATATTGGAATATTGACATAAATTTGTGTAAACTGTGTAAAAAAAGAGAACTGAGGTAATAATGACGCTTTGCAAAATTCACTTTAGAAATTAGTTTGACAATAATGAAAAAAAAACAGTTGCGGTTTTATTTTCTTCTTTCTCACACAAACACAGCCCTAAAGCCTTGAGCAGAGCAGCTGTGTACGTCTCTGTAGAGAACATAGATAAAGGTGTGAGTCATAAATGAAGTGATTACTGTAGAAAATAAGATGGAAGTAGGACGAGGGTCGTGAATGAGGCTAAACAAGAAACAGGTGGTTTTGGGAAATGGCAAGAGTTTTCTATCAATAAGTAGAAGAACAGGAGCATTTGCTTTGATGAAATATTTAACAAAAGCTTTATTCAGGTTTCTCACAACCTGCTCAAAATCTTTAAAAATGCTTGAAGTGTTATTTTTTCTTAAGTTTTGAGTAGTTTGTTTGGACCTGATCAATAAAGTGCTTGAAATTGCTCAAAATGCTGCTTTTACCTTCATTTTGTTTTGAAATATTACACAAGCAAGTCTTAATACTTGAGTCCGAGCACTCAGTTTCACAAAAGCTTAAATGTGGACCAGGCATTTGATAAAAAACTATTTCAAGGAATACCACAATGTAAAGTTAATAGTGATATTAAAACCACTAATACTGCAATATTCCATTCTTGTGTTATCAGCTGATGAAAAAAGAGCCAAAACAGCTTCTGACAGAACTCTTCATTATTAATACACCATTAATGCTGTCAACATATTCAATAAAACTGGCTCAGTCCTTTCTAAAACCATCAAATCTATTAATTTACCAAATGAATAGAGCAGTAACCCCGGTGTAATGAGCGCTGTATTAAAAACTTATTTGAAGGAATGTTGTTTGTATTTGACTCAACGTCCCATTTACCCGGAAATTAAAATCATTTACAGTTGGAACAAACAGTCCCAGGACATTGTGATATTTTTTCCTCAGTGTTATCAGCACAATCAGCATCTAATATGTTGTATGTCTAATGTGGATTTAACCTTTACTGAGCTTAAAAACGTCTATTATTTATTGAAATCGCAGACATTTACAGCAAAAGACATTTCTTTTTTATTATTATTTATTAAAAAAATCAAAAAGCACATTACAGACCTCCTTTAAAGGCTCAAATCTATTTCTATTAAACATGAACAATAAAACTGAGGAGCTTAAACACTGAGAACAGATCCAGTTCATGGTTACACATCTGATTCTAAAAGTTTACTTTAGAATTAGATTTAATTAAACTTTTCGCACTCTGACAGAAATGTTTATTCCTTTATCTCAATCAGAATCCATTTTTTGTGTCTCTGTTCAGTTCCACGCCATGGACACGCTCCACGCCGCCGGGTACGACATGACCCGGGCCATCGCGGCGCTGGTGCCTCAGGGCGGGCCTGTTCTGTGTCGGGACGAGATGGAGGAGTGGAGCGCCTCAGAGGCCAATCTGTTCGAGGAGGCGCTGGAGAAATACGGCAAAGACTTCACTGACATCCAGCAGGACTTTGTGAGTGGATAAATAGTCTTCATCGCTCTTTGAAATATTATTACAGTTTGGCCATAAAGTTAGGGACATGCTTTTATTAAATACAGGCCAGAACTTCACCCAGAATATTGAATTGAGAAATGAAAAAATTGACTTAAGTTAACAACTTTCTGGCAGTGGTGGAATCTACTACTTATTTACAATTTCCAAGTATCTCTTCTTTATTTAAATAGATTTTAAGAGAGTACTTTTTACTTTAGCTCCACTACATTTTAGAGCAAATATCTGTACTTTCTACTTCTTTAGATTGCAAAGTAAATGTGCAACATCTTAAAAAATTGCTTAAGTTCTTGGACTAACATGGATCACAGTGATTAAGGAACAGTACTTTCACTTATGTTCTGTTTATGAGTTTTTAATCCTTTTTTTTAAATAAAAATCATACATTTTTCATTGATTAGATGTTAAAGTTGAGTCAGTACTTTTACTTTTCTACTTTAAAGCGCTTTAATACTTTCACTCTAGTAATAATTTTAATGTGATACTTTTCTTGAGTACATTTCTACCCCTTTATTTTAACTTTTACTTAAGTCGAGAAATTGAGTACTTCCTCCATCGCTGCTTTCTGGCTGCACAAAGTTAGAGAAATACATATCCATTCTTTCTCTTAGAGCTAATGTAGTAGTTAGTATTTTTGGAGCCAAAACTTTCCTTCTTTTCTTTATTCGTTACTTGGTAAGTTTAATTATAACTACTGTATTTATTTGGGTTTTCATCAAATCTAAAGCTGAGCAAAATGTTGATAATCCACAACAGGTGCATTAACTGTCAAGAAGAAGAAGAAGAGTCTGATTTTGCTGCAGCCAAAGAAAAATAGATATAGATATTTAATATATTTGTTTGGGAATCCACCCAGCAGTACAACTGTGTGTATTTAGGTCCACATTTTCTTCCGTCGGGCTGTAAAGAGACAGATGGACTATTATCAGACCAAACTGGGCCATGTACACATTACATTTTAAACACCGAACAGAGGCGGAGCTAAACAAATGCACACACTTTTATTCATAGATTTGTTCAATTATAGACTTTTATAGATTTGTAAACTACAGTTCAGCTCTTGTCAGAAGTACACCTGCACTATTTACCATTGCTACGTGCTTAAAAACAGGGTTAACAGTTTTGGAAAAGAGCTAATGTTGCAACGACAGCTTGGACTGAGTCACGTAAATGTTAGCATCGTTTGTTTATGTAGCCATTTAGCTAACTGCTGTAAATGGTCATTCTGTTCCAGTTCTTTAATGCATCCCGTAACAGTTTTCTCTAAATTTCTGACACTGGCAGATATATGTGGTACGACTGTGAGATCACCTGTTTGACTACTGTTTTTCCATGAGTTTCTCTCTCAGACACATTGTTACGCCGAGATTTGTTCCTTTATATCGACTTTCTTCTCTCATGTTAATGTTTTTCTTACCTATTACCAGTTTTTAACACAAGCAGCAACCAAAATACACCTGAGGGCCTCAAAAACGTGACAAAATCCTTGAGTTTGACGTGTGCTCTTTATCCATCAGTAAATGTTAATTATCTTGTAAATAAACAGCGGCAGTTTTGTAGATTTGAAGGTTTACATCGTCAGCAACAAGCAGCTCATCCTAACTCATCAAAAACCCTGAAAAAGCAGAGTGACATGAATAAAAGACAAGAGAGAGATGTTTCTGTGAGTCCTTTGTGCGGATCTCTCTCTGTGAGCACCACTCCTCCCCCTGGTGGCCGAACACCGTCAGTGCAGCTCGCTCCTGTTTCCACTCGGGCCTCTTCCTCAAACATGACCTAACCACCATTTTGGGAGGGGCCAGTGTTTGACGGCTCGTTTTTCCTGTAAAACTTTTAGAGGGAACTTTACAGAGCAGCCTCAGTCTCGGTCTTTGTGAACAGCTGCCAGTGGGACCTTTTAATTAATGAATAAAGTCACAACTCAGCAGAAAACATCGGAATAAAAATAATACATTTAAACTTTAACTAAATATTATTCTGTTTGTTTTTTCCCCAGTTGCCGTGGAAGTCTCTGACCAGTATTATCGAGTACTACTACATGTGGAAGACCACAGACAGATATGTGCAGCAGGTAAACACTATTACACCTGAAGAACTCAGAAAAGGCTTGATTTGGTACCTGATTTTTGTCTTTCAAGTCACTTCTTAGACTTGCATGAACTAATTTTACATCTTTTTTTTTCATCAAGTTTTAGTAAATGCTTCATGAACACATTGTGAGACTGGTCTGGAGACTTTCTTTTAAAGGTCACAGTTTCTGCCACAGACACTGAAGCTGTTGCGAATTAGCCTTGGCTATAAACACAATGATACATACATTGGATTATATTAAGATGATCTATGTTTATTGTATCTGTCCCTATCAAATAAAGTATAAATAAAGTAAATAAAGACCTTTAAACCAAGACCATTCATTTATTAACATCAGTGAGTGTCATTCAGTGAAAAACTCCTTCTTCAGAAAGTGTTCGCAAAAAAAGAATCACATTTTCATTTTTATAAAGGCCTAGACAAACTAGATTTTGATAGAGTTAACAGGTTAAACCAAGGCTTGTTTCCACTTTAACAGTATCACGTTTCCATTACCAACATGGGCCCTAAGTGTCCACAAAAAGCATAACGTACCACTTTGGGGACACTGGGCGTCTCAGGGGGTCTCTGTGGTCTGCTTTTGAAAAGGTGGAGCTAAACACTGCAGTCAGCTGATTGGACGATACATACACCTTACTCAAGCAAAAATGAGAATAGAGAATTAAACTGAAATGTTTTCAAATAAAATACGCCTTGTTCTTGAAAACATGTAAAAGGTTTTTTTTTTTTACAAAGCTAGCATTTATTAGCAACATTTTTTTCCGAGTCAGCGACGTACGGCTCTCACTTCATGAATTTAAACTGATTACTTGTCTTTGATCCTGTCTCACTTCTAATGTATCACCAATAATTTAAAGCCACAACCTGAAATTTACCCCATGGTCCATTGTGTGACATGGGCTTAAGATTAGACTTACATTTTGTGAATTTTAGACCCGTTCTGTTGGATCTCTTCACATAAATCATGCACAGATCTCGATATTGATTTGTTCTTTTTCTCTGAAAGTACACTCTGGCTCAGTACAGTCTTACTGCAGCAGTATCTCACCCAGTATCTGGGTATTATCCCTCTGTTTCCCATGTGTTAAATACATTTAATTTTACTAATCTCACTGTTTGTTCTGTGTTTAATCTAGAAACGATTAAAAGCAGCTGAAGCAGAGAGCAAGTTGAAGCAGGTCTACATCCCAAACTAGTGAGTACCACCTTACAGGTTTAGTTTAGTTAAAATAAAGAAAGTTTTTATGATATATATGTGATACTTTTACTAAAGAACAAACCAGTCTCTGTTCATTTTATTCAGTGTTATCTCTGGCAGCAGCTCATGACTGTGTTTATTTTCTCATCTTCTCTGTTTGTTCTGTCTCCAGTAACAAACCAAACCCGAACCAGCTCAGTAACAATGTGAAGCCGGCTCTGGTGAACGGAGCGGCGGGGGCAGCAGCGGCAGCAGCAGCAGCAGCAGCAGCAGCTCAGGGCGCAGGGCAGACCCCGGGCCTCGGCCGGGCCTGTGAGAGCTGCTACAGTGAGTGTCCTGAACCTGTCTTTATGTCCCGTATGAATTTCACTTTGTCTGGATTATTGCATCAAAGATTTTCGTTGTAATATAAGCTTTTTATTGTAAGATGGACATTTTACTAATATAAAAATAGGTTGTTCCGCCACTCTGGCATTGGCAAACAAAGTTTAAAGCCTTGCATGTTGAAAGTACAGTCTCTTTTGTGGACTAATAAACTTAAATGTCAGAAGTTTCCTCATTTAATAAAACTAGAATGGGGTGGTTTATTGTGCCTCGCAGCTGAGTCTTCGTTTAGTGCTTCTTGTTAGTTTAAAACATTTTCTTGCACGTGTTCATTAGACTGTTTTCTTTTGTCTGAATCATGGTGTTTTTGTCTTTGCGGCGCGTTCGTAGCCAACAGCTCGTATCAGTGGTACTCGTGGGGACCTCCGAACATGCAGTGTCGCCTCTGTGCCTCGTGCTGGACCTACTGGAAGAAGTACGGAGGCCTGAAGATGCCCACACGACTGGACGGAGAGAGGCCCGGACCCAACCGCACCACCATGGTACGGTTCACCCAGGACTTTACGAAAAAGGAAAGGGTCTGGGTAGAAAGGGTGTCAATAACTTATATATACATCTATCTTGAACAGTTATAGTCTTCTTTTATGTCTTGTATTCAACTTTGCCTTATCAATATATTAGCAAACCCAAAGAGAATACATTAACAACATAAAATAAATGTATATTTGGGTTGACATGACCTGGTAAGTCATTCAAACGTCCAAATATCCAGTTCTCCATATTGTTATATTTATATATTTATTTGTTTTAGGACACTTCAAAATGATCTGTAAATGTTAAGCCTCGTTTTGTTTGAAACTGTGCTCACTTCGGGATAACAATGCAGAGTCAGGTGTATGTCTTTTGTAATTTGGGAAAGTTGTGACCCTCTGAGGCTGCTGTAGTTAATAGAGGGGTGTTTAAACTCAAGCAGAGAGTCATAGTCAGAATAATTACAAGGAAATGTTACAAACAAACCTTGTGTAATAAAAATAACAAATGAAACGTATTGGTAAGTCTAAACTGACATGAAAATAATCAGGAAATGTCTTAAAGTATTTAAGAGTGTGAAGACTCATGGTATGGAATGGTTGCATTGTTTTAGAAAAGAAAATGAAAACGAAAAACCACTAAAAACCTGATCCGTCCCTCCTCAGAGCCCCCACGGCCTCCCTCTGCGACACAGCGGCAGCCCCAAGTTCGCGGTGAAGACGAGACAGGCCTTCTACCTTCAGACGACCGCGCTGACACGAGCCGCTCGCCGCCTCTGTCAGGACCTCATCAAACCCCGATACCTGGCCCGACACCCCTACCTCCCCGTCAACTCGGCCGCCGTCAAGGCAGAGTGTGAGCACGAGAAACTCAACTTCATCACGTCATGTCTCCGCTTATATTTGAACTGCTTTACCCTCTCCGTCCTCTCTGCAGGTGCCCTACGGTTGCCCGATCTGCCCAAAAAGCCATTGTCACTGAAACCTGTGGAACGCAAACCCCTCGAATCTGTCGTTCGGTATCTAGGTACGACAGATTTTGAATTGTAATGAAACAAATCCGCCTTTTTCTGATCATTTCCATCCCTTTTTTCGCCTCTGGTTCAGAAGCACATCCACGTCCAGTCAAACCCGACGCCCCGAGCCGCGCAGGGACCATCTCCACAGGGAGCCTGACCCCCATAAAGGCCTCCCCCATCCTCAACAACGGCTCTCCCACCATCCTCGGGAAACGCACCTACGAACAGCACAACGGACTGGACGGTGAGCGGGACAGACAACACAAACAACAAATCATCTCTACATTTTGAAGTTTTTAAAATCCGAAGCCTATGCCATGGCTTTAATGCAACTTTGTGATTTGTCTGCATCATTTGTATAGGAAAATATATTAAGCATTAAGCATTTTAAACTGAAATATTGTTAAAAAGTACATAAAACATATAGTAGAAGACAGCCAGAATACATAGAATAAGATTAAAATGACATGAATTACTTCTTGACTTTGATCTCCAGTTTAAGTCAAACTTTTAGTACCTGACATAACTCTTCTATCACTGAATCATCACATCGACCTCCAAAAATGTGGTCTGTATTAACTGTATTTATTAAATATAAAGGTTAATTTTACTCTAATTAAAGGAAGAAGAAGAAGTACTAACTCTGTCGGAGCAAAAACAAGTGGAAACAGTGTCCGTCTAAACACATTCATATGAAATACAAACACGTAACAAATACCACTGTAAACACAAACAACACTTGACAAAAGAGAGTCGTCATTATTAATATATTTCTAATTTAACCACCTATTATTGTGAATATATAACACACAGAAGATGAGATGACACGCTTTGACCCAAACTGTGACTCCAACTTTGATCAGTGTCAGTGAAGTGTCTCTTTCACTTATTTGCAGAGATTTTTTTATGTTTTAACCGTGAGATATTAACATTTTGCTCTCTATTAAAAGAAGTTATTGGTACAAACAAAATGAGAGGTTTAGATGTTTGTTTTCATCTGTTTCAAGTCAAACTGAAACAAATTTGTGGGTTTTCCCTGAGCTTGGTTTTTAAAAATAGACATAATTTGCCTTCAGTCCTGTTACGTTCTTGTTGCTGTCGCTAATTTTCAAAATGTCAAACTGCTCTTAGTCCCCTCTAATGATTTAATTGCCTGTTTATTTCACAGACTTACACAAATGTCAAAAATGTACGTTTAGAAAATAGCTGTCATTACAAAGTAGAGTTTTTATTCTTAAGATATTACCACGAGTGCGATTAAAACCTCAGCATTTGGGGATATTTTATTTTCCTGAGGACTTGCTCACTTCATTAACCGTGTATTAGTGTTAAAGCTAAAATAGTAAACAGTCTGTAAATTCAATATTTAGGGAAACTGAAGGCTGGAGGGGCTTTACGTTCGGGGGTATGTCCCACTTTCCTCGTCCCCCGTGAAACGAGGAAGAGACAGACTCGCAGATGAGACGGAGAGGAAAAAAATAAATAAAAACCGGGGGAGCGGCCTTGTGCTTTCGCCGGAGGCTGCCGGCTGCGTCGTCATGGTAACAGCGAACGGGAGGAAGAGGAGGAGGAGTGAGGACGAAGAGGGGTAAAGTGTGTCCGGAGGGAAAGCTTCTCCATCGAACTGTGAGCCCACTTCAGGCCTGAGCCGGGACGTCAGCTCAGATCCAGGACCAGAATCATGTGTTTCTTTTTACATTTTATTTATTTACTCTTAACACATCTCCAAAGGTTTCTTTATTTATTCATTTTTTATTCATAAATGCATTAATTCTATTTGCTAATCTGTTTTATTCTTTTTAATTTAAATGGAAAGGTGTAGTGTGTAGTTTTTGGTGGAGAGATTGCAGTTGCATCAATAACTTGTGAAACCTACGGTAGCCCTGCAGGGACAAAACCAGTAAATATCTGATGATGATTTCAATTTAAAACAATATGCAACATTTTACCATAAAATATGTATTATGAGTAGCATTTTGACTGTTTTCTGACATAAAAAGCTAGAATTAACACCAGACACACACAAACAAAATCCACTTGACTTTATTCTGACTTTTTCACTTGGGCCTGAAAACACAATCCAAGCAAATTTCACAAGATTCCTTAGTACAATCTCTGGAGGGCTGTGAACTGTGGACAGTGTCATGAGAACCTCCAGAGGATCGCCTCAGAAATGGACCAAAAACGTAAAAAACTGATGAAGAAGACGCCTCGTACTCTTCCTCTGTTTGGTTTTGTTGCTTCGTCACTTTGTTTGTGAAACCATCGGATGATCTTGTGACACGTATGAAAGGAAATGTCCTCCACGTCTGAAAGCACACTTCAGGAGAAAGTCTGGAGGTCATTTTACAGAAAACTGCCGAAGGACGTGTGAGAAAAGTGCAGCTGGTTTTTGAAAATACTCAGTTTGTCCTCTCTGGGCAGCTCTGTTTTTCCAGGAGACACACAACACTTAAACAATTCACCTGTAAATATATATATTTTTATTGCTCACACATGGTATTGTATACTTTAATTAACTGTCTGTACCCAAATTGTTATTCTTTTTGATAATGTTGGAGAAGGCATGTAAATAAAACATTATGAATTTAATATTAAGTAGAGAAAGTACAAAAAATCTTTTTTATGTGAGATTTTAATGAGTTTTCTTGGTAAATTTCCGTTGCTTTCTATTTATCCCACTTTCACAATGTCTATTGCCTGTATTTTACACGTATTTACTCTTTTTTGTGCTCTTTATAAATGTATAACTCTGAGTTTGCCTGTTTGTCTTTGGTCTGTTTAAAATGTGCTTTAGAAATAAAACTACATTTCCTTCTTGATGCCACTAGAGGGCAGGAGATATAATAAAATGTTCTTTAGAGAAGGAGACAGACTGGGAATGTCTCCATAAACATATTTTATCATCAGATTGTTTTTCTTTTCTTGCAGGTAAATCCAAAGCGATGGTTCCTCAGTGGGACATCATGGCCAAACGTTGTGACACAGGACGACCCTCGGCCTCGATGCAGGACGAGGTTCATGAACTAGACTGATCTCTGTGGGACACACCACTGCAAACCCACCGAGGTAACTACAGATTCATTTTAACATGAATATAATGTGTAGTTTATACACAATACATACTTTTAAATAGGGTCCAGTTACTTATACTCATTACTTTGCAATATCTGAGTCACTTGAACTTGTTTCTAGAGTTGTTTGGAAGGTTTTTACTGTGTATCATAGAGTAAATTTTAAATAATGTTCTGTAAAAGTCACAAAAAAGTGTGGTTTATAAATATTTGGTCCTAGCACCAGGTCTGTGTCTCTGCTGATTCTCAAATTACTCCTAAAAACTGGTAAAAATCCCTAAATGATCCCTTATTTTGGGTCCAAATTACACATTTATGCTCATAGTGTTCTTATATCTAAACGTATATATAAAAAGTGACATTATAAATATTCAATCTCCAAATAAAGTGAGTTCTGAGGCTTTAAAATGTTTACTTTGTGACACTTGCTTGAGTTTCTTGATCCTTTTTCTCAACAATATGGAACACCTCAACAATGGTTTGTGGTTTTGTTGTGATGTTCAGGACTAGTCTTAGTTTTGAGGCAGGTTTGAGACCACTTTTAAAAGGTCTTGATCTAGTTTTGGATTTATTTTGTCTTGTCTTGGTTGATGTAGAAAAGGGTCTTTAGCTGCTTTTACTTAGAGACTAGTGACTTTTGCTGTAGCAGCCAATCACAAGTAAAAAAGAGAAAGAGTGGAAAAGATTCTACTGTAAATCAAGACTGTACAAGAACTAACTTATTTATTTGTCCATATCAACTATCACCTTTTATCATTTTCTCTTAAAGTTAAGTTAAATAATCTTGTCTAATTCTAACACTTTCCAGTCAGGAGTTTGTTCAAACACCGGTCTTGCTCTTACTTCACACTTCTCTCTGTTTCATCAGTTTGCACCAAAACAGGAATCGATCCATTTAGTTCAATCCATCAGCAAAAATCCCTGGTTCACAGAGCGTTCAAAGCTGATGGTGCTGTTAGCCGAAATGCTAATAAGGCATTTTACCTCCTCAGTGCTTTATGTTTGCCCTCTGCCCATGTTTTTTAGTTCACTCTCGGGAAAACTAAACTTTACGTGATGTTTTTGTCGCCATTTTATGACGCTCTTCCTTTTTGGGCTCAACTCTGGTTCATTTGAGGTTGACATTTCAATGAAACCACACCAGAGTTCAGTTGGAAGTGCTCTGAGGCAGGTGTGAATGCTCCTTTAGTTCAGCCTCAGTCTCTAAAAGTCAGTTCAATAAACCACATAACGGGAACAAAAAACAGTCAAATTGTTTTGTGATACAAGAATAACAGACTCGCTCATGATTATTTGTCCGTTTTGTCTTTTCCAAAAACAGAAATCCTTGTCCTTTACCCACAGCCGAGGACGGATCTGAAGTGAAGCCGACAGAAGACGACACTGGCCACATTTCTTCAGCGTCTGAGGCTGAAGGCGACCAACGA
Source organism: Rhyacichthys aspro (assembly GCA_036850595.1). Lineage (NCBI taxonomy): Eukaryota > Metazoa > Chordata > Actinopteri > Gobiiformes > Rhyacichthyidae > Rhyacichthys > Rhyacichthys aspro. Next base: position 18,915,092 of record CM072169.1, read on the forward strand.
TAATCACGGTTCGGCTGTGGCCAATCAGAGAAGAGCCTGACTGTACAGGACTGTATTACTTACATTTCTCGTTATTACGTCATTGTAATTAATGTTATTATAATTTTCTACCAACTATAACTTCGCTTATTGTTTGTCGAACGATGGGACTTTGTGAAGTTTCATTAAACGCTTGCTAAAACCCGCTCGGGGTCGAAGGACTGTAACATAAGCCACTTGCATCTTCTGTGTTTTATTATTTTATTTTAACAAGATTCAAGGAGGAGACGCACTTTTATTTCTGCGACATGAGTTCACTCCTCGCTCTTTGTTCGATGGATTTAATGCTTTACGGGAGTTCAGTTCGTGAGCCGGCCCTGATCTTTGGCCCGAGAGGTTTAACTTATTCAGAAAGAAATGCTGTTTTTCTACCTTTTTCACAAGTAATGCATCTATGCTTCAATAATGCAATTAAAAAAAGAGGATTGGTTTTCTCTGTGTCTGGTGTCTGTCTGTATTCATCAAGTTTAAACTGAACGATGTGAAAATAGTTTTTTAGTTACAGTTAGTCCAAAGAGTTAAGGGTACAATAAGAATCCTTTCAGGGACCGAAGACTGTGACAAGCTTTTATTACTTTTTACTGTGTTTTCAATCTAAGGTTTCATCTTCCTTTTATTCTTGATCACATCAGTTTGTTTTTAACATTATTTTCTCCCTTTATGCTTCATTTCCCCTTCAGTTTGTCCCACTTTGCCTCAGTTTTGTCCACTTTAAAATAATTGTCCTTATTTAGTCTCTATTAGATGTCTTTAAAACAGTTTAGTGCCTTTTGTCTTTTTTGATGAATGTGCAAAGTCCCAGAGACAAATAATTCAATTTATTTTGTTTGTGTCATATTATAATAACATCTTTTTAGCCTCAAAACACAATAATAAACAAAAACAAAGCATCATGATTATAACAGACGGAAAAGGAAGAGGAAAATCAGTCGTGTATGACCTGCCCCTTTTTAAATTAAAACATTTGCGTTTGATGTGTGTGTGATCTAAACTCTTCACTTTTCTTACTTTTATATAATTATAGACTTTTACTTTAAATCAGTTTATTAGTCATGTATTAACTTAAAATACTTCTGTCTGCAGGATATCGGTTTATATAAATGTGTATCTACTGTTTCTTTAATTTTAAACCTGAACACAGTTTCTCCAAAGTCACATGACTCTCCTCCAACATGGCTGCCTCTGTTTGGTTACCGTTGCCGTGGTGACTCCTCTTTTCTTGGCTCCATTAATGACTTTCCTCCTTCAGCTTAATTTAGAAAGAACAGACTCAGTGTTTCTGTTTTGACTTTTATAGAAGGAGCTTTCTTGTTTCACTCCATGTTTTTACACTGTTTTTGACAAAGATTTAGCTGATATCTTAAAATATAAATTAGAGGAGCTGTTGCTGGTTTACATCAGTGGTGTCAAACTTAAAGTGGTGATGGGCCGCGATAATTAGAATCCTTTCAGCGACTGAAGGTGGTGACATTTGGGAAGCTTTTATTAAATTCATCTTCATTTGAGTTTTACATCTTTAACATTAATTTGTTTTTTGAATTTAAAGAGTTATAAGATGAATTTGAACAGACTTTAATTGGATTTGAATGGGTTTTGGATGGATTTAAACAGATTTTATTTAACTTTGTAGCAAAAAATCAATCTAAAATCTATTCAAATCCAATTAAAACCTGTTCAAATCCAATTAAAACCAGATAAAATCCATCTAAATCCTGTTCAGATCCAATTAAAACCTGCTCAAATAACCAAAAAAAAAACCTGTTCAGATCCAATTAAAACCTGCTCAAATCCAAAAAACCCTGTTCAATTCTGATTTAAACCTGTTCATATCTGATTAAAACCTGTTCAAATCCAATCAAAACCTGTTCAAATCCAATCAAAACCTGTTCAAATCCGACTAAAACCTGTTCAAATCCAATTTTAACTTGTTCAAATCCAAATAAAGTCTGTTCAAATCCAAATAAAACCTGTTAAAATCCAATTAAAACCTCTAAAACCATCTAAACCTGTTCAAATCCAACTAAAATCTGTTAAAATCCAATCAAAAGTGCTAAATCTATCACCTAAATGTATTGATGGGCCACATAAAACATTGCGAAGGGCTGCATTTGGCCCCTGGGCCTTGAGTTTGACATGTGACTCCATCTATTGGTAAAAAATAGTGTAGCATGCTTCCTAGGACGACACTTTTGTTGACTTTTTTTTATCTGTAACATCACTTTTAGACATATATCAGTGCTGTGCCTCTATTTACGCACAACATATTCCAGAAAAGTCCCTTTAAAACCACTTTGAGTCACTGTGAAGCAACATATACATCTATCTAATCTGTCCTGCGTAAACACTGGTTAAATATTACCCCATGTGACCTGTTTACAATCCTCCAAAAGCCCCAGAACGAGCCCAGAGCCTGCCCTTTAGCGTTTCCTCACTTCGGGAAACAAAGAGTTAACCCAAAGATGCAAAGAAGTGCGCTCTGAGCATGTGCCACCGCCGCTGTCTGCGCTGCCACCGCTGCTGCTGTTTTTACTGCTGCTGCTGCTGATCTTATGGCACTGCGGTGAATTTCTGTCTCACACTGACCCATGCTTTCCCTCCGGACACACACCGACACGTCCCGCAGATCCACGCCGGGGGAATGCGCCTGAATCCCGGGTTGGCCGCTGAGAGGACGCCGCTGAAGCAGTGCGACGCTGGCGGAGGTAAAAAAACAAAACATGTAGGATGATTCATGTCGAAATGTCAGCGGGGTTTAAACACGATTCATGACTGTTACTCAAACTATTGGTGTGATTGTGAAGTTAGATACGTTTTAGAAGGAGACTGTTGCTGTTTTAATGGTTTATTTGTCGCATTTGTGGTGTTTTTGCAGCTTTTTTAACGCGACTCGTCATTTCCACGTCTTATTTTGAAGGTGTTGCTTAAGTTAAAGGTTCTGTATCTTCAATTGACATCAAAATACACCGTTTATTCACTCGCTCCATCCACAGTTGGGATGCTACACCTGTTAAAATATGGATAACCAGCGATGTCAGCTCTGAAACGGGACACCGGTGTCATCCATGTCCCGTCTCATCTCTGACATTATCCACAAATACTTCCAGAGTGGGTTAAACTGGCCATGCGACGTTTTTCTGTGAGATTTCAGTGAGTTTTTCGCAGATTTGTTCCCGCTGCAGTGCTTTTTTTTTTTTTTTTTTTTTGGAAGAAGAAGCAGGAGGTGTGATGCTGCAGAAGCTGAGCATGCGCAGTGAGTGGCCTCTGGTTTCTACGGACGAATAACGTGACTTTGGCTCAATCTGTTGTAATTACAGCTCGTACTGTGACTCTAGCGCGGGTTTTAAGCACAATTCATCACTACAGAAGAAGAAAATCCCAAATCCCTCATGATTTACTCCATATAATGTCTGTTTTCATTATTATTTGGGTGAAATAATCCCAAATAATCTTAGACTGACTTTGCGTTGATATTTTGCCAGTATCTGTAGCTATTTATTGTCAAAAATATAACAAAATTGGGATTACACACATTAACACTTAAAAATATCTATAATAATGATAATAAATAGTCTAAAAGTAAGTGTAAAGTGCATCAGTTCATGGAGATATTGCACATAAAGCACCGTTTGGTTAAAAGAGGTTACTTTTTTGAGAAAGTCCTTGGTTTCAGTGACCTGTAGTGATTCTCTGTGTCGTCCCAGAGAAGGAAGGACACAGCTGAGGATTTCTTGAGCAGCGTTAATCACTCTCTGAGCGTCTCCTGCGGAACCAGACTGAGACTAAACACCAGGACGCTCTCTGTTCTGGATCTATAGAAGGTCAAGAGCAGCGTTTGGTTCAGACTGTCCTTATTTAGCAGAGTCAGGACACTGCAGCGGTGTTGGCAGAGCAGGTGAGGTCAGCTGGAGTTAACCCTCTCTACATTTTCTCCCCTTAAAGGACAGATCTGATGTCTGCAGTGTTTTTACTGAAGTCTGTGAGGATTTCTCTTGTTTTTTTTGGTGTTGAGAGTCAGATTAATGGCCACTATCTGTGTTGTTAGCTCCCAGACTTCATTTGAAGTTTATAAAGTAGTCTGTACACATCAGGAAGCATCCTTTGTCCCACGTTTTGAGATATATCCGATTTATTGTGATTGTCGTCGTATAATTTCAGTTTTAAAATCAAAATCTGTTGTACGCGCACCGCCCGTTCACTGCAAAGTTAAACTATGTTTTTAGCTCAACAGTGATGTGAAAACTGTCTCTAAAAGAAAATAAGATGTGCATTTGTCTGTCTCAAGAAAATAAACATTTAAAGCTCCATTTGACCCAGTAAAAGGAGCCATTATTTTGTTTTCTTTGACAAACTGAGCACTTCTAGAGGAGACGTTTTTAAGTTTCAGTCCAAAAATATATATTCTACAAATCAGTTGTGTTTCTGTTTGAGATATAAATCATATCTGAAGCTTTAAAAATATTGACATGTTGCCATTAGTTAGTAAAAAGAGTCAATCCTGGTGAGAGGCTGCTGCAGGAAACATTAGACTGTTTCTGGTTTATTTCCATTTTTCTGAACATTATTTAATCTGACTGTTCTGTTGTGTTTAATGCAGTGTAGATGATAAATACAATGCATTTTTATTCCAAAATATGACCCGTAATATTAACAGTTGTTGGTAATTGCTTTATTTTGTTTTGTTTTTTTAAAGTACAACAAATAGCATTCATTTTTCATCCAAACTGAACCTTTTAATATCCGTACTTCACTCTTTAAACGACTTATGGTGCACTTATTTTGGAAACTTTGCACCTTTTTAACAACAAAACCATCTGAAAGCTCTAAAACCTGCTCTGTACTGCTCTATTTGACTTAATTTAGTCGTCCTTGCTCTAAATCTGAATCTTTCTGTTTATTTAGTGACATTAGATAAAGTATTAAACACACACAGAGTATTATATTCTGACTCCAGATCATTTGAAACCATTCTGCTGTGAATCTGTTCTGAAATAAGAAGAGGCCCGACCAAAGTGACTAAAGGTCTTTGTTGCTGAGACCTTTCAGTGAAGCTCACATTAATTATGCATCGAGAACGATTGATAAAGCGCCTTTGTCGGACACAGATTACGCCGAGCATTGATCCCTCCATTAAAGCCATTACTTTACAGCAGGACGGAGATGACCGCGGCCGTAAATCTCCGCCTTCCTCTGAACCCGCTCCAAGATTTTCTAATCTACGGTTCACGACCCAGAGGCTTTTCAGCAGCGAGGGCTTAGCTCCAGAGTCTCAGGGTCCGTCATTAACCGAGAACAGATCAAGAAACGAGACGACGTGAGGAGAAGGGCGAGGTGGGGACGGGACCGATGTGTTTTAATGGAATCCGCTGCAGTCGTCCGGTGCCGTGACGTCACCGGGAGACTTTTATAGAAACGTGGAAGTGTTGCCAGTAATTAATCTAAAGAGAAGATGAAATCCTGGAGGTTCAGCTGCTGCAGGAAACATTTGACTCTTTTGTTCTGTTTAAACTTTACATACTCATTATTTAATGCCACAAATGAATTCATCAAATGTAATAATTCACGAAGCCAGAGCCTGACACTACCTTTGTTTCTAGAGAGAAGTACATTTTGCTTGTTTTATTTTGGAATCAGACAAACAAAAAAACTTTCCTCAAATTTCAATACTTTATAGTTTTGTGTTGTTATTTATAAAGCACTTTGAAAAACAAACCAAAGTGCATTAAAATCATGCCACATTTAAAAAACTATTAACATTTAAGAGACACAGGGACAATGAAATTCAAAGATCTCACTCTGAGTCAAAAGTGTTTTAAGAAGACGTTTAAAAACAGGTAAAAAGCTTTGTTCGCTCTGAGCGTTCGCCTCGTCTTCAGAACGAGCAGGAGCGGAAAGTCAAAAGTCTGGAGTAAAGATTATCTGTCGTCCAATCAGTAGACTTCAGTTTTTAGCTCCACCTTTTTAAAAATGGACCACACACTCTGGACCAGGGCCCAAAGCGTCCCCAAAGTAGGATAGTCGTCTTTTGTCGATGGAAACTTACCCGACCTTCTCCAGAGGAAGAGGAAGGTGTAGCCTACAACAAGGACACAGTTTTCACAAAAAACATTAAAAAATAAATGAAATTAGAGTCAACATCGCTTCTTTCTACTGTCTGTGAGTGTCTACGGTGGCCTCGCAGGGACACACTGTTTAATAATAGGCCAATTTGCTTTAGAAATGAAGACTCAATTTATTCATTCATGTCCTAATTCTTTATCCCAGACAGAAGTAAACCTGGATGTTTTTCTCTTCCAAAAGTGCTCAGTTTGTCTTTCCATTTGTTTCTACGGAGCTTTAAATATCTACAGATTCAACTATTTACTTCAGCGTCTCTCTTTAAATGCTCAGTGAAGCTCTGCCGTGATTAATTTGGCCTTTAAAACTCTGTGTCCTCTGGTTAAAAAGAAAAAAAAAAAAGCCTGGGAAACGCTGGCGTAAAGGTCAGTGTGCTCAGAGGTAATTCTGGAGACGTTTATTGGGCGATTATTAAACAGACAGATGGGACAGTGTTTCAGAGAGAGGCTTTCGAAGGCCTCTCGAGCGGCTTAGATAAAACACAAGATTAAAAGTCAGAGGAGATTACGACACAACGCTCTCGAACGATAAGAACAGACTCTGAGCTCCGTCTAAGGTTACGGAGGTGGAGCTGAGCAGATGTTTTTGGAGCCAGATGTGATTAACGTGGTCAGAGTTTAGGAAACGGAAGGAGAGTCAAGTTTATGTCGATAAATGTTGAGGAAACTGTCCAATAAAGTAAAGCTCTAACACTTGATTTAGTTCTTTTTGTCCCGATGTCTTGTCCAACAGCAGCGTAGTTACCTTTCCTGCTTCTTTTATTTAAAAAACGTCAAACAGGACCAATTTTTTAACACAAAATACTAATACGTTACATTAAATCGAAGTTTAGAGCTGATCTGAAACTTTTATCTTTGTACTTTTTATCGTTGTAAGCATTGACAACATTTATTCATGTTTAATTTGCTGCTGTTTCTCTATTTTAATCTTTTTTGAGCTGTTTCTCTGTAAAATAAGACATATTTCGCAACAGAATAACCCATTTCCTTTGTTTATCTCCTTTTTGGCCAAAATCCCGCTGTGGGCTGATCATTCTCATCTATTAAAATCCTTAATTAGAAAGACTAGATCACAAGATTCCTGTTACAAAAAGCTTTAGGTGATTACACTGAAAAACTAAATGCAACAGGAAAAAATTAGACCTTTGAATGGGAAAGAGTAATGTTCAAAATTGTAAAAAGAAAGGAACATAGTGATGTAACAAAATGAAAAAGAAAGAGAAGTGCACTAATCAGACTGGAGTAGGACCATTAGGGATGTGTTATTATTAATATAGAATTAATAAAAACAGATGAAACTTCATTTTTTAAAAGTTTAAAAGTGATTTAAAATGTAAAACATGAAACACTGAAACCTATGAGTTTTTAAACCAGTCTGAGATCATTTTTCCCTCCGTTCGCTCTTCTTCTTGAGTTTAATCGGCCGTAACTTCCTCTAAAGTCGTCTAAAGTGTCTCCAAACGCTTTAAAAAACAAACCTGACCTGGGTTCAGTTTGGTCCGAACTAAGACCAAAGAGCAGCTCAAACAGGAAAGTAGTCCATAGTTTAACAAGAATACAGTAAAAATGTGTCTTTATTTTCACATTTATCTCAAACATCGTATTATTTTCTACATTTGTGACAAGCATTGGTTCATGTAAAAGGGTAAAAAACTCCCCGACATCCAGCTGTGATCTGATTATAACAGATATATTTTAAAACGTAGCTCAGTCTGGAACCTGAGAATGCTTTTAAGACGATGTAAAGACTCTAACACGACACCAACAAGAAGAATGATCTGGATTTAATAAAGTGAGAACAGTCGTGTAAGGAGATGGGTAGATTTAACGTTAGAGGAAAGTCAGAGAGTTCTCCAAAAAAGTGCTCGTCCGACTCAGACCTGGGTTTAATTAGACCTTCCACTAAATCACAGCAGTGTCGTCTCCTGTGAAAAATCGGATCACTTTGAGGTTCTGGACGATTATTTCTGATGTAGAGTAATAAAAGTCTGTTGCTGGGACTATTACTAGCTTCTTTTCCCAAATAAAGTACTTTTTGTTTCCTAAACTTAGCTCCAAACCTCGGCACATTGTGTGTTTATGTTAATTGGAATAGACACACTTTTACTTTACACATCATCTATTTATTCAAATTTTATAGTTCCTGTGATTATGCTGCATTTTAGTCTGTTTTATCTGTATTTTTTTGTTCTTTTATTCAATTTTTCCTAATTTATCCTGTTGTTTATGTTGTATTTTTTAATAACATCACATCACATTCATTTCAATTGTCATTTATCTCTTAATAAATCTACAATCATTCTCGCATAAACAAACACAAACCAATTACCTCCACCACACCAGCCTCCACTCTTCATAAAGGCCATTATTTGCTGATGCTTGACCACAAACGGAGCCTATAATCAGCTCGTTTCAAAGTCCAGCAGCTGCTTCATCAGTGCGTCCATTATTTATCCACAGTCTCCTAAACCTGATGTAACCCCAGCCTTTATTTTGATGCGATCGATAGTGAGTTGGGTATGAGTGTTGTTTACACACAGCTCCCCTGCAGCGCTCTGCTCGTGTTACTCGAGCTCCTGCAGAAATACACACTATAAACTTATACGAGGCTTTGTGGACGGTGCAGCGCAGGCTTTTAGTCCCAGCCTCCGTGGCGTCTGTCCAGATCACAGCGCGCACTTCTGTCGGAGGTTTAATGTGGCTCCGAGGAAGAACAAACTGCACCGGTTCAGAGAAAACGCAAAGGAAATAGGAAAAAAAGTGTGAAAAGGACAAGTTTGGCTCAGTTTTAGTAACACAGGTGTAATGGAAAGAATGGAGCTACAGTTTAAATGGTTACACCAGGACTAGATTTGGACTAACGCAGAGTAAAACCAGCTCTAAAGCATCTAAGATATACATTTATGAGTCTGTTACTGACTGGAGCAGCTTTAAACCAAACAAAAATCAGGAGAAAACCAAGACTAACCTTGAGTTTTTGTAGTTTTTTAGTATTTTGTAGTTTTACTTTAAGATTCTCAGGAATGGAAAGAGGAATTAGAATTATTATTATTATATTACTTGGATTAAAGCAGGACTAAACCCAAGATTATTTAGGATTATATTGAGTCTAAATCAACAACAAATTGAGAATAAACCAGGATTAAAACAGCACTGACTAAACTAAAACAAGCCCAGGACTAAACCAGGTCTAAACCGAGGAGTAATTGAAACTAAACTAAGATTAAGCCACGAAAACTCAGGTCTAAACCAAGTCTTATTGACGACAAAAACAGGACCAAAACCAGATGAAACCTGGGCAACATCTCAGCAAAACCCAAGAGTAAATCCAAGACAAAAAACAAAACCACGACGTAACCAGGACTAAACCAGAATTAAATATTAATAAAATAAGGGCAAAACTCAAAGATAAACCTGGATAAACCAAGACCAGGACTAAAGATACAACTTCATTAAACTAAACCTGAATTAAAGTAGGATTAAGGACTGTACTAAGACTAAACCCAAAGCCAAACTTGAACTAAACCAGGAATAAACCATAAAATAAACAGGACAAACCCAATAATAACACTTAACACACTGTCCTAGGCCCTAATGACTCTTTATTTGAACAAACACTGTGAGAAAAGCTGCTCGCTCCAGGTTTAGAGCCAGCTTGCTTTTTCTCGACTAATTGACCTGTCTTTGAAATTGATCATCGTCGGTTGATTTTGTGCTGCCTTCGAGCGTTTTCTCCTTCCCTTCGCTCTTCTGTCCGTCCTCTTTTCTCGTCTCCTTCAAATATTCAATCACCGACTCCTCACGAGCTCAGGATCGATGACGCAGAACCATTATCAGGCTTTAAAATGTCAAATCGGCTGTTTTTACACGATTTCCAGAAAGGCATAGATTTAGTTTGCTGTTAATGAGTTTATACTTGTCTAAAAAGTTGATAATAATAAAAAAAATTGGAGTGTGGTCCAAAGACAAGCTTCTAGAACCAATATAAGTAAAAAAAAAAAACCTCATATTAACTGTGACTTTCTTCCTTTGAGCAGTAGGTGCTAGAGATAAACTTAAATTAAACTTTAATCCACAAGAGAAATTACTTTTAAAAACAGCTCAAAACATAATTAAGCTCCTATTACGGCCTGCAGTCTCCTTTTGCAACTTTTATTTCTAAACCCAAACCTTTCCACGCTCTATAGCTTCAATCTTTATCCCAAATCATGCATTGATCATAGAATAGTCATGTTCTAGGCATGATGGGTAATTAGGTCTTGCTTGTTGCCCGTTCATGTTGTGATAATTGTTTATTTTAGCTTCAAAATCCCAAATATTCTACTTTTTTCCAAACCACAAACCTGTCCAGACTCTATTACATTATCTTTGAATAATATCTTGTTTTATTTCCAGTGAATCTACAGTAAAGTCCTTTTTAAACAAATGAATAACAGTCACTTCCCTCTTAACTCTATTGGTCTAAGCTCTTTTCCAAACCACAAACCCGTCCACACTCTATTCCTCTTTTATTTTCTAAACAAATGAACACGATTCGAGTTTTCCTGTTCCTTTTCTCACATCAGAAGCTCATTTGAGTGAAATTTGTGGGAATTTCTCACCAATCTCTTTTCTCAGTCAGCCTTGTGACCAATTTAAGCCCAAACCACTCCCTTTTTTTTGTTTAATTTTGACGTTACATAAAAAAACTTGCTTCTAATATGACAAAATGTGATAAAATAAGCCTTCTGAGCTCATAAAGTTGCATACAATAGCTGTACTTTATATCTACCAGTAATGTCTTCCATCTTAACAAAATCTCCTCTCTTTCTTTTCTTAATGCAGAACAATACTTTAAATCTTTTCTTGATTTTAGAAGCCTTTCCCAGCGTTATCACCTTGTCTGGGTTAAATCCAGTGGTGCTTGTTCCGGTCGGTTCAGTGTTTTTCCTGAGAGAGTATAAATGACTCCAGCAGCTGCAGTTTCGTTGCTGATGAGGCGGTCACCTTGTTCACTGGCGCCGAACTGCTCCGGATACGTTTCTATACGATCCACCGCAGCCTCCCAAAGTCACCTTCCTGAATCCGCATTGGCGCCGGCTCGGTTTCAGCCGAAGAGATACACAACACGAGCTTATATCACTGTTAGCTTCGTCCTTTAATCAGAACGGAAAAGTTTACGGCTGTTGTTTCATGTTTTTAATGAAACCGACTCATATTTGTTTTAACCTTGTGACAAAAAGGAGTTCTCTACCCTTTTTGAAACAATTAAAAGCCTATTTTTTCACTTTACACTCACAGTTATTAGCGTCTGATCCATAGACAGTAAATGGATAGTGGAAATTTTAAGTGAAAGTGCCTGAAAGTAAGTAGATTAAACAGTGGATCCAGAAAAGACATAAGCTATATTTGGAAAACAGAGCTGAATTGAATTATGTGATACGATAAAAATTTAATAAACAAGAACAAAAGAACACAAAAAGTCAAATGAAGCAAATAAAACGATAAAATCAAACAATAAAACACAAATATCTGTCGGTACTTAATGCTGTGGTGTCGGAGCTGGGATGTCCCGTCGTGGGGTTGGACAGTGAAGCAGTCGTGGAGATCGATGAGCGGAGGAGGCGGTGGTCGGTGGTGATCTGCTCCAACAGCTGCAACAACAACAACAACAACATCAGAAAGCACCGACCGTGAACCGTGTCACGGCGAGGACACGGCTCAATAATCACGGCTAAATACAAACCGAGAGGAGGCCGAGCCGGGTCGTCTGTCGCCGAAGGTTATTTTACTCTTACTGTGACCCCACGACCTCGCTTTGACTCTGTCGCTGCAGCTTTATGTCATTATCTGCATCGACAAAGTTAAAAATAGCAGCTAATAATCCGCTAAGGCCCGGGAAAGCACTGATTGATTTTTATCTGATCAGCAAATGTGGAAACCAGATGTAACTCCTGTCACCTGAGCGGAAACTGATTCACAGAAGGATCAATAAATCGATAAATATCTGTAGTAGTCTTGTACGTTAACGCTGCTCTTCAAGTTCAGTTGTGTTACTTTTGCTGCTGTCCTGATCTAGAGATGCTAACTGTGATGCTACACGGAGCAATAGTGCCACAATAAATCACATAATTATCCAGGTGTGTCACTCAGATTTGAACGTTTAATCGGAATTAGACGTTTATATGAATTTTAAAACTGATTATAGTTGGACTAAAGTATGATTTGAATTTCTCTTTTTGCAAATAACCACATTGAATGAAGAATGAGTGAACCTTTGCTTAAAAAAGTAGCACTAATTTATCCCATTTTTGAGGATTTCCAGCTCATTCTGATAAAACTAGTGTCCTATTCTAACAGACTTGATTCTCCAGATAAAGGCTGGTCCTGGTGTTGGTTAAATCATCACCAAACGTTTGAGAAAAGTTAACTTTTAAGTCCCTTCTTGATTAAATCCTGTAGAAATGCTTTGCTCCGCTTTTACTGCAGTTACATATGATTTATCTCGCTTCATTTAAGACGTGTCAAAAGCCTCTTTTGTAAATGAATCCACTCTGCTTCATTTGGAAAGTGGAGCTGAATATTGTATTTGTTTCCATTTGTTAATTAAACATACACATTATGCACCGCTACAGACTGAATATATGACACGAAAGGTACAAAGTCGGCTCTTTTTAGAAGTACTTTATTGGTTTATTTAACTAAATTTACAAACTTCTAACTTAAAACCTGCAAACTAACCACTTAGAATCAGTTTTATGTTGTTAAAGGCATAATTAGGAGGATTTTCAGGGGAATATTAGTCAAAAATAGTGGCCTCGAGGTAAAAAGTCAAATCCTGGAACTACTTTTTACTAAGTTTTCATTTCTGTTGCATTCTCAAAAACATCTGGAGTAAAATACAGACAGAAAAAAGTCAGGTTAAAAAACACATTCACCTTTATTTATCACCTTCTTTTTAAAATTAAATAGATTTCCATTATGTCCTAGTCCAAAGTCCTACATATTATTCATTTAAAGCTTGAACAAAATGTAACTTATGACAAAATACAAAACCTCAAAATCATTAAAATGTGTTGCTTTAAAGATTCTCTGACGTGAAATAAAGAAGAATGACCCCTCTTTGGACACAGTACCATCTTATCATCTCATCAATACACTGAGCCATAAAAGTCCCATGAGCCTTTGCTGCAGTGCAGTTACAGTGTCCTCTGCTGTGAAAGTGCTGACTCAGTTTAGTTCAGTCATAAATAATCCTACAGAAGCTAAATGAGAGACATGATTGTATTAGCGTCGATGCAGTTCGCAGATGAACACACCTCGGCTCAAAACATTTTTAATAAAACTCCAGGCGTAATAATAATCGTCTCTGAGTGAAACAACGCGGCGCTAATCACAGCCTCGTCGTTTAATTACTTCGTCGCTGGAGGTGTCTGCTCCTAATTAACTCACTCCTTTACATTCTCAGCTCCGTTAAAGATCCTTTCCTCGTTTATATTTATTGTTTTATTCCAGATGTATTGTTGTCGGAGACGTGGGTTTTTCATTTTAAAGGCCTTTGTGTCGTGTCGGTGAAAGGATGTTGCTTTTCGGATTCACGTTTCTGTTTTTGAATGACTCCGAACGCAGCCTTTTATTTCGTGCAGCAAGAAAAACTTGTTTGTTCCGTTTCGTGACGCAAACAGTTTCCAGTGGCTGCTATTATTAGAAAACAATTGACATGATGTAAACCTATTGAACTGACCTTATTAAGACCAGTAAACTCAGCGTTGTCTCATATACCTTTACATTTCAACTGAACCTGGTTAAAATACACTTATCCTCTCAAAAAATGCACTCTTTTGTCTTCTGTTTTTACATTTGAATGAATCACTGTGTGTTTACGTGCTCTTGACTATCCCAGTTATGACAGTATTCAGGATGTGGCGTTTAAATGCACAGAGAAACCCGGTTATTAACATACTTGGTACATGACAAACGCTACGATCCTGGATTTACTGAATGGGACAGAAACTTTAAGCTGAAACTTAATGCTGTTAAAAAAGTAACACACAGACAGGGCTTATTTATCTCGTTTCCAACAACACAAGGACAAATATTAGCCATGTCCTAAATAAACATGTCCTGGATGTTGATTGACGCAGAAAAACGTCTTCAGGGGCTTGTTTAAACTCGGTAATAGCTTTTGTCGCTGTGTGAAAGTTGCTGCTTGTACAGTGTTTGTTTTGCAGTGCGTTTCTCGACTGAACTCGCACATGCTCAGTTCACCGGCAGCTGTCACGAACCGGGACACGGAGTAAACATGCAGCAGTGTCCAGTCTATAGAGCAGCATACAGATCTATAACAACAGTTCATCTGCAGCTAAACCTTCACCGTTTACAGAATTGAAACTAAACCTTGGTTTAAAAGGAGAACTGAGCTGAGTTTAATTTACACCTGGATTTATTTTGGTGCAATGTACATATCAAAGCTTCTTCAATTCTGGTCCCAATCCACAACAATTCATTCGATTTGCCACAACAACAACAACAAAACCCCACTAGACATTACATCAAACTGAAGTTTAAAGCTCAGCTGAAGCTTCTGTTTCTGAGATCAGAGTCAAACCAATGAGATCCTGATGTTATCTTGTGATTCCATCGCAATTATTTATCTTTGCTTCCCTTTTTCTGTTTTATGTTCCTTTTTTTTGTTCTGTTTCTTTGTGTAATCAGATATGCAGAGCTAAAATAGACAGTTTTATCAGGTATTATCAGTTGCCATTACTTCTCGGTCCTCGTTAATAAACTGTCATTGATCAAATCTGAACATTCTCAATTATAAAAATGACTAGATGACGTCTTACGGTCTAGTTTTTTCACAGATCATTTCCATTATAATGTGTTATTACATCTGTTGTATAAGTTAAACAATCATTTAAACCGGTTCAAAACTTAAACCTTGGTTTATGAATAGATAATGACAATAACTGAAGAGTAAACTTGGGTGTGCCTGTGTTTGATGGAGTTAAAACAAACACTGTTGCACTTACTTTGGTCGTGCGGTTCACTTGGATAAATGTGAGCTGCCGTTTGGTTCAAGTATGTATTCTATAAACGCACATTTTCCTTTATCTTTCACCTTATATCACATTAGATACTTCTGCGTAACACTATTTTTACTATAATTTGCTCAATGTGACGTAATGATCTTATAACGTTGAAAATTTGCATTCGTTTTAACATTATTCTTGTTCTTTGGGCACGAGTTATCAACATGTCAAAGCTTGCATCATTAGCATCTTATTGTTGGCTCAGTAAACAGTGTCTGGCCGCAGTATTTTGGATTGAGAAACTGAGAAAAGAACTTAAGAAATGCCCAGTTGTTTCATAAAGCTGGAAACACACCGACTTCACTCCAGTGTAACACTCCGTTCTGCTGGAGTTAACCCATTTATCTGACCCGCTCTGCGTGTGAGGATTTCCCAGGACGGCTCTGGAAAGGTCAGCTGGTCCGGAGCGGTGGCCCACTTCCTCACGTGGAGAACTTGTTCCTTGTTTGGGAGAAATGTTCTAATCCCCAAGAGTCCACCGTGGGTCAGAGCCAGGCTTTGAAGACGAAAACAGAGCGAAAAATATGAGCTTTTGTTCTTCAAACGGGCTTTTCTCTTATGTTTGGGCCTTTTATGATCGCAGCGAGTGTGAGAAACCACTCTTAAGTAAAAATGACTCAAGTAGAAGTAGAAAGTCAAAGGTCAGTAGCAGCTAAATACAATTACGGTGTATATTGAGTATCTTTTTCTTCAGAAACTTGAAGACTGGTGGCTCCATTTCATTTTATTTCCATTTATTCATTTATTTGATTGGGACATTGCTTATTAATGAACGCACTAGGCAAATTATCGTAAATACGCCGGATTTAGCACAATGCTAATTTCCATCCGGAGTCTCACACATAGAAAAAACACACAAAAAACAAACATATACCAATAGAACAGACATATAGACAGTAAAGGACCATGATGCAGTACAATACACAGTCATAATAGAACAAATCGACACCTTTTTAATACTATATCCTGGCCACCTATGTCCATTTACTCACACGGGTATGAAATCCCGTCCTATTTATACTAACGCTTTGTTCTCTGTGTTTAATCTATTCAAAAAGTGACTTATGTAAATGTGACTGGATACTACGCACCTAAAAATATCTTCTGTTACGACACTGTTTTCTCTGGAGGCGTTGTTTAGTGCAACATCTACGCTCTGAAAAAACAGTATTGTGCGTTTGAACTCCTCCGTTTGATGCTGTTTCTCTCCGCGTTTGCTTTTGTTGGACGCGGAGCAGGATAAAAACAGTGGTAGGAGCAGTAACCCCGCGTGGGCCTCATCGACACCTGATCCCAGCCTTAATGCGTCAAGCTGCAGGATTTGGAAAAAGAGCACATGATGCAGGCTGTCAGATGATAAAGCTATACGTTACATAAGAAGCAGTGGAAAGCATCGGCTGAGAGTCGCCGCCGAGCGAAGGGCCTTCTCAGATTTCAGCTATTTCGGATGTTTATGAAGTGTTTGATGGCCTTGTCCTCGGTTGAACTTCGCCGTCGTGACATTTGTTTTCTAATAAAGTTCAGCTGAAGATGTAAACAGACTTCAGAACATCACTACCACTTTTGTAGTGGACGACTGTGATTCCTTACGACAAGGTTAACAAGTCTGTAATCAGATTAAAGTGTTGTTGCTACAAAAACTAAACGGAAAGGGTTGAAATATTTTGAGTGTGTCTTGTTTATTGACTTTGACGTATTGATGTTGTTGAAATATTTAAGCTGTATCCAAACTAATGCACCTAGAACACAATATGCAGAGTGTCTGTGACTCACTTGGTAGAGCTCACACAACACACTCTGGAGACCCGGGTTCCATTACGGCTATCCTATCAAATTAAGAGAAAAAGACCCCAAAAACGTCTTAAAAAAAACATAAATTGCCATTGTTGATTAAATTATCTTTTGTTTACAAGTAATTGAACTTTAATGTAATAAGTCTGATTTCTGTCTGTCAATTGTTTTTGTGTCTTGACATTATCTTGTTCCTAAAACGCCAGAAAAGAATGGATGTTTTGTGAATTGTAGCCAAAAATATAAACATAGCGTTAATATTTTCTGTTAGACTTTTGATAATTACACAGTAGTCTGTGGCAAGACTCACATTTTCCACAAAATGGGCAGAAATAAAGGAAAAGTAAAACAAGATATGCATTATTCAGCCTTTGACTCAGTGCCATTTCGTATTTGTCATGATGTATATTACTCTAAAGTATCTACAAAAATTAGAGAACAACTTTATAATAAATTCAACAAATTCAGATAAATACAAATATTGCATTATTAAAAAGGGATTGGCCAATGTGAACAGAACTGTTTTCCTTCAAAAGCATTTTTTTGGGTAATTTTAAGAGAGAAGTGAGCTCTAAATCCAAGTGTCCCGAGGATGATGTGTGGCAGGTGTAAATAAAACCAGTAAAAATGTCTCCTTTTGAGAACTTTGGTGAACTGGTTGACTTTCTCTCTCATTTCTCTTCCTTTTTTCTTCCAGACTTGAATCTTTCCTGCACATATTGAAAACCAGGCGACAAAATGGTGACCCTTCACCCCGAGGAGGCCCCGGTGCCCCTGACCGCTCTGTCCCGCTGGTATCTCTACGCCATCCACGGATACTTCTGCGAGGTCATGTTCACCGCCGCCTGGGAGTTCGTCGTCAACTGTAACTGGAAGTTCCCCGGCGTCACCAGCGTCTGGGCCCTGTTCATCTACGGGACGTGCATCCTCATCGTGGAGCGGATGTACTTAAAGCTGCGCGGCCGCTGTCCCGTCCTGCTGCGCTGCATCATCTACACCCTCTGGACGTACCTGTGGGAGTTCGGGACGGGGCTGCTGCTACGTCAGTTCAACGCCTGCCCCTGGGACTACTCCGAGTTTAGGTACAACTTCATGGGACTCATCACAGCCGAATACGCCGTGCCGTGGTTCTGCGCTTCGTTTATCGTCGAGCGACTGGTCATCCGCAAAACGCTACGACTGCGCTTTCACCAGGGGCCCGAGGACGGTTGGTCTCGACCGATCGACCGAAGAAGAGAAGCAGGCAGCGCTAACGGCTACGTAAAAGCAGACTAGACTAAACCAGTCCTGCTACGCTTCAAGCTCTTTCTGTTTTCTTTCAGCTGTGCACAGGAGGCACACTGACATTACACTGGACTGGTGCAGAGGTCGAAAGTCCTGAAAAACAACTAAACTACTGACTGAGACTTTAATGCCACATTCAATCCCTGTGTCCCGAAGAAAAGGGGCACTATAGTCTGACGCTGCTGCATCTTATACTCAACAAACGTACCAGGTTTTTATTGGAAATAATGTAATGTGTAATATCAAAAGACTTAATGAAGCCAGGGCAGAGGTCGGCAACATTTGGAACCTAAACCTCCAAAAAAAGATGATAAATGTATCCGTACATGGCTCTAAACAATCTTTCAGTGCACTCTTTTTGGTCAAATGTGGAGCCTTTAGCATTATGTCGCTAATGTGATGTTAACTTAATTAATTATGAAAGTTGAAAACAGCCCAGCTCCTCAGTTCTGACACCAATTCCCTCTAAATCCAATAAGAATTTACTCTAAACAGAACAAAATATAATTAAGACACCTACCTTTCCAAAATCACGACAGTGTTGGCCCATATTTGTCATATTGGAGGACTAAAAACCCTCTTTTAATTCAATGGCAGAATAATGTCAATTCAATAGACAGTTATTCAGAATTATTCAAAGGATTTTCTCTGATACACTTTTTGTTTTATTGGAATTGTGAGATTAATCATTGAATAAATATAGATTTAATTAAAAGAAAACCCCCAAAAAACACAAAATTCAACAAATACATTAAAAAAGAGAATAATTTAGAATAATTTAAAAATGTCAATGCAACTAATAATGCATCTGTCTTCTCTGTTGGACTGGTCTTAGCGTTTGGAGTTAGCGATATAAGATAATCTGAAAGAAAGACGTCTTAAATAAAACATTTTGAAACATAGGGAAAAAAAACATGCGATTAAAGTAAAACACAGATGCCAAAGACTAGGTTTGCATGCTTTATTGGCTGCTTAACGTAGAAATAAACCTAGAAACTCTCTTTTACCAGCAACAAACAAAGATGGAGGAAATACTGGAGGTTTTGTCTGTAGTTTGAACGCCTCATTTTGAGGTAAATAGAAGAGTGGAGGAATGTAGCATGGTGGATTTTATGCTTACGACATATAATAAAACTGTCTAAATTCAGATTTCTGTCACTGTGAGACATTGAGGAGGGTCTAAAGAGGGTCTAAGGGTTGCCCACCTCTGAATCTGGGTAAAATATGTCCCATTAAACAAATGCAAGAAAAAAGTACTGCTGCAAAAACTGAGAAAAAACACATCCAGAAAAAACTTCAGTCTGATCCGAGGCTGGACGCTGTGAGGGAATAACTGTGCTTGTAAGATTAACCCTTTTTGAAGTGTACATATTGTCCTTTAGTATTATTCAAAGTACTGTATTAACGTAGCTACAAAAGAACACGACGTCCGTCCAAGAGCTTACTTCATGGAGAATGTTTTCCACTGAAATGCATGAGAAAATACATTGTCTTCCAGAGTTTAATACACGTCTGCAGTTCATTCAGGACGGCTGCTGTTTTAATGGGAATCACTCTCATATTGAACAGATTTCCAGTTTGCTTTTACTGACCGCATGTTGAAGCAAGATCATAGACAGTAGAAAAATAATGGACCATGGGATAAGAAGTGAGGGTTGGCTCCGAAGAATCTTGAATCCCTTTAAAAAAAAATGTCAGTAAATACAAAATAATGTATTGTAAGTTTGATTTTATTGTGTCATTGTCTTTTTCTTAATAATTTCTTGGATTGTTGCACTGGTAAAAAGATTTTCTGAAGCCAAAGGAGAAATAATTTATAGACTCTTGTTGAATATTGAGAGAGAGACTTTCTGGATGATTTTAGGGAAGAGACGTTTACTCAGAGACAATGTGACGCTTTATTGACGATGGAAAGTCTGGCTGTTCCTGTGGAGACTGTAAAGCCTTGTATACGTCAACACGAGTCATAACAAGAAAAGATGATGAACCAGTCGAGAAAAGGCGTGGAGTCGAGTTAACCGTCAGTTATCTGGAGTTTTAGGGAGTACAATAGACGGAGGGTTGACGGTTCGAGTCCCGGTCCTCCCAGGTCATACTGTTGAGCAAGACACCTCACCCTGCTTCCCTCCAGTGTCTGCGGCGCTGGTGAATTAATGTGTGTGTGTACCCGGGACAGTCTCGCTGGGACAGTCTCTCTGTCAGTCTTTCTCCTGGGACAGTCTCTCCGTCAGTCTTTCACCCAGGACAGTGTCTCCATCAGTCTGTGCTGGGACAGTCTCTCTGTCAGTCTTTCTCCTGGGACAGTCTCTCCGTCAGTTTTTCCCTGGGACAGTCTCTCTGTCAGTCTTTCTCCTGTTACAGTCTCTCCGTCGGTCTTTCTCCTGGGACAGTCTCTCCGTCAGTCTTTCACCCAGGACAGTATCTCCATCAGTCTGTGCTGGGACAGTCTCTCCGTCAGTCTGAGCTGAGACAGTCTCTCTGTCAGTTTTTTTTCCCGGGACAGTCTCTCTGTCAGTCTGTGCTGGGACAGTCTCTCTGTCAGTCTTTCCCCCGGGATAGTCTCTCCATTGGTCGTTCCCCTGGGACAGTCTCTCTGTCAGTCTTTCCCCTGGGACAGTATCTTCATCGGTCTTCTCTGGGACAGTCTCTGTATCAGTCTTTCTCCTGGGACAGTATCTTCATCAGTCTTTCCTGGGACAGTCTCTCATTCAGTCTTTCTCCTGGGACAGTCTCTCCATCAGTCTTTCGCCTGGGACAGTCTCTTCATCGGTCTTCACTGGGACAGTCTCGCCGTCACTCTGCCCCGCGACAGTCTCTACGTCGTTCTGTCGCCGGGACAGTCTCTCCACCAGTCCATTTGACCAGGTCGTGGTTGTAAATGAGAATTAGCTCTCAATTGACCTACCTGGATAAATAAAGGTTAAATAAATAAAACAATCTGTACCTTGACAGTCTCTTCGTCGGAAAGAGTCTCCGTCGGTCTGTCCTGGGACAGTCTCTCCGTTGGTCTGTTCCGGGACAGTTGAGGCTACAGAGGTACCTCACCATCAGAGTGTGGACGGGTGAACGGGTGAATGAATGAATGGAGCCATGTAGAGAGCGTCAGGTTCCCAGGAAGGGTACAAAGAGCAGTATTTAAACCATTTCTTTACCATTTACTCATTTATCTTCGTCATTGTCCATTAGCTTTAGATTCAAATGATAGATGTCGGTTTGTTCTTTCCCGAGTGTTTTTTTGCCAATTAACATGAGTTCAGAGTTTAAAGAGCTACGGTCACTGTTGAGTTCATGAATCTGTCGACAGTGTTTCTTAAAAACATGGAGAATGGAAAGAAAACTCCAGTTTATCATCGTCTGCTGAAGCTTTGTTCCAACTAATACCTCTTCTTAGTCTTTATTTGGCTAAAAAACCAAGGATCCATCCGTAGATCATCGCCTTGTCTCACTTACCCACAATGCAACACAACTACTTTTTAATAATATCATAACTTTGCTTTTCACAAGTCACTTCGGTAACTTCAAAACCTGTTCCTGCAGTGTATTCGATGACCTCTGACCTCTTTAATGCGGCAGCTACGTTTGCACATTCCATTTTATTTCATATTTAGGCTTTTTCAGAGACTTTACGATCATTGTTCTTTTGCAGGTTCCAGTCCCAGGGTCCACTATTTTTCTGAACGTTTATGAAAAAGACACTTGTTCCTAAACTGAAAGTGTTGATCGACTTTAAAATGCAACTAAATCTTCCATCAGCATTTTCCGAGACGAAAGTCCACTCACTTTTCTGCTGATGCTGTGATGATCCTGACCTTTATCAAAAAGCTGGTTCAGACTTTCCAAACCTTCTGCTGTTTGTCTCACGTCAACCATCTTCTGTTTTTCTAATTCTAGTTCTTTATTTCATTTTTCTAAATTGAAATCAGCCGTTGCACTTTCAATGTTTCACTGAAAATGCTGCAGTGCTTTGTGACATATTACTTTTTGGACGAAGAGCCAAACAGATCAACTTTTGTTCAGTGTGTTGTCATTTTATCAAACTCTAACCTCTAACCAGTAATAAATTTAACTTTAATTTCTGGAGATACATCTGTATATTATTGTTTTTGATTATGGGACAAATGCTGGCTTTAAGGACAGATTTTAAAACCCCTTGAACCACTGTGTATTGTTATTATTTGACAATTATTGAAAATGTAAGAATTATTATAAAGTAAATCCTCAACTTACTTTTGGAAATGAATAAAGGCATGAAATGAAGGATTTCCAAACAAACATTGCCCCAGTCTTTATCTTTTTTCACCTGAGCATCACAACTCCTGATTGGATAAATATTATAGGCTTTAATATACAAATATAACTCTCATTATTCGTCATTTGTACACAACCTTATCGGTACTGGACTGAATAAAAGCTGCAGCAATGTAAATATATTTAGTACATGCTCAAAAAATGGTGTTAGAACCATTTGAAATTGTAAAATTAAATAAAAATAATGAAATTGTAGCTGCACTTGAAGAACTGTGAAAGATTTCTAGTCATTTCTCACATTCTTTATGGATCAACATAATCAGAACACATCCTGGTTGTGCTGCAAATTCAACATTGATCCGATACAAATACGGCTCAAGAACATGTCCCATCTCTTCTTTTTCTTCCTAGGTTGTTAAATTTAGTTAATTTTGTAGTTAATCCCATGGTTTTAGTCTTTATTTTGACCCTGGTTTTATTTCTGTTAGTATTTATTGTTGCTTTTGACTGGTTTATGCTAAAATTATTTCCAATTTAGCCCAAACTTAATCTTAATTCAATGTATACTCTGATTGCAGCCTTGCTCTGCAGTGTTTTGACCAGAGTGGAACCATTTCAGATGAAGTGCTGCCCTCTGGTGGAGACACCTCAGATAACATTTACAAAATAAGACAATAAGAGACAAGGGAGAGTTATGACAAATTTATTTCAAGTCATTACTATTATCAAGTTACTAACCAAAATGATGAAATGTTCTGTATATATCTCAGTCTGGTTTCACGAGACAAAAAAGACATGAAAAAGAGGAGTGTGTCAGGACAGAGACATGGACGCTCTGTAAATGGATGTGAATGGTGCATGAAAGTGTTTACCTCAAAGCTGCATGTCCATGAAGTGTTTTAAACAAGTTTCTTTGTAATTAAACTCAGAGAAAAGTTTGGCTCTAGCGCCATCTATAGTCAGACCAAAGAACAGTAACTTCTGAAGCAGAGAAACAAGAAATTCATGAATTAAAGAAGAAAGTCGAGTCCAGTCTCGTGTAAGTTACTGTTTTTTGGTTTTAAAGTGGATCTGTGCTGTTAAGTTTTTGTTCCAATAAAAAGTTTAGAGAATATATTGTGTTTTATCATCAATTGTTTTCACTAAATGTATTTATTTACATTACAATTGTCTTTTAAGAAGCATTTCATCTTGTCTTTAAATAAACATGTAACACTATGAACACACTGAGTCAGTTTTTTACTTTAGATCCACCACATAAATTCTCACTGACTTAACATTGCCACCTAGCGGATGTAATTATGTACTGCAGATCCTTCCTTTTGTTTTTTTCTCTGAGCCTCATGTCAAGTGTTCATTCGTATATGCTTCTTACTGACAATCAGTGCAATTCATGTCAAATGTTGTAAAAAAAAAAAAAAAAAGTGTTTGTTTTAAGATGAGATGGGACCACATTTTGTTTTAAGCTGAAAATATCCCTGAATCATCGACGCAAAATCAAATAAAACTGAAAATAAATGACGTATAAATGGAACAAACGACCTATCATCATCAAAATTATACTTGGAACGTGATTAAATAAAATTAAAGTGTCAACAATCATCAGGTGTGTGTTCGAAAATTGTTGTAAATGTGCTTGAATGAGCATAATAAAAACTCTAAAACTATCTAAAATGGGGGTTAAGCACATGAATGAAATGTAAACTGCCACATTAAAACTTTAAACTTATTGCTGAAGCTGTTATGAAATCCAACCCACCACAGTGTCTAGAGAAGGTGATTAAGTGGATCGTTTTTTATTAAACACAAAAGAATGGGACAGATGTGTTACTGACTCAACACTCAACAGTGATATCTGAATATACAGCTATTTATTTCTCTTATTCTCTCACAAATTAGTTTTATCAGGCCTGTAGCAGACTGCAGTACCTCAGTTTGTCCACTAGATGACTCTTTTCGACCAAAAACAAGCCTTGACGTTACATTTCCCACTGTGTTATTTCTCCTGACTCATCAGTCTGTTTCCAGCTTACTTTATCCTGGGCTTGTTTCTCTGTTTTGTTTTTTTTATGACAGTGCTTTCCAAGTTCACATCGGTTTAAACTGTAACAGACGGGACACTTTTACACGCTTTTATTTCACCCAACAAGTTCAGACGTTTCTCAAAGTTCACTCAAAGCGATCATAAAAGCCCTGATAGGAAACGCGGCGATGACAGAAATGTGCTGAGTTTAATAGGAGCCTGCAGCCGTGAACGCGACCGCGCCTTGTCGCAGGTGAACAGAATGCGGGTCGTTTACGTGTCTTGGCAAAAAACCCGTCGTTAAAGCAGCGAGCGCCTGTTTCCTCGAGGCCCTTACCTTTCCGAAGGCGTTTCCACTTCACACACTGTCAAAGCGTCTCTGTCAACATGTGCCTCAGAGGCTCTGCTCCAATCAGGACGACACGCTCCAAATAAGGCTGTAATCTGTGTGGGTGACGAGCGTTTCCCCGGAGCCGGTTTTGTGCGCTCACATGTCGGAGAACGGGACGAGCTCCACTTCATTGTTTAGTGTCAGATACTTTATGGTTAAAGGGAAGTGTCGATAAAGTTCAAAGACTGAGGCCGGAGCAAGATGTCAACAGATGTGAATTAATTTATTTGAAGCACAGACAGAGGTGGTTAGGTGTCTGCATTTAACTTTTCATCACATTTAGTTCGTCCTGCAAGTGTTTTAACAAGAAATCTACTAATACCACTTTTTCTTGACTGAATATGAATAAAAAATACTCACGTCATGTTGATTTTTAAGATGTTTTATGAGGCTTCCTGCATTATTTACAGTTTGAGCAGTTTGTTCATCTTCATGTCTTAATGTGACCATCTATCTTGTGTTATATTTTTATTTATTAAAGCTTCACTGTGTAACTTTTCTCCAGCAGAGGGCGCAGATCCCTCTCTGTGCACCTCACTGACACCACCATGTTTGTTTACAAGTAGAGACGTTTAAGACGGCAAGTTTGGAAGAAAGAACATGTCTGAAGTAGTGTATTTTGTACAAATATGACTCTGTAGGGTCTTTTTGGACTTTTTTCTTAATTTCTTATATAATGGTGCTACTTTAAGTTATCAGTTTGTGTGGACAGACAGTGAGGTTAAATTATTTCAGTATTTTATTACAACACTAAACGATGAATGCTACTAGTAAACTTTGTGCTGCCATAATTGCTCATGTCGTACCAATGGTTATGTAAACTCAAATTAAGCTGAGCTGCCACCAAAAAAGAAAAAAAAGTTCTGTTTTTCCAGTCTATATACAAACACGCCAAACTGATTTACTCAAAGTCTGTAATGCAGCAAGAATTTTCAAAAAGGTCTGTTTTTGAGCTCAGTATTCATGGACACATCAGGAAAAAAAACAAAGAAAAGTATGTCACGAGGAAATAGAGACACTGAGTTTTAGACCTAAACCTAAAAGCGAGGAAACAGAAACCCATTTTCCACTGATTTCCGGAAGTAATCCAAAAACATTAAGTCAAACAATTACTTCCCAAAGTGATTTCTATATGATCTTTCTTCAATACTGTGACTGTATTTGAATAGAAGCATTTATTCTTCAGTTTTTGTTAACATTTGCTCACACTTAGTCAAAACGGAGACTGTAATAAAGGAGAAAACAGCAGGTTTAAACTGGTTTTACTCTTAACATTTTAAAGAAGACTGTGCCTAAAGAGGTTTATGGAGCTGGCAATTTCAAAATACAGCCTTCATAGTTGACTCGGAGGCGTTTGAAATCTGCTGGACACCTGAATGTGCCGGTAGTTTTGTGGAGTCGTGGAGCGAGTGACAACGTCATGGCGGATTTAGGTTCTGACAAAATGCAAACTCGGGGCAGGACCTCACCATTTGCATTTCCACTGAGCTCCATTGAGAGGAAAGAGCTTTGACGTGTGAAAGAACGTCACCGAAACACATTCACCGTTTTGGACACAGTTCGGGGCTTTAACTGGGCTCCTGCTGGAAACTTCAGTCCCTTTTGAGTCAGTTTTTCCTCCGTGTTCAGCGTTTGGCAGCGGGCTTCTGCAGTCACCGTTGGACCAACACCTCCTCGTTCCACTCGCTGTGAGTCCTGAGGGTTTTAGGATGAGGTCTGATGGGATTGGTCTGACACGGGACGGAGTTAACTCAAGGTTCAACGGAGCCAACACCAACATTAATACATAATAACATCATATTTGTGTAATAGTACTGACTTCCAGTAATCTTCTTACCTTCTGTGAGTGACTAGTTTTTACATAATTTCAATTAACACCTGCATAATGTGTTTAGTAATGACAGAGATGCTCCAGAATCTGACTTTTACATAAGTAACATTTCAGAGCAGCTGTGCTTCATCAGTTTGTTCAAGTCACGACTGTGGGATGTATTTGTGCAGGTATTTGACTAGACTCTTTATTAAAACTCAGTTCAGATGACTACAATTTGAGTTACTTCTGATTATGGTGAACCTCTGCTGACCTAAAGCTAACAGCTCACACTGATTTTAACGACCACAGACTCTAAAATGAATGGTCCAAAGTGATATTCCATGAAAATCACAGAGTAAAGTGTGGCTTATTGCGTTATTCTGAACATATAAACTTGAATAAAGAATACTCTGGGATCAACACCAGTCAGGATCTATGAGCTGAGTTAATGGTTGAAAGAGGAAACACCCAAAAGCACGAACATCCCTTGAACACATGAAGTAAATAAAGTCACTAAAGGAGTGAAGATCGATCATAATAAATGATACCAATCTTCTGTAGTATCCATTTATTACAAGTCAATACACTGGACCCAAGCAGAGTTATATTTCTATTTGTTTCAGAAGATATGTTTTTTCCTTTTCTTCCAAAGTTGCTGCTTGGATAGTCTCTTCTTGCAAACAGTCTGTAGAGGGATCTGCGCCCTCTACTGGCTAAAAGTTACTCAGGATTCCTTTAATATGACAAAATTAGAATAACAAATTAGAGGAATAGCTGTAAAATTAGTGCTTTTTACTTAATTTGTGATAAAACTGCACTGAGTTATCAAATTTTAGTGTAAATCTGAACTATAACCTGCTCCAGATCCGGCTAAACATCCACAACTAAATGAGCACAACTTAATTAATTAAAATAAGTGTAGTTAACTGGAAACTAAGAAGAAACAATATAAAATCTCAGACAGTCTTTTCCTATAGTCCTTATTGTTCCAGAATCTGCTTTTTTAGACATGTTTTCTGTGTTTTGTTCAAAAAAAGAGAAATTCCTGTTTGACCTCCATCACAAAAACTGTCTTTATTTAAACCCACTCACTTTTGGGGATCCAGCTGTTCATTGTTGCTCTGTTAAACAAGAAACAGCTCAAACAACACATTTTGACGACTGAACAACAGCTTAAACTGAGACTTTCTAACCCGGCACGTCTTCACTGTTAGCATCACAAACTACTGACTTTCCCCCAAACATGCTAATCACCTCTGAGAAATAAACCGACTCTGAGTCTATTTAAACGTTGAGGTGATGGAAGATGCATTTGGGCCCAACGCTGCTCCCTCATTTGTTACTGTGGACCACACGAGAAGCAGCTACACATAAATTTTAATAACTGCTCCTATTCTCTGCGCTGCCAGAAACTATTATCCCAATTCACGCTCGGCCGAGTACCTGGAAAACCGAGACGTTAATGGTCCTGGACGCGTCGGACAAAGACAGAGAATGTGAGAACAATGCTGCAGCAGTGAAGAAAACACAAAAAAACAGATGATAATGGGGCTGTTATCAGATAAAAACCCAACTGCAGGATGTTATAAATCGATTATTTACAGTGTACACAATACTTAGTTTGAATATGGAAAGCAGAAGTAAAGGGCAGGGCGCTGGAGCGGTGCTTTTTGGCAGGTTTTCATTGACCTCAGGCCCCGATCTGTTATGTTTAAATGCTGTGTGGTTATGAAAGCACTTCTTTTTTTTTTTTTTTTAAACCAGAGCTGAAGTGTTGCGTAAACTGGACCGAGTGCAACAAGTTCAACCAGAGAGACTTTGTGGTTGTTTACGCAGCAGATCCCTCCAGTATCTCCCACAAACTCCTCTGAATCAATCTGGAAAGTTGGAAAATAACTGTGGAATTGTAGAGTCATAATGCACAGACAATGACAGAAAAGGTAAAAATCAGTCATTTGAGAGGGATTTTACAGATTAGTTTGCAGTATTTGTATGTAACCAGAATATGGGACAAAATATTATGTTTTGTTATCAAATTGTTTCTGTCGTGTGATACATTATCGTGAAAGATACGCACTAAAAGGCTATTTTCCACTAAATATGGGCTGTTGGGGATATAGATATTTGTCAATGTAAAGCTTTATTTCCACTACCTTTTCCAGATATGTCACGGTTTGTTCTGCAGAATCGCCGTATCGTGATATTATCGTGATATTATCATGATATTATCGTGTATCGGAAATCGTATCATATTATTGTGGATTTTTTGAAATACTCTGCAGTGAGATGACATTTAATCTGAGGCTTTTTGAGGAAAGATAAAAGAGAAGAGTTTGCTTTAATGGTTTAATGCAGTGTTTCCCAGACTTTTTTTCACAGGTCATTGAAAAAACCGTCTTATTTTTTGCCAAATTCCTTCCTTTTTTGACCGATTTAATGCAACTTTACTCATTTTCTTCTGTTTTTCTCTCTTTTAGTGTCATTTTCATCATGCTTTTGGACTTAAACTCAAAGATTCACACCTGTGCAGTAAACAATAACTCTTTGTATCAGGCTGTGCTCACTTATTCACTCTTTCTTATTCACTCTTGAGCTACATATAGAATCTTTCCGCTGAAGTTCGTTTCTGTGAAACACAATAAACCCGTTTTAAAGGAACTATATCATTTGTCAATAGGTATAATTACAGGTTTAGTTTTGGAGTTGTTAAGTCGTTGGTGTTCAGCCAAGTGACATTCATATAAGCCTCTTGACGTAGATTTGTTTGTGAACTTTTCAACTCCTTTATTTGTGTTGGACTGACAGTAGATAGACACGAATAAAGGGAGAAAATTGAAAATGACATAAAGTAAATGGGGAAAGCTAGGTTTGTCTCATCTTCATTTAAGTTCAGTGTTTCATGCAGCTCTTTAGTTAAAGATGGACGTTGTCAATAAGCACTCACCTAAAATAAAATCATTTTATTTGCTGAATTAGCCTCATTAAGAGTTAATGTAGCTCAATGTATTCAGACATTTAGCGAAGGTACACAGTTTGGAAATCTGTATTCAGCTACCACGCAAAAACGACCAATTATCTCCAATATTTATGTTATTTGTTGTAGTCATAAGCCTTTTTCTTGCTTCGTCCTGTGATTTTTGTGTGAATTTCTCTCGTCAGGAACCCTCTCGATCATCTCTGTGTCCCATTTATGGTCCATGAGCGACACCAAAAAGGCAAGTCACTGTCCCATTTTTTGCTGCATCGTGACGTCCCACAAAAAAGCAAACTCCTTTATTGTGTCACGTATCATGTACTCGCCACACACACTCATTTATTTATCAGAATTCCACGTAAAAAAAGCACCACATGAACTGAAACAAAAATAAATATGGTTAATTTACTCAAAAGCACTGTTTTATTCATGTGTTCTTCTTGTTTTTGTGTATTTACCGCTGTGTGTGCTCCCAAAATCCCTTTGATTTGATTTATTCTCAAGCCTTTGTGATGCCTTTTGTTATTACCTCTCTCTACAGAATAAAAACAGGATCACTTTACACCCTTTTGTGACTTTTAAGATGATGTGAAGTGTAAAAAGGACTCAAGAGAATATCAGAGAATAAGTAGAGCAGAAAAGACACTATAGACGGCACATCTGCGTCTGTGTGGAGGCCATTGTTGAAAATACCCTGAAAATGATCTTTTGAAAAGTGTTGAAACAATGTCTAAAGATTAACATAAGATCCACATGGGCTCGATCACTTAATGACTGGTTTTGCAATGCTTTTTTCAAACACATTAGCGCCGATACCTCCTCGGGAAAAGCCCTGTTCTTTCTGATTATGCAAAGCGTAGCAGGAGATAAGCCACGACCGTTAACAAAACAGCAGGTTTCCCGAGAGCTGCAGCGGCCACAGGTTCAAACTGTCACCACGAGGCACGAGCGGCACCCGCCCACAGAGAGTGTCAGCCTCAGATACCAACTGCAGCTCCGCAACAAACGTCCCGACTACAGACGTCTCTCTGAGCCGAGCCCGTCTGCAGGACTCGAGCGTCTCATTTTACGAGCCTCCGAACAGGAAATGGATCGTGTTGTGAAGCGACCCCGGGGAAGACACCTGGGACGGAAAACAGGACGCTGTCTGTAAATCTGAGCTCCTCACGTTGAAGAGGCAGCGTTCATTGTTTTGACGTGTTACCTGTTGTATTACACATGTGCAGACAGATCCTCAGTGACCACATTATTGTTTACACTATGAACCCATTTAATAACACTTAAACCAAAGAGACACAGGACCACAGCAACAAAAAAGTGGTATTTCAGACAAGTTAAAATCACAAAATGAGACAAAAACATGCCATTGTACTGAGGTGTGTTGGCTGATATGTTGTTTATAATCAGCAGATTGGATAAGAATACTACAACTGTTGGTTTTGTGGCTTTAATATTGTGCATTTTAATCCTCTCAGACAGATCTTGGTTTAACAGTCTTTGATGAGGAAGCACAAAACTAAAACAAACAAAACAATCCGTACATAACTCTTGGTCCGCCGTGTGCCTTTAGTCGTTACTAGTACTAAGCATCCACGTTTAGCCTTTATTTTGTGAAGGTTAAATCAGGAAGTAGTTTGAATAACTTCTGTCTCATGCTCACTCAGTGTTTGTGCTCAAACAGTGAAAGAGTCAATATAAAATACTAACGTATATTTTTTAATGTTAATGTTAGTGTGGGCAGGCAAAACATGAAATTAATGTTTTTACAGACCCTGACATGATCAAGGCTAGACTTTGGAACACATTAGCCCATGTAGCGAGTGATGCTAATAGCTATAATAATGAAACAAACACACTGTAATTCAATTATTTGGGTCTGGGAAGACTCAGGGTGTTCCCTCTATAGTCTAATGCTTCATAATAAGAGCTTTGATAACTAGCCTGAGTAGCTAGTGGTAGTAAACCATCTGGTAATCACAGAAAAAGCCTGTCTTAAAATGGATAACCATATAATAATCAACAGATGACCCTTAATTATTCAACAGACGTCAAGCATCATGGAGCCAGGGCTTCCTCGGTGCCTGATTGATCCATTACTTTTATTCCCTGATTTATTTTATTTATTTTTAACATCCTTACATCTTGGGTATTCATCAGTGTCTTATTTATCCCATACCAACTTTACTTCGGAAAGCCCAAGGCCCAAGTCTGCGTTGTTAAACATGGTCTGTGTGCTTCAAACAGACGCCACTCTGTGCTGCAGCCCGGGCCCGTGTCTTTGAAGTGGCGACGCTCGCTCTTAGCGCATTCGAACGTCATCATAATTCGATTTTGATGGGATCTAAGGCTGAAGCTGCTTCTGTTATGTTCTGCCATGTTGGCTTCCTTTGCCTTTCTCCACAGTAAACACGACCTTAGGCGCTCACAGGCCACCAAAGATGAACACACAAGCGACGTCTTTGTGTCTGTTTGCATTGATTTAGATACATACAGTTTTGCTCTTAAACAGATTATTTATAGCGTGCCTACAAACATACAGTTTGTTCGGCCAAAAAGTTCCCATTTCAGTCGGTTTGAGAGCGTCAGGGCTGAGTACTGCAGTAACTCTTGACTCCATCTAGCCCCTCACTGCTGCTGTTCCACAAACTAGAACAAAAACCTTTGGTCACTCTGCTTTTAGCCATTACGCTAAGACCGAGAAACTGGAACAGCCTCCAGAGGATCTGAGGAGAGCCCATCATTGACATTTTAAATGTAAACTCAAAACTTATTTATTTAGTCTGGCTTTTATGTTGTTTTTTTAGGTTTGGTTTATGACACTTACATTTAATTTAATTTAATTTAATTTAATTTAATTTAATTTAATTTAATTTAATTTAATTTAATTTTATTTAATTTTATTTTATTTAATTTAATTTAATTTATTTTTAATTTAATTTAATTTAATTTAATTTTATTTTAATTATTTATTTATTTATTTATTTATTTATTTATTTATTTATTTATTTATTTATTTATTTATTTTATTTTATTTAAATACAGTGAAACAAAGCCACCATTATTTTTAAACTTTTAATGATTTTATTTTGTGAAGCACCTTAAGTAGCTGTATTAAAGCTGCAATATAATAAAGTTTGATTGATTGATTGATTGATTGATAGTGGTTCAAAGTGGTTGTCCTTGTCAATATAATGCAGCAAACTGACATCTTTGGCTTCTTCTGCAGTGTAGCTATAAAACTGTGATGTGAATAATGTTGTTTCAAATCCATTTTTTTTATTGTCTGTGACTCCCTGTAACAGACGTTCACACTTCAAATAAAATGGATGTTGATTGAGTTTGGACCGTGTGCGTTAAACAGCAAAACACTTGAAAATGACTTGTTTTTATTTTATTCAATTAAAGAAAATATGTCAAAGCCGTGATTTTATGTGTTTTGTCAAATAAACCCTTTACATCTCGCTGCACACGCCATGTTTGCACGTGTCTGGATGCATTTTGACTTCGGTATGTTGGTGTAACTGTTGCTGTCTGTTCTAATGCATTGTGTTTAAAACCACATTCGGTCGTCACATAATAAAGGCATTGATGATGTGTGACTGGGGAAGTGATGCTGACGGTGGCTTTGAGTCAAAACATCTGCTTTTAAACCGTCATGAAGAAATAATTAGACAGACATCTGGCCTGAATGCCTCTTCTGTTTCACATTAAATCAAAGTACACAGTGGGCATCCTGTTTTTCTGTTTGTTCAAACGTCAAATCCTATACACTGTTGTTTAAAATGAAAGTCGGACTCCAGAAGAAATGCACAAACCCAGTGTTTTCACTCAAATGTAATGGTTTTCTGCTGTTCTCCCAGTGGGGCTCTTAAATTCAGCTCGTCTGTTATTTCTGTTGGGATTTGCATTGTGAAGAAATAATGTAATGCCTTTGTTTTGTTTGGAGAGAAACTTCATAACAATCGCAAAAAAGGGATGGACTAAAATCTGAAAGAATAAGCTTTAAGTAAAATTATAAACCAAATTTTTAAGTTAAATCAACCTTTATAACCTTTTCAGAAGCAGTATTTAATAGTAATTATTCTCAGACTGGATTATTCTCCACCAAGTGCTTCTCTGTTTAATTTAGCTCCAACAGAAGCAGTGGGAACATACTGTATTACACGTGTCAAACTCAAGGCCCGGGGGCCAAATACGGCCCTTCGCAATGTTTTATATGGCCCTTTAATACTTTTTGTAAGTGATTTTAGGTTTTTTATGGATTTGAACAGGTTTCAGTTCAATTTGATTAGATTTTAGTTAGATTTATACAGGTTTAATATGGACTTGAGCAGGTTTTAGTTGGATTTGATTGGGTTTCAGTTGGATTTGAGCTGATTTCAGTTGTATTTGAGCAGTTTTTAGTTAGATTTGAACAGGTTTTAACAGGATTTAAACAAGTTTTGGTCAGATTTGAACAGGTTTCAGTTGAATTTGATTAGATTTTAGTTAGATTTGTACAGGTTTAATATGGTTTTATATGGACTTGAGTAGGTTTTAGATGGATTTGATTGGGTTTCAGTTGGATTTGAGCTGATATCAGTTGTATTTGAACAGTTTTTAGTTAGATTTGAACAGGTTTTAGCAGGATTTAAACAAGTTTTAGTTGAATTTGATTAGATTTTAGTTAGATTTGTACTGGTTTAACATGGTTTTATGTGGACTTGAGCAGGTTTTAGCAGGATTTGAACAAGTTTCAGTTGGATTTGAACATATTTCAGTTGGATTTGAACAGGTTTCAGTTGAATTTGATTAGATTTTACTTAGATTTGTACAGGTTTAATATGGTTTATATGGACTTGAGCAGGTTTTAGTTGTATTTGAGCATGTTTTAGTTGGATTTGATTAGGTTTCAGTTGGATTTGAGCATGTTTTAGTTAGATTTGAGCAGGTTTTAGTTGGATTTGAGCTGATTTCAGTTGTCTTTGAGCAGTTTTTGGTTAGATTTTAACAGGTTTTAGCAGGATTTGCCACAGTCTTCGTCCACTTAAATGCTTCTTATTTACCATTGAGGCCTCCACCACTTTAAGTTTGACACCGATGCTGTATTAGCTCCAGACAAACTGCTCCAGGGTCTTGACCTAACGATGTGTAACGACGCTGCCTTTGTGCAAACACCGCGATGTGAGCTTCTGTAAACACAATATTTCATAATTCAAACAAGCCTGATAAGAATCTAACAGCGTTACTTGTTTTGAGACGAGCAGCAGGGGCTTCTCTTACATAACCCTCTCCGGACCTCGTCATGTTTTCCGACAGTGAACCCGAGGGAAGTCTTTTCCAAATGACATTTCCAAGCTGCTGCTGCTGGAGTTGGACACAGGCCTCGAGATGCTGTTTGCACTCTTACTGTAGGTTGGACTGTCTTTAGTTCTACCATCACACAAGGCACGAATCTGAAATGATTGTCTTGAAGCTCCAGTCCCTGATTTTCTTTTTTTGTCCCTGTCTCAGACTCCATTCTCCTCCAAAATCAGCCTAGGGACCTCTCCTGCTTCTCTTTTATTAAAAAAATAAAACCAGACCAATGTTTCCTCCATAAAATACTAATACATTTGACCAAACTGAAGTTTAGAGTTTAGCATTAGCTTAGCTGTGACTTCTCCTCGTTAAACATTACGTGATTGAATTGACAGTATTTATCTGTGTTTTACTCCCTTTTCTCTGTTGATGCTTTTCTTTTTTCAGCTGTTTCTCTGTTAAAAGACATATTCAGCTGAAAATACACTTTATCTGCAGCTATTAAACTTCCTGGAACGTCATGTGACAAGTGTCGACCAATGGGAGCGCTCCTTTTTGAGCACGTGACCAAGGTTTTCTGTTCCTGAATAGAGGTTCTCATCTATTACAATCCCTTAGAATAAACAGTAGATGGATCAGAAAGACTGTTTTTTAATTTTTAATTATTGCTTTTACAATTTTTTATTGACCTTTAAACCATTTTCCAACTAGAAGCAAATACATCAGGTACTTTTTAAGCAAATTTCATGCGACTTACATGATTTTAGTGTCATTTTCTCCCATCATTATTTGTCTAATTCAGCCTTCTGCCCCATTTATGCTCCACCATTGGACCTAGTGTGATGTAGCACAAGTCTAATTTGCATTTACCAACACAAATTCACATATTAAACTCACAAAGTCCTTGTTTTAGTGTAGATACTATCACATTTACATCTAATATAGCATCAGTTTTTCACTGAGCTAAACTTATTTATTCTTCTTACCTTTATCCATCTAAAACCTGCTCCTGTTGTGGTGGAAAAAGCACACACATAATGTCTTGGTTTTGCAGAAAGAAGCATAATTTGGGACAAGAACAGTACATTTAATCAGTTTATTGAACTTTGAGAGTAACGCGATTAAAGTGTAAATGAAAACATGGAAACTGAGTTGAATAAAGTACAGATTGTACAGAGCAGTGGTGTTAGCTTTGTCTTGTAAATGTCTTGAACAAACATTGCACTGAAAAAAACCCCACAGGATTTAGTGGAACCAAAGGTGTTTGCTTAGTTTCTGTTCAGGCTTTTTGGCCAAAATCCAAGAGACGCTCTCATTATGGCGCCATCTGAGCACTTTATATCTGTGTCTAACCCGACACTAAAAACTAAAACTACAGCAAACATTAGTTCATTTAAACATTAACTAACTTCTTCAAACACGGCTCTAAGTTGTTTGCTCTAAATCCTGCTCCAATCAACGTTAAATAAATCTGAGCAGTGACATAATTCCGATTAATTCTCAGGGATTTGCAGAAACATTACAGTCCATTTGTGGTGGACTAAAAACAAGCTGCCATTGGCTCAACCGGCGCTGACATCATTCTAAACACAGACATTATAAAGTCTCAAGGCATCTGTAACCACACTTTACCTGCTTTTCCAGCTGCATTACTCCACTGCAGCTGCTGAAAGCCTGTTAGACTGGGCTCAGTGGGTTACTTTTACATGTTCTTTAGCCCAAACACGGCAGAGCTGGGTCTATAAACCGCCAAGGGTCCCGTCTGCTCCAGGGCCCGTATACAGCGGGCCACAGTGCGTCCCCTGTTTTCGCAGGTGTGTGCTCCATGACGTCGGATTATGAAATATGCGGGACGTTCACAGCCGTTGTTTTTTTAACCGTTCGCTCTGTTCAGAAAAGCCCCCATTTGAGAGTCAAAGAAAACAGGGTGATATCCGGCGGGGGTCAGTTTTGCGGTTTAGGGCCCCACTCGAGCTCGGACCAGTGTTTATTTATAGAAGCGCTTTGATGTGTTCAATGACAGCTGATATTTCCAATGCTTTAAGCTGCGGCCCACCTCTGACCCTCCGAAGGGGCTTGTCCCGTAGCTGGCTCCGTCGCTCCGAATACCCATCAGCAGTGAAGTCATCTCTGACACGTCGCCTTCAATGTCCCGTGATAGGACGCTTGGGTAATGTTCTTGTAACGGCTCCAAATCAACCAAAAGAGAGCGAAGACCACACTCACTGTTTATTTGAAGTTTAAAGGTGAAGAAAAGCCTGGATAATAATGACCTGATGATTGCAGCTGCTCGAGTTGGAACGTGTGATTTCAATTTAAGATTAAAAGAGTTTACTGTCATGTGTACAGTGTAAAAATCCATCAAAAATCCATCTAAAACTGGCTCAGATCCATCTAAAACCTGTTCAAATTTAACAAAAACCTGTTCAAATCCATTTAAAACCTGTTCAAATTCACCTAAAACCAGTTCAAATCCATCTAAAACCTGCTCAGATCTAACAAAAACCTGTTCAAATCCACCTAAAACATGCTCAGATCCATCTAAAACCTGTTCAAATCCATCTAAAACCTGCTCAGATCCATTTAAAACCTTCTCAAATCCATCTAAAACATGCTCAGATCCATCTAAAACCTTCTCAAATCCATCTAAAACATGCTCAGATCTAACAAAAACCTGTTCAAATCCACCTAAAACATGCTCAGATCCATCTAAAATCTGTTCAAATCCATCTAAAACCTGTTCAAATCTAACAAAAACATGTTCAAATCCAAATTAAACTGTTCAAATTCATCTTAAAAATGCTCAAATCTATCTAAAATCCATCTAAAACCTGTTCAAATCCATCTAAAACCTGTTCAAATCCATCTAAAACCTGTTCAAATCCATCTCAAACCTGCTCAAACCCATTTAAAACCTGTTCAGATCCAACAAAAAACCTGTTCAGATCCATCTAAAACCTGCTCAAACCCATTTAAAACCTGTTCAAATCCATCTAAAACCTGCTCCAACCCATTTAAAACCTGTTCAAATCCATCTAAAACCTGCTCAAATCCATCTTAAACCTAAAGTAGTATAAATAAGTCATGAGGCATTTAAGGGTCATCATGACACGTAGGAATTTCACAATTGGGTCCTGTCACATGAAGCCAGTTCAACGAACAGACGGATCTGATTAAATATCACTGAGAGATGAAGCTGGTTTCAACTTGTTCTCACTGATTATGTTAAAATTTTGATCGTGTTGAGAGAAAAATGACAGCAACTTTTCAATCTGTGCAAAATAAATCAGTTCAAAATCACCATTTACTGCTTTATTCATCGTTTTAGCAAAATGGTGGATAACAAAATCAATTTTAAGACACAAAAATGCAGCTTTGACTCGGTTTAAAAAGGTTAAATCACACGTAAACATCATCTGACAGAAACAAAACCTGCATCTGTTGGTTTTGGCCGAGCTCAGAGCGGTTCGTGTTGGACTGTGGCCCTCGGTTCATTCGTCTCCGGGGGCTTCTCCTTCCTCCTCCTCCTCCTCCTCCTCGCTCTTAACCTGTTGCACTTTACAGAGCAGTTAACTTATTTTACATCATGTCTACTCCCCTCAAATCTCCACAGTCATTATGAAAACAGAGCCGTGCTGCAGCTCCGAACGGTCCCAGCGTGGACTGAGGTCATGTGTCGAGATGTAGAACTGCACGTGCTCAGTTCGACGAAGCCACAGAAAATAGACGTGTGATTTATTACGACGCAATAAAATGAAACTTTACGTAACGACAACAAAAACACTAATGCTGTGGCCAATAAACAATACTGAAGAAGCTCCTAAATAGTAATAATAATAGTTTTTGATTCCTTCACATCATGTTACATATATATAAAAATAAATATGTTCTAACAAAGTCAATATTAATAGTGTAAAAATCCCAAAAAGGTTCTTTTACACATAAATTCTCATTGTTATTGTACATTTATTGTGACAGAAAGGATGAACATCAACATGGAAGACAACATCATTTAGATTCAACATTTAATCTACTGTGTTTTTCATTTTTGGCTTAATATTAAATAATTAAAAACTAAAAAAATAACTAAATAAATAAATAACTAAAAAAGCACAGTTGTTTTTAGATCATACTAAGAGCAAACAGTATTTAGTATATTGTCAATCCTTTCCTTTTTTGTGTTTCGAGCTTATTAAAAATGCATTAGTTTGTCTTTTTGTGTCAGTCATTTCATTCTAAAGTAAATAGCACTACTTTCTCGCAGGCAACTCGAAGGCAGCACCTTATAGTCTTTCAGTTTAAATGTCAGTGTAATTATGAGAAACGGCTCAGGTGTTCAACAAAGAGGAAGACGTGACATAAGAAGCGTGATGTGACCTGTTCATGAGCTTGTTTTTTTTCTGAAATCAAAGTTCCCAATAATCTTTAATCCCCATCCATCATCTCGGCGGGGCCCGGCCCTCCCTCCTGCTCCCTGATTGGACGAGAGCCAGTGGCCAGAGTTCAGGTCTTTGTGATGTAACAGTGGGAAGTCTACCTGAAGGCTCTTCTTTTGTCTGCGCTGAGCGTCTTGTGACCTTTGTGAGTCACATTAGTGATTGATTCGACCTGTAAACACACAAACACGCCCCGCACGCCTTTCATTAGCCTCTCGGGACTTCTTTAATGTTTGCTTTGGCTGTTCTGAGCTGTCAATCAGGCGCAGGTAAAGGTGCAAACGCAGCACGTAGACTCACAATGAGGGAAAATAGGTTACACCAACAGGACGGGCAGGTTCGGAGGAGGCGCTCGTGAATGGTCGTCCGAGAGCGCTGTGTCATTGTCTCGTGGTCTTATTGTGAATTCACGCTGACCTCATTCTGAAAATCTGCGGCAAAACAAACTCACACTGAGTTAAAGTCTAGACCGTGAGTGAAACCAAAACTGAAGCTAGTGGGAATCTCCCTTTGTGTGGTTGGTGGATGATAAAATTAGAAATAAAAGAGTTTCCTTATGCTTTTCCTGCTCTTTTTATGGAAAAGCATGTAACAAAGTGAAAAGTTATTTATCTTTTGCAGAAATTAAACTGATGTGTGAGCAATATTTAGTTTCATAATTCAATTTCTTGAAACTGAATTTTAATTAGAATTAAATCTGATCAGAAAGTATGTTGCTTAAGCTAAAATTTGCCTCCTTTTTTCACCTTGTAAGACAAAATTAACCTCATTTTTTATAGATAAAGACTTGAATGTTCAATTTTACAAAAAGAATAATTGCAGAAGCTGGTCTGTGATGATCGTAGTGTTTAGTGGTGCTTTATGTTAAACAATCGATTCACAAACAGGACTCGTAACGTAAAATCACAGCTTTTGATTAGCTGTATCTGCTAAAAGTTAAGGCCTGCTGCAGAAAAAGCAACATTAGCGACTTTGCTAATGCTTTCCTAATTCCTCTAAGGTTAGTTTAAGGTTGAGTCCTGCTTTACAGCTTTGAGTTTTGTCGTAGTTTAAGTTACTTCCTTATTCCTAGCCTAGTTTAGTCCCGGCAGACAGAGCCTAAAGGTCAAAGGTCTCAACAATGGCGGTTCACTCATGACCTTAACCCAGGACCACACTGTGACCTTGATGTGACTGAGGACTCTGTGGAACGTGGAGCGTCCCGTCAGAGTCTGTCCTCTGGGACGGACCGAGGAGGATCTGTGACCGCGGCTGTGGTCTCGTCGGGTCTGGGGAGGACTCGGTGGTCTACGCGGCCGCCTGCTCCAGACCGGGACGGGTCACTTTACCAAAATGAACCTTTGAAGTCCACTTATTGAGGAATGCTGACAGTTGGTATCTGCCCCATCAGAGACCACCCGTAAATGGACAAAAATGCAGCGGCAGGTTGGAGTTTTCTCAAGAATGTGGTGCCATCTGAGGCTCTGGTCCCGTCCCATCTGGACCCCTCTGGACCCCTCTGGACCTGGGACCGGTCTATGAAGGTTTTGATGTCATTTGGGACAGTTTTGAGAGAGAAATGTGGAGTTTTGATTTCATTAAGAATTTGAAAGTGCCTCTTGAGCAAAGTCGATACGGGATTCTTCAGAGATTGTTTTACAGATTCACACGACTTAGTCCTGGTTTAGACCTGGATTTAGTTCAGGGTAAAGTCTAGTGTGGTCCCAGTT
The DNA here is from genome assembly GCA_036850595.1 of Rhyacichthys aspro. Classification (NCBI taxonomy): domain Eukaryota; kingdom Metazoa; phylum Chordata; class Actinopteri; order Gobiiformes; family Rhyacichthyidae; genus Rhyacichthys; species Rhyacichthys aspro. The sequence goes on from CM072169.1 coordinate 18,956,264, forward strand.
TAGTCCTAGGTTTTATCCTGGTTTAGTTGATTATCTAATTTAGTCCTGGATCGAGTATTTAGTCGTTTTAGTGTTTAATTGTGTCTTTAAATGAGGTAAAGTCCTAAAGCTGGACAGGTTTCAGTCCTGATTTAGTCCTGGGATCTGTTCTAGTTTAGTCCTGGTTAATCCTGGTTTAGTAGCATCAATGAAACTACATAAACTCTTTTGAAAGCCTTGAACAAACATGAGTAATAACATCGAGTGCTGAAGCTTCTTGAGTACTTTCACCCAGGTCACAGTTTCAGATTCAGGCCAAAGTCTCTCTCTGTGTTTATTCAGACCAACGGCAGACGACGGCTTTGATACAGACCGCGGTCGATAGGGTTTATTGGAGTCGGACGGAGCAGATGTGAAACGTTAGAGCTGTTAAAGACGAAGATAAAAGCGAGAGTCTGTTTGAGGAGATAAGATAGAAACAAGGAAGAAGTGAAGACTGCACCTGCTCTGTTTGAAAGATGTGTACAGTCAAAGAAATGAAAGAAATATTAATAAAATCAATTAAAGTGTTGTTTTTTTGTTTTTGTCCCGAGGTGCAAGTCCAAAAAACACATCTTTATCACAGTAAAGTTTCATGAAAAGTCAGACAAAGACAATTTAAAACTTGTCCTTAGTTTTTGTCTTGTGCTTGGACCTGGACTGTGCACTACGCCATTTTGTAGTTGTTAAATATTTCCCACAAAACAACAGCGAAGACCAATAAATGACATTTAAATAGACGTTTTTGTTTAAATAACACAAGCTAGAGACAGAGGTTTTGATCGGTTAGTTTAGTTTATTCTTTATTTTTCAGGGAACATATTCAAATGTATTTATTTCACAAGAAAAGAAATGTTTTGTACCAGGTTTAGCTACAAGCTGCTTTCCATCTGCCGTCCCCGGGCAATGACAACGATAAAACATTTCAGAACACAAAATAAACATGAATGTAATAACATATTAATGGAAGAAAGACAATCCTCATATCTGCCTTTATTCTTTTGTATTTATCCATTTATTTTCTTCCTCTTGTCCAGGACTAGGAAGTGGTTTCAGACGGTGCTGGTTTAGTTGAATGGTTCAAATAAAGAATAAAACATCATGGAAAACCGATCCACATTTAAACACATTTTTGTTTTGTAATAGTTCAAAGTGAAACCGTCTGAAATGGTGTTTGATCGACCCGCTTTATCTCTGAACGCAGAAATAGCCCAGCGTTTCAAGATAACATTGAAGTGTGTTATCTCATTCATATAAAACTACTTACTGTAATGTGTCTGCTGTGAGTCAGAGGTCGATTACCCACGATGCACCTGACTTCAACACCGTTGTTTTGTGGCACATACAGTATAACGATCTCGTACTTTAAAACGCTTTTACAGCCAGTGTAAGAGCGCCTCAAAAAGAACAGCATGTGACTTTAATAAAAGACACCGTTTCACATTTCATCACGTTTTTCAATTATTTTAATTACGGCTCGGTGCGTCATGATTGCTGTAATAAAATGATGGATGATAATAAGACATCAGGTCACGATACAGTTAATGGATTTGGTTTCCTGTGTTTACTGCAATTATTGAAACCACACCTGGAGATTTGACCGCACAAACAAATGCTCCTCAAACGTGATTACAGCAGTTATTAAAGTATGTTTGAAATGAAATTATAGACAGGACTGTGGGATTAGTTAGTGATGAGTCAGACTCCGAATAAAACTAATAATAATATAATAATGCGCGGCTTATAGGTCGCTCCTGAATGCATCTTTTGACTGACAATGATGTGTTTTCACAAAGCAGCAAAGTATAAGTGTAAGTGAGCAGTTAATAAAAGGTGGAGGATTTTTGATTGGATGATGCTTTGTCCATTTAAGCCATTGCATTTTGTTTTCTACATTAAACTGGAGCAGAATGCAACAGAAAAAAGCGAGTTCTTGAGATGCACATAACTCACGCAGCTCTCAATATGTGTGTTTGGAGTTTAGAAAGTTAAAAGTTCTTTTAAATTATTGCTGTACTTACTTTCAGATTAATGATGGTTAACCTAAAAGCAGCTCTCTTTAAGGTTTCGTTAATTTTTGAAAGGTTTTGTAATGTTTTTTTGTTGAATTTCCACCTGATAACTGAACATAACTCAAAATAATTCAAGTTGTGTGTGTATCTTTGCTGCTGCATGAGAATAAAGCTGTGATCTGCTCATTTATCTGTTTAAAACGAAGACTTACGGAGTCAGCATCAGGAGAAATGCCAAAGTTTCAACATTATTTATAAATGAGAAGAACAAACCTGACATTCCCCAGGATCTAAGGAGGTGTAGAGACTGGTTAAACAACACCAATACTGTCTTTGAGAAGGGACAGAGCAGCGTTTATTCTTTTGATGTGTTTAATAACCTATAGAAGATGGTATATTAGACCGGAGCTGATCTTTTGCAGGAAGGAGGAAGACACAAACTGATCATGAAGCGAAGATGTTGTTGGACTGGAACTGGACCGTCTAGATGCTGTGGAAGAGAAGAGGACAGTGGACAAAATCAGTGCCATCCTCCACAATCTCAACAACCCACTGGACGATGATCTGTGGCTAAAGGGAAGCTTGTTCAGCAAAAAAACAAACATATTTACATTTTTATTGGACCACCATTGTCTTACTGTTTTGTCCAGAGACTTTGAAACCGTCTTGTGATAGTTTTTCCATCAGTTCGAGCACTTTCCTTTTCCCTGATGCATATTTTCAGCCAAAGAAAAAGGTGTAAAAACAACCACTCTGACCCACACGCACTAATGTGGTTTAATAGTGGTTTTAAAGCCCTTTATAATAACGCACAGTCTGCAGCTCGCTCTCGAAGCTGGCAGCGGCGGCCGGGTCTGAGCTCCTGTTCGAGTCAATGAGACCATTATGTAGCTCCCGTAACCTGCTCAAGTGCAAGACCCCACGGCTCTTAAAGGGCTCACGGTGAGAACACGGCACCAAGACAAACAAGGCACTGAAGGCCAGCCCCGGTTACACCTTCTCAGACAGACAAATGCAGAGAAATGTGCAAACTTTACAAGTCAAAAGGGACGAGGAACACACTTAGTCGCTTTAAAAAAAACTGAAGTCAAGGCCATGTGTAAGTTCCTGTGAAACGCCAATGGCCCTGAAGCAGCGTAAAAAGATTGGAAGGACTGGTTCCAAGTGGATTGTAGCTTTAATTTTTTAAAACTTTACCTAAACAGTGTCAGCTTTACGTGTACGAAGAAGATTGTCCATAATGGTTCTGGATAAATGAGCAGTGACGTCACCTGTTTAGATTTGAAGGAAGTGAGGCCATGTTAACCTTAATACTGTTATATCAGGACACAAAATTAATACAAAATCTCATTAAGAAAATCTGGACAAAAGATATTCTAACATCGAATTATTCACTCTTGATACTCTGTAGTTTCAGACCTGGTTCTTTTATGTCGTCTTAGTGTATTAACCTCTTCTTTTTCCAGTTGTAAAGGTTTTTATTTTTAGCATCTAGCTGTTCACCTTTAAACCTGCAACTAATGAACTTAACAAAGTCATAAAGATAAATAGAGCAGGGCTGATCAAAGTTAGCCACACCTGGAAAAACATAAAACCGTGAAAATTGCCTCTAAGTACTGAGCCCTTAAGGTATACTATTAAACATTTCCAAATTTCAGATTGGGGCCTTCAGATTGAAACCTATGACAGTTTTTAAGAGTTTTGTTAATGTGTAAATAGTGTTAAAAGTGTATTATTTTGGAGAATTGTGTAAGTCCTAACATTAAGGAACTGAAAAACAAGTTTGTGAGTGAGCTTTCTGAAAAAAGTATGATCATTTTTGCATATCAGTGTCAATAAAACGTATTATTTTGCCAAATTGCTAGCGGCTCCTTGCACGTATTAGCTGTCACGGTTCATCACAGGACTCTATGTTGGCAACAAATGTAAAACCTGTCAGAATGATAGATTATTGTGTGCAGCTGCTACAGAAGGTTTGAAAAAGGTAATTAACTGGATTGTTACCAGTGCTCTGTGGTAATTATAAACCACAGCTATTATTAAGGTGTTAATGTACTAACTAAACTCAGAACAAAGTGTTGTAGGGAGTTATTTTTGTATTTAAAGATGGCGGAATAATTAGATGACATTTTCAAGTCAGTGTTTCATTAGTTCACGTGTAACATCCTGGTTTGGGTTTATTTCTGAACGGACACACGTTTTTTAGACTGCGCTGTTGGTGTAATAGACATAACAAGACCCAGATCTAAGAGAAGGGCAAAATCAGGGTTAAATTTAAGATAAAATCAGCCCAAAACCATCTAATAATCCTCAACTAAACCTGGAGTAAACCGACCCTAAACCCAGGACCAAACCCATGAATAAACATAATCTAAAACCAGGACAAAAACCCTACGAAACAAACCTTATTCTGGACAAAAACCCAAATTAAAAAGACTAAATCATAGCTAATCTAGGCCCTAAACCTGAAGATCCTTGTTTCCATTAGATTGGTATGAGTCGGCTCAGAACAGCACACTTTATAATTAAGATAATCGTGTTTCACTTTCTAGAAAAGTGACATCTGTTTCGTAAACAGTTTATTTCCGAAGTGAAAGCTGTACTTCAACAGGTTTTGCTAATTAAACCTGGCTTTGTTTTTGGAAAAAAATAGAAAAAGTACAATATTAAGGATGTTTTCTGTTGCATTATGACAAGAACAAGACATATTTCATTTAATTTTATTTCCTTTTGCTTCTTGTTTTTGCCCAAATGTGGATTATTTATCGTCTAATCAGCAGACTCCAGTGTTTCGCTTCATGTTTTCTTAAATATTCCTCACATTTGGGACCAGGGGCCACACTGTCCCAGAGTAGCGTAGTGCAGTGTGGTTTTTGGAAGACGCTTTGTGGACTTGTTTTGGAAAAAGAGACCGATCCAACCTGTGCCATACTTCTCCAGCGGAAACGAGGTTGAACATGACTTAAAACAAATCAGGATTAAAACAACAGTAAAGATAAACATGGACTTCTCCGATGACAAAACCAGGACTTTACCCGCGACCGAGAAGACTAAACCCAGACTGAACCGGGACCAAACCCAGACTTCATTGTACGGTCCCGCTACTGTTCAGCACATGACCATATTCTTCTTTTTAGGAACAGAGCAGTGACAAAAGGCACAATGGCGGCCGCGGGGCGTGGGAGCGTCTCAGGCAGGTCGAGTGTCGTGTTCGCTCTGTGTGGATTCGGGTCGCGGTCTGGGTCGATGTCTTTCTGAAATAATGTGGCGCACTGCGGGCTGTGACATGTGAGCAGTGTAGAGTGACAGGGCGTGGAGTCAACGGGACGTCCCGACTCAACTCAGGTGAGCCACATCAGAGGAGCCTTATGTGTTCACTCTGAGGCTTATGTAATATCAGAAATGCATTGATTCTACAGTCGGAATGAGGTTAGCACTGGTTTAGTTTGTGTTTTGTTGCTAGATTTTAGTCCTGGTTTAGTTTAGGTTCAGGCCTGGGTTTAGTCCTGAACTAGTTCTTATTTTCTCTTGGATTAATCCCACATTAATTCTGGTTTAATCCTTACTTAACGCTAGGTTTAGTCTTGGCTTGGTCCTAGATTGACCCTGGTTTACTCTCAGGTTTAATCTTGGATAAATTCCACTTTAGGCCTTGGTCTGTTGTGATTTTGTCTTGGTTTAGTCCTGGTCTTGTCCCGATTTGGCCTTAAACCAACCAAGCTCTGGTTTAGTCCAGGTTAAGTTCTAAAAGTATCTCTATTTAGTCTAAGCCCTAGTCCTTGTTTAGTCAGACCTTGTAAATCTATATAAATATTCTAAGTACTGTTCAGTTCTTGCTTTCAATGTTTTTTCCAGATTCACTTTTGCTGTAGTCTTGATTTTTTGCTCCTTTTCAGTTTTTGATCCTTCTAAGTTCAGACTTTGGTTTAGTCACGGTTTAGTCATAGTCTAGTACTTGTTTCTCTCTGGAAAATACTGTCGGTTTTGTTGAATTTTCTCATTATTTTAAGGATCTAGTGGTCGTTAAATACAATTGAGGGGAATTTTAAACAGTCCAAAAGAGGATGTTGTTGTAAAAGTGTGGGTTACGATGATGTTCACCAGCAGGGGGCAGTAGAAGAGTTCTCACAGGACTCGGGGGGCTTTATGCTGAAGGGTTCTTTAGATCCTCTTCAGGCTGTTATTTGTCAATGAGAGCACACACCTCCAGTTTGTCAGCTCACCTTTGACCGAGCTGTGGTGGAACATGTCCAACAGCAGCGAGACAGACGGTGTGTGGGTGAATTACATAACCTACATGTTTAGTAGGGTTTAGCCCAGGTTTAGTCCAGGTTTAGTCCAGGTTTAGTCCAGGTTTAGTCCAGGTTTAGTCCAGGTTTAGTCGTGCTTTTTCCTGCTTTACTTTCTGTGGGTGAATGTTTAAAGGTCTGGGTCTTAGTTTAGTTTTGGTTTAGTTTAGTCTTGTTTAGTCCTGGTTTGACTTTCTCTTCTGAGTGAATTAAACTCAACTAAACCTTCATGTAGTTTAGTTTAAACTCAGACCTATGTTTTGTGATTCTGGTTTAGTCTCGTGTTCAGTTCTGGTTTTGTTCTGGACTAGTTCTGGCTTTGGTTTGTCTTGGGTTTAAATACTGGTTTAGTGTAGGTTTAGGCCTGTTTTAGTCCAGACCTGGGTTCAGTTCTGGTTCAGACCTGGTACAGTTTTGTCCTGGGTTTAGTTCTAGTTTAGTTTTGGTCTAGTCCTGGTTTGGTCTTTATCTACATTTTATCCTGGTCCCACTCCTAAGTTTATCTATAATTTTGATAGTTTTAGTTTGTTTAGTCACAGATTTAGGTTTAATCCTGATTTATTTCTGGTTCATTAGTTTTGGTTTTGTTTAGTCCCAGTTTAAGACATTCTGGTCTGGTTTGTTTGGGTTTTGTCCAAGTTCTTCTGTCTCCACTTCTGGGTCTAGTCTTCGTTCTTCGTCCTGATGTAGTCTTTAACATCGGTCAGTTTTGGTCTCGAGACCTTTCTTAACACCATTATTTAAAGGTCTTGGTCTTGTTTTGGTCTCGAACCCAAAAATCTTGCTCTAACTCTGCTTCTTTCACCAAACACTGATCCTCTATGAGTCTGGAAATGCTTAAATTAAATTACATCTGACGCTCTGGTCTTGGACTTGTCTTGGTCCCGGATAATGTGGGCTCGAATACAACATTACTGGAGGATAGCATCTGTCTCTTTAGATTTCTACAGTTTAAAGGGAGAGTCTTGTTTCCAAAGTGCATTATGTCCACAGATCTCATGTCTTTATTGCACTGACACTGAAAAAGCCCAGTTCTGAGCAGAAGTGAGTGATCGGTGGAGGCAGAAAAGTGTGAGGACGGAGGAATGTGTCTGTTGTGGTCATTTATGAGAAAGGGGTCTGCTCAGTGAGAACCCCCCGCCCCGACCGTCCTGATCCGGTGTCAGTCGGTTTGTGTAGGAACATAATAAACCTTTAGAGGATAATCAAATGGTTTGGAGCAATGTAAACTGGACAGGATCGTACAAACGTTTAAGGGTTTTAACGTATGACTAATGTTTGGAGACAGGACTGAACCAGGACTAGACCAAGACCAGCAGAAAACAGGACTAAACTAACCACCAAGACCTGAGCCTGGACTTGGTCTTTGTCCTTAAACTTTATCTGGGTTTAGTCCTATTTTAATTAGGTTTTGTTAAGTCATCTTGGGTTTTACTCTGGTTGGTTTAGTCCTGAATTCAGATTTGGTTTAGTCTGGGTTTAGTCGAGGTCCAGTCCTGGTTTAGTCTTGGATTAGTTCTGGTTTTGTCTATATTTAGTCCCAGGTTTAGTCCTTGTCTTGTCCTGGTTCGGCCTTGAGTTTAGTCAATGGTTTTGACTAAATCAGGACTAAACCAAACCTAAACTGAGACTAAACTCAGACTAAAACAAAACAAAACCCTCATGAACCCTTTGTGCAAACCCTGGACTAAACCAATATTAAACCTGGACTAAGACAGGACTAAATCTAGACTAACATCAAGGACTTCTCGGAATCAGGGCAAAAACAGGTCCAAATCCAGATAAAATCCAGCACCAAAGAATAAAACACTATAATGGGACTAAAATGGTGCTGAATTCGGCTGAAACTGCAAACCAAAAACTAAAATTATACTTGACGCTGGATTAAAAACCGAACTAAAACCAGGATAAAACCCAGTAAACCTCAGACTAATGCAGGACTGCTCAAATCAAGGACTAAAGTCTGACTAAATGCTGGACTAAACCCAGGCTAAACCAGGACTAAATCCAGGATTACTTTGGAACTAAACCTGGACTAACCCTGCCGTAAACCCAGGACTAAACCTTAGATCCTGTGAGTTTTGGTCTGGTTTTGAGGGTGGGCTGCATCCCTCGATCTTCTCTGTGGACGGTGAAAAGTTTAGAGCCGCAGACACACATTCCTGGAGGCTGCTGGTGGTTGGGGTCTCGTCGTCGGTGGAGGAGGAGGGTCTGTACGGGTTCCACGACTATCAGGTTCTCGGTCGAGCTGCGGCTTTGGCTCGGTCTGAGTTAATGGCAGGAAAAGAGCGGAGTGTAGCGATGATTAGCAGAGGAGCGGCCAAACCAGAGAAATGTTTTAACCCAGACTTTTATTGTTTATAGATAAAATACTCTGCCAAAAACTATTAAAAAGCCAAGCGAGGGAGAAAATAGCAACTTATAGAAGAATTAAAAACAAGGGGTGGTTTCTCAGAAGTGTCGTAGACTGTCAGTGGAGTGAGGCCATCTTTAATTCTGTTTTTAGATGAATAACAATGCAACCAGTGCAATTTTTTTTACATAATCTGTAAAAATAGTATTAAATGACTATAAGGTTGAAGTTAATCTCATTTCAGCTGGAATCAACCGGTGATAAACAAGACTACAACTATGAAAAACAAACTTATATTTGTTTTTACACCTGACACAACCCTCTCCGTTTACCCGGGACTGGGATTCGAACCCTCGATCTCCTGAACCAAAGATGGATACTGAAGCGACTTTAGTCTTTGTGTTGTTTTGAAGGTGACTCACACAAAACAGAGAGTGGTCCACACTTTATGAATGACACCAATAAACAATGTTCTCCCCCATTTTGTCATTTACGCCACATTAGGTTTCAACAGGATGCTTTAGAACGGAGTAACTTTAATAAAATGAGTATATTGTTTAGTAGTATATTGACTAATACATGATTTTTTAAGACGCCCTCAACACTAAAGACACTTGTGTGAACCCAGCCCAAGATGTGATTGATTTTCAGAAGAAAAAGCTGCCTGTTCTGTCGGTGATGGTACATGCGTGTTGTGGAAGCCTGCAGCGGGGCCCGGAGCCCGTCCGACTGCTAATGAACTTGGATGTGAGTCCGCCTCGGCCGGGACTCAAAGGGGTCTTTCTCCGACTCGGGCCACAGCCACTCAGCTGTCACTATCTGACCTACAGCTCCCTGATTATGTCACTGCGCCTCAGAAGGGCATTCATCCATCATTAGGCCACGGCTCTGGACGGCCAATCAAACGCTCTATTAAAACCTTCCACTGCTCCCCATTCACAGAGAGAGACGCAGCTGCTGCTCGGAAAACGGTCGACAAACATCGAGCCTCTGATTGTAATGTAACGTCATGTGTTCAGCTGGGTTTAACGTGTTCTCCAGAGATAAATGTTGTGATGGTCCATGAAAAGAACTGAAACCGGGACTAAACTAGAGCTTAGTTAAATGTTTAATGGACTTAAATCTGAATTAAACCAGACTAAAGCTCTAACAAGGACTAAACCTAGAACTATAAGAGGAATAAATCATTAAAACAGGGTTAAACTGAAACAAAACCAAGACTAAACTCTACAAACTACACCAATCTTATAAACTTTTAAGCTAAACCCTTAAAAGGAGGAAATAGGATTGAAATTGGGACTAAAACTGTACAAAACCAGGACTAAACCCTGTCTAAAGCAGGATAAATGCAACTAAACCATGAGCTAAACCAGGATTGAAACTGCATAAAACCTAGTCTAAACAGGCCTAGGGTTAAACCAGGGCTAAACTAAAGAAAAACATAACTAAAGAAGGACAAAATCTGGACAAAACTCCAAACTAAAACTGGACTAAACCTAAAACTAAACCAGGACTTAATCCAAGTGTCTCAAGTTATCAAATGAGACTGAATTGACAGTAGTATTAATCAGAGCTAAGACTAAACCCAGGACTAAACCTGGGACTGGGACTAAACACAGGACAATACTCTAAACCCAGCTTTAGGACTAAAGTTTTGGCTAAACCCTGGACTGGAGACTTATACAGGACTGTCTCTAGAACTAGACCAGGACTTAACCAGGATTTCACGAGGACTAAACCAGGACTAAAGTAGGATTGACTGAGCTCAGCAACTTTAAAATGTCACTGAAGAAACCGTAGAAGCCGAGCGTCATCCCCAGCTCCCGTCGGACGCCGTCTTCCTCGTTCGTTTTGAAACCGGAGGAATCCATTGAGCGCCGTCGCCAGGGGCAACCGGGCTTTGGGACGAGGCCTGGTGTCTACCCCGTCCCGCTCCTCCTCCTCCTCCCTCCTGTGTGTCTTTGCCTTTGGCTGAACGCTGGGATTCTTTCACAGCGGCTGCCCGTTGCCAAGAGGCGGCGAGCCCCAGAGAAAGCCGGGCGAATGTATGTGGGTCACTGCAGTCAGAAGGACGCTTTCATTCTCCTCTTCCCTCCCTTCTCTCCTACGGTTTTGTTCCTTTGTTCATTTTCTTTTTGCCTCTTTGGTTCCCGTCTTGCCTCTCGTGAGTGAAAAGGTAACGTTGATTTGTGTCAGTGATGTTTATTATTAGAAAGAAAAGTTAGAACGGGGAGTAAAAAAGAAAAAGAGCTGCGTTTTAAATAAAGGACTAAACCAGGACTAAACCAGGACTAAACTAGGACTAAACCAGGACTAAAACTGGCGCTAAACTAGGATTAGACACAATTAAACTAATAATAAACCCAGGATTAAATCTAACTGGGAGTAAACCAAGACTTGACCAAGATTAAACCCAGGAAAATGTGACAAAACACAGAACTAAACAAAAACTAAACAAGGACTATATCCAAAAGTAAAATAAAGCTCATAAAATGATATATATGAATCTTTATATCAAGGCTAAAGTAAAAAATAAACCAGGGTTAGTTTTGGGCCAAAAATGGGAATAAACCCACGATTAAGTCCAAAACTACAATTGAACAAAATAAAGTCCAAAGTAGGATCAAAGCAGGATTTAACCCAGGACTAAATCAGGTCTAAACATTGAACAAACCAGGATGACACCAAGGACCAAAAAGGACTCAACCAAAGATTAATCCAGGACTAAAATGGGACTAAAGCAAGACATAATGAGAACTAAAGTAGGATTAAACCTAAACTGGGATTAAACAAGGACTAAAACAAAAAAAACACCAAAAAACCACCAATCCAGGACAAAACCACAACTAAACTAGGACTAAATTTAAAACCAATGACTATAATCTGACAAAATTCAAGACTAAACCCAACCTCAGAGTACAATAAGGAAAAATAAAGGACCAAACCCAAGATTAAACCATAAACAAGGAGTAAACTTGTGACTGTAATGGGTGTAAAACTACAACTAAACGAACCCAAATCTGGATGAAACTAGGATTAAACAAAGCCAGCAGTAAAATATGATTTGACTCTTTGACTCTTTCACTCTTGTGTTTGTGTTTACGTGTTTGTCTCGTGTTGCTGACCTCGAACACAAACAGAACAGGGGCCGCTCGTCTCTAAAAGGATCCGCAGCAGATGTTGCCTTGGCCTCAGTCTCACTTCCTTTCACCGGCTTCAGACTTCTGCTTTCCCTTCCTCTTTTCTCCGTGATGGATGCTGAGTGGTTCGAGCTGTTTTTGTGAGAGGTTGTTGGTTCGGACACTTTCGGACTCATCCGGGCTGTGGACTTTGCGGGGACCGATCCGGGGACAGCTTGTGCTATTGGCTTTACCTTATAAGTCTGTCTCTGTGGACCATATGTGCTGTTTGTCTAAGGACGGGCTGTTTACTTCTTTCAGAGACAGACAGAAGAGCACCAATAAACTAATGTCACCCAGAGGCCTTGAAGACGTTTAAAGGGCCAGAAGTGATTACCAGATTTGTAGACACAGCAGAATATTGGACGTAGAAAGTTAGCTTTGTGGCTAGTGATGCTAACAGCCAGTTTAAAGAGCACTTTTACACAAACATACACAGAAAAAACTATAAGTAAGCACTCCTAAGTAAGTTTCCTCGTAACCATAGCAACTGTAAATGACCTGTACTGTGATAGATAATAAGCTAAGATAATAAATATCACTCCCCAATTTGGGTCAGTACCTGATTTGCGTCACAATTTTGCGCATTTGTACGGCAACACCACTTGGACAAACAATATCTATCCAACTATTTTACAATTACTTTATAATATTAAATACTGTCATAATGAAAACACTTCTAAAACTTCCAAAGTACAATATTTTATAAATAGAATAGAACTTATATCAAAAGTTTATGTAATTTATATCAATTTATTCTGACGATTGCAACACATACAGTCATTAACGTAGCATCTAGCAGCATTTTTGAGGATAAACGGTGAAACACTGCTGCATTTACAATGTTATTGTTGTTTGTTTGACTATGACAGGCCCAGATCTATCAGATGACTATGAAAAAATACTGTATGTGTATCCTGCTGAGTTTCTTTACTAATAAAATGTCACACATCTTGTTGCTGATTAACCTTTATGTGGAAAACACTGTATATAGATGACACTAAAGTCCTTTCTGAAACTAGTTTTATATAAGAACCTAAGACTTAGACAACAACATTAATACTTAACGTTAATAGTGTTATATATATTTGTTTGTTTTTTAAATTGGAGTAAACAGGAGCCGTGATGGTTTCTTGAAACTGAACTTTACCGCTGCCAACGTTCAAACCTTACTCTACGAAACCAACACATTCATAATACTTCCTCTGTACTCAATGCTGTTGTTTTATCAGCTCCATCTCAATCAAACCTCTGAAATCTCCTGTGGTTACATCTGCGGGAGTCTCAGGTTCGAGGGATTTTTTTGTTCGATTCGACATGTGTCATCTGCAGTGAAAGTGAGTGCGCGATACGAGTTCGCCGCATCTCTGTAGTCTTTGTGTCTCGGAGCTTCCCAAGGTCGAGAGAGGCCTCGACAAAGCGGCATAAGTCTAGATAACCCCCGATATCCACATCAGAGCGCTGTCTATTATTGCATTAGATTGATATCGGGTCGTGTGACGCCGTCCTGGTTCTCCCTCGGTCGCCCTTCTGCGCCAGAGTCTCCCGTTTCAACAAACACAATGCTCTGTCTATCCTGTGGTACCGAGTAAATGTCAGGTACTATCTCCCTCCTCCTCATCCATTCACTCCAAGGCTCCTGGGGCTAAAGGGCCTGATATCCATCTAACACGGGCTGGATACATGTGTGCTACATGTAAGACTCCACTCAAGAAACTAGATCCAGTTTCTCTGTGTTTACAATTCTTACATAAGACACATTTCAACAATTATGACTTTATTCAAACTTTAATTTAAAGCTTATTTTAGCTGACAAGAGAGGGATTGTTTTATTAAGTTTCTTTGGTTAAGTAATACCCAAATTAAATCAATCTGTCCTCAATGATAAAGATAAAGTGTTAAAGTGTATCATCTAAAACAGTGGTGTCAAACTCAAAGTGGTGAGGGAAGTTAATAAGAATCCTTTCAGGGGCCGAGGATATTTGAGAAGCTTTTATTAAATTCTGAATGTGAGATTTCATCTTCATTTGAGTTTTACAAACGTTATCACACAAACAATTTCCTTCTTTTATGGAAACTGGTTTTAGTTGGATTTGAACAGGTTTTAGTCAGATTCCAACAAATTTTAGATGAATTTGGAGAGGTTTTAGTCAGATTTGAACAGGTTTTATTCATATTTGCAGCAAAAATAAAATCCATCTAAAACATTTAAAGATCAAATTCAATAAAACCTAGTGCCAAAAACATTTTTTCTTTCTTCTAAATCTATTGAGGGGCCACATAAAACATTGCAAAGGGCCGCATTTGGCCCCCGGGCCTTGAGTTTGACATGTGTGATCTAAAATAACACTTGTTGCTTTTGACATTCAAACCATCACTTCTTGCATCTATTCCTACAGGAGCCCAAAGTGGACAAACTGAGCACTGCCGAGGGAGATCTTGCATGTAAACAGTGATATTATTGAACTAAATAGATTCATTTTTAAAGTAAACCCTCATTCTGAATGTCCCTTCAGGGCTTCTGTAGCTGCTCACAGTCTGTAGCTACTAAATATCAACAAAAACTACACACTGCACCTTTTATCAATCTTGGTAATTATTTTAAACATAATAATAATATAAAAATATCAATACTAGCCTGTCAAAAAGATGCTAATGCTAATTAAAGAATGACCTGGTGACCTTATGGCTTCAGTGTAAACAGGTTTGTGCAAAGGTAGCTAGCATCTCTGTTTAGGCAGGAATACATTACATATATTATATAACATGAGTAAAAGGCCTTTATGAAGTAATGAAACTTTAGTTTGGATTAAAAAAACGACAATAGATTATAGTCAGTAAGCAGGTAAGGTTCAAGAACAGGGCGGGGACTGGGTAAAGTCTATTAAAGATGGTTATAATAGACAAATGTGTCACGGCAAAGATGTGACTCACGAGTGAAACAAAAGAACTGGGTCAAAACGTCTGCTGTTACTTGTTTGTTTAAGCATCTATTGAACATGTGCTTGACTGTTAAAAATACAGGAACTCACCAGATAAACACCAACACCACATACACAAATACAAACGTTTAATATTGTTTTAATCACCCTTTACATTTAAAAAGTCCAAGTAAACCCATGTTTTTAAACGGCTGTGTCATGTGTCAAACAGAGATGAAGTCTTTTTTTCTTCTTTCCTGCTCAAATCTCAAGGCCGTGGAAACAAGTCAAGTCTAAGTTTTTAGTCACGAGTCCAGATCAAGTCACTGGTCTTAGATTACAAAAACACCAGTGGAAACGCCTTTTTCATTCACTGAGGCCTTTAAGAAGCCAGGAAGTACTAATCGAGAGTATTACCCATAAACTTTACAGCTTTCTGAATGAGTAATAACAGATGCACGTTGATCCAAATGGTTCAAAAGTGCTAATGTGATGTAAATGATTCCTAAGCACTGATTTAGACTAAAAGTTTCACCCTCCTGTTCCCTTCAGGTGCAAACTGGAGAATAGGAAACTCCACGTTGGCTGTGCCCTGCTGGACTGTGGCTGCAGCTCGTGGAGGGACTGACGGCATGTGTTAGGTTATATCTCTGGGATAATAACTCCTCCGATATAGGACACCTCTGGCAGGCTTCAGCCCTTTCATATCCCCCCTCTTCACTTCGGACATCTGGCAAACATACGCTCAGGGCTCATGGCAAAGGGAGGATGTGGGGGCAGGGATCGATTCCATAACTCAGGACTATTTTCACTTCTCAAAGACTCAGATATTACTCTTTCAGGTGTGAGCTTAGTGTTTTATCCAGGTTTATTTGGCGCCAGCAGACTCTCTCCAGGCCGCTCTGTGCTACTGTTTCACTGAGAGCTAAAAGCAACAGTGAAAACTTCTAAAGGGTTTACACTTCTTTCAAGAAATCATTTTCAAGGCCAGGATACAACCATCAATTCAGTTTAATTTGATTATTTTATTATAAAGACTGCACAAAACATCCCAAACTCCCAGCTCTTGACCACATCTTCACTTCTTACTCTGTATAATTCATACCAGAAATCAATCAGCACATTTTTGCCTTTATCTATCTATTTATTAAACAGGGAGAATGCAATTTTTTTATGCATGTGAGAAAAATAACAGTTTAATCACCTACTAACAGGAATCATCTGTGAAAAAACAAGACCTTAAGACGTGATCTGCGCTTTATTATCAAGGATTTTAATAGATGAGAGTGAACGAGAGCTTTGTCCAATCACAGCTCGCTTCTGGAAAAAGGAGCGCTCCCATTGGTCGACACTGATTTCAACAAGGAAGTAGAGTAAAAAAACAAAGTGTATATTAAATGCTGAAAGCCTTTTTTACAGAGAAACAAACAAAAAGTAAAAACAAAACTATATTCTAATAGTAAATGTTGATAATTCAGTCACACACTGTTTAACGAAGAGGAGATAATTGCCGTTCTGACGCTAAAGTCAGAGCTAAAAGTTTATGGTCAGCTCTAAACTTCAGTTTGCAGTAATGTGTTTGTATTTTGTGCGGGAAAAGTTGGTCCAGTTTTATTTTTTTAATAAAAGAAAAGCAGAAGAGCTCATACAGGTCCTTGTTCAATGACAAAAAAGTACCTTGTCGTATTTTCAAAGTCAAAACTCCAATTCCCAATGGGTTTACAGAATAAATATTGATGCATAGTTTATCAAACCCAACATTTCCAGGCCCTTTGGTCATTTTAATCCATTTCCAGGTAAACTATTGTCTACATTTCCAGGATTTCCCGAGCCCTGTCTGGTCACCTGATTCGCATCGCCTCTTCTGAGCATTTTTTCACCTTCTCGTTTCCTCTACGACCGGTTTCCACAGATATTCCTGGACGCCCCGTCTCAGCGGTGATGACAACAACATGTGTGCCTCGAACTTGTCGGAGGCTGCGGTGTGATGTGAACAATGGGTCAATGTGTTGGGCCTGACCCGTTAAACCCAGAGGAACTAAACTGCTGTCAGACGTTATCAAGGGCCGGAGCGCAGAATAAATTGAGTTAAATGGGTTGAGGAGAAATGGGATGTTGAATTCCTGCATGATTTATCAGAGCAGATAAATGCTATTGAACCCAATGGGAGGAAGCTTAGACAAACACTTCACATGCGAAATATGGAACGATGACTTCAAGATTCATGGCCTGCACCTGATTATCTACGCAGTTAAAACAGACAAGGCGTGTGTTATTATAACCTCCTCTTCAGCGTCCCTCGGTGGCTCCAGCTCAACACACTCTCAGAAAAGTTTTGTGGGGTTTGTAAAGTGTTTATAAATAGGTTACATTTACTAATCTCAGCTCCTTTGCTTGTTCTTACTGTTCTATCATGAGTTTTTTTTTCTAAAGGGGCTTAAACAAGTGAACTCTGGACCAAATCTGGACCAAATCTGGACCACACGGAGGGCAGCAGTGGCTCAGAAGATGGAGAGGGTTGTCAAATAACTCTAAGGCTTGTGTTTTGATGCCCACTTCCCTTGTTTATGTTGTTAAAGTGTCCTTGGGAAAGATACTGAACCCTACTTTGCTTCCAGTGCTTTGAGTGCAGACGAAGGTAGGAAAAACAGCTATATACCATTTAAATATCACTTGATTTACTCACGAGAGACCTCCATCAATGCCCTTTACATCAGTCAGACATTAAACAATTGATTATATTATAACGTCAATACCTACAGGTGTAAGAACCGCGATGGAAGACTTGAACATTGCCTTTTATCTGAGCTAAACCCAGGACTAAACAATATCTAAAACCAGAAATACATCAGGATAAACCAGGTCTAAATCAGTCTATGTCAATAAAACAAACCAGTTATGAAATCAGGACCAAAACAGGAATAAACCAGCTCTAAAACCAGAAATGAATCAGCACATCTGACTCAGGAAAAGGATTCAATGTGAAAACAAGAACCTGTCACGCTTCAAATTCAGTATTACTTGCTATTAGCCATTGTTAGTAGCTAATTATTATATAGCTTTTAGGCTATCATTACTTGCTTTCACCTGCTATTAGCATCACCAGCTACATGGGTTTAATCTAAGGCTGACTCTCTTCTTTTGATCCTTCCACATTTCAAACTCTACCTATTTTCCCGACTTCTTAGACTAATATAAGCGACGACACCATGTATTACACCATTAATTTGAAGTCTAAACGTTTCCTCAGGTGCATTTATCTGGAATGTAATGCAGTGCACCTTTTATTTTGGCTCATTGATATGTATTAGCTGTTGGTGGAGATGTTACACAGATAAATTACATTTGGGAGACTGGGCTGGAAAAGTCACAGCGTCTGCACTTCATTATCTCCAGAGTTATAGCCAATAACTGAGAGGAACTGCATTATCAGAACATTATTATCTTAACCTCCTTTCAGCATCCCTCTGTGGCACTCGCAGGAAGTCCACCTCCAGTCGCGCTCCCCGTTCACTCGTCTCTCTGTTTATTTTCCTTCCACGGTGCGTATCCAGTGAGAAGCTCTGCAAATGACCTAGTTTTTGTCAATAGAGCGCCCTTGTGCCAAAAAGCTCCCGATGCCAGACAGGTTTAGGACACCAACACCAGATCTGTCTGAGCAAAGGTTCCCCGCACTTCATTTGGAAAGGATTGTGTCTGTGCACCTGGAGACGACAAATCACCAGGGTTCGGAAAACAAGAGAAAAAATGGGGAAAAAAAGAGGTGAATCTTCAGAATAATTTTGGAAATGGCTAAACATTTAAAAAAGAACATTCAGGGAAAAAAATGGATTGGATGTTTAAACTGTAAAAGGTAATGTTTTGGGAAAAAAAAGGAAAAACATTTGTAAAAGAAAATTGGCAATTGGACCTGAAGAAGACAAATCATTACAGTTTGGTAAAGAAAACAAACAAACAAACAAACAAACAAACAAAAAAACCCCAAAAAACAGCTTTAAAAAAGGAAAAGAAATAATATTTAAAAAAAGTCAATCAAATAGCATAATTAAAAAAAAAAAAAAAGTAAAAAAACAACAACGTGAAAAATAAATAAATAAATAAATAAATAAATAAATAAATAAATAAATAATGGGCCTTCACATTTATATGTACCTCTTCTGACCGTTCAACCTGATGCAACGATTAACAGATAATATTTCAACTCAATATTTTACATAAACAAAGTGTGGGATATAGGATTGCAACAAGATAAAGTCATTTTGATCGTCATGTTTAGAACTATATATGGTAAAAGTTACAAAAACATTGATGGTTTTGTGCTTCACAGAAAAAGTCCACTAAAAAGGGACAAATAGAAACTTGCACAACATCATTTTTTAAACCAAACACGCAACTGAAGACATTCATTTTCTAAATAGAACTACTTCCTCATTCTTAACCGCGTTGGGACTCACAGAGCAACCTTCTGTCTGTGAAAAGTGTCTCATCCACCACTGAGGGCAGAAAATAAAGGGTATTTTATACACTATATGATGCAAAATGGTTAGATTTAGGCAAGAACCAGATCTAGAGTCAGAGCTGGAGAAAAACAATAGCTCTTAATGTGATAAAAAGATTAGAAAACGGTTACGAAATGTGACAAAAGTGTTTAGTTTTGAGACTGTTTGCTGTTTTTCACCAAAAATGCTGACACAAACTTGGGTCTGTAATGGGAAAGATGAAGGTTTTGGGTCCCATTCTGTATTTTACCTGATAAAAATGGATTATGAATACAAATATATATAGATTTAATCGTCATTTTGTGTTGGAAACTTTACCAGAAGCATTAAAAAGTGACGATAATTCTCAGAGACTCTACATTTGGCAAAGATTAAGAGCAGTGCACCTTGAAAGGCTTATAGAAGACAAACCACTGCGTTCTGTCTGCCTGTGTGTAACTTGTTGTGTAAGCCATCTCTCTCTGGGGGTATCTGCGCCGCTTTTCATCTCCCTGGGTTAAATTAGCAATTTATGGGGCGCAGCAATTGAGGGTGGGAAAACAGGATCTGCGAATCAAAGTGGGATCTATTTTGGTTGCTTGGTATTTTAATGTTGCCATTTTCATCAGCGCTTCCTTCGTTCTTTTGGGGCTGAAAACGCTGGAGGTAAACAGCTCGGGCTACCTCATGGAAAATGTGCATCATTACCACACTCGGCCTGGAGAGCCATAAACGGGGACACACATTAAATTGTACCAACAAACACATGAATTACAGACATCTCCGGGGTTTGGGAGTTACATTTGAGGATGATTATGAGGGTATTGTTCTTGTAAGACTTATTTTCCTTCTCTACTTTTATATTAAGACTACATTTTTGCTCAACTTCCTGGTTTATCACTTCTACTTTAAAGATTAAATGATGCAAGAAAAAAAAGGAAGGCACATAAACATAAACAGTTCCAGCTTCAACAACACATTCAAGTGGATAATAATAATAATATATATTGATTTGTCTTTATTTCTGATTTTTAATCCAGACATTTTGATTGAAACCTGCTTAAACTCTTTCTTTTTTGACAAACTAATGAGCACATGTAATAAAAAATGACAGGTAAAAAGACCTTAGAACCGTGTCTAGACTTTATTATCAAAGATTTAATTGTTTATTGGTGGAAAGTGATATGATAAAGTCTCATCATTTGACGTCAACCACTGCTTTAGGTGAAAAAAACCTGGTTGAAAAAGGAAAACAAATGGAGCAAGAGAAACAATGTCAAATGTGCATTATTTTGGTGGAGATTATATTTGTCTAACGCTAAACTCACAAGTAAAAGTTTAAATTAAGCTTGAAACTTCATTTTGATTGAATGTATGTTGGTGTATGTAGTGAATTGGCTCAGCTTTACTATTTTTAATAAAGTAAAAACAGGTAGGTTGCTGTGTTGTTGCTTTAAAGAAGAAGTAATGTCATGTACAATTAAACAGGGCTTAAATATATTCAAATATGATGTTATCCAAATAAATGTTATCCATACGGTTTGCTCAGTTGACTAGTTTTATTTTCCAAATGTAAATGATCTTCTGTTGACATAAAGTTAGACTAAATGTCACTTACTTCTCTTTTCAGAAGCTAATTTGTACAATAAATCTTCTAAGAATAATATAAATGACTGTGTCTCCTTCTTCGTGAGTCATATTTCTTCACTAGTCTTATTTTATTTCATCACATATTTAAGCTTCCCTTTTCGAGTAGAAAGTATAACTCTGTCCAGTTCATTTTTCAGAAGTATGATCCATCACTTCCGGTGTCGGCGCTGAGGGCTGTTGTTGGTGGTGGGGGTGTTTTTTGGGTGCAGCCCGGGCCTAATGAGCGTTTCTTTCACTGAACCAGACAGTTTATGGGGTGGCTGCCAGCCTCATTAAGAGCAGCTCTTAATTGCCCTTTTTGAGCCAAAACCCAAAAGCTGAAACATCTGCTGGGCCTGAACCCCTCCCGTCTGTGTGTCCCAGCTCTCTCCATTCATTCGGCTCAGGCACTTGTTGAACCACGAGGACTTATAAATAAATAGGCACCAGTTTACTCTTGTTTTTAAGTGACGTACCTGTATCCTTCTCTATGTATTTATATTAGGTGCAGCAGACTCTAAGCAGCTGATGCTTACATTGAAAGGTTTGCTTTGCTTTTGTAACTTCTCACTTCTGTTTTTTTCTGCTTTTAGACTTGTCGGAGCCTAATGTCTGTAATAGTTTAATATTAGGAGTTTAAAGGCAACATGATCTACATACATTAAACAATCCAGTGACATATTGAATGGAAGAAGACATTTGGACGTACTTTTGAAGGTAGAAGATGTTTTTAACAGACCCAATCTAGCTATTACCAACCAGTTTGAATAAAAAAACAAAATGTATTTCCCATAAACAATGAATTTTAACAGACAATTCAACAGCTTTGATCTTAAATTAAAACACTGCACATATAATTAACGAGACACATTTCTTTCCTTTTGCATATCAGGAAATCTAATCCATCGCTGAACCATAAATCCAATCTAAAAAACTGTATTGGGCTTCACTTACTCTAGTCTATAAACCCTATTGTTTGTTAAGCTAACACAAGCTAGTTTTACACCTTTTGAAGCTTCAGTGTTGCATCAATGACAATAGTTTGGTTTTTGGAGTTTTTCCTCTGACTCTGATGGAGGCTCTAAGCTCAAGGGATGCTGTCTTGTTCAAACTGTTCATCTATTTACTTTATTATGATACTGGGCTGAATTGATTTGGGACAAACCATATCACAACAATCAAACATGGCTGCAGTTTATTTTAATTGGACAGTTGCTCATTGGGGCACTTCTTGGTCCGACGGGACGCAGAGGACGGAGTCTGTCGATGCTGCTTTGCGCTCGAGAAGGGCTAAACCTTGTATTGAGCCAGATAATCGCAGGGCTAACACTTAGAGACACACAGTACACTGACAGACACCTGATCACGCTGATTGTTGTTGCTGCAGCTAAAGCCTTGACCTCATATAAACCTGTTACTTTGCTCTGTGGACGTAGAATACAATCATGTGCTACTTTAAAGCTGTATATTTTATGATTTGCTTTGTGTCTATAAAGTACAGTCCAGTTTGTCTTGTCTATGTTGATGTTTTTATGGCAATGACCTCTGGGAAAAACAGGATTCATTCTCAATAAACTGACTATAAATAAAAAAACAACCTAAACTTGAGTCTGTAGACGTCCTGAGGTGTATTTTTCTTTTCATAATGACTTGAAGAGGCTTTAAGCTGCATGGGAACACTTGGGTGCAGTACCATTAACGGCCACTAGTGGAATCTATGGCACAGACCACTAGACCAGTTCTTATTTTACATTCGTGAGGTTAAAATTAAACATGTGGATATTTAACATTCAAGAACTGGAGCAGATGTGAGCAAAACAAGCTAACGTGCTAATCAAAGCAGCACAGCTAGCGTTACACAAGCTGCTGGACATTTGTTTGGCTCCGAGCGAGGAACAGAGGGCGGATAAAAGAACAGCGTGATCTCAGCACCATCTGTATTTATAATCTTAGAAAGACGAATGAGGAAATTCATCTGTGGACTGACCTCTCTCACGTGGAAAGAAGATAAGGTAACGCCGGCAGGAACGCGCTCGACTATTTACATCTATTTAAAAATCGGACCATCATTTATTTCTTGTGGAGAAGTGTTGGGGAGAGTTAGCCTGAGACGACCTGTTGATAAGTGTCCCAGATACTAAGTAGCTGCCAGAGGAGACTGATAAGACAAGCTGTTCAGACAAACGCTCATTGTCCAGCGCCCAAGGTTAATGCCCCGAGTGTGACAGAGCAGCGCTTATCGATAATGAGTCACTGTGGCCTTCCTCGGCTCCGTGGCAGATACACAACACAGTTAAAGCTCATTTATGCTCCCTGTATGTATATATTACAGGCAAAACCGCATTAACCGAGGCAGGAGTCATGACCAAGACCAGAGTGAGCTACAACCACGACAAAACCGAGGGAACAAGACCGAAGAATAGTCTCAAGACAGTCTTTTTCGTACACGTAGCCTATAAAAATAAATTCAAATTCCAAATGTTAGAATTGAGGCCCTTCCAAATGTCTAAAAAAAGGTTAGAAGGGCTTTGACAGACGATGACAGAGGTTGAGATACTTGATAAAAAACAGAAACAGCAGTGGTCTGTGGGCGGTCTTTAAATACACTGCACAAAGAGACTGGGATCTTTTCACACACTAAATGTGATGGAGCTGGATTTTACAAAAGAAATATATATAAATAATAACTTAAAACTGCAGAATCTGGATAGTAGCTTAACAGAGAATTAGCATTTAGATTCATAAACTAGAAAAAAGTGCTTTATTTCCATGTTCTTCTGCTGATAGAGCACACTTTTGACTTTTGCACTTGCAGAGTCAGCTTCACATCACCACTGCCTCCTGTATGTTCCCACAAACTCCACATTATGAAGAATAACAGTAAGAACAGTTTTATCCAACTGTGATGTTATTGTAGTTGTTCTGTCGCTGTTTTAACAAATGTTTTCTTTTCTTACTATGAAAAAAAACACCTCCAAGTCGCTGGTTGCGCAATATACAATGATTTATTACAAAATAGAGAAGTGACTAATATACTTTTGACAAACTAAAGTCTTGTCTTGATTATCCTTCTTTGCTATTGTTTCCTTTTATGTTATGTCCTGAGGTTTTGTAAAAAATGCCGATCAGCTTTTATTGTTTCATATTATGTACACATTGCACAAGCTCTTTTCACAGTGCAGCAGAAGTAATAAACTATATGTAAAAAGCGCCACAAAACCAAAAGACACATAGCTCTTTAGCATAAATAAACACAAATATGCCGCCTTATACACAAAATATACTTGTTTTTCTACATTTGCGGCTATAAACATAGTGTGTTATCAATTTCCTGTTCCATTTATGCTCCAGTTTGAGGACGAAGATGGGACCACTGCACTCTCTTTACGGTTGAGGCGAGACGTAAGAAAGACAGGAACATCTCAGAATGAAAAGTGAGGTCCCAGTCCCTCAACTTTACGCTAAACAGAGCATTTATTACACTAAAAATCGTTACTTCGGGCGTCTTTGAGGTAGGTTCATGGAGGTTAACAGTAAACACAGATCATTTAAGTAGAAACACAGTCCTTCTAGTGAGTGACAGCTTTGTTTGTGTGGCCTCTTGTCACAACCGTGTCGTGTTTGGGTGCTTTCCTCGTCGACGACCTGCAGCCGAGGCGTGAGGAGGCGGGAGGAGGCGGGAGGAGGAGGAGGGCGGCTGCCGGGACGGCGTGTGCGGTGGGCTCTCTCGGTTTTGGCAGCCCGTGGACAGCTGGACCACCGGTTTCAGTTTCTGCTCACGGCGAGTCTGAAATTTCAGCCCCTGAAAATCGAGGGTAATAAACGATTGGCTTCTCAAAACAAGCTCTCACTGTGGTTTTTTTCCCGCCCTTTCTTGTATTTTCTTATATTTTTCCCGTCCCGATTCCTCACCCCGGACTCAGCTCGGCTTTGACTGACTCTGGAATGATAGCAAATATGATTATGTCAAAATATTTTACTCCAAACAAGGGCGAATGTTAAAAATTCACAAGGCAGCATTAGTATTGTGTTGAATCAGCAGGGATGACAGCTGTTTTTGGGCCAAGCGTGGTTCACGTGGTTGGGATTATTCCTTGACCGCAGCGGCTGATCCAGAGCGGTGTTTTTAGTCGTTGTTTGAGGAAGCGAGAAGTGCTGATCAGACGGTTGTGCAGAAGCGCTGGTGCAACCCGAGTGAGTAACAACAGGATGAAGCAAGGCCCCGGTTTGGCCCTGGACGTGACTGGGGAAGTGGGAGAAGAGCACTTTGAATCACACTGACAGTAAAGATACACTCAGTCCAGGTTAACGTTGAACATTTTCTGCTTTGTGTGGATTTTAAGCCGTTGTCTGATGTGGAAAGTGCTGCATACATAGTTCCTGCTTTTAACAGAAGTAGATGAGTTATTTGCTTTGATAAGATGAGTTGAAGCACTATCTTTACTCCTCAAATATAAGATTGCGTGCCCTTTGGTTCATCAGTCAAAACACAGATAATTTTTGTCCAGCTTTAACTTTATGAACTTTGTTGAGTAAACATGAAATGTCCAAACGTTTTATAAGATAAGAAGTACTCCTCTTTATCAGCACATTAATCTACATTAAATTTAGACTGGCTTTTGTTTAATCCACTTGAATAATATAAAGAACAAGTGGAGGCTGGATCTGAAAAGCTATTTAAGATTTGGAGTTGGATGAAAAAACCTTTATACGTGGCCATAATTAGCCGTTAGCTTACACATTAGCATCAAAAATGTACAGATTATAGTTTTGAGAATGGGCTGTTCCAACATGTTTAGGGTCTTTCTCAAACCAGACCCTCCACAATGTGTTCCCTTAATGCTTTGTGATCCTAAAAGGTCCTGGACTGGGCATTAGCATCACTAGCTACAGGCTACAGTGACCGTTTACAGGGTTTACATGGTTTTGTTTAGTCCTGTATTATTTTACTGTCTTTGTTTATAATCAAATAAGAGGATAATTTGCTGAATACCTTATTTTAATAAACATTTAACAGTTTATACTATGTTCTAGGTGGATACTCTCTTCTTATTTACTTGCATCAAAGCTGTTTATCGCGCTTTGTTTCTTTGTTTATGTTTTTTATCTAAGCTGCTTTGTAGACATGCCATATTCCATCAAACAAAATCATTTCTATAAGTAACTTTTATTCAACTGTCTAACATCCCAACACAAAAAACTGTCTGATGCCCCATAAATAAATGGATATGGTCTGAAGAGCATTCACTCCCATGATGCTCCTTTAAAATGGGCTCCATAGAATCACATAATTAAAAATATATAACTTTTAAGAAAAGATCCAGGACTTAAGCCTCAGAGACCTTTTGTGAATTAATGAAGAGTCAAAACTAAGCTTGGTTAACCATATTTTTAGTAGATGTAAATAGTTTCAGAGCCCAATACAATGGCCTCTCTTTGCCTTATGATAAAGAGCACACACTGACATTGTAAAGTTTAGTATAACAGAATATTTATATTATCTCTGGTGCAACATTCAACATTTTCCTGATTTTTTGCTCTGATTTCCAATAATGTAAAGAAGAAAAACATTAAAAGACACAAACTAGACTCAAAACTGTGCTTGAGGGACTGAAAAAGCAGGATTTCCACTGATACGTCTTACCTCCAGTGTCCTTATGTTCACTTTTATATTGACTTAATTAAATCAACTCAAAGGGCTGTAAAGCGGTCTTCTTCTCGTACAGAATGTTCACATAAATAAACGAGGCACGAGTCAGTGGAGCAGCGCTGTCAGAAAGCCGAGCCCACCTCTCCCCTTACTCAGCACAGCAGAAAAAACACACTCTTGTCTCTTCATTTCCTCGCTCTTTCATTGCCTCCCCGTCTCCCCCCGTCCGTTCTGGTCTGTGATGAATGAAGGTATGAATTCTCCACGGCCTCCCCGGGCTTTTACTCTGAGGCCCGCGGCAGCTGTACAAACAACACCATCTCAACTCAAAGGCGCAATCAGGAATTTATTTGAACCATTTTGGGTGTATTTGTGTATGGTCCTGAAGCGCGCAGCTAGGAACATGGAAAATAGATTTTTGTGGAGCAGTCATAACTCAAAACTTGGATCGGTTTTCCCTCTCTGTGTAACTGTAAACAAACTTTTTATGAAGTAAGAACTCGCTTGGATGCACGGTCATTCATCAGAAAATTGCTAATGGACTTAAAGGGGCCATTTGTGGTTTCAAAATGTGAGTCTTTCATAGGATTTTTGTCACTATATAATAAAATCTATTACATTTAAACACGTTTTAGGACATGATGTCAATCTTGGATATTCACTTTTAACAGAGAATGTAAAAAATGAGACTATTTGAGATTTGGCTTTCAATGATATGGTTCAATAATGTGTCACAGAAACAAGAGAGAGTTGAAAAGCATCAAATATTTAAATGAAAATGGAGTATTAAAGTCTTATTCAGATTCTGACAGATGCACGTTCACTCCAGTCCTCACCAGCAGGGGGAGTAGTGAGCTGAAAGAGCCCTACATGGATTAATAAGTCTCAAATGTAAAAAGCAACATAAATGAACATAAACCGCTTTGTTCACTGATAATCCTTTTATTTTTTTGTGTTTTAGGGAATAAATCAGATAGCAGCTAATGCTAACCGAGCTAATCCCAAATAGCAGCCTGAGGGCGCCATCAAAATGATCAAAATGTTGTCGTAATGTAATTGTGCTGCTGTGATAATCTACAGCTAGCTACAGTCTAAAGGTTCGCTGTAAAAAAAATCATCATAATAAAAGTTTGAAGTGTTTGCAAATGTTAGTAGGTCAGATGTTATTGTGTAAAAAATTTAACTAAATAAATAAATTCACACCACATTTTTTTCACAAATGTATTTCGACAAAACCAAGAAATTTACTTTTTTTACTGTAGCTTTTTGGACCCTGGATAAGACAGAAAAGTGGACATTTTGAGTTATGACTTTGACTTTGTAGCTCCAAAAAACATCACGGATACAAAATGAAGATTTCAGCTGGAATTGGCATAATAACAAGAATTTTTGGACTTTTTTTTAAATAGAAAATGATTTGTAGAAGAGGGAGCAGCTCACCGCTCCATCTAGTGGTACAAAGGGGTATTACAAGAAGCTTCTAATGGAAACTGTAATAGAAAACACATTATTTGGCACATTCTCAAGACTCTGAAGGAGGTGCTGGTGTATCGTATAGAACTTTGAAGTAAAATATAAAACATAAAGCCCATTCAACAGGAAAAACACAAACAAAGCTGTTCTGTTGAAGCTGGCATTTCTTACGCAGCGAGTCACTGGTGGTTGTGGTGGTGGCGGTGTCCTCGGTCGGGTCTGGAGGGTGGTCCCGGTCCGGAGGCAGACCCAGCTGTTCTGGCCTATTTATCCGTGCCACAGCCCCAGAGGTTGTGGTTAGGCCTGGGATGAAACAGAGGCAGCTATGACAGGGGCTGGGGCTGTAATGGAAGATGGATGACGGTGATGGGAAGCAGATGGAGAGACTATCTGCCTCTGACGCAGGTTGCGCTCTCCAGGTGCATTGTGGGTAAAGCTCATGGTTAGACACGAAGAGTTGTGCTCGTAAATTTTGACCAGAGAATGTACTTTTATGAATTGGGCTGTGTTTCCAAAGTGACACACGGGTCAACACGGGAGGTTAATGGGAACGGTCTCCGAAAATCTGGACCAAACTAAGGACTTGAAGCTGACGTCAGAACGTTCAGATGAAACTCTCGTGAGAAGGATGTTAACACTGATGCATTTCTTCTTTAAAACACACAACCTGGTGTATGTCGAAAATAAAGAACAGGAATAAGGAGGTCGGCTGAGTCTTAAAATCATTATTATATCTCAAACTGTCCATTCCAAATGTTGTGAAAACACCAGAGTAGATAGAGATTTATATTTTCAAACACAATTGTACAAATTCTTAACTGTAGACGTTAAATAGCAAGTCTTAAAGAAGGATAATCTGATCAGCAAATTAGACAAAACCAATCCAAAAAACAACAAAAAGTTGTTTTTAGATGTCTCTCTGTTGCATTATTCCTTTAAAAAACACAACTTGAGCTCAGTTTGTAAAAAATATGAATCTTGAACAGAGACAGTTGTGTGTTAATTCCAAATCTTGTGAAAAAATCCACTCTAGTCCACATAAAGAACTGGCTAGTCCCAAAGATATTGTCTTATTCTGTGAATCTGCAGCCATTTCCCGATTCAATTCATTAAAAAATATATTATGAATGAAGACTTTAATGAATGCAGGCAAAGACTGAGTCATCTGTAGGATTCTCACAACACACCAGACACTTTCTGACAGTTTTTAACCAATGTATTATTTATAATCTGGGTCTTTTTATGCTTTCTTCGTATTTAATGACATTAGATGTATTTATTCATTGATGCACTTAATGTTTATGTGTGTATTTGATTGTATTGTCTTCCTTGTTGTCTCATTCTTTTCTCTGAGCAAAGACAAATCCCAATCAATGTTCTCAATGAAATAAATAAACTATTAATTCATTTGACTTGTACAGAGAGGTGAATATGTGCTGAAAGAGGACAGCACAGGACTTTAAAAGTAGGGCATGTAATTAAAACTATTGTGATTGGATGAAAAGCAAAGCGAGAAAAGGAAAGTTATTATTCAAAATCAAACCCTGGAGAAAGTATGAAAACATTTTAAAGTCCTTGCGCCTTCATGAAGTCATTGTTCAGTTCAGTTGTGAATCCTAAAAAACCCACAAACTACCTTTCTGCAGAAGTCAGTGAAGGTAAAAACAGTCTCTGAACAGAACGTGATGATGTGAAGTGGACAGAAAAGCGCTGGAGGCCTGACAGCTCCGTAACCATCTGCAGGCTCAGTATTCGACTGCACCCTCCTCCGTGAGCAGCAGCAGCAGCAGCAGCAGCAGCATCAGCCAGAACATTCCTCACACATCTGGCCCAAAGTCTTCCCCAAACCCCCCACCCCACCCTGCGCCGTAATTACCCACAATCCCTGTGTTCTCCTTTGCTCTCTGCTCCTTTTATGATCTCCAACTCAACCCCCTTCAAATCATAAAAGCACGAAGCGAGTAAACGTCATTTCGTGATTTAAGAAGTTTGTTGTCCGAACGGCGGGACGTGCCATCCAGAAATACGCTTGTTCTCGAGCCGAGAGTGTGCTGCCAGGAGTTTTATAAAAGCAACACAATGAAACGGTTACCCAGTTTCACTCGCGGTTTTCTTCTGACGATAGTTGTTTTCCCCTCGAGATGTTTGCGCTGTTTTTGAAGCCGAGGAGCGCCGAGGCAGGGGTCCGTGAGTGGGAGTGGGAACGAGGATGAGTCCCGATGAAATACACGTCTTATGGGACTCTGCTGGTGTTCGGAGTTTTTGAGAAAGAGGGGCGTACGGGTCAGAGGTCGACGGCAGATTCGGTCCCTGTTTGCAGATCATGAACGTTACAGATATACTACAAAATACAACAGGCAGAAATGAGTTTAGATGCACAGATGTGGATTTATGACACGCTTTATCCTTTGTTTTCAGTCGTATTTTTGCATCTCTCGACTTTCACAGTTTGCTTTACTTTTGAATACTTTAATATACCAAAGAAATGTGCTGTGTCGTGAAAAAGGCGAACTGAAACTGAGGAAGTTAAATGAGTACAAGACTGATACGTGATAAGTGCATTTATATGGACATAGCATTGATTATAAAGAGACAGGGAACAATAAAATCGATTCGTTATAGCATTAAATTCTAATAACGTTCCTGACTAACCATATGATAAACATTCTGTTATCTAGATGAATGTATGTCAAATGAAAAGCCGATGTTTTTTGCAGAAGCTGGTTTAAATTGAGCTTCCCAGTTTCAGTTTTCGTCCAACTCGGTCATGTCCAAGTGCTTTTGTCCATTTGTAGCAGTGATTTAAGACGTTTGTTGTGCGTTGAGATCTTGAAAATTTACATCTGAGTGTGAGCTGCCAGGTTTTACCCATGGTTTTCTTCTGAGGAGTTGTTTAGCTCAAAGGTTTATAGTGATTTAGTCATTCTTACAGCTTCGTTCAAGAGCTTTATTTCCTTTATGTTTCAATATTAAGACCCGTTTTTGAAGCAGAAAGTCCGAGTCAGGCTGAAGGTTTAATGAGTGGGAACAGTTTCCTATGATACACGTCTTATGGGACTTTTATGTTTGTGTCGTGTGAGAGAGCGGCGCAGGGGTCAGAGGTCAACGGCGTGACGGGACGCTGTTTGCTGATGCGTTCGCGGCGGCACATGTCTGAGCGTCCACAGGAAGTGAGGGCGCATGCGAGGGGTGGCCGTACAGGAAGCTGCTTTGTTGTTGTTCCCCGCCAGGAAAGAACTATTGTTAAAGGAACCCGGCTGTGTTTTTTATCTGAAGCACTGTTTACTCCTGCTTTGTCTGTAATCTCAGGCCGAGCTCCTGTACCTCCCACCGTTGGACCGTCGCCACACATTTGTCTTGCAGCTCTTGTGTTTTCCACATAGTGCCTTACTTTCACACTGTGGGAACAATTGTAGCGACACTTGAGTGCCCGCTATCTGAATTGGATTAAACTTTGTTTGGAGCGGGATAACACCCACCAAAACTGATACGGTGGGAAGCCCATGAGCGAGCAGCCGGTGACAGTGGCCAACAATAGTTTAAGCTTAAAGAGGAAGTGAAAGGAGGAGATAATAAAGCGAAGAATGGAAAGTAAAAGGTCCGTTTTGGTATTGTACTATTTATTGGAAAAATTGTTGGCACAGCTTTTTAATGTGACACAACATATGCTTCTGTGAGTAAAGCTGGGGTAAAGTAGGTAATAAAGCTTTTAATAGTCAGAAATAGCACCTGTGTAAAAGACTTCAAAATGGTTCATAGTAAAGGAGCAGAAATGACATGCTCGTGTAAATTTAATGTAATGCAGCCATTGTTTGTATAACAGGACATATTTTCTAATTGGATAAAGTTCTCTTGAGGTGTCTCAGATGCTATATATTTTCCAAAACTTAGTAATAAGTTTATTTTGCCATGATTTTAATACAGTATGCCACTTTCTGATTGTCCCAGAACAAGTATTTAGATTTATTAATGAATGAAAGTGAGAACAGAAACTTCTTAAAGTGCTTAATATTTATGAACCACACAAAGATGTCAATGTTGTGTTGATTTTTCATGTTTTATCAGCTTTGTTAGTTTATCAGTTTTGAAGGAGACCGTTTGAAGGCCTCGGCCAAGTCTAATTTTAACTTTTATTCGAAGGACATTGAACCATTTTATTGTCTGTTGGTCCGCTGTGATTATATCGTTCTCAATCACAAATAGTTACTCGGGTAATAATACATAATAATTACTGCAGACAAGTGCATTTATTTGAGTCAAAGTAACAACACTTTTACAAAGAACTAAGTAAACTCTCCATTTTATACCAAAAATGGAGCTTAAAGTGCAGTTTAATAGCCTTTCTTCCAGTGTCTGAATCATCTTCATTGTCACTTCAACATGTTTTTATGGAGAGCCTGGTTATTTTATCTTGTCCTAACCTTTTTAAACACAGATATTGAAAACTATACGAACCCTAACAGTGGCAAACATAGTCCACTCCGGCCCAAACTGGCTACTCTTAATTTAATTGCCAACATGATTAAACTTTCACCTCTTTAAGCAACATCAAGCACAAACTGAAGACTGTAACCTGAGTCATGTGACCCGTGTTCGGCCAATGGTGTCGGGCCTGTCGTATCAAATGTCTCCGAGCCTTAAAGCCTTGAAAGCAGTGATTAAAGTCGTGACCTTGGCATTGAATCAAACTCGTATCTTGTTTTTGTTCTGATTAACAGAGTTGTCTCGTGAGGAAAGTAATCAGACGCCCTTTGTCGTTGTGCTTTGTCGGAGAACACTGTAAAAACTATACAGCTGAGTTGGACCGATGAGGTTTCATTAAGTCTTTAAACAAATTTAAACTGAATTTAAATCAATTTAAATGAGATAAAATTGTGTTGCAGCTTGATTGGTTTATTGGACATAAGTTTCAAGCTTCAAATTCTTTCAGATGCCTTTTCTACTCGAATGTAGTGTACTTTAACCCGAATAAATAAGTCTTTACAGTATAATTTACTCATAAGTGAAGTAAATTCAAAGTGGGAACTTACACATTCATTGCTTAAGTTTGTTAATCTTTCGTGTACTTAGAGCAAAAGTCATTGGCTGAGCAGTCTGGTTTATCATAGAAGATATATTGCACTAGATCACACATGTCAAACTCAAGGCCCAAGTGCCAAATGTGGTCCCTTTGCAATGTTTCCTGTGGCCCTCCAGTGCATTTAGTAGATTATGTGTTTGGCACTATGTTTTAAATGGATTTGAACAGGTTTTAGATGGATTTGAATCAGATTTATTTTATTTGTTTATGAAATCATGAGCCTGTTTTTGCTACAAAGATATATAAAATCTGTTCAAATCCATTTAAAATCTGTTCAAATCCATTTCAAATCTGTTCAAATCCAAATAGAACCTGTTCAAATCCATTTAAAATCTCTTCAAATCCAAATAGAACCTGTTCAAATCCATTTAAAATCTGTTCAAATCCATTTAAAATCTGTTCAAATCCATTTAAAATCTGTTCAAATCCAAATAGAACCTGTTCAAATCCATTTAAAATCTGTTCAAATCCATTTAAAATCTGTTCAAATCCAAATAGAACCTGTTCAAATCCATTTAAAACCTGTTCAAATCCAAATAGAACCTGTTCAAATCCATTTAAAATATGTTCAAATCCATTTAAAATCTGTTCAAATCCATTTAAAATCTGTTCAAATCAAAATAGAACCTGTTCAAATCCATTTAAAACCTGATCAAATCCAAATAGAACCTGTTCAAATCCATTTAAAACCTGTTCAAATCCAAATAGAACCTGTTCAAATCCATTTAAAATATGTTCAAATCCATTTAAAATATGTTCAAATCCATTTAAAATCTGTTCAAATCAAAATA
Source organism: Rhyacichthys aspro (assembly GCA_036850595.1). Taxonomy (NCBI): domain Eukaryota; kingdom Metazoa; phylum Chordata; class Actinopteri; order Gobiiformes; family Rhyacichthyidae; genus Rhyacichthys; species Rhyacichthys aspro. The sequence continues at coordinate 18,990,137 of CM072169.1, forward strand.
GAACCTGTTCAAATCCATTTAAAATCTGTTCAAATCCATTTAAAATCTGTTCAAATCAAAATAGAACCTGTTCAAATCCATTTAAAATCTGTTCAAATCCAAATAGAACCTGTTCAAATCCATTTAAAATCTGTTCAAATCCAGTTAAAATCTGTTCAAATCCATTTAAAATCTGTTCAAATCCAAATAGAACCTGTTCAAATCCATTTCAAATCTGTTCAAATCCATTTCACATCTGTTCAAATCCAAATAGAACCTGTTCAAATCCATTTAAAATCTGTTCAAATCCATTTAAAATCTGTTCAAATCCATTTAAAATCTGTTCAAATCCAAATAGAACCTGTTCAAATCCAGTTAAAATCTGTTCAAATCCAAATAGAACCTGTTCAAATCCATTTAAAACCTGTTCAAATCCATTTAAAATCTGTTAAAATCCATTTAAAATCTGTTCAAATCCATTTAAAATCTGTTCAAATCCAGTTAAAATCTGTTCAAATCCAAATAGAACCTGTTCAAATCCATTTAAAATCTGTTCAAATCCAAATAGAACCTGTTCAAATTCAATTAAAACCTGTTCAGATGTAGCAGATGTGTTGGTTTACAGTTTGATTGAAATGTGAACAAACCACAGAACGTCTAATTGGACCAAAAAACAGGAAGTGATAAAATACAACTTTTAAATCAAATGACTTCCCACAAGTAAAAAAAGTGGATCAATGAGTCTGTCTTATTAGTGTTTGGTGCAAGCTCCCGTTGAGTTTACGAGAAAACCAATAAAACAAACACATTTATTTGCTCCGCTTCAATATTTGTTTTCACGGTTCCTTCAGAAAACTTCAACCAGACTCTGTTGAGTTTAGTTAAATACTTAAAATGTCTGTTTTAGTGCCAAGTAAAGGGCATGTGAACAGCTATGGTGGTTCTAGTCTGTCTATGAAGAAACCCAGTAGAAATATGACAGGTCTGATGGTGATTTAACTTTAAAAACTCAGTCAAAACCAATATATTCCATCTTCTCCTTCCACAGTGCTCCGTTTGTCTACTCTGGGCAGTCTACAGAGCTTTACATGACTTTTTCTTCACGATAGACGATTAAAAACTGTAATTTTAACGTGATAATGTGAATATTAAACGTCCGATTGATTTATCCTGTTCTCTTTGGTCCAACAAAACAAACCTAGCTTAGCCTCCTGGTGCTAAACGGATTTACGGCCACTGACAGAGGCCTGGCTCAACACTTACATGCTTCATTTGTTTTACTTGGGGAAGACTACATTGTTCCCTGTAGCCGCCGCTCCTTTGATCTTTGGTTTATAACTGTGTCGGACATCTCACGGTTTGCCACGGCCGTCCACGTCAGCGAAGACAAACGACCCGCCGGCTTCTGTACGTGATTTACAGCGCACTATTTGTGGTATGGACTATAGAATTTACAGCCATCCGAGCGTATGTCACCTAAAACTTAGCCATTGTGCAATCCCGTGTAACACAATGAGCATCTCCTCCACGCTGCCTACCCCACCCGCCTCCTGTATCCTATATCCACTCCTCTTTTCTCTTTACTGTAGGACTGTAGCGGCCCTCCAGCGCTGGCTACTTAAATCCTCTCGGTCTGCCTTCAATAGGAATGGTAATTCGAGGCCGTCCCCTCCCGAGGCTTCTTCTCCTCGGCCCACTCCCCCCAGAAAGAAGCCAGGATGTTTTGAGAAGTGGGATATTGCTCCTAATGGATTCCAAACACCACAAAAGTTTATTGGGAAGCGGGGCGTCGTAAAAAAGCAAAAAGGCGGGGGTCCGGGCGAAGGGAAAGATTGGAACGTGGATGTTTTGTTTTGACAGATTTTTTTTCCCTCCTTCAGTATGAATTACTTATGCACAGGAGGTTGACGTTGTATTTTTAGTACAGTCACATGGATGGAGGAAGCGTGAAATGAACTTACTCCGGTGTTTTTCCTCCTACATAGTTTCATTGTGGTGACAGATGCTAATGAAATATCAACATATATTTAGTTGGAGGTCTGTTTATGAGCCAGATGTTACTGGGGTTTAGTTAAAGATGGTTTCAGGAAAGTAAACATACAAAAACTAAATGAAATCATACCAGTTTGGAAGTTATAGATCGTTTTTTTTACTTCTGGTCACTAGTGTTGTAACACATGAGGCTGGTTTAAGACCACTTTGAGAAGTTCTTGGTCTTGTCTCAGACAGAAAGAAGACAGGGTTTTTAACTGAGACCAACCAAAGCACAGCAGGTTTATTTGAGAATATTGTTTTTGTGATAAGAACTTCTCTATTGTTTAACTTGGAACGTCCTGAAGATTAAAATTGTTTTCAAAGAGGTTCTAAATGTGTTTGAACCTGGTCGAAGACTTTCTGACTGTTTCCTGGGATCTCTTCCACTGCATCATACACTGGTCTCAGTCTCAATCCCTGAAAGTCTTGGTCTCTGTTGTTGTGGACGGTCGTATACAACACACGTCACAAAATCCAACATGAACCGGTCATAATCAACAAACAGATGCGTTACACCGAGTGATGTCTGTATCCTCCAGGGATTTGTAACTGCGTGTCTTTGGTTAGATTCTGTTTGATCAACCAGCTTCAGTGCCTTTTGTTTGACTAATTCAAGTATTAGCAGTGATTGTCAAAACTACACGGTCCTAAATCTGGATAAATGTGGAGGGTTGTTTCGGGAAGAACATCCAACGTCAAATTAAATGAACAGAAAAGCCCAAAGAGAAGAAGAAGAAGACTTTACAAACCTTTTATTATGTTGTGGTTCAGGGGGAAATCTTTATTAGGCTCAATTGGATTTTTTTGTTGCAGTACCATAAGTGGCCACTAGGAACTGTAACACTGTAATGGGAAGTACCTTTTAATGTTCTCATAATCCATGGTTTGTAGGATGTATGCCACAGATACACTATGTTCCAGTTGGACAGTACAATCAAAAGGGGATTTTTCTGAATTCAGAGGAATCAAGTGTGACTATGTTTTACTCTTACTCAGCTCAGTTTAACCACTGAATGTTGTTGGACTAAATTAAATTATACAAGTGTCTGTCCGCAGTAAAACCCCCGACAGCATGGTATAGTTTTAAAATGTTCAGAAATCCCCCAAACCACAGCACCAACATGAACCGATCCTTGTGTTATTTTATTGTTTGTGTCCAAACATGACATGGACATAGTGTTTCCTTGTTGCAGTGAACAGTACATTCTTCATTAATTATAAAGCACATGAAACTGTAAGAACGCTGTATTAACTCTGGAGCTTTCCCTTTTTCGGAAAATTGCACAGAAACCAATGGTGACTTTGTGTAAACATTCAAAAAAACGGTCTTGTCTAGATTTTAATTATTCCAAAATCCATAACTGTACATTGAGATGTTCCAAGACACAATTTGTTAATATTTATTTAAAAGAAATGTTGTGAGTTTGGTTTGTGAGTGATTCAGGCTGTAGCTGTGAATGGAAGAAGTGGAATTGGACTCAAGAAAGAAAAATTAAGACTTTATTTATTTATTAATTTGCTCCAATTCCAACACTATACAAAAGAAGAGCAAAGAAACCAGTGATTTCGACTTGACTAAACATGGCCTGGTTTAAAAGGCAGTCTCTAGAGCTGTGTGATTTAAAATGATAATTTTAGGAGTGAATTTCAGTAGTATTCATCAGTTTACTCTCTATTTAACACTAAATTGTTCACGCTGTAACTCTGATTGACAGGTTTCTGCCTTTATTTTACGTTTTAAGCTGTTTTTTTAATTTCTGTTTGAGTGTTTCCCATTGACTGTTCATGCCACGCTCTTTCCCTTTGACAGAGAACAGAAAAAGTGGAATCAGCCTGAATGCCTTTGCAGTAGATTCAGTGTGAGGCGCTGTGTGTGTGTGTTGTGTGTGTGTTGTGTGTGTGTGTGTGTGTGTTGGCCCGGTCCATCATTGCGTCAGAGCCTAATCTGGTCTCCTCTCTTCACAAAGACCGTCTTTGATGTGCCTCTGCTGCTTCCTGCCATGTTCAAATAAAGCCCCGCAATCAAATTGAATCTGCCCCTGCTGAATGCATTAGGCTTTAATAGCGTTATTGATCAGCCTTGAATCATTTTACAAGCCCCTTTCTCCTTTATCCAGCGCCGCCTCAGGCTAAACCCCCCGTGCCTCTGTTTCTGAAGTGAAGCAGTGAGTTGAGGAATCCAAATACCTCTCAATGACTTTCTCTCTCAATGGGAGATACACGGCTGCATTCAGAAAAGGTAGGGCTCCATTTGTGATTTCCTGCCTGATCCGTTAATCCTTCGGCCCTCTATTTCTGCACAACAAAACATAATTTCAATCCTTAAATCCTCAGCTAATAATGTAAAATCTCGAGCTGCTTCACAGAAGGTCCTCAGTATGTTTGGATGGGTTTAGCTTTACTTATTGTTCGTCTAGGCCGTTTAAAAGTGCATTAGTCAAAATTATGTTTTCATTAGAGAACCGCAGAAACATTAAATACTGTTATGTTTCTGTCCTACACCTGCCCACAGTAGACAAAGCTAGCACTGCATGAAGACTAAGAACATATCTGGTAAAAAACCCTTTATATCACACGTCAAACTCAAGGCCCAGGGGCCAAATGCAGCCCTTTACAATGTTTTATGAGGCCCTTCAATACATTTAGAAGGTGATATTTTTGGCACTAGGTTTAAGTCATTGAATTTGTTTTGAACATGTTTTAAATGGATTTGTTTTTTGCGACAAAGATAAATAAAATCTGTTCAAATCCAACTACGACGTGTTGAAATTCAACTAAAGTCTGTTGAAATCCATCTAAAACCTGTTGAAATCTGACTAAAACCTGTTCAAATCCATCTAAAATCTGTTGAAATCCATCTAAAATCTATTGAAATCCATTTAAAATCTATTGAAATCCATCTAAAATCTGTTGAAATCCATCTAAAATCTGTTGAAATCCATCTAAAATCTATTGAAATTCATCTAAAATCTATTGAAATCCATCTAAAATCTGTTGAAATCCATCTAAAATCTATTGAAATCCATCTAAAATCTGTTGAAATCCATCTAAAAGCTGTTGAAATCCATCTAAAATCTGTTGAAATCCATCTAAAATCTATTGAAATCCATCTAAAATCTATTGAAATCCATCTAAAATCTGTTGAAATCCATCTAAAATCTGTTGAAATCCATCTAAAAGCTGTTGAAATCCATCTAAAATCTATTGAAATCCATCTAAAATCTGTTGAAATCCAACTAAAACCTGTTCAAATCCAACAAAAGCCAGTTTCGATAAAAGGAGGAAATTATTGTTTGTGTGACAACTTGTGTAAGACTGAAATCTCACATTCAAAATTTAATAAAAGCTCCCAAATGTCACCATCTTTGGCCCCTGAAAGAATTTGAGTTTGAGTTTGACACCACTGTGATTTATTCTTTACCTATTTCCACTTTGTTCATTGCCACCAGCATGTCCCTGCAGGGCTACCGTAGAAAAGAGCCACTAAATGCCTCCCGTAAAAGAATGTTTGACCTCAAATGTTACAGATCAAAACAATTAACCAACACATGAGCTAGAGACATAGTACTAGCATTAAAAGGTCATTACGTTATATCTGACCAAAGGAAGCTAATATGATTCTGACTAAAACCAGACAAATGTGTTCGTCCCACTGGAATCGTAATAAATCTAATTTCTTAAAGTCGCTCTAACGCACCAAGATAATGTGGTTACGTCAAGTTACGGCAGCATCTGTAAGTCTTAATGTGAATTATTGCTTATTGCTCTGGGCCTGTCCCATCACAAAGACAGAGATAACAACCCGTACATTTTTAATCCAAAACGTCCCACGATGAGACAGACCCAGATTCTTTGTCTCACGGTTATTTGGGTCAACAACAAAAAAAAAAGGTCCATCTATTTAAGGTATGTCTGGCTGCTTAACTTAGTGGACTTAATAAATCAATTACCTTTGGTGCATGTTGCTCAGACTGGGACAGTAAACACTCAGAGTCACAGATACTGGAGGAAGGTAGGGCTCAGTGTCTTGAATTGTCTTGGTTTCAAAAAGTGACGAATCTCAGCCTTAATTCCACAGTTTATATCCATCAAATCAGCCTAGGGACCTCTCCTGATTCTCTTTTATTAAAAAAACAAAACCAGATCTCTTTTTCCTCCAAAATACTAATACATTTCATCAAACTGAAGTTTAGCGTTTAGCGTTAGCTTAGCTGCGAGTCCTCCTCGTTAAACATGACGTGATTGAATTGACAGTATTTATCTGTGTTTTACTCCCTTTTCTCTGTTGATGCTTTTCTTTTTTCAGCTGTTTCTCTGTTAAAAGACATATTCAGCTGAAAATACACTTTATCTGCAGCTATTAAACTTCCTGGAACGTCATGTGACAAGTGTCGACCAATGGGAGCGCTCCAAGGTTTTCCGTTCCTGAATAGAGGTTCTCATCTATTACAATCCCTTAGAATAAACAGTAGATGGCATCATAAAGACTGTTTTTTCACAAATGATCGCTTTTACAATAAACTATTTGGGGTTTAAACCATTTCCACAACCAGAAGAAATAAATATCAGGTAGAGTCTGTTAAACAAACGTTGATGTTTCTGTGAGCAGGCTGCACAGTGGGAACAGAAAAGCTCAGTGGGAATCAGCCGAAGAGTGGAATTCAGTACGACCCGCCGCCTCCAACGGGTCGACCCGGGCCAAGTTAGCCGTTAAATTCCTCTTTCTTCTCACTGATGACCCGTAAGTGATGAGGGGGAGGGGTCGCAGGTCAGTGAAGTGATGATGATGAAGACGGTGATGGCGGGGGTAAAGTAAAGTTGGCCGAAACCAGAAAAATGAGGAGGCGCACTTGTCTTTCCACTGCTGTAATCCCTCCGATTTGGATTATTCCGTCTAAAAGTGTGTTCCGGATTCATCAGAGACTGCATTTCTCTCTAATGGCTCCCAGGTGGATTCTGCAGCGAAATGAGAACAAGGTTCAGACTCGTGTGGTCCTGGGGTGTTTGTTCAGGACTTTTTTAGTTGTTGTTAAGGCCCTGTTTTGTCTTTGTTAAGTCTTTGTTTGGTTTGATCTCGTTGTGGCTCCGGTTTAGTCTTGTTTTCCTGGTTTAGGTCTGTGCTAAGTTCTGATCCACCTTAGTTACTCCTGCTTTGGTCCTGGGTTTACACATGATATAATCTGTGTTTAGACCTGGGTTTAGTGCAGGTTTAGTCCCAGGTATAGATCTGGTTTAGATTTTGCTCAGTCCTGGGTTTTGTACTGGTTTAGTTCTGCTGTAGTTTTTCTTAAGTCTTGGTGTACTCTGGGTTTAATCTCTGTGTAGTCCAGTTAAGACTTATTGAGTCCTTTCTTAGACTTGTTTTTAGCAGGTTTTTCCCTGTTTAGTCCAGATTTAGTCCAGCTGTTACCTTGGTTAACTTAAACGTCAACTCAATTTAATCCTCATTTGTTCTTGGGTTACATAATTTAGTATATTTCCCAGTTTTGTCCCAGTATGGACCTTTTTTACACCAAATTAACTCATCTTTTATCCTAGAAGTTCAGACCTGGTTTAATCCCAGGTTTTGTCCTGGTTTTGTCCTGGTACAGTCCATGTTTAGTCCAGATTTTGTCCCAGCTTTAACCAGATGTTGGTTGGGTCTAATCCTTGCATTAATCCTGAATTTAGAGCTGGATTTAGTTCTGTTTCAAAATAAAAGCACCTAAAAAACAACCCACTCACTATTTTCAAATCTATAGCAGCAGGTCTACATTGGTTTTACCCACAGCTGAATCTCGGGGTGTGTTCCCGTCATGATTATGGCTCTGTGGTGAACATCATCGGCCAAAACCTCCCCAAAGTCTGATCTAACCATTGAATTATGATCAAAACCAAAGCTGTGGACAGTGGAATCCTTCTCTTGGTGTTGGACAGGGTTGAGTGCACTTTTACAACATCTTTTTAATCAACCGAACAGATGTTATGTCAAAATTTGTCATACATTTGTTGGTTTTAAGCGGGACAGACCACAGAGTTGGCAGCGTCTAAAGGTTCACTGTTACCTTAAAGCTCTCAGTGAAAAACACAAATGAATCCAATCAGTGTGAGTAGTTTTAAATCATTAGTCCCTATTTACAGGTTTGGCCCAAAGCACAAACTGATCGACTGACATTATATAATTTTTACTGGATCATAAAGTTGCTATGACGAAAATGTGGACAATTTGGCCATTGTAGGTCTAATAATAAAACTCCCTTAACTTTGTTTGGTGCCATTTAATTTTAATAAGGAGCAAAATCACAACCGACGTCATCTCGAGACTCTCTTGATCCCAGTTTCTGAGTCACTTCAGGACCTTCAAGTTATGTTATAAATGTATGAAAAGTACATAAATATTGACTCTAAGTTACTCGATGTCTTTCAAACTTAAAAAGATAGAGGTCAGGACCTGCTTTATACATTTATCTAAAGCAAACGTTCAGAATCACTTCTTTTCCAATAATTCAATTACATTTTCTATAAATTTTAAATTCAGTTTTGTTTTTATTGCCCGATATCACACTTCAACAGTTCAGAAGGGCTTTAGAGACAAAACAAAATAACACTTCTGTCCTTAGACTTTCCATCGGGACGAGGAAAAAAAACAAAAACAGCTGTTGGGAAAAAAAGTGAGAACCACAGAAGGACGATCCACTCCCAGACTTTGTTGTTTATCTTATTTTCAAATTATGAACCAGAATCAGTGTCATCCTTGGAAACTCAGAGGAAATGTCGGCCATGATGTCCACTAAAGTTGGAAACTAAAAGACAAACAAACAAAAAAAGGTAACACAAAGAACACAAAAGTAGCCTGGGCTAGTTTGGAAAGCTACTGGAGATTCTTTAACTTTCAACACAGTTTACAGCAGATACATACAATAGATTTGCATTTGTCTCTATTTCCTACAGAAATAAGAATTTAAGAAACATAACAAATGACAATTATATGTAGAAACCTGTGCGTATCTATCTAATTACTTCAAAACCTTAATAAGCACTGTCACTTACATTAAAAGTAAAGTTAGCGCTGATGATTATTATTACTACGCTGTCATTACTCGAAACAATAAATATGTGGTGCGTGCGGTGCATTGAGAGAGAGGTTTTCCAGACTTTTGTGACTCAGAAGAATGTATTTCCTGCATCGACGGCTCGTTCTCTATCTGATGTCTTCTAGGAAAATCTGAGTTACCCAAAAGCACCGAGGTATTGGTGTGAATCACTGTCATGTGAAGTATTCAGGTAAACTTATAATGGGACACATAAAACTGATCACATGATATAAATCCTTACGACATGAGCACACTTTATCGAATACAAACCAGGAAGTAAAGAACATTTTCACTTATAACAAAGTAATTACAGATAAGCGCATTATTGTGTTGTGACTAAAGGATAAAGCAGGAAGATGGCAGTGATTTAATGTTCCTTGTTTGGGCTTGGTCGATGTATTTTAATTTGGCCTATTTTTATTATAAAGGCATTTTAAAAGTCCATTATCTGATTTTTTTACTGTTGCATTTAGTTTTTCAGTGTAATCACCTGAAGCTTATTGTAACAGGAATCATCTGAAAAAATGAGACCTTAAGATGTGATCTAGTCTTTATAATTAAGGATTTTAATAGATTTTGTCCAAACACAGCTCACTTCAGGTAAAAAGGAGCGCTCCCATTGGTCGACACTGATGTCAACAACGAAGGAACAAGGAAATAAACCAAGGAAATGGGTTATTCTGTTGGAAATATGTCTTATTTTATAGAGAAACCGCTCAAAAAAGATAAAAATAGAGAAACAGGTGCAAATTAAACCTGGATAAATGTTAACAATGCTTTGAGGAGAGTGAAGTCTGAGAAAAAAAATAAATCAGGTGCTGCAGCTTTAAGACTATAAAACTTTACTCTGTGCATGGATGATAGCAATAAATGTGTATTGTGTATGTTATAGTGACAGTATAGCAGCTGTATTAGCATTAATAACACAATTATTCTACATTCTGATTATATAAGTCCACACATTTTGCTGCTGCACGATATTTCCATTAGCCTCAAACTAACAATCATGGCATAATATGATAAAGTGGGATTAAAATGTATTTATTGAGAGTCATACATCACTTTAATCTGCTCTGTAACTAACTTTTGGACTTGCCCAGATGTAGCAATAGCAGCTAAATAAAGACAAAAGCATCAAACCTACTTCATGGTTAAGTCTTGACCTTTATCTGAGTTAAAGACCTGTTGTGGTTGACACTCGCTCTATTTTTATTCTCACACCTTTCTGTTCTGTCATCAGCCCGAGCCCACGCTGCATCTTTTTCCTTCCACATCACAGCGGCCGACCACAGCTCTCGCTAAAGCACCGCATCACGGCTATCGTCGCCGCACCAGGAAGTCGTCTCAAGGTCCGACTCTGCGGAAATCTACTCTGCTCCGTCCATGAACAACGGGCTTTTTGAGATACGCTCCGTTTGTGGTTTGACCTTCTGTGGCGCGTTGTCACGGGACGCTGACGCTGCTCATGTGTGAGACCACGCTAACAGGTCGACGAATACAACACAAACGGGGCCGTGATAGATTCCACTAAACTATTAAAACTGTGCTAATATTTGATGTGTTGGAAGTGTTTACTCTTAAGGCTCCTGCAGCAGCACCTTACAGCATCAAACATTTGAACATTTGAATAGACTTAGAGTTATTCCAAGCAAGTTATGATCTGTCTCACAGTTAATTAGCAAAGAAAGCAGCTATGTAATGGCAATATATACAACCTAAAGATATTATCAATAGTGTTAAGTGTTCTATTCTCTGTATTCTCTGTATATTGTAAATATTTTTTTCCCCAATTGCACTTTTATCTCTGGATGGAGATACTTATCTGAACCAAAAGCAGTACATTATATTTATTTGTTTATCAGACAATCTTATCTTGATTATTTTAAGGTGTTTTAGTTTAGCAGGGTTCTATTTATTACATTTATATAAAAACACTACAGGCTACGGTTAATTGGGCAGCATTCGCAAAAAATAGAGTGATAGATACGTCTAGGGTGAGATATTTGAGCATAAACAGTAATATTATTGATTAAACGTCATCATATATCTCTATAGTTTATAGATAAAATGCCCCGTTCGTGGTTTGTGACATTGCACACGTTGGCCTTTAGATGGCGCATTTATTTGAAACAACATAGCGTCCCTTTAACCGTTCTTTATGATTTATGTTAAACTACTCTTTCCTGTCTACAAACTACTTTACATGTTGTGTTTTGACGCAGAAAAATGGAACAGTTTTGATCAGATAACAACTAAATACGCAACAGAATGACAGTGCGGTAAAAAAGACCAAACAAGACCAAACAAATTCAGTCCAGACGTTGTTTTATTGAGCAAAGTTGTCCCAAAATGTGCCACTAAACAAACTCTGTATCAGTTCAAAGTGTGAACATTCATAGTCTGAGTATTCTCACTTGTGTTTAGTGTTTATTGCAGTTCAGACTTGTTCTATTGAGCAACGTCGATCTGGTTTTTCAAGTTGCACCTCTGTCTGTTTAAGCCTCGTCACACCGTCTAATTGGAAAACCGCAATATTTATCTGTGACTCACGGCTAACATTTAAACTGAGCCACAGTGACGTCCTTCGCATGATTAATGCTTATTAACAACTACCAGTGAATTTACTCAATGTACATGTTTTTATTTTATCTTTGCAGAAGAAGTTTAAGGCATGATACAGAATAAAATCACAAAACAACAGAAAATATACAAACTTAGTCTCTTCTACTCATTTAAACTCATCAGATTCTGTCATGTGACTTTCTTTTCTGTTCTGTTTTACTCCAAATGAAGATGATAAAAGTTATGCAAACTGTAAATATGCTTTTATCTCATCTAAGATCCAAGAGATACAAAAGTGTTTCCTTTAAAACAAGTCATTGATAAAATTTAATCTAAAAACTCACCCCAGCTCTGAAACTTTACCCTCGTATTTGTGATTGTAGGTTCTCATATTCATTCTAGTGACACTGGAACATTGTAAACAACAGCTGGAAGTGCAAGAAGTCATAAGGAAAGAGAAAATGCAATTGACACTAACGTTTTTAACTGTTTAACTTAGAATCTTTCACTGTTTACTATTGACTTCATTCAAACAAAACAAAAACTTTACACATCGTTATAAATCTTTTGTCATTGTCTTTACTTGATGCGTTTCAGGAAGTGTACTTTTAGATTATTATTCTGTTAAACAGGTGTCTAGATAAATGTCATCTTGCTCCACGTGAGAGATAATGGACGGCTGTGATTGACAGCTGGCTCCGGGCCACTTCAGAACTTGTTTTAAATGTGATCGTCTGAAGTCACACTGCTCTATTGTGAATGTGGTCGGACGGTGTTTTTTTACTAATGCTTTATAGATTTCATAAAGCGTCACGTGTGACAAGTTTCCAGAAACTACACAACTCTTCCTTGTGACTTTTGTCTAACTTTCCCACAGCTTTTGCAGACGTTATAGTATTTGTTATTAATCTACGCAGAAATGGAAAAGAGTGGCTTATTTATCTCAAACAATAAAATCACTCAAAAGCTAACAAACATCCATAACGTCCTTATAACTTTTATTCAACTGTATTTTTATTTTTATGAATGTTCTTGTGTTAATTTTCCTGTAAAAACCCATTTATCTGTGATGTCTAATCATCCACAATCTGCTTTTTTGTAAATATTGTTTGCAAAAGTATTCACAAAGATCATAATTATTATTGTAGAGTCCAGTCCAGCTCTGAACCTGCTGCTACTTATCTCTGATTAACTACACAGATGTTGTACTGTTTATTAAATGATCTCTCTCGTTTAAATATATTCTTGACATTTGACTGCTTTTTCACTTCAAAGCTGCAGTTTTTTGGCCACTGTACCCATCTCTGCTGCGGGACCCCTGGATATTGACAGCGTGTCGTTCGGGAGGAGCAGGCGGGGGCTGTCGGTCTGGAAAGAGTTACAGTGGGAGGTAATGAAAGTGGATGACAATGGTCCTGCTGTGTGGACGGAGCGGAGAAAGGTGTGGGTGGGATGGGGGGCGGTTAGTGGTTGGCAGAGGAGGAAGGGGTGTAGGAGGGTCAGGAGGGGCCTATGGAAATGCAGATTGCCTCTTTGAATCCCATTGCCAGCCTGGCTCTTTGATGTAAACAGAGGATTTCATACGGACTAACTTTCACTGAGCTCGCGCCTTTAGTCTCCCACTGCTCTCAGTCTGCTCGCTTTAACCGACAAAACAGAGCCTCGGGCGCTGCCTCCTCAAACCTGCTCCGCACTTTTCAAAGGCCTTCATTTTTTTTACATTAACCCATTTATTCTTGTGTGTTCAGATGTTGGGGAGATATACAGCTGATGTGCCACTGTTACAACATTATTATAACTGAGTATTTCATGCCTCATTTTAACATGTCACTGTAAAGTTCTGTTAGTTCATGTCACAAACCCTTAAACTTTAATATAAACTTAGTGTTAACTTATGTATCTCACTTAATTTAATGTCTTTTTATTGAAATATAAGTCAGTTCTCTCACATAATATATGGTACATTTATGATATAACTCTATTACATTAGTTTGTTACAAAAACTACCACTATTTTGATTTATTCCAGTCTCCAAATAGGGTTTTTCCCATAGATAACAGTGTGGCTGGACACCTTTATCTTTTAAAATTGTCTTTTTTTTTAGTGTTTACTGTTAATTTTCACATCATGAGAGATTTTCTTTTACGTTTTTCTCAAATCAGTGAAAAAACATCTTTTTAATTTCCGTTTTGTCCCGTTTTCGAGCCCTTTGACCAGAACCAGTCCCAATCCCAATGAAAATCAACGGCAGGCATGAATTATTCAGGATCGTGCTCTTGTAATGGATCATCTCGATCTGTTAAAGCTGCCTCTTGGTTGATTAGTAAAGCCTCATAAAAATACACCTATACCTATTTTGTTTGCATAATAAATAAAATCTTTATCGTGGCTACTATTAAGTTTTTTATTCATTTCCCAATTCAGAAAACAGTCTTCACTTAACTTTCAGAAATCCTCTTTTAAATGAACTCTGTGGCCCTTAATTTAAACTTTCCAATAAGCCTTGGCCCTCATTAGTGAATAGTCTTCAAATTAAATTGTAGAAGTCTTTATTTATCACAGCAGCCCCTTTATATTTGATTAGTGGCCTGTGCACAGAGCTTTATAAAACAAACGAGACACTTTGCTTTTGTTTTTACATTAGGAAGAGACATATTTCATTAAAAGAGCTTAATGTCCTATAACAAGCCCTGTATATGTTTGCCCATACATTTAAGACTTTATGCTAATTGGCTCCTAATCCCATTTCAATGCATTGTTTTCTAAGACAATATACAGTAACACCCCTCTCTAAGCTCTAAAAACCCAGCTCATCTCAAACCTTTACTCCTCCTTTTAACGCAGATAATTCTGATTTAAGTCTGAGAAAAAAACTCTCTAAGAGCTGAATGGAGTTTAGATTTTGAGGTGGTCTGGAAAATGCAGAGTAGACATATTGAAATCCAGATAAAAGAAAGCGAGGAGTGAATGGTGAGGTCTGCAGAAACGCTCGGATAATTAAATCCTTATCCCATCTTTCGTTCGGAGAAGCTAATCTGGCGGGAGGGAGCTAACCCGCGCTGCTTTTAAAAATCCCTTAAAAACGATTCATTCTCTTGTTTGGCTCCTTCTTAGGCCACCCCTGTTTTCTTTAACTTGTGGATTTTATTGATGGATGATTCCGGGGGGAGGTCCCGACAAAGCGGGGGCTCATTACTGGAAGGAGATCTGTGGAAGGAGAAAGAAGATCACAGCGAGTGGGAGGATTTGGAGACGGAGAAATGCGGGTAGTGTTATCTTACATTTGAATGAATACAGTGAGCGAAGAGGGTGGGGGTCCGAGGAGGGATCAGAAAAACACAAGAGGAAGTGTGCACCAGGCTTCATACTGTTCTTCAGACAGGTCTCTTCTCGGACCTCCACTCATTTTTACTCTGTCTTATCTTTTATTATTTTAAAAACGACACTTGCCAAGACCACAGCTGCTTTATTTGTCCACATCTTTCAAACTTCTGTCACTTCTTCTGTCGCTTATCTAACTTAAAATAAATCAAACTCTGCTTTCTTCACCAAAAACAAATCAGTCTGGACCTGGGCCGAGCTTCTTTGTGTGTTCTGAGTGTTTTATTTGACTGGACTGAAGGAATCTGATGGAAACAAAACAATAATGACCTGTTAAGATATTGACTTCATGGTTTTTGCACGACCTCCTTCAACAGACATTCGTCATGTCTCTCTCGATAAAATCAAGTTGTGTTTTTTAGGTTTTGTGTCATGTTTTAACTGCGCCTCTTCTCTGTATTTCACTCTGATCTTTGTCTGGATCAAGTCTCCTTCTGTAAAAGTCTTTTGGTTTGAGCAACAACCATTTTTTTGAATAATAACGTTAAAAATGTCCCTGGTATCTTTCCCCATTCTTTATGTCCTGGTCTAGACTCAGTCTCCCCAAGTTTTGGTCTTGTTTGGATTCATTCTTGGTCCAGAAATTGTTTTTATGACTAAATCTCAGCTTTACTTTGGTATCTTAAAGTAATTTAAAGTAAGATTTCTTTGATAAAACTAGACAGTTCCATTCTTAAATGCAAAATGTTCAAACAAATCCAAAGTCAACACCACAAATGTTTGGAACTTTTTAAATGAGACGTTAGTTGCTGCTTTTTGACACTAACTTGATGTCAGCTTCTATTTCCTCTGGTGTAAACGGGGCAGTAGCAGATAACTGCCCACACGTCTGGGTAAAAGCACCTATGAATACAGAGGGTAGAGTGGGTGGAATAACAAAAACACAGAAGGAAGTGTGCTGTGAAAGAAGTGGTTAGTGCTTCACAAAAGAAGAGCTGACAAGAGTCTGAAAGTACACACAGTAATGTCTCATATAATACTCCATAAGTACTTTGTAATGTCCAAACAACGTGGCTTAAAAATGAAAGAGTAACTTATTAAATACAATATTCACCTGTAAATATAATAACTGAGCCTTTCACTGTGTTATCTATTATGTTCCATTGTGCAGGATATATTTTGTGCTAAAAGCTGTTGTTTGTTTGTTGTAAATCATCATCAATCACATCGTCTTCTTTTTTTTTACCCCTGGCCTCGTCCCAGAAGGTGCAGTGCCTCCATGAAATGCTCACAAGTTTCTCAAGTGTAACAGAGTGTGAACAGAGTGTGAAGAGAGAGACCGAGGAGGAGGAGGTGAGCTGTTGAAGACGTGGTTAGTGGCCAGTCTCGTGTTAGTCCTGGACTCACTGAGGCTGCACTTTTGTCTCGGTCCCGGGTCGAGCGGCAGGGATCAGATGTTTCCTCTTGATAACAAGCAGCTGTGATGATAAGTTCCAGACTGAGCCGAGGGGAGGCCGGAGGCGTGCGTCCTCGGGCCCTGACCCTGCCTCTCGTCCACAGGGTCCGTCTGACTCCGGAGTGAGCTCAGGAGTCAGGAGACACACAGGCACAAATGCTATTTGCTAAATTAGATCATGCAGGCTGTTGGCGGTGTGTAATGGCACTCGGGTAAACAATACTGTGGTGTTTGGAGGAAGAAGAACAACTTTTCACTCTGCGTTTGTCCATAGCCACCACTTTTTAAATGTTTAACTCCAAAACAGATATATTTTTAATCTGTGTCTGTATTTCTTAAGCTTATGTGCAATTGTAATCCCCTCAACAGCCTCTAGGGTCACTGGTAAACATTAATGAAAGTTACCCTCAGACCCTTTGAAGATACAGTAATCACCTCCTAACGCTAACAATGGATCAATTGACTTGACAAGAAGACATTGTGTTTTGAGTCATTGTTCTAGTTTTGTTTCTTGTGGTTTCTTGACGACTCTTTCATCAGAGTTTCAGAAAACTGAGCTCAACGAGACGGGCGAGACTATCACAGACAGAGTTAGCAATTAGCATTTCAATGGAACAAAACCAAATCACAGGAATCAAACCACAAGCCAAAAAGAAGTTCACTTCACTGTTGGATTTGATGTGATTATTTTCTGTCCAAAAGCCAAATGTAAATGTTCAACATGTCTGCAGCTCAGTGCACTTGTTTTCCAATCCCTGCCAAATGTAAATGTTACACTTGTCTGTGCATTTATAAATAATATCCACTGGGTCTGACCTGACTCTGGAAACAAAGTTAGATTCTGAAGTTAAAGTTGAATAGTTGTTGATACTTGTGTAATTTTTATAAAGAATATGAAAAAATGGACCAATGGATTAGTTGCTGTGAAGACTATAAAGTTATGGTTGGCTCCAGGTTCTTTTTAGATCATTTAATGCTCTTTTCCATTAAATTAGTGAAAATCCCTCCTCAGCAAAACACATTGAACTTCTAATGTGACACAAACAACCGGCTCCACGACAAGAAAATGCACTAAAAAGATGTTTTTGTGCATAAACCAAATATATAATTGAACTTACCTGTTGATGCTACCATTTAAACCCTATTAAACAAGTAGAAGTCTGACTGGTTTAACTGACATGTGCTGCTAGCATGTGGAGCTAACTTTCAATACATGTTTTTAATGTGGACAATATTTACAGTTTTTAATTTGTATTCCTGTGCAAGGCCATGTACAATGTGTTGAGCTAATGCTAATACTTTATGTTTATTCTTTATTTGTCAGGGACCAAGTACAAATACATTAACTAAGCTACTTTCCATTATGTGTGAATGAAGTTGTGTCACATTTTTTCACAGGGGTATAACTAAATCTGTATGAGGCATCACCAGTTCCACCAGTGGAGACACGAGGTACTGCAGCAAAAAAATCCAAACGCGGCCCAGAAAGTTTGTAAATGCATAAAGAGACGCCTGGTGCACACTACCTCTGCTGAAATGTTTAGATTTAGTAGTTTTTTCTGCTGAAAATACTCTGCAGTGTCCAGATTATTAATAAAATCTGTAAAACAGCAGCAGATAACTGTGTCAGCTGCTCCAACGCACTATTAATTTCACTTTTACATGAGTCTTGAATTAAGATAAGCTGGAATGGAGCCATATTTCACCTTTACATAGTGTTGGTTATAAAAGACTCTGATCAAACACAGGTGAGCAGAACTATTCCTGAAAGCCTGGGAATGTGAGGCAAGGCAAGAGTTAAGTCCATTTCCTGAGGAGTATAAATTAAAAGCGTCTTGTAATCACATTGCAGGAATGCAGTCGGTGTACACTGTTAAACACTCCCTAAGCTGGCTCCACTTCACTCTCTCAGCCCTGACACAAAGGAGCCTTTGTTCTGCTCGCTCTTGAAAAGCAGTGCTGGGTCACTCCCCCAGCCCTCCCCGGCTCTCCTCTCCCTCCCGCTCTGCTGTTGTTTCTGCTATTCTCTGTCTCTCTCGCTCTGTTTCTTTCATTCACAGCCTGATTCTTAACCAGACAGAGGCAGAGCAGCCACAATCTGTAACTCCAGTAACCATTAGTTCAAAATACTGACTCAAGTACAAGTCAAAGTATTTCAGTGGCTTCCAAACAATCCACACATGGGATCCAAGAGTTGATTGCTGCATATTTTATTTGGGTCACCATAACCTTTCTGATTGCCTCGATACAATCTGGAAAATCTCAGCGCTTTAAAAAATAGAGTTAGAAGCAGAGGTTGATCTGTTGCACATTTCTGAGAGTAACTTTTTGGAAATAATGTTAACTTCTGTCTTTTACTAACTTTTAACATTACTTAAACTCAAGCTCATCTTAAATATAAATAACTATAAGTAACTCTGTCTGTCAATACTGTTAAATGCACATTTGGTAAATTCTTGCAGTATGTACTCGAACAAAATGGAAGATATTAAGATATTGATCAAAACAGTGTTTACAATAGAGTATAATCACATCAAAATAACACACTTTGCATTTGTCTGTGTTAGAAAAATACATTTAAAGCTCCGTAAAACCCAGTCCCATCGGAAGGAGACATTACTTCCTGTTTTTACAACTTTCCAGAAAAGACAAACTGAGCACTGCTGCAGGAGAAGCACGCTCCTGTTTCTTGGTTTAGAGCATTTTTGAACTTATTATGCTTGATTTTTCCATTGGGTTTGTTCAATGACAATGGCGTGTCCCTGTTGGGCTACCGTAGAAAATCACATGCTCTAAAAAGAAGTGTGTCTTGCTCCTTGTCGTTAAAACGATCAAAGTTTACAAGTCCACTTTAAGGGTTGGTGCAAAACTGGACCAGGTTTGATTCCTGGTCATTTAAAGATAGTCTACAGCACACATGTCAAACTCAAGGCCCGGGGGCCAAAGCCCCCCCTTTTTTTTTTTTTTTCCCCCCCCCAATTTTTATATTTTTTTTTTTTTTTCCCTTTTTTTTTTTTTTTTATTTTTTCCCCCCCCAAAAAAAAACACCCCTATAAACCCAAAAAAAAAAAATAACCCCCCACCACCACCCCCCCCCCCCCCCAAAAAACACCCCCCCAAAAAAAACAACTTTTTTTTTCCCCCCCCCCCCCCCCCACCCCCCCCCCCCCCAAATTCCAAACCAAAAAAAAAAAAAAAAAAAAAAAAAAAAAATTTTAAAAAAAAAAAAAAAAAAAAAACCCCACCAAAAAAAAAAAAAAAAACCCCCCCCCCCCCCCCCCTCTCCCTCCCACAATATTATTTCCCCCCCCCCCCCCCCCCCCCCCCCTCTTTTTTCCTCTCCCGTCTACAGTCATTTTCTTACTGATCCACTAAATTCAGACTGACCCGGTCTTAATCTTAATCTTACTGAGGTGAAAATTGTGTTGACTGCTTTTGCTTTTGACGCAGAAGCGAGGAACAACCACAGACTGGAACCTGAAGTGAAGGAACATTTGAACAAATTTGAGCCAAATGAACTGGAAAAAACTATTTTTATTATTATCAGTTCAGGTTTTATACTACGTCTTTGTATTATTTTACATTACATTTCATGCAAACCATTTGAAGACAAATAACTGAAACAAAACTTCATTCAAGCAACAGGATTTGGATCAAAAGCGACACTAAAATAGAATGAGACCAGTCTGTTGCTTGAGTGTGAGTCAAATGTTTATCTTCTGTTGAAATAATGCATCCAGTAAATGAAACAAGTTACTACACACTTTCTGCTGATTGTACTCAATGCAAACCATGATAATAATTAGTGTCCTCAAGGCACTTATTGGGGCTTGGTCTAAACAAAATCCACAAACATTACCAAAAAGTGGATTTCTCAAAGAGCAATTCCCTCAAGATTTGCTCAGCCCCCGCCAAACATCTTTTTCTGGTTAACCACACATTTACGGTAAGAATCTGGGAGTGGGGTGTGTGGAGGAACAGGGGGGCTAGGCCTGCTTTTATTCTCCTCGAAACCCCGCTGAAAAAATGTTGGCTTCCATCGAGATGCACTGTATAATAATAATGATGGGTAATTATACATTATTTCATTTGCAGAAAGTCCAGGTTGTGCAATAATATAAAGTGTAAAAGTGATAAATTGACAGAATGACGGCTGAAATGGAAAGTATTTTCTCTTTTCATTCTTAAGCTCCTGTCAAACTGTGTTATTTTTCACTGAGGCTGACAAACGATTGATCACTTCTGGCAAAATTGCACTTTGTGGCTTTAAATCATACATTACCCACAGCGACGGGGTTCACATTTGGGACAATCATAGAGAATCCTGCTAAAATAAAATAACCAAACTATAATATCCTTTCATAGAAGTTAGATACATGGCTTACCTCAAGTGCTTTTTACAAAACAGGAATCTAGCCACAAACCACAAACTTGTCCACACTTTATTCCTCTTTTTATTTTCTTTTTTTTTTCTATAAACATGAAGCTGACACTCATTGACGCTGCCTGTTGTTAAAGTTGAGTAACGATCAGGCACTTGGCAGCTTTAAATTAGTCAGCTCCTTTCGACTGGATGTATTTTCACTTTTTTAGGGGTCACCATTGAGCAAATATTATGTCTTTGCACAATTAAGGAAAAATATAACATGTAGAATTAGCCTTTTGTGGTTGTTATATGAAAAATGACACTGTGCACAACAATTTCTGCAAAAAAAGTGTCTTTTCTCTTTTTATTTTGCCTCCAATAACCCCTCTGTGACCTCTTTCAACAAACACTGTCCATAAGTTTGTCATTGGTGCCAAGATTTAACGACTGTTGGCATCTCGTCTTGGTTTGTTTCTAAAAGTCTTGTTGAAAGCTGTTCCCATTTGCCAGGATCCTTCTATGGGACGACTTCTAGGGTTAACCCTTAGTGTTGTTTCACAGTTCAACATATGACATAAAAAATACCATAATATCATCAAATTTACGATGCTATTCTGGAGATTTCAGCCCGAAAAAGGTTTAGTTTGTTTGTTTTTTCATAGATCACTGTCAGAAACTCACTGTCAAATTATAATCTGCTAAGTTTAATGTATTTTTGTAGTGAAAAAGTAAAAGTGCAGTTTATTTAGAGAAATTTAAAAGCCCATGGATGGCGTTGATGTAGACCTATCCAGCCTCGGTCTTTGTCGGTCTACCCAGCGCTGCCCCGTCCCGGTACAATGGGAGTCCTTGGGCGTGGAGAACCTTGGGGCGTGGAAACAGTTATTTTGTTTAGCAATCAGGTCAGATGTGACAAGCTTCTAAAATCTCCCAGTTGGGACACGTTTCCCTGTCAGAGCCCCTCCTCCTCCACCTGTTGACTGATTCGACTATTATGTCCCAATATAAAAGGAACCGTACTCGGGCATGTCCCGGCACTCACGCCGCTTTGTAATGAGTTCCTTAGAAAGGTGTTACACCCTTTTGAACATAAACATGGGCCAAAGATTATTTCCTGTAACGATTGAGTGCAGTATTGACAGAGATATCAAACTGTTTATTAAGGATTAGTGATTTCAGAACAGCGTCGGTTTGCATTTAAGTCTTAGTCACACATAAAAACACTCAT
The DNA here is from genome assembly GCA_036850595.1 of Rhyacichthys aspro. NCBI lineage: Eukaryota > Metazoa > Chordata > Actinopteri > Gobiiformes > Rhyacichthyidae > Rhyacichthys > Rhyacichthys aspro. The sequence goes on from CM072169.1 coordinate 19,012,156, forward strand.
TTATTGTGGATATTTGGACAGTTAAATTAAAAAGAGAAGAGATACTTTATTTATTACACAATAGGACGTGACACAACAGAAATGTAAAAACAACAACTTAATGAGGACAGTAAAAACAGCTTTACAACAACAATACAGCAATAACAACATGGACCATCACAGCGCCGACTCAACTCTGGAGGATGACACAGTTTGTTTATTATGTGTTTCATTCACAGGTTTAGTCGAGCGACAACTTAACCTGTGGCACAATATCTTAAATAATATCTTTCATGTCAGTAGAATAACACTACAACAGAAATATAGCAATAATAAGACGCCATTGAATTGTTTTAGGCTAAAACAACACAAGTTCCATAGTTTTGTTTTTGCTTTTTCTTATTTGGTTAATTCTTTTTAAGCTGTAATTATTTGCAATTTCAGCCCAAGACATTTAAATGCAAGAGTTTTAGTCAGATTAAGTCAAACGTACTGAGCAATTTATTGTAACACCTCAAAACAAATGGCTGAAAACCAGATAAATCCCTCATGCAGAATTACACATTTCATCCAAAAGAGAACAAAGATACAAAGGTCTTGATTGTTTATTGGATGTAGAGTCTAACAATCTTGTCTCCGTCACATCAGCTGGAAACCATCCATTAGCATCTGGGGTTAGCCATGTTAGCCACATCTCGGCGCTAATGCCAGCAGCACCGATTCGTCAGGACAGCTCCCACATTTCCCGTTTGATGGATGGAGACCAGACCTGAAACCTCTACCTCCTTCAAGACACCTGGTCTCAATCACGGCATTCCTCTTTCTCCCTGCGTCTCACTTTCTAAAAATATCAGATGTGTGGCACTGTTTACTTTGGAATTTGGTGGAAAACTGAGCCAAAATGGATGGTTTTTACTTCTTTTTTTTTTACAAACGAGAAGTGCTTCAGAAAGATTCAACAGCGTGTAAAGCCTCAAGTTTTATTGAATTGTCAAAAATGGCAGCAAAATCCAACCCATTCTCAGGTTTTTATCCCTTCATTCATTACTTTCTGTTTTAAATCTCAGGTTTGCTTGGCTCATGGACCCACATTGTAAGCATTAGTCTCACGTTTCAACACAGGTCCCATTACAGAAGGACACGTCTGCTGCAAACCTGGCAAAATGACAAGATACTCGTAACCCGACCGTATCGCTTCACGAACATTTCTTTAAGGCCAAGAAAACAAAACAAAAAAAAAAGACGGCACACCCATACACACATGATGTTCCTTTGTATTGTCATTGCAACATGCTAAAAATACCACCACTCACTGTACAGTAAATTATCCAGTGACCTAAATAACGACTCGTAAAACCGACAGATGACCCTGTTTTTTTGCTTCATATTGTCTAACTTTACTAATTCCTCGAGGCTGGAGTGAAGCCAATAAAGCGATGTTCATTTGAGGAGCTTAGGCGAGTTGGATCCTGTCGAAATCGTTAAAAAAAAACCCCAAAAACCCAAGGCGTGAAGAGCAATCACGTCCGTCAACTCTCCTCAAACCTGTCATGGGTTTTCTGATGCAAGGCTGGCTTCGTGCAATTACAGCTGACAGGTAAATGCAGGTAGGAAAGTGAGTCTTGGCAACTGCGCTCTGTCATTATGTTTTTACATTTTCATTTTTTCTCATTTAATCTGGTAACGCTCCTTCTCAGGCCCCACACAGACTCCCACAGCTCATCATATGACTTAATCATCTCTTACCTACAACACACATTTATTAAACCAAGATGCTTCTGCTTTTGACTTTCTAGAGCAATTCCAGGACTTTGCCTAAACTTTTTTCTTCACAATTCAGCACAGTCATTCCCATTAACAGTTATATAATTTACAAAAGACGCACTTTTATTGAAAGTATTATAGCAATCACCCAGAATTACAGTGACAATTCCTCTCAGCTTTGGTTTAAACTCGTGTATTATATATGTATTGTTATGGACCTTGAGCATGTTGTTTGGTGTTTACCTGCAATCACAATCCAAAAAAAATAAATAAATAAATAAATAAATAAATAAAATAAAATAAAATAAAATAAAATAAAATAAAAATACAAAATTTTGTTGGTAAGATTTTTTTTTAAAATTTTTTTAAAGCGAAAAAAAGAATAAAAATATGCATTAAACAAGACAATATCTGACCATGTGTCACTTTTTACATTGAAGGCTATTGAGGAATACTGTAATACCACAAGTGACCACTAGTTGAATCATCATCATTAAACTACGGCATCCTCAGAGGGTCAAACTTGAAAAATACTCATTAAGTTATTGAAGGACATACAGTGATTGGCCAAAAGCTCATTAAGTTCTTAGCAAAAAGCGACGTTTACAGATTCAATCATGAAAACACTGAAGGGAAACTTAAAATTTTCAGGATATGCATTATTTTATTTCCAGGACATTTAGAGATTTATTTTGATCATTTTCAGACTGGAAAACCACTCTAAATGATTCAGGTTTTGAAGAATGTCTCAAGATTCAAGACTACTCAAGGACAAAATGGACAAACTATGGACTCAAATGTTATACTGTGATACTATGAAATACTGTGATCTAGAGTATAGTTTGTAGTATTTAGTAATTAATGAAGGCCTGAGGCTCTGTGGATTCACGCCAATAAAACAATACCAGTCTTAGTCTTGGCTGAACTGAAATGTAAACAGATGAATCAGAGACGTTATAAGAAGTAAACAAACCTGACAACAGCCTCAGGCCTCGCTGGGAACCAACCTTTAATAACATCTGATTAAATATAGGAGTTCAATAATGAATAGAATAAAAGGCATTAGTCATCAGAACTTCATGAAATTGTTGTTTGGGTTTTTGGAAATGAACTTCTCTACGGTTGAAGAAATGTCTCGTCTGTTTTTATTCGTTCGGCGATCTTATTATATGTGTTATGTACCTAAAGTTCAGTGTGTATTTTCTCTGTGAACTTTTAAAGACCCAAGTTCCCAACAACTGTAAACTCCATCTGCTCTGGAAAATGATATGATACAAATGAAATCTGCAGGAATAAGGCGCGAGCAGTGACAGATGTGAGATAGTTCTGTCGTATGTGCTTATTATGTGCTTATTAAATGCTCATTATGCAGTTATTATCCCGAGGAGTTTGCACGTCACGTCGGAGAGTAAAGCTCTGGGAGGAATTTCCTTAAACGATTTCGCTGATAAGACGTGAGATAGTTACTGCCAAGAAAACACCGCTCTGGATAGTATCTTTAAAAGTGTCTTTATTAATTATTTTCCGACGTAAATCAACTTGGCACTTGCTACTGAAGTCGGGGAGGGAGTTTTAGACGGCTCTTGTTTGTGTTTAGTCTTAAAAGGATCATTAGCACTTTTATGGACGGGTCACTGGACGGTAAAAATAAGTTAAAGGGAAGGCTTAATCCAGGAAAATTGGCTCCCACTCACTTTAAACTTAAAAAACTACACTTATAATTTGGGTAATAGTCGCTTGATCAAGTCCTTCTTTAACGCTACACTATTACGAACAAGATTTTCAGGAAAATAATGACAGAAAACAAGTTTTGCATTGACTAATGTTACTATTAACAACTCTGTTTCCTGTGATTCAGACAATATCTTCCACCTTTTCTACTTCAGGAGCGGTTAGCATCACCAGCTACATAAACAATAGCTACAGCTTCTTAATTCTAGCATATTTTCCCTTTTAAAAATACGCTGATAAGACGGTTTGTGTAGATTCCAGTTCTGCATTAGTGTGAGGACTACTTCCTGTTTTTACTTTTTGTTTTGTTTTTTTGTGTTTTATCGTTCCATAAATAAAGATGTTAAAAGTTTGGAACGGTGCAGATAAAGACTAGTTTAGGTTTGAGGAGTGTGTGGCTGAATAAACACAGCAATAAATGCAGTAAGAACACTTTACAACAACAGAACAACAACATGTCTCTGCCGTCTTAGTCTCTTCTTCAGTTTACGCTTCTCTTTATGCAACTATAGCAACATAACATAGCATTATATGACACATCAATGTTCCTGTGTATTACTATTTTGATACTTGCACATTCCCTGAAACTGACCCTTTATAATTTCTTCTGTTAATCTATTGTTCTGTTATTTCTCTGGGTGTTATTACTACTTCTGCAGGGTTTATGCAGGGCTCCTGAGGTCATTACAATCTGGAAAAGTCATGGAAAAGTAATAATTGCAGTGTTCAGGTCCTGAAAAAGTCATGTTTCTTTTAAATTTATGGTCAACCAATAGGACTAATCAAGTTTGAGAAGCGAATAAGAAATCTGGCCCTTTTATTTAACCGAATCAAAATAGTAATGAATACCTTTTCCAGGGGACAATAAAGGGGATAAGAAAAATTGTTATTGAGAAGTGGTGGAAATTGTGGGTGAAAAGTGTATGAACCCGGTCTCTGTCGACAATCCATGGCACAAAGACTTTATTTTGTTGCCAGTGTTTTCTTGTATTACTGTTTGGGTGCTGCATAAGAATTATTTGACGCTCATATACAGAGTAACTGTACTGGAAAAGAAAACAAAGCGTTAACGTGCAGGAACCCGTCTCCCTCTGTCTCTGCTGATTTCAGATACAGGCCTGTAGCAGCGTGTCTGAAAACCAAGCCACCTTTTCTTGGGCTGAAAGTGAGAGAAACAGCTCCGGGTGAATGCACCGAAGGCAGGGCCGGGTCCCGCTGCAAACCTCAGCCGCAGACGGCCCCTCGGTCTTTGATGCTGGATCGTGAAAGAAGACACTGACGGTGAGGTGTTGTGTGTGGGAAGAAAGCCCCAAAGGCAAGTTCAATCCCCCCCCAAAAAAACTTCCTGTCGTACTATTTCAGTCAGAAAAGTGTGTGAAGAGTCAAGGTTAGTGACACAGAAAAAAGGCCTTGAGTCACTGACTGTCTTTGGACAAAATGTTCTTGTGAGTGGCTTAGCTGTACAGACACACACCCACGTCTCACAAAGGGATGACAAATGATGCCATCAACCTCCTGGTTCTGGAGCATCTGAGATCAGGACTGAGCCAAATATGACCTTTGGTGGAAAAGCAGATAGCACTTCCCTTTCACAGCCAGAAGATCATGGGTTCGAACCCTCAAGGCTGACAACTGGAAGTAATGGTAGTATAAAAAAAAATAAATATATATATATATTATCTGAGCAGTTTTGACATATTTCCAACAGAATAACCCATTTCCTTTGTTTATTTCCTTGATTCATCAGTGTCGACCAATGGGAGCGCTCCTTTTTACCTGAAGTGAGCTGTGATTGGACAAAATCCTGCTGTGATCATTCTCATCTATTAAAATCCTTCATTATAAAGACTAGATCACGTCTTAAGGTCTCATTTTTTCACAGATGATTCCTGTTACAATAAACTTTAAGTGATTCAACTAAAAAACTAAACAACAGGAAAAAAATCAGTTTAAATTTGCCCTGAAACTCCACACTATTGTCTCTATTGTTTTGTTCTGTCATTACATGGGATATATACTTATTGCACATGAGCATAAACAAACCTGAGAATGCAGATTTTGTTTGGAGTTCAAACAAAATGCAGAGACAAAGCAACACTGGTCTCAGTCAGTGCAGTCTTGAATACATCACTATTTATTATTATTCAAGTCAGTGAGGTTAACTGCGTCCACCATGTTGGGAAAGAAAGCAGAAAACACAAACAGCTTTGCTCTTTCTTTGGGTGAAATATCAGAACACTGCAGGAAGTTGTGATATCTTGGTCTAATTAGATTTTCTCAGGAATGACTTTCCTCTGTTGACCTTTTCTTGTGCAACAGCTGTAACTGAATAATGAGTGTTTCTTTGCTTTTCGCTGTATATTTTATTGTACTGTAAAATAGAAACAGGCTGGAGTCCTTTATCTAGTCCTGGCTCGTTCCTGATTTATTCTTGGTTTTGTCTGGAGGTGTTTTAATCCTGATTTCAATCCAAACTTTTGCCCTCGACACCGATTGCTCATGTTTCAAGCCCCGACACGAGACACTGAGATCTTAATATATCTGTCCTGTTGAAACCCGTCGACATCCTGTTACGTAAAGAGCGTTCACACCTAGTTCTTGCTTTCTCTGTCAAGTGTCGCTTATATTGTCTCTGGTCGGGCCTGTTTGAGTGTTTACGCCCCTTCGACACAAAAACAGCTGTCAACCAGACGCAAATGTGTTTATTTTTCCACCGTTCTCGGCTCAGAGTCTGTGTCTCGACCTGCTTTGTTCAAGATGCTAACACTCTGATGTTTACTGAGGATCACCGCTGTTTGGGGCAAATACAGACAGGGGCAAACATCTACGGGGTTTAGAAAGAACCTGAGTAACCTTTAGAGTAATCCTTCCAAATCCAAATTGATGAAATATGAATTAAAATGCAGCAAAAATTCCTGCAATTCCTTTATGAAATCGATAGCTTGGTTTTGGTTTTAGAGGCAAAAAAATGACAATATGTTCTGTTAAACAAAGCTTGTCTTGTTCTTGTGATAAATGACAATTGAATAGCACTTGAAGAATGCTAAATGTTGGACAAAAACATTTAATCGGAACTTCATCTTAAAACTCTTCCTTTGCAATGAGTTCTGAATTAAATTATGGGTTTGTCTGCTTTAATTTACTTCTAGACTTTATAATTAATTTAGTTCTGGTTTAGAAATGGCCTTGTCATGGTTTAGTCATGTTTTAAGTTCAGATTCAGTCTTGTAATCCTTGGTTTGGCCTAGTTCTTGGTCAGTATTATCTCTTTTTTATCTTGTAGGTGTTGCTTTGTGACTTTAGAAACATTATATTCGCTTTTTACTGCATTAAACACAAGCAGAACCTGAGACACGGAAGAGTGAGTCCTCAAAATGCACAGGAACCAGCCTCTCTACTTCTTTATACTTGTCTAAACTCAAGCACCTACCTTCACTTTCTCGACGAGCACATTAGCTTATCTCTACGGGCCTTAAATAGTGACCCGCTGATGGGTTTCACGTCCTGTTGGTGCACCTTTTACCTGCTGATCACGTGTTAAAGCCCCTCTAAAGTGCACGTATCAGTTTGCACGTTCAAACGGGCACACGTGGAGACTTCGCCGAAAACAGAGCTCTTTTCCAGGAAGTCGGGGTGAAGAGGTGACGTTAGCGGAGACCGTAGTAAAGCCGAGGCTCCCGTGTAGCCCTCTGGACGTGGTTGACTCTCAGCAGGTCCACGCTGACCCCCGGGCTCAGGGGTCAGAGGTCACTGATGGCAGAGGTTATGACTGTTCCTCCCATTTTCCCCCAAGGGCCACATCTCCTTCTGTTTATTACTATTTATAACTCAGTCTTTGTGAGGCCCCTGAGTCTCACTGCAGCGCCGAGGGACGGGCTGCTTTTGGTTTAGACTTTAGTTCTGGTTCCTTCTTGAGTTTGTCTGAAGTATTTAGTTTGTTAAACACTCGTGAGGCTTAGTCTTGGCTTTATTACTAGATTTAATTCTGGTTTAGCCACAATTGGTGCTTAGTTTTAGTTTTGGTGATGCTTTCTGCCCTGGTTTTAGTCCAAGTATTGACCTAGTTTTGTGTTTTAGTCTGGACCAAACCGCTGATAGTTTGGATATTCGGACAAAAACAGGAAGTCAGATCATTTTGGCCTTAAATTTAGTCCTGGTCTTGTTCTGGTCTTGGATAGTGTGATACTTAAGTTTAGTTTTTAGTCTGTGAATAGTCCTGGTTTTGTTCTGGATAAAGTTGTGGTTTAGTTTCATTATAGTCCTCATTTACTACTTGGCTTGGATTTGCTTTATTCCTTTATTTCTCAGGTTTGATGCTGGATTTAGGTCTAGTTTAGTTCTGGTCTTGGTTTAGTCCTGGTTTAAGCTGTGGTATAGTCCCATAATGCTTGGCTGGTTAAGGTTAAGTCCTGCTTGAGTCCTACATTTAGTCTTTCTCCTAAAGCAACTTTGTAAATCTCAGTTTAGTCTTGTATTAAGTCCTGGTTTAGTCCAAAGTTTAATATTTGGTTGTATTCTGTGTTTTATTGAGGTTTAAATCCTAATTTACCTGTAAATCTTTGTGATTCTGGATTACTTTTGATCACAACTTATTAAAGATTAGTCCAGGCTTAATGCTGGTTTCAACCTGTATTTCTTGTATATTTGCTCTGATCTAGACCTTATTAAGTCTTGATTTAGTCCTGCGTCATCCCTCCCAGTATATAATGACTGGACCCCTTCCCGAGCCTCTTATTGGACGACTCTCCTGTGAGAACTGGCTGTAATCTCATAAAACCGGCGGATTATTAGTCACAGCTCTGTCTTGAGGCCGAGGTCTTGTTATGCTTCGACCGAGACGCTGTATATTTTGGTAAAACGTCCGAGTGTTGAGCTGTTATTGGAGTGACATAGGTTTTTTTTTCACACTGTTCCGCGCTGTTGTTGAAAGCGTACTCTTTCATCAGCGCAGTCTTGCTCCACTCTGTACATATATGGGCCCAACATATACCTACACACAGCCGAGCGAACACGTTTACCCAAAATAGAAGGAGCGCGATGCAGATGAACATTCTCGTGCAAATGCTGTGGTTTGGTTTGTAAGGTCAGAGGCCCGTTTGTGAGTCTGGTTTCTGTGTTAGCTGTTTACATTCAGCCACAGACAAAAACAATTAGCCGCAGAGTGATCACGACGCTTGTTGAACAACAGAGAGGAACAGGAAACGGCAGCGATAAAGGAAGTCAGAGAATAACAACGAGAGCGAGAGCTGCGGTGAAAGAGGCCGCGCAGGAAAACGAGACGTTCAGAGCTTTTGGAAAAACAAAATATAGCGTAAGTTTGGATTCAGACGTCAATGTGAGTGATATATTTGGAGGGAAAGTTGGTTTGTTATGCTTTAAGTTGAAGTGAAGCGTGTCCAGAGTTCAGCTCAGACTGAAATGTGTAAGAATTAAGTGTTAGTTATAGACCCAAGGAAAGATGGAGCTCAGTTTTCTGTAAATAGAAGAAAGAAGGTCAGAGAACATTCTTCCAAAAGAGTTCCACTGGGTCTTTATGAGTCCAGCTTCCTCCATCGTCTGAAGACATGGATGTGGTGGATCTAAAAGGATGAATGTGATTAAAGCTGCAACAGTATAAACCTTTGCTGCTTTTATTCAAGTATAATCAAACCAAATTTTAGAGCTTTACCTTAAATGTTGTTGAGACTAATCTGTGACTCACTAATATCACATTAACTCATATTTATCTGTGTTTTTCCTCAGTTTTTTGTCTCTAAAGTGGAACTGTCTGTTGCAGGAGGCCCTTTATGAGACAATGAAAATGAGTTATTAGAAGTTCTTCAAGCCTCAGCAGAAATAAAGGTTGTTAATATACCGATATCAGACACTTTTATTGAAACTGCAGCGTAGATTTTCATGCCCAGTTTGGACATATTTCGACAAAATGATAAAAGTAAAGAAACTGCAATAATTCAGAGGCTCAAAAACTCTCTCAAAACAAGTCACTGAAAAATCCACATCGCTCTGAAGTCAGCGTTTGGTTCAAAAATGTCGAAGTTATATCAACTTAATCATGAAGTTTTGACCCAGACGTGTTTATTTTACTCTTGATGGAAAAGAATTATTATTTTGTCACTTGTTCAGTCTTGAAGTGGACTCTTTTTTGACATTTGCTCCACAATAAAATCAAAACCATTTGTCTTTTGAGATTTTCCTATTTTAATTCCAGTCATTTAAACAGCCCTGTAGCAAAGTGTCTAGACTTGAGGGTTTTCTACAGTGCTTTTCAGTAAGTTCAGCTGTAATTTAGTTTTAACGCTCAATGAAGAGAACAAAAACTGGACTTCCTTCCTTCTGCAGCCGTTAAAACCGTCCGACAGGATTCGACAGCCTCTAAACCATAGGGTTAACACTGCGGCCTGTGTTTCTGTTTAATGTCCACCCCCTGTGTGCATTGTCCAGTCCAGGATTTGGTGTGAGTCTGAGACCAGCTGTGTCCAGGCCTGCAGAGACCTCTCAGTCCTCAGGCCAAGTTCCATGTCCGCTCTGATTATAGCAGCAGAACAATGCGGCCATTGTGCTGCAGCCAGTGTGGACTTCAGCAGTTTTCTCCATCATCTCTCTCCGTTCACACACACAGCTCACTGAAGTGCTGTAACAATCACAGAGAGAACACGCAGATGATTTAGATTTACTGGAATACGTTCAGATGATTCGTCTGAAGTTTGTGCTGTGATAAATGAACCTTTTTAACCAAGCAATCATCCCAGACCAAAACAATCAACAAGTTACTTAACATTTATTACGTTTTCCAAATGTGCACGCTCCAGCACTCACCATTTTCTTGTTTTGGACCTGGTTTCTAGTCCAACTGGGCCATTTATTTGGACTACTGCCCTTGACCCTTTATACAACCAGGGAATAATCACTGTTTTGACCAAAGTGCTGCCAACTCCACTACAATAGGTGAATTTTTTTTTGGATTCTCTATTATATCACAGACCAAACAATCAACAAAGTTAGCGAGCAGCCAACTGTTCTGCTCCTGGTCCAACAAAGCACTTCTGTTACGTGACGCACTTCGATTTCCGGCTAAAAGCTTGTTACAGTGAATTATTAACAACAGAAGCCGAGGTAAAAGGAGCATTAAGTGTTTTAGTTTTAGCGTAGCAGATAGAAATGAGTAGAAACTTCATTTGTGTCTGGATTAAAATTAAAAAATGGTAAAAAAAAAAATGGCAGCTGTGGTTAGCAGTTAGCTTTTGAAGGTAAAAAACACAGGAACATTATAAATAATATAAAAGAGTAGGGTACATCCATATTTCAATCATACATTTCAGCAAATAACTTTTTTGCAGCACAATATTAAAGAACAAAACAACATTAAACAGGAAGCTTTGTTATAACATGGCTTATTTCATTAAAATCAAGCCTCATAGTCTTCATCGAACAAGGTCAACGTGGATCCATTTATCTTTTTTTTGAGTTTTATTTGACAAAGAGAACTGAAAAGCACCAAAAAGAACATGTTTTATCACTTTTTGGTCAAATCCAATTGCTATTGTTCAACAAAACTGCATATTACAATCTATTTTTACTAATCTTTACAATGCTTTTGACTTTATGTTGAAATGTCTACTCGCTGTTCTTTTTTGACAACAGCATGTCCCTGCAGGGCCACCGTAGACGCTCAAAGGATGTAGAAATGTCACTAAAACCACACACTGCTCTTTAACATTAATACTGTCCCCGGTGTGAGTTATCTAAGGGTGAAAACTTGGGTCTAATCGGTTTATTCTTTGAGTGAGTCTTAAATACGGAGTCCGTGGAGCTCGGGCAGTCTGCCAACGCTTGGAGCAGGCTGTCGAAAGTCATCAGAGTGAAGTCTCATCCACAGTGTTTCTCAGCTGGAGACTCAGGCCACAGGGAAGTACAGTCTGACGGCAGCTCTCTGCAATTAGACTGTCACCGTACAGCAACACAATGCCTGCTTTTATTACAGACACCTCATAAAACTCCACAAAAGAAGGTGTAATCAGAAGAAGAGGAAACTCAGAGCAGCCATTATCGGTCATTAGAGACACGCTTTTACAGATGGAATGTTCCTCATAATAATAAACGGAATATTGATGGAGTATAATAATAATAATAATAATAAACGGAATATTGATGGATGTTTCTCCAGTTTGAGCTAAATCAGGATTAAACTCAAGAGAAAATACAAGGAATAAACGGAGACAGATTCATTAAACGCGAACGCTTTAATGAATCCAGGACTAAACCAAACTGAACCTGGACTAAAACCAAAGCTCGCCTCTAACTGAAACAATAATCCAGGAATGAACCAGACTAAATCCTGAACGCTGAGACTATCCTAAACCAGAACTAACTTAAACCGAGGTCTACACTTCAAAAACTGCTCCAAACAAGCACCAAACACAGGACCATGGACTAAATATGAAAGAACCAGTGACTAAGGATCATAAAGTATCCTCATAAAGCTCTGTCCAGTGTCTCACGGTTTGTCTGTGAATCCAGGCTCATTCCTGGCTCCTGATTTTACAGTGAGTTTCTGGGTCTTGTTTGTGGAAGGTGTTAGATTTATTCCTCTGGACGGTGCTGTGATATTCTTGTGAGTTTGGTTTAACTCAGCTTGTGTTTTGTGTTGTAACAGTAAATGTGTTGCAGGAATATTTTCTTATTTTGCATTCCAGATCCAGCTGCGTGCAGGCAGAGCTGAGTTAAAGCTGCTCGATGGTGAGTCAGTGTTTCCACAGAGCGTTCGGTCCTGATTCTGCAGCGAGACCTGGACCAGAGCCGCTCACACACGGAGCGCCGGCCAAGACCAGCTGGAGTCGGGCCAGTTTCTGCTCAAATCTTACAAATGAACCTATGAACACAATCTATACCTGGGACTGAAGCAGGGTTAACACTGAATTAAACCTGGGACTGAACCCGGAAAGAGCCGGGATTAAAGGAGAACTAGATCGAGAGCCTTTACGAGAATTAAAGAGAGACAAAGCCAAAGCTGTTCAAAATGGGAAATAAACTCAAAACGAAACCAAAAATCTGGGGCTAAACCTGGACTGATCAGAAAAGATAAGAAAGAAGCCCAGGAGCAGGACTAAAACTGTTAAAACTAGCAGTAAAACAGAACGAAACCCAGAATAAACCTGGATAAAACTACAAATAACTCAAAACAAACTTGAACTAGACCAAGATCTACTACGACCTGGTGTTAAGACTGGACTAAACCAAGGTTTACAACATTTCAAATCCTGCAAACATATAAATCTGTAATGGCAGCCACCAGTAAATAGTAAATCTTAAATATTAGTTTGTGTTATTGCTTACGTTTCATGAAAAGTAACTGGCTCTGTTGCAGAAGTGTTGATGAAAATAGCCAAAAATGACTTAATTATTGAAGTGATGCTATAATCAATGCCATATTATCACTTTTAAAGCTTGGTCGGCTATATTTTATCAGCCTGGTCAGCCATTTTAATTCTTTTTCACTTCTATAGAAAGAATTAGTCCGGTCTCTGTCGATTTGAGTTGGATTTTTCAGAGGACAGTACCAACAGATGTAAAAAAAAAACCTTCCTGTGAACACTTTTGGACAGACATAGATCTAATTAGAGAAACTAAGCCTCACTTAAACCCCATCGGCTTTCGTCAAACGGTTACGATCAGAGTCTCGCTGTAAACTGAAGGGATTTGAGATTCCCCTGACGGAAAATGATGCGTAATTGATTACAATACTCCTGCTTAAAACCTGTGGAAATGTGCAGTGATTTATTCTAAATCTTCCCGGAGCCATGAACGGAGGGGCTTCCCGATCCAGACCCAATTAGTCGGAAAAGTGCTGTGACTAAGCTTGTTGACATATTTCGAAACTTTAGCTCCATTAACGAAAGGAAAAGTTTGGAAAGATTCCGTCGAGTCAAGGCCTTGTTATGAGCTACAAGATGCATGTCACGGTGCGTTCATTTCCACTCGGCTGCTTCCAAGGAACTGTAAACGTATGTCGTATAAACGAGAGCACGAACAACTGCAGCGATGTCTGTTGTGCGTCCGATTATTCACACAGTGACAGTTTTGTTCTCCGCTCACGAGGGGGGCGTTAAGCTGTGACTGTCGCACCGTAACTTCGCTAAAATTGATTTGATTCCGTGTTTGTCTTGGACCGAGCCGAGTCTTTGTGGTTGTGGTTTTTAAGTGGAAAGGAAAGGGGTGGTATTCGAGGGGCGTTATGTAAGACTTCAAACAGGTCGAGTCTGGAGAGGAGTGTTGATGTGAGAGAGGTGGGCCCCGCGGGTCAGGTGGCCTCTCACATAGCCCTCCATATGGTCCACATTTCCCTTTTACCGCCTCCGCCCTGAGTCTAATTGGCAGGTAATGTATCGCCGCTCCGACCTGTCCTCCCTTCAGTCGCTGTGATTCTTCAGCGTTATTAATGATCGGACTGGATTAGATTCTGCATTTTTGGATGTTCTGTGCCACTGACGGAACATTTTGAAATATATTAAAAGAGACAACCTCTACATGCTCTTTATAATGATGTATACAGTTGAAAACAATAGAACAAACCAGTCAAAACTGTTTTTAATAGTGCATAATCACATAAAAATAACACTCTTTGCGTCAGAAAAATAGAAAGCTCCACTAAATCCATTTCAAATTTAAGCAATTTTAGTTTAATTACTTCACATACTTCTTTTTGAACACACATTGTTTCCTCAAAATACGAGTAAACGTGAATTAAATTGACCTCACTTCATTTTTTTCCTCAAATGAAATCACCATCAGACTGATTTCTATTGGGTTTCTACAAAGACAATAGTGTGTCCCTGCAGGGCTACCGTAGATATTCACATGCTCTAAAAAGGAGTGGGATTTGTGCCCAAAAAACTACATTTTTTTACAGTAAAATACAGAATTAATATCCAGCTGTATAAAGCCTGATTAAAGGTAAATAAAATAAAATAAAATAAAATAAAATAAATAAAATAAAATAAAATAAAATAAAATAAAATAAAATAAAATAAAATAAATTAAATTAAATTAAATTAAATTAAATTAAATTAAATTAATAAATAAAGGACCTATTAATACCACATTTTAAACAGTGTGATACATTTAGTTCTGGGAGCATTACTTTTTCAACACTGGAGCAAACAACGGAACAGAACAACAGAAGACTATTAGTTTTTCTCAAACCTGACGTGCACCAGACATTACCCTCTCAGAATTTGGCCCGTGCTTGTTTTTTTTTTCCTCAAAAGGCATTACTCTTTTCTCTTTTGGAAATATCTTGTGATTTTTTTCAGCTTTTTTTGTCTCTTTTTGGTCGATTTAAACGTCTGCGCCCCTTGTGGCTTTCACATTTTTAATTAAACCAGACGTCACTTGGAAAACCCACCTTTTCGAGAGGTTTCAGCACATGTCAGGAGTGTATCCGAGTAAATAAAGCAACTGCACTAGAGTTCATTTTACCCAAACTAAACATCGCATGAGTTGCAGAAGTCCAGTCTGTTTCCAATTTTTGTCAAGATACAATTAGCAATGCTTCTGAGTTGAAAGAAACTCTTCATCCTCAACAACATTTCTGATTGTTTTTTAAAAATTCAACAAAAAAAACATAAAAACACTGAGATTTTTGAGTTGTGACAGAGTTTGGAACCAATCAAATCCATTTTAGAAGAAGTATGAGACATATTTGTGAGAAAGAAAGTCTTAAAGAGCTGTATATTCACATTAACATTATCATTTTATCGTTACATCATCCATAACAAACCTCTCCCAGATGGAAATAGACTGAACAATCAGTTTTTTTAATATTATGAGAGTTTTTGATGATAAAGCTTTGTCGAGTTGTAGTTAATTGATTGATGTGAGATTATTGGATGATTTTATGGAGTATGTTTCTGCAGAAAACCCTCTGGTGACAGAAGGTGGGGCCCGGTGGTGCTCCGATGGAGGTGACGGAGGCTCGGAGGCTGGCGCGGTGCCACCAAGAGACACCGGAGCTGACACTTTATACGGCACCAGGTTTTACTCAGGTGTTGGTTACAGGAGCGTCTCTTTCTTGTCTCCTCAGCCGTGGAAGCTAAATCAAAGCTAACAGTGACACCAGAGCCTGCCTCAATCTGATTGGACCAAAACCTACACCAGAGTACTGTACATATGGACGCACAACACACACACAACACACACACAACACACACTCAGGCCTGTTTAATAGCATTCTGACGCAGATGTGCAGGTCTTTGGCTGTTTTTCCACTCAATGTTCTAGTTTTCATCATATTTCACGCATTATTTTGGTTTGTTAGGATCCAGAGAATTGAAAACGCTGAAGATTACAGTGAAGTTTTAAATCTTATAATGTCATAATCTTCCATAAAATATAAAGAGATTTTGTCAGACGGATTTCTTTTTTGGGAGGTTTGTTTGGGAACTATTAGTATTTCTCTTTCCTGTTTCGGCTCCATACCTGGTTTTAATCCATTTCTGTCAATTCTGGGATGTTATTGTTAATATTTATGTGTCATATTGAGCAGAGTAATTGTTTTCTCTTCGTGTCATTCTACAGAAATGTGTTTTGAGTCTCTGAAAGTGGAAACAGCTGAAGACGTGAGCCTTAATGTTTGCTAGGACTGTTTATTTGAAAATACTGTTTCATTTTCACTGTATTTGTTGAGCTTTGAGTGAAAGAGGCCAATGAAATGTTCTTGTTTTGGCTGCTTTGTTGTATTCCAGAGTAAAAAAATCAATAACTCACATGACATCCTTCTTGGCTTTACTCTGACGTGACATAAACAGTAGGACGATTTGTGAACGGATGCAATTTAACGTCTACTGTTTTAAAATGAAATGACGTTGGAGCGCTCCGCCGTGATTCACTCGGACTCTCTCCGTGTTCGCTCCACAGCAGGTCTTGTTCCACGTCCCGCTCACAAACAGCCGGCGGTGTGTTTTACAGCCGCTCTGCTAAACGTAACAATAGAGCGGCAGACATGTGTTTGTCATAAACTGCGCGGCTCGAAATCACATTACAGTCGTTTACACTTTGAACGCGCTTCAAAAAGACTCGTTGTGCGCCGCATTTAATCATCCGCAGTTCTAATGTTCATAATTCGCCAGTGATTTTCCACTGCTGCCGGACAGTGGAGCACAGCGAAACAAGGCCCAATCAAACTAAGCAGCAGTGAATGCCAAAACCTGTTTGTTATGCTTCACAGGCCAAGGCCAAGTCTCCATGTATGGGCCTCCTGTTTTAGAGCTCAGAACCGAGTCTAGACTTGGATTGAAACAGATTTTAACTTAACTTTAAAATCATTTTCATATTAAGATCATTATTAAGTGAATTAAACATGTGTCTTGGCATCAAAAACTCTTATTTTGAATCATTCTAGACCTACAGTGCTATAAAAGATGATGGAAAAGCTAACTTAGGTTTTATTCTGAAGCAGCATTAGCATCATCTGTCATTTATTTAGTTCAAGTTCAAGTTTAACACTTATTTAGAAATAGATTCATGCAAATACAAGCTAATACTTCAGGAAACTCGTGTTGTGTTGTAAATTTGCCTGCTTTGTTGACATGAGGAAATGTGCATTTACAGGAATCCAAAAATACCATCTGAAACAAGAGAATAGAAAATCAGAAAGCACCCACTTTTATTTTTTCCCCTCTGCAATCAAATTTGGAAATATTAAGTGTTACCTTGCACTGAACGTGTGTGTGGAGCTGTGCATGTGCCACAACCTCCTGACATGTCCGATATGATTAATAATACTAATATTTATCGAGATATTAACAGCATTAAGATGGACAGAGTTGAGTTAAACTTGTATAACTGGACGGGGCTTCATTTACTGATGTAGAAGTCTTTTTTTAATCAGTTACAATATTATTCTGAGACATCTGCTGTAAATTAGACAGATTTTTAAGCTCACAAACTTGTAATTAGTCCAATAATCTGGAGCCGTGGCCACAATTACAGTTTATGTTGCAGGTTTACTCACAGATTTTGAACATCAGCGTGAATATGAAATGCTCAGTAAGATGATTTTGAAGTCAGTATCTAAAAACTTTGGTCGTGTCTCGGCCTTGGTACATCCTGGTCTTTAGTTAGTCTCGGTCTTGACTCTAACTCTATATGGGCCTTCTGTTTTGTGCCACAGACACGACAGTAGCAACCTGAGCCCAGACGTTAGCGCGGAACATAAACGTCCAGGTAGGATTTAGCTAACATCCTGTTCTACGGATCAAGGGCGACATTAGCGTCTGCTGCACATGGAAGAGCTCAATTACATAACCTAAGACTTTCATTAGCCTTTACGCTCCATTGACTTCTTTGGGAAGGGTCCAGATGTGGATTCATGAAGGGCCCTCTCTATGTAAAGGCTGTTCAGTCTGTTCCGCCGCGCCCCCCCTGTGACCCCCCCATCGCTGCAGCTGTAGACACTCAGACCGACACAGACACAGAGGGACGGGAAGCACGAAAATCAGACTCCCCGTCGCTTTAGTGGACCCCCAGTCTGTCCACGCAGCCCCACCCGGACCGGACCGGACCAGAAGTGATGTAGAAACACTGTTGTGTCTTTAAGTGTTAACCCTGCGATTTACCTTCAATCACTGATGATGTACAACGCTTCATTAAAAAAGTTCCTGAGTTTATTTCCTCGTTTTGAGAAAATAGTAGCATTAGAAGTGTTTGATTTTGCTGAAGTGTCCAATTAATCAAAAGTAACTCAGTACAGACTACGTTTAGCAGCAGTCTTCATTGTTTTTTATGTACTGTCATGAAATAAACCTATTTTTTTGTATCCTATGCTTGATTATAACCCTCACTTTGCTGACTCCTTGTTTAGAGGGTTCAAACAAAACTAAAAACTATCTGAAAGTGAGCTGTGTTAGAATAGAATAACTTTAATGTCATCAATCAACACAAATAAAGTATAAATAAATAAAAGTACTGTTCTAAAAAGGTACAAAATACACACATAAACATCCATCACATTCACCTAACACACAGCTTTCTAAGAGAAATTAAAATATTTCACTTCAAAGATTCAAATAATGGCAGCAGCATTCGACTCTACAGTAACTTTATGAATTTGCAGGTTAGGTTTGCTCCAGTGACTCACTTTATTGGTCATACCTGAGCTAAACGAGCTTCTACCCTTTATTACCCCTTCAGTAAAACGCAACGTTAACCGCAAATCTCACAGAAAGTCATGCAAAACGAGCCGCTCACGTCTCCTTTAAGGCCCCCTCCTAAAGTAGGCCAATAAGTCTCGGAGCATGCGGTCTCGCTGTCGGGCCGAGGTGGCTGACTAGACATGCTCCCGCTCCAGGCGAAGGGGGGCAGGAAGTGGGAGCGGGGCAGGAGACGCTCTGTGAGAGGCTGCCCGAGTAAACAACCCTGCCCCCTCCGAGCTCCACGGTCACGGCGTTCACGAATGCACAGAAACAAACGGGACGTGTCACAGGGGAACTCCTAACAGGGTGGAATAGTCCTTCCGTTACTGGACTTTTAATAAAGCTCCTATTATTACAAAACCCAATGACAAATAATGTTATAAAGGATATTTTGTTCAACGTGACTCAGGCTTTGTCTGATATTCAACCTGTTCACACTCCCATTTGTAATTCAAGTGAGCAAACTGACCCATCCCTTTAGCTTTTACCAGAACAGGCTTCCTTTAGTGTCTCATATTATTGCACCAAGTTACATTCATAAATACAACAATGGGAGGAATTCATGGGAAAGAAATGAAGCAGTTACTTTTATATGTTCTTCATTTTAGTTCAACATTAACATTGAACCAATATAAAAGACTTAAACACAGTCTCTCCTCATTAATGTATATTTTCAAAACTTTCAGAAGCATGTAGTCACTTCATTAATCCACAAAGACGAAATTAATTCTGTTGCAGCATAAAAAAAAAACAATCAAAAACAGTCAATCAACAAATAGGTGATACATCATTTAAAAGAAGACACTTTCAATCAATGCAAGATATTGAAAGTATTTTATTTCTATCTAATTATTTCTGAAAGGATTAACTTGAACTAAATTCGGTCCAAATATAAATCTTCAACTTCATGATTTCTGATGTTTACTGACATTTTAGTTTTGTTTCTTATGCAATGAACTAACCTTTCACCTCTCGATTATTTGATTAATTTATTTGGCACAACACCGACATGTTGATATAGTCATTAACAGATAAAATCCATCCAATATTATTGTTTCATGAATTCCTTTTGCCGTCTGCTCTGGACAAATGTTAAAAATCTCAATCGTTGATGCCTGAATTAGACTCTGTCTGTGTGCTGTATCTGTCTAAACTGTGATTAAATGAATATATCTGCAGCAAACATCAACATAAAGCGCCAAAGACCTCCGTCCGTGTCACTAAAGAACAACAATCCAGTGACTAAACGTCTGTAGGGTCGACTGGGACTGAGAACCGGTTTTACTCATTGTTTGATCGGGGATCCGCTCCGATCCCACGGTCAGTGTGGTTTTCCAGCTCGGGGCAGCTGTTTGTGTGACGGTGTATTTCTGGGAAGACGGAGGACACAGGTGGAGAATCACTCACAGATTTATGGAGAGCTGCTTCTCGTCGTATTGTGATGTGGCCCGGCTCTCACACATCACGTTCCTATTCTCACCCACGTCTCCGGTAACAATCGTGTCTGATTTTTGGAGTGGAAAACCCAGACCCGATCTCCAAGGACGAGCAGTTTATTGTTTCCCCGAAGCTTTTCTTTGTTTTTGAATCTGAAGTAAATGTTGATGACACGATGTTGCACAAGCTCTTTTAGGCAAAGTCTTATATAAACTCCGACTAAAGTGAGTTTCATTCGCTCCAAAAATGAATATAAACATTTTTCTTTCCAAGCTGCTAAAGGTGTTTTGAAATCGCTGACAGAAGGCGACTTACAGAAGGAGAAATGAGCTCATGTTTAAACACAGTCAGTTCAGGCCGACCGCTGCTTCCTCTGATGTTTTTAAAGGTGCTTTCTATAAAATGTTGTTGTGTGCAGTTGAATAAAATGGAAAACATCAGTATTCAATGCCATGTTTCCAATAATGCTCTTCAATATACTTCCTGTTTCCATAAATGAGCTTATACCGGACAAACTGAGCACTGCTGGAAGAGAAGAGCACAAGGAGAAGCTGCAATCAGCACATTCACCGACTAATATTAATGAAAAAAACCCATAAGACTCCACTTCAAGTCAACTTTCTCAGGTCTGGGCTCAATATTAACTCCAAACAACAGTTAATTTGTGCAAAAAAACGGCGTCATGTTGTTCAAGTACTTTCTTAATGCTGCAATTAGCGTTAATGTTTGGGCCCTGGGTCTGGAACAACGTGTATAGCTGACACAGTGCTTTTAAATACTGTAAGTTTTGTACATGTAAAGCTGCTGCAGGCAAGTTGTTGGTCTAATCTTGTTGAGAAGGTCACTGAAATTCTAGCAGAAGTCAGTAACTTTTAGCGTGTGCTGCTAAACAAACGCAAAGAGCAGTAACTAATCCTTTCTACGGTAGATATTACTATTATTAATGCATCTTGACAGTGTCTTTTTGTCATTTTTTTTAATTTAATGTCATGTATAACTGTAATATGCACCCAACATGTAAACTATGATTGAGGATGTGGGTTGTTGGACTAAAGGTAAATGAGCAAAATGTTTATTGAATATTGTTGTTTTGTTTTGTTGAATTATGTTTGTATCAATGCGAAAAAAGAGTCTTTTTTGTCAATTTTTAACAATTGGCTCAAAGGGCAGAACAAAAACAAAAGACAAACAGGTTGAACTAGACAACATCCCCTGTCCTTCCTTCAGGGTCAGAGGAAAAACTCAAAAAACCAGCTGTGGGAAGAGAAAAACTTCAGGGAAAAGCACAGAAGGAGGATCCAGTCTCAGGATGAACAGGCCAACAGCGCAATAGAGAGAAAATTATCATAAAATATTAGTAGAAATAACCAGTAACATCAAGACTAAGCAGTTTCAGTGAAAAGTTTTAATATAAATAAATGTCTACCTTTGAAACTTGGCCCTTTCAGACAGTTCCAAGTTGTTGTTTTTTTCTTTCAAAGTTTACTTATCATCTTTCGAGTCAAGTCAAGATTTTGCCCAAAGATATTTTTGTGGTTTTGACTCCGATCTAAGCTAAAAGTAAACCTGCATTTCTTAATCCTGATCTCAACGTGAGTCAAGAGTTTATCACAGTCTAGTTTAGTCATGCCAAAGTTTACAAAAAGCCTGAGTAAGTAGCTGTGTTACGGTTGACGTAGTAATGAGCTGACACCTCCATTACTCAGGCCTGTGCGTTTGGGCGAGTGCGTGTCGCGGCAGGTTAGCAGGCGAGGCTCCGGGGCAAGTGCGAGGCAGGAGCGAGCTTGACGAGTTTCGGCCCTAACTCGACGGAAGACTTGCCCTTGAGAAATCTGAGCCGTCAGACGCTTCCAAACAATCTCTGCGTGTTGTTTTTGCAGCGAGTTTTCAGTCGTCAAGAGCCCCACAACGGTGCCTTGGGGAACCTCGTGTCAGGCTGTTCCCAAGGTAGAAACTCAACAAATGGAGTCGAAAAACAGCAAAAGTACTCATCTAAATCAAGGTTCCTCAAGCGTAGGGTCAGGACTTAAAGGTGGTACACAGAAGAATGTATTTGGGTCGTCACATTCGAGAGTAAGACGAAATTATTAAGAAAAAGAGTTTATGAAGACCAAGACAAAGATGTTTAAGGATCAGGAACAAGACCAAAACAGAAGGACCAGATGTGTGTCAATACCACTGCTGCACGTCCTGGCACTTATGTCATTTGGTGCAAGAATACTGCAAAAAAGCTGGGTTTTCTTCTTGTTTCCCAAACTCCAACCACACCGTCCACAACTACTCTGTAAACCCAAATATCTGAATCCTATTCCTTTAAAAAGTGGTCCCAGCATCAGTCTCAACGCTCAGAATGGTCTCAAGTAATAAAAGCAACGGGGTATTTAGTGAAAATACATGAAGAACAAGTTTGTTTTTACATATCTCTTCCTTTCTCTGACAAGTTGAAGCTTTTTCAGGTCAATCTAAACTGTCTTTGGGCAGGCTTTATGTGATTTATCTCTGATTGGTTGTGTCCAGAGGTAGTTTGTTCTACGTCTGTCGGTGCTTTCCACTTGAATCTACCGAGACCAGACTGATTCTTTTTACAGAATAGAAAAATGATTAGGATACATGGTCAAGGTAAATGTAATCAAAGTAATGAAACGGTGGCAAAGTGGTTATGAGTAGTCTCAGAGCAATGTGGAACAACAATATACACACAAAGTCACACCATTTATTTATTTAATAGGCACAATGCACATTAATGAACATCTGTAACAAAGGCCACAGCTGGAAATGTGCCTGATTATAGCAGAATGGCTCATTTCCGTCTGCAAAACAAAACACAGGAGACACAACAATAAAAGACAAGTTAAAAGTGGTCACAGTTTTATTTGATTGCATCCACTGTTTTAAATGTCTCTTAACAGTTTCATAAGAACAGTTTCTCTTTGGGTTCCTGCTCCAAAGCACGGGTTAAAAAGTGATCAAGAAAATCTTCGTAGTACTTCTTGAATGTACTTTTTGGCTCGTAAAGCTCGACTGTGTGCAGCCCTCGTGTGCTGTTTGCTGTGAGTGGGTGTGAGATCTGCGGTTTCTCACAGTCACTTCTTATCGCCGTCTCTTCGAGCATTAGCCGGCAGCGCATTGTGAAATCTACACACAGAACGGGAGAGAGCCACTTTTAACTGTTCCCTCCCAAGGCTACGTATCTAGGGCTTGTTTACAACTCAAACACAAAAAAGGATACACTTTCTGCAGCTCCATTCATCCTGGATATCTCCTCTTCGCCCGTTGTCGTCCGTCCAAGGGCTTTGCGTGGCCTTTTTGAAACCTTTCGTGGCCTCGGAGTATATCTTTCAACGTGTGAGCGCGGTGCAAACTTGGCCTTGCTACAGAATAGAGCAAGGACTTCCTGTAATACTATCACTGATGTCATCTTGTGTCTGTTTGAGTCACCACGGCTGGTTAGTCAAGTGTACGAGTCTATCACGGGCCACTGCTCCAAAAGTGTAGGAGTGGGTGTATTTCTGGGACGAGGGTGTGATGTGTTTGCGACTGAGGCGATTTAAAAAGTGGAAACAAAGTGCAAATAGTGTTGAAGAAGTGAGAATGAGGTTGTTTTCCAAATTTGGACGGACT
This sequence comes from Rhyacichthys aspro, assembly GCA_036850595.1. Classification (NCBI taxonomy): domain Eukaryota; kingdom Metazoa; phylum Chordata; class Actinopteri; order Gobiiformes; family Rhyacichthyidae; genus Rhyacichthys; species Rhyacichthys aspro. The sequence continues at coordinate 19,035,876 of CM072169.1, forward strand.
CGAGAGGAAACAGATGTGGAGATAACAAACGAACGTGTGAAAAGATGAGCTACGGGACGGTTCATTGACTGTAATGAAGCTGTGTATTAGAACGCAACAGGTGCTTCACTCATGAGGAAATAGAAAGGTACAATCATGATGAAGGAAATATGAAATGAGCACATACAGGCACAAGTTTAGCACTGGAAAGATGTTATTTGTTGAGATTAAAGTGCAACAATTATGGTAGAAATCATGTAGAAATGTGTCTTTATAAAAACCCAAATTATGGTTGGTATAATCTGGTCAAAAACATATTGAAGAGACACATTAGTAATTAAAGAGACCACATATTAATACGTTATAATGGAGTCCAGTTTTAAGTTTGGCTAAGAGTGAGAAAGTTGGAGTCAGACCTAAAAGAAACAATAACATGACACTGATATGTTCCTCTTTTTAAACCAAGTTTGGACGAGTTTATCAAATACTTCACTGTTTGGATTCTCATCTCAGAGAAGGTTTGATATATTTAGGGAAGATGAGGCTGTGGTCCTGGAACGATCTGCAGCTCAGGTTGAAGCTGGGGTCCCTTTGTCTAGTTTTAAACAAATATTATCTCAGTAGATCTTTTCCTGGATAAATAAAAGTATACTGATGAGTCATAAATTGTATGTTGTGTGTAAAATTTAGACAGAAAGCTGTATAAATACGACAAAAGAGATTTGAGTATTGCATATTCACAGATCTCCTTCCTCCAGTGTTCTCACAGTTAACTCTGAAAATGGTCAAAACTATCAAAATATCAACATGAACTCGCGCCATCTTCATTAAAGCAGAGTGAGAAGAGTGAGGAGTGGAGCAGGTGTTGTCCTCTAATCTAATCCATCCACCCTCTGCTCTCTCCGGACCCTTATGTCGTGGTATTAAGAGAGAAGGCCTTAAGTGGCTCTTCAGAAAGCTGTGGGCATGACTCCCTCGACCCAACGGACCAGAAACCCAAGCACAACAGAGTCGCCTCTTGTCTCCACTCGGCCTTCACGTCCCGTCGGTGAAAAGTCATCGCTGTCCATTAACGCTCGCCCGGACTTTAGTGACCGTCTGTTTGTTTTTCTGTCAGACTCAGAAGTGGAAGGGTGTGTTGCCACAACCCGTCAGGCGGCCATCTTTAGAGCTCTTCACCTCGCTGCTCCTCAAATGTTTTCGCTTCCTTTTTTTTTTTTTTTAAACACAGGTCAAGGGTTGCCACTTTACTCAGAAGAAAACATGACACTGGTTCCTCAAATGCAGCAAAGTTTACAAACCATCAAGAGCCATATTCATTCATTTCTTCTGTGTTAAACCTTTGGGACATTTTATGAGAAGATGTGTTATTTTAAACCACAAATCACATCTGGTTAAGTTCACAAAACCTTTATATACACTTTTATATTGTAAACTAAAGCTTTGTATTTATTCACTCTTCTTTATCTAACCAAAAACTTTGTGTCTAAACAAGAACTTGAGTCTTTCACAGTAAATGATTGGGTTATTTGTCTCATCCACCACCCCAACCTTCCCCCTGTTCATTGAGAAAAAAAAAGTGTTATGTATTTTCCAATGAAGCTTGTATATGCGTAAAAGTAATAGAAATATAGCAGTCTCTTCTTAATAAAATTAAATTAAATTAAATTAAATTAAATTAAATTAAATTAAATTAAATTAAATTAAATTAAATTAAATTAAATTAAATTACTGGAAAAAATACAAAAATATTAAATATAAATATGTCAAAATTTGGACAGTTGTGAAAATTTGGTAAAGTCTAACAGCTAACAAAACAATCCAAATTTTCACACAAATTCCAAAAAACATATTAATAATGTATTGAATCATAGTCCACCCAAGATTGTACTTGAAAGTGAAGTCTGTAAAACCTATAAAATAAAGTACAACCTTATGTATATCACCACATATATTTAAATGCTCCGTTTTACATGATTTTGGTCTTGGTTTTAGGATCAAGTTTGTGAGACTGGCTTCAGTAAATCACACGTGGCTCTTGACACGACTAATGGTCATTACTCAGTGAGCTCAGTGACCTAGCCTCAGTCTGGAGATAATGGGTTAGGGTTAAACCCAGAGGCTCAGGGAGTGGCTGTAGTCTTTGTGGATCTGTAGTCAGTCTAACTGTGACACACACAGCTGTAGACCTACAAAGATAAAGACTAACACAAACCTGTATGAGCGTAATGTGGGTCTGCAGCGACTGGAGCAATGTGATAAAAGGTAGATTGTTAACTGGCATCTACGACTACGCCGTGCCCATCAGATAAGATGCTTGTAAAACTACACAAAGACATGTTGGAAGAGCAGACAAGACTAGAATTAAAGTGTGCAGCTGGTAAAGGAAAGTTTCAGAACATTATTAGACAAAATCTTTAGGCTAGCTTTTTGTTTTATATAGTTATAACTTCCTTCATTTTATTCAGGGACAAAATAAGGAATGAGTGACTCGTCTGTTTGTTCTTATCTGAGTCAGAATTTGGATCTGAAGCCCATTTGAGACGATGTTTCAGTCTCTGTTGATGTTGAAGTTTACTAACGTGTGATTTATCAGATGATTTTCACTCTTCAGATTTGTCCAGAGCTCGATTTGCGTCATGTTTTGTTATTGAGCATGTTCAGACCCTTGGCACTGTCAGACATATTGATAACAGCAAAAGCACTTTGGCAAACAATATTTCATGTCGACTTGATCGATTTTACAGACTTAGTGTCTTTGGAAACATTCGTGTGGGGAACGCAAATGTGAAAGGGATCGAACCATCAGGTTTTAGTCTGAAATGATAAAAAAGGATGTTCCTCAATAACAAACAGATGAGTTGAAGAATTGATCAACACAAAAGGCTCTAAATCAATGTTAAAACACAAATAAACTGAAATCAAAATAGGATTAGAATAGGACTAACCTCGGACTAAACCCTGGTCCAAACTAGGACTAAACCCTGGTCCAAACTAGGACTAAACCAGGACTAAACTAAGACTAAACCAGGACTAAACCAGGACTAAACCAGGACTAAACTAGGACTAAACCAGGACTAAACTAAGACTAAACCCTGGTCCAAACTAGGACTAAACCAGAACTAAACTAGGACTAAACTAGGACTTAACCAGGACTAAACTGAGGACTAAACTGAGGACTAAACCAGGACTAAACCAGGACTAAACTAGGACTAAACCAGGACTAAACTAAGACTAAACCCTGGTCCAAACTAAGACTAAACTAAGACTAAACTAGGACTTAACCAGGACTAAACTGAGGACTAAACCCTGGTCCAAACTAGGACTAAACCCTGGTCCAAACTAGGACTTAACCAGGACTAAACTAAGGACTAAACTGAGGACTAAACCAGGACTAAACTGAGGACTAAACCAGGACTAAACTAAGGACTAAACCCTGGTCCAAACTAAGACTAAACCAGGACTAAACCAGGACTAAACTAGGACTTAACCAGGACTAAACTAGGACTTAACCAGGACTAAACTAGGACTTAACCAGGACTAAACTGAGGACTAAACCAGGAAAATCTTTAGGCTGTATTTCATTTAAACTGCAGTACCTTGAATGTCCACAAGCTGAACTCACAAAAAATTGGCAACATGGGCATTATCCAACAATATTTTCTTTGTCACGAGCCTTTTGTGAGTCACTTATAAACACAAGACACTAAAGAAAATCAATTATTGTTCTAGTCTAATCTAAAATCACACACAACATCTTCATTACAACTGTCCTCAAGCTCAATTTCAGCACATGTCCTGAACAGAAAAGTAGTTTTAAAGCGACAGTTAATGCACTTGAAGGGATTACAAGTAACTAAGTATGAAGGGATTAAATAATTAAAGTAGGAGTTTAAATATTTGGGAAAAACAAGCCTCTAAGTCCACTCTCCACCAATGACAGGTCCGTGGAACTTTCTATAAAGAGACAGCACTTTCAACTTTCAAAGTCTGTGCTGTAACGGAGAGGTCAAAGGTCGCGTTGTTGTGACAGACACGGGACGAGTTGAGAAACCTTCACAGATGTCATACGTCAAAGAAAATAATAAATCAAGTCCAGCGACAAACAGAGCGACAGATGATTGGGTTTGTTCTGCTCTTGGATAATGTTTCATTAGGTTTTAGTCTTGGTTTAGTTTTGTTCTTTATTGAGTCATGATTTGGTAAAGTTTACTCCTTTATTTCTAGGCTTTATCTTGATTTAGTCCTGGTTTAGTCCTGGTTTAGTCCTGGTTTAGTCCCGGTTTAAAGCTCAGATCTATTCCTACATTTAGTCTTAGTTTGGACCTGAACTAAGTCTCAGTTTAGTCCCAGATTATTTTAGTTTGACTCCTGTCTTTAATCCTAGTTTAACCTGGATTTATTCTTGGATTATTCTTGGTATAGTCCTGTTATAGTTTTGGTCTGAGCCCTAATTAAGTCCTGATCCAGTCCTGGTTTAGTCTCACATTTAGACTTTTTTCATTTAGTTTTGTTAAGTCAAGATTTAGTCCTGGTTTACAGCTGGGTTTGTTAATGCATTTATTCCAAGTCTTGATGTAATCCTAGTGTAATCCTGGGGTTATTCTTGGATTTAAATAAGATCTAATTTAGTCCAAGCCTGGTCCATGTTCAGTCCTTAGTCTTTGGTTTTAGACAATTTAATCTTGATTAAACCCTAAAGTGCTTTTGATTAGTCTTTAATAACTTTTGTTTTCAGTGTTTTATTCCATTCTAATGATGGGTTCGGTCTTTATGGGTTTATATTTGGTCCTTCCTTAGTCCTGCTTTAGTCTTGTTGAGGTCTAGGCTTAGTCCTGGAGTATTTTTATGCAATTCTAGTCTAATGCTGGCTTCAGTACTGGTTTCACTCTGCTGTTATTCATGGTTTATTCTGGGATTAGCTCTTGGTTTAATCCCTGTTTAGTTGTAATTTAATCCTGATCCAATCATAATCCAGGTCTAAGTATAAAACTGGCTTTAGTTTTTAGTTTTATCCAGTTTTGACTCTGTTTAATTCTTGGTTTCATCCTGGTGTAGTCCCTGTTGTGGATTTTATGATCTTTCTAGATTAAACAATGCATTTTTCACCTTAATTGCAAATACTTCTCATCATTTTCAGACTTCTTCACACTTACTAATGACCTTTTCCATTTGTGCAGTGCATTAATGACTTGAGTTTGGGTGGATGCCTCTAACGTAGCTTGAAGCTGTGGTATGTGAGGCTAAAAGAGGTCAATTGTGCCTGTGTTTTTTACAGACAAAGCAGCAGGACCAGCTCTTTAACCCAAAGCCATCACTCACAGTTGACCTCTCGTTGTGTGATTAATGACTCCTTTCACGTCACCGATCACTGTCCGACCTGGTCCTGGGACGCTCACAGAGAGTGTTCAAAATCTGGCTCATGTTGAAATACTGTAGGGATCTTCATTTTATTCAGGGACAAAATAAGGAATGAGTTGCTCGTCTGTTTGTTCTTATCTGAGTCAGAATTTGGATCTGAAGCCCATTTGAGACGATGTTTCAGTCTCTGTTGATGTTGAAGTTTACTAACGTGTGATTTATCAGATGATTTTCACTCTTCAGATTTGTCCAGAGCTTGATTTGCGTCATGTTTTGTTATTGAGCATGTTCAGACCCTTGGCACTGTCAGACATATTGATAACAGCAAAAGCACTTTGGCAAACAATATTTGATGTCGACTTGATCGGTTTTACAGACTTAGAGTCTTTGGAAACATTCGTGTGGGGAACGCAAATGTGAAAGGGATCGAACCATCAGGTTTTAGAAATGTTAAAAAAGGATGTTCCTCGATAACAAATAGATGAGTTGGTGAATTGATCAACACAAAAGGCTCTAAATCAATGTTAAAACACAAATAAATCAAGACTAAACTGAATCAAAATAGGATTAGAATAAGGCTAACCTCGGACTAAACCCTGGTCCAAACTAGGACTAAACCAGGACTAAACTAGGACTAAACTGAGGACTAAACCCTGGTCCAAACTAAGACTAAACCAGGACTTAACCAGGACTAAACTGAGGACTAAACCCTGGTCCAAACTAGGACTAAACCAGGATTAAACTAGGACTAAATCCTGGTCCAAACTAGGACTAAACCAGGATTAAACTAAGGACTAAACCCTGGTCCAAACTAGGACTAAACCAGGACTAAACCAGGACTAAACTAGGACTAAACTGAGGACTAAACCCTGGTCCAAACTAGGACTAAACCAGGATTAAACTAGGACTAAACCCTGGTCCAAACTAGGACTTAACCAGGACTAAACTGAGGACTAAACTAGGACTAAACTAGGACTAAACCAGGACTAAACCCTGGTCCAAACTAGGACTTAACCAGGACTAAATCAGGTGTAAACTCAGGATGAAACTAGGACTAAACCCTGGTCCAAACTAGGACTAAATCCTGGTCCAAACTAGGACTTAACCAGGACTAAACTAGGACTAAACCCTGGTCCAAACTAGGACTAAATCCTGGTCCAAACTAGGACTTAACCAGGACTAAACTAGGACTAAACCTGGACTAAATCAGGTGTAAACTCAGGATGAAACTAGGACTAAACCCAGAGCTAAACCAGTCTTACAAACTAAGAACTAATCCCAAGAATGAAACTCAAACTAAACCAGTTCAAAGGGAAATATATTTTGAAAATCGATGCTTTTATTTCAAAATACATCCACTATTTTATTATTATTATTACATTTTGTTCACATCACATCATTGTCTTTATATGTGTGTGCGGTTTCTGTCCCGTAATGCCAGCTCAAATCTATTCTTCGAGGTTTTATTTATTACAAAAGCTTTTAAATCTATGTTTGGATGCCGCCGTGCCGCTCTCAGCTGTGACCAGAGATAAGGCAAATAGCACAGTTAGCAAATCCAGCTCTATTTGCTCTGCTCCTTCTCAAACAAAGAGGCAAACCCGCACCTGATAACACAATTACAAAGTGTACGTCGTGTTGCTCAACGCCGCAGGTCGAAGGTGAATCGTAATTGGCTTTAACACACCTGCCTTTGATAGAACTGGAGGAAATGAATGGAGCACAAAAAAACTGAACAGTGCTGCACAAAAGTCACCTGCCGTACTCTTCGGTGAAATAATGGGAGTTTTTCTCTTTTGTGAAATCAAAGTGTAGCCGACCCCCGCTTTGCACCGACCTGCGCCGGAGGTTCATAACCCACTTCCTGGTGCTTTCTCTAAAGGTTCTTGTGTAGACGGCTCACAAACAGGAAACAGCCCTCTTTCATGTTTCAAAGAGCAGGCAATTTAAGGTGAAAGTGTGCAACAAGAAATGCACAACACGACTCAGACCAGACTTTATATTTTACTGATAAAGAGGCTGTTTATTGCATTATAGCATTTATTTATTACATAGATTACATACTGTTTATCACTGAACTAAACAAGGGCTGAAGCCAAGAGTAAAACCAGCACCAAAAATAAACAAAAGCAAGAGTTAGACCAGCCATAAACTAGGATTAAACCAGGATTAAAGCCAACAATAAATAATAAGTCATGTCTGAAATAAACAAGGAATAAAAGCAGATATAAACCTGGAACAAAAATGATGAAACTAGGTCAAAGCACAGGACTATTCAGGACTAAAACAGGACTGATCCCTGGAATAAACCCAGAACTAAAGCAGAATCAGAGCGAAAATGAATTAATAAAGATTCAAATTGAACCAAAATAGGATTAAACCTAGATTTAGGCCAAAGAAGAACCACAAAACTAACATAGGCCTGAACTAAACCAGAAATGAACAAGGACTGAATAGTAACTGAGAGCAGAAATAAACCTAAAGTTAAATTATGAAATTAAGACTAAACCCAGGACCAAAACCTGGAGTAAAGCAGGTCTAACCGAGACTAAGACCAGGACCAGATCAAGACTGAACCTAGAACTAAACCACAAGTAAATCAGAACTAGAAGGAATTAATCAAGAAAAACTACACCAAACCTGGACTAAATCAAGACTAAACCTAGACTTAGGCCCAGGACTAAGACTGGACTAAACTAGAGCTGTATCTGAACCCAGGCCGGACATGAACCTGAACTAAATCAGGACTAAATCAGGACTAAACCAGGGTCAAACTCAGAGTTAAGACAGGACTATTGAGGTATAAACCAAGACCAAACTAAACCAAGATCTAAGACAGTCCTTCACCCAAACCAATACAACCTGGACTAAACTGGTCCAGTCCATGGACTAACCCCAGAAAACCAGACTACAGCTAGACCTGGACCAAACACAAGACCAAGACCAGGAACAAACCAAAGCTAAACCCAGGATTAAACTCATCAGAAGAAGAAGAAGTCAGAAGTAAGACTAAATCCTGAACTAAACCAGCTCTAAACCAAGAGTAAATAAAGACTAGATGAGGCCTAAACCCAGGATTTGACCAAGAATGGACCATAACTGAACGTATTACTGAATAAATGAGTGAAACATGGACTAAACCGGGTTTAAGGCAGCTCTAAACCAGGACTAAACCATTAAAAAACTGAATAAAACCAGGACTAAACCCAGTTAATCCACAGTTTCCTGTAAGTTCTTTTGTAAACATTAGCACGGCGTTCCTGCTGAAAACCCTTTCTCTGTTTAGTTTGTTGCTGAGCAGAAAAGCCTCTTGTGTTTCCAGGAGACGAACGGTCGAGGAGGCTCTCCAGACGAGCGAGACTTCGGGACGACTTCTTGGAATAAAGCGTAGAAGGAGGTCTCTGCGGGTCATCGGTGACGGGTCAGCACCCACCATTGTGTGGAGGGAAGGGAGTTCCTGTTCCGGCTACTTGTTGCAATCTGAGAGAACATAAACACGAGCCGAGAGCGAGGAAAAAGCAGAAGCGGGACCGAATGTTGAAGGGGAAGCTACAGTGTGTTGTTGTTGAAGTTAAATACAAGACACTTTGGCCTGTTTCTGAGGTTGGTGATTGAAATCTGGACTCGAGTTGAGCAGAAAATCATATTAGATTGATTACTTGAAGTGTCACAATAAAGATTTCACAGCAAAGATCATTAGAGGTGGAAAAAAACAAGAAAAACAAGCTGTGTCTTCTCAAAAAGCATAAATATTCAAATTGTGGCAAAATTAAACAGCTGCATTTGGAACTTTCTGAGTGAGGTTAAAGGTCAGGGTTGGCTTAAATCACCTCAAAACATGCACCAGAGATGTGTTTCCACTTTATATGAAGATATAAAGATATGTTTGCACTTTAAGAGGCGTTTGGATTGTTGAACAAAGTGAGAAGCGTCACATTTTGTACCAGTTTGTCTTTTAGATCCAACACAGTGAATAAAAGGTGAGGATAAACACAGCTGAGGTTAAAATAAGAGTCAGAAAACTGCAAAAAGACAAGACGAACTTGGAATGAGAACTGATGCAACTTTCTAAATGTAAAGTTCTTCTTGACTCTGGTGAATGGTGAAACATCTACAGTTTCCTTCAAATAAAACGGTCTATTTTCACACAGAAACATAACTTCTTTCGGCCTTAACAAATGTGAATGTCTGTTTTTTCACTCTCTTTTAAAACACACTTCTTGTTTATGATGCTTTTTATCTCTTGAGGGAACATTGTCTTAATTGTCTGTCCCTATTTTTTACTGTACATATCTCCTTGCATCTTTCCAATGTGTTTTCTCCTGTAGACGACAAATGTGATCTTTAGGGCAACACCGACCCCCTTGACCTTTGTAATAAATACAAAAACTGAGTGGATCTTACTTATTTTCTTCATGTTCACAATATATTCCATGACATTGTAACTTTAGGCTCCAAATAATATACTGTATAAACCCAAATCTGGTCACATTTGGGGTTTATTAACTCAAACGATGACCTTGTGTTACAGTCTCCCACATAAACCTCGAATTAAACCCACACATCGATCAGCTGTGACCTCGGGATCCGTGAGCAGGTCGTAACCTCGCTGAGTCACACTTTTTGGTTCTAGGAAACGTTACAGTTGCAGAAGTCCAATCGATATTTTCAGCTGAAACCCGGAGCGTGGTTGTCTTTGCGTAACCAAAACCTGCTCAAATCACATTTGTTCACCTCCAGGTCAGTAGCCCTGACTCAGTGCTCTTCACCAATCACCTCGCACTAGACCGAGCCTCCCTCAGCTCTGAGTCAGCGGGCCTCGCTTTACACAGGAATCGATTAGAGCTGAGATTTGAATCTTAAATGAGACTTCCCGAAAACTTAGATCAGATTTAAAGCTGTTCAAAACCGCGTAAAGACCCAGAACAAAAGTAGGGAGCGTAGTGTCCACAATTTGCCTTTTTAAGTGACCTATTATTTCCTTTTATCACAAGTTTAAGAGCTTTTTGGAGGCAAACACTGTCTTAAATGTTATAAATGAGGCATATTTTCATAAACAAGCTAAATACTGGCACTTAATACACAGTTTCAAGGCTGGAGTTTAATATAAAATGCAGTATTTAGATTTGTCCTAAACCTGAATGCAGTGTCTAGACATTTTTAAGGTGAAAGGTCAAATACAAGCACTGGAAAAATACAGGAAATCTAAGCTATTCGTAACTGAAAAATGTGTTTTTCTTGTTTGTTGTAAAAGTCTGTGTAAAAGGTCAAATTCAAAGACAGTCTACGTCCATTATCTAAGTCTAAAAGGTGTTGAAACATTTGTTTACACAGATACACAATGTTTTACTGACACAATGATTAAACACAGCCTCGACTCGTGAACACTCGTGGATCCTGATGTTGAGAAAGTGGACTTTTAAGCACTTTTAAGGAGTATTTGATCCTTTTAAATGTAAACACTGTGGAAAAATACCCTTTATTTATTGTAAATTGATAAGATGCTGATTAATCTAGAGACATTACTGGTTTATGATAATGATTACTCATCAGATCTATTCAGTCAGATATATAAATAGTGAATAAAATTACTCTTTTAATCATTTGAAGAATCTAAACTTTGTGGAAAATTTCAATTCTCCATAGTGACATAAGTCTTAATCTACAGCAACATGTTCAGAAAGTTGAATATATTTAGCATTTTCAAGCACCTCTGGAAAAACCTAGGACCTTTCAAACACTTTCAAGGTCTATTTTCATTTCAATATTTGTTTTATTTCATTTTAACAGTACTTGTATCATTCTTTATCATAATTGTGTCCCTTTCTCTACTGTCCCTGTCGTTCTTATATTCCTGACTCCCAGTTTTAAAAAGCAGCTATTTTTCATTAAATTTCCATTGACTTTTCAACCTTTTTCAAGCGTTTTATCCAAAAGTTTCAATATATCTATCTATATATGCGATATGTCTATGCACTTTAGTAAACTGTAAAAGCAGAATGAAAAAGAAGAAAGTTTTATTGTTGAATTTAAACACAGAAGACATCAAAACTAGAGGATTTTAGCGATCCACGACTTTGTGTTGAATATAAGCTACGCATCAAGATTTAAGGTAAAAGTCTGTTTATGTGATTCATTTTAAACAACCATGGATTAATAAGACTAAATGTGAAAATAACTTTGCAATTCTCCGATTACTACACACCACCCACGAGACAGGCTTGAACTTTTCCAAAAATACGGGGTTTATTGACTTTAACTGCAATCAATACTTACAAAAAGAGAAAACAGGCTTTTCATAGAAACTCACAGAATTACTGTAGTGAAAATAAAAACATGGCTGAAAAAATACATTCAACAGTTTTATCTTTTACTTTCTTTGCGTCAAATCGTTCACCTCTCTCTTAACACGTGAAGGCAACACAGGAGCAAGTGACTTTGTGTAAAAATCATTGTTCTCCTTTATCAAATATATAATAATAATAATAATAAAAAGGCGGCAAGACGAGCCTCATAGTAGCTACCTGGAATGTAATCAAAGGCACTTCCTGATGGTCAAGAGGGGCCAAGCAAGTGCATCAAGCATCCAATCAAAAGAAAAACCAAACAAAAAAACTTTCCTCAACCCATTTGGTCACAGCTATTGCTCGTAATAACAGCCTGGGTTTTAGAAATTCAGATGAGACGCTCCTGGAGGCGGTGGCGCGGGAGGGTCTTAGTGCACCGTCGAACCCAAAGTACTGTGAGAATACTTGAAACGAGCCGGGAAGAGCGCGGGACAGCGGGCTACCGTTACTGTCGGGAATGGGTACAAGCAAACCGAGTTCAGATGGAATTGCAGTCCGATACGAGGGAAAAAGTAATAAATAATCAAAACGCAAAACGTCTTTTTTGCTTTAAATTAAGTTTCTTTTTGACAAAGTGTAGTTGCAAGAACAAAAGTCATTGAAGTACAATATATTAAACTGTGAAAAAAGGAAAACTTGACAAAACGTCTTCACAATCTTTAGATTAATACGGAAGATCATAATTTAACATAAAAGAAAATATATTCTATTGCTCATTATCCAGATAAATACAAAACAAAATTAACAAAAAATGCATATGATCACCAATAAATATGTTCTGATAAGTTAAATAAGCAGTGACAAGCAAACCTTCTGTGTGGAAAGTTTTTCAAACAATAATAATAACCGTAATAATAACATTAATAAAAAATAATTATCAAATAAAGAAAGCAAAGGGATGTAATGAGTACAGAGAGCTCCACCGAGCAGTGGGGGGTGAAGGAAAAGTAAAATAGCTTGGAGATCCGATCTCGTCAAGAGGCAGGATGTACTGCACTGCACCATGGGAATGCTGGAATTCCCCACTGCCCCAGAACGGAGCGGGGCGGGACACAGTCTGACAGGTTTTATGAGCAGTTTGATATCAGGACTTCCTTCCCCAAAAAGAGCCAGTGACCAGCAACAGGAGGAGAAAATTAGAGAAATAAGGAGGGGGCAGAACCAACTTCCAGTTCAAAGTCCTTCCTGCAGAATCACCCAGTCCACAATTACATAAGACGGGCTTGAAAGGAGCCGGGACAGGACGGGGCGGGCGGGGGGTGAAGGAGGGGCAAGAGGAAAGAACCAAAAAACAAACAGTAGTCCATTCACCCTAAACACATGCAGAAACCCAGCCACTTTCTCCGTTTAAAAACTATTCATATCTTCTCAGGGCGTGTTCTCCGAGAGCTCAGTCTGTAAGAAACGGCTGGCACGTCTACAGTTAGTGAGCACCCTCTATCTAAGGCAGGGAAGTGGTATCGTCAGTGGGGAGGGGGTCTAGTGCAATGCACGCCCCTATCCAAGGCCACTTGTGCTGCTACACATTCAAGAACAAATGAAGAAGGAAAAACAAGTGGCACCTGGTGAAACAGTCTTTTCTTGTTCTCGTGATTTTCATTGTTCGATTCCTCTCGTTTTTGGCACTATGACACATGGCGGGGTACGGAACTGTGCAGATTAGGAATGAAATGATCATTTATTTAGTTCCCTTAATTGACTACATCCACATATTGCTAAAGAGGATCTAACACGGTGCAGGGGGGGCAGGGGCCGGGGCAGGAGGAGGTAGAGGGGAGTGCCGTGTTTTCGTGTCAAAGTAAAGTCAGTAATTTAATCGTCGGAGATGGACAGGCGGCTGAAGATGGGCAGGCGGCGGGTGGTGTCCAGCGTGGGGGACTCGGAGCCACTCAGGCTGCCCCCGGAGCTGCTCTGGTACCCCTCCTGGTCTGACAGGGAGTCAGGGGGGCTGGAGGGGGACTCGAACATGTGGGGAGACTCCAGCATGGGTCTGAAGTAGTAAGGCGTGCCGGTCGGGGAGGGGGGCGCGTTGGGCTCAGTGCCTACGGGACCGGCCCCGAGGCTGGGCCCGAACAGGTTGGCCAGCTCCTGGCTGGAGTAGGTGAAGGGGTTGCTGCTGGGCCACTCCGGGAGCTCGTCGGGGAAGAACGTGGGCGGAGGTGTGACTGAGGTGGGGCTGTCCCTCAGCCCGCCGGAGCTAGAGAAACCGGCGAAGCTGTAGCTGTGCTGCAGCCGGGGCCGCTCCATCTTATTGGAGGAGTTTAGAGGGGAGGGCTGCTGCGGGGGCCCGCGGCGCTCCTCCGCGTTGTGGATGAAGTGGCAGCGAGGGCCGTAGGGGCAGAAGCCGATGGTGTGGAAAGTGCGGCACAGCTCCGTCTTGTATTTGGGATGGCGGCTCAGGCTGCGCAGTTCGTGGATGCCGTGAGCAAACTGGCACTTGTCTCCGTATTTACAGGAGCCGTTCTCCTCGAAGGGCCGGCACAGCTCCGTCTTGTAGCGGCTGGAGTTGACCTGGCCGCTGCCCCCGGTGGGACTGGCGGGGCCCAGGCACTTGTTGAGGAGCCTCTCGCCCGTCTCGGAGAAGGAGCGGTCGCGCAGGCGGTTCTCCTTGTTGTTGCTGGCATTGCCAACCCCTGAGATGAGTGAGGAGTGGTCCGCTGCCTTCAGACTGTTGATGAACTGGTTCTGGCTGAACTTTGTGCTGCTGACGGAGTGCCGTCTCTGATACACGCCTCCCACCGAGGGAGACCCCACCGCCTTCCTGTCCAGCAGGGCTCCGGCGGGGCTGGAGAGGGGCACGCTGGTGCCAGTGCAAGGGACAGACATGGGATGAGGGGCACCCAGGTTGTTGTTGCTGTAGCTAAGCAGCTTGTTATTCTGCAAAAACACACAAAGTACAAAACATCAGAACAAATGGTTTCAGAGACAGTCAATGTGTTTCTGATTTGAACTGGAGCTGCAGATGAAACCCTCACAGCCTCCTCTCGCATGACTGTGTGCTTTTGGCTCCCACAATATAAGCGGATACAGGCCTATAGAACAGCAGCTGGTTTGGCAAGTTGCCCTGGTTAGGAATGTGTGCCTGTTTAGTAAATGGAGCAGCAGCACATGAGGCGCTGGGCTGCTACAAAGAGCGTGCATCATTTGAAAGATAATGAAAATGGCACAGCACCCTGTTGAATTACAAGAAAAACGGACTCGATTCACTTCCAAATGAGAGGAGATGTATATTAATCACTCATTTACATGACTATAAACCTAACTCTACAACCCGCGGGAGGAAACGGTCCCTAAAAGAGGAATCCGACAGTGAAAACCTTTACAAACATGCAAACCCAAACAATATACAGCACAGAGCCGCAACTGTTCTACAAAGTTTAAATCAATGCAGTCCTAGACTCGACGGACTCAAATAAACGACTTAACAAGGGCTACGTGAGGCTCGAGCCAGACAAATCTGGTCAATGATTAGCGAGCATGTGGCTGCTTTGTGAGGAGCATTAAAAGTGGCGCAAAACTGCCCTAATTTGCAGAAAAACGGCATGACATAACTGAGGCCAAGTTTAACGACTCACACAACCTTTAAACCTGATAGAAATGTATACTGTTGACTTACAAGCATTTGGAGAAACGGCTGACAATGAAAATTAGGGGTTATCTTTGCAACAACTTGTGGATTCACGTTACCGCCAGCTTTTACGCACAAAAAACAGAGTAAATACACGAAGAAGCACATTTTTAAGTAAAATGGTGCTATGAATGCAAACTAGGACTAAAACTGAACGGATACCTGGCTAAAATAAGGATTAAACAAGAACGAAGTCAGAACTAACACGAGATTACATAAAATGGGTTTAGATTTAAGTCTGGAATTCAAAAACTAAGCGTAAACCCAGGTTTTTAGCGCAGCAAACACTCATTCAACAAGAATAAAGCATGAGAATCATGGGAAATGGTACAACTGAGTACATTTCGCAAACAACAAAAGTTAGAGGCGAAAACAAACGAGAACAGGACGAGAAACGCTTCCACGGAGGCAGCAGCGACACAGAGGGCCGCGCACAGCAGCTCCTCATTCCAGCACAGCGGCTAAAGCTAACAGCTAACACCAGAAACACACAAAAAAGTTCACTACGTACCTTGTTCATTACTTCAAAGTCGAAGAAAGGCGACACTACGGCTGTGGTCATCTCTGCAGCGACCCAACTCAAATGAAAAGGAGTAAAAAAACAAAAACAAAGTGTGCTTGTTGTAGAAAGTTGCGCAGGTCTGCGGAGTTTGCGTTCGCAGCTCCAGTCTGTGGTTGACCCTGCAGAACTCCCCCTCTGCCCCGCTGCAGCGCACACATTTGGTTTTTAACCGCGGGCTGAAGACAGGAGGAGCCTCCGGAGCGGGGCGGTAACTCTCGCACACTTTTTGTTCCTCTTCTGCAGCAGGAGGGGGGACTAACTCGCATTGGTTTTGTTTGACATTACTACACTCCTCCGCGCAGTCTGAACGCTTCAAAGTTTTCTGAGCAGCTCGTTAGAAGAGTGTGCGCGAGGAGTTTCCCACAAAATAGACAAATATAACTTTTCAATTGGATCCACATACATTTAAAGTAACTTTACCCTGAGCGTGCGCCAGGTTCAGTAACCTTTTGTACCTAAAGAGATATTTTTAGACAGTTAGATAAACATTGTATCTGTAGGGGGCCAAGTATTACAAGGACTGACCTTGGACTAAACCAGGACTGGAGCAGAAGCCTTCATCAGGGGCTGCAGCTGCACGAAATAAAGGCAAAACTAGAACTAAACTTGGACTAAATCAGGACTAAACTAGAACTAAACACTTATCAAACTAACGAGGACTTACTTTGGACTAAACCGGGACTAACACTGACCAAATCTGTGCAGAACTATTGCCACTTTTAATATATAACTAATCTGAATATAACCAGTGCAACATTATATAACCCACTGCAGCTCCAGACCCACTTGTTGCTGACCCTTTGTATTTGAAGCCTGAGTATAGTGTTTTTTGAGCTTATAACCACATTTAAAATAGTAAAAAATGCTAATTATGACGTTTAATCTGTGCCCTGCAATAAAAGATGGATGTTCTGGCACATTTGATGCATGCATTTATGTCTTGAATGACAAAAATGCACAATAATGGAACAAAAATGCAACTTTTACTGTGGTTGTGTCCTATCTTTTGCTCATAATAGGTCCAGGATTTAGCCCAAGAGCTAAATGTCCCACTTAAACATTGTGGAGGTCTGCAGTTGTTTACCCAGAGACGCTCACTGTCCTCAGGCCTCTGCTACCATCCACTACCCTGTCATTAATTTACTCTTAATTGCCCCACTGTAACGTCACTTGTGGGACTTTCCGGCGAAACACGAAGCAGGCCTTTAACTCTTTCCCAACCGCAACTATTACAGCTCATATTTTGCGTGGCGTTACTGCGGATGTCCCATAAACCGGCCGCGCTCGTGTCAGTCCATCAGGTAACGGGATACAGCGGTGATCTCACGGATGAAGACCGGGGCTGCACAGAGTGAAATCTATACACGTCTTTTGTCGTCCCGGGCCCCGAGTCCACGACTGTGCAGCCGTGGGCCATGTGCAGAGTCAGTGTCAGGGTTGGGTTGCAAAGGGACAGGAGAGAGAGGATCCGAGGCAGGGCTAAAAGAGAAGAAAAGAAGCTGAGGGAGTGGAAGAGGAGGGGGATTTATGGGGAACGTTTATTACACAGCAGTGCCCCGGGGAAGTGAGGGGCTGGGGGGGGGGGCAAAACATTCCCTTTCCCCTTCCTCTTCACACAGGGGGCGGAGAGGCAGGAAAAACAGCGCAGGACTCTCTCTCGAGTTGGGATCTGGGTCACGTCACTTTTTACATAATCGGAGGTCTCAGATCGACACTGTTTACACGGCTTTAAAGATTACGACCTTAGAAAATCATTATCCAGGGGAAGAAAAGCAGCAAAACTCATTCTGCATCTGTTAATTGTTCCCATAAAGCGTCCGTTCTCCTGTATTTTCACTTTCAAACGCATACTTTTAGTTGCATTTCCACATCACGACTCCAACATTTCGAGACCTAAGGCCAAGACTGTGAGTTTAAAATCGTTCGAATCATGTTTTAGTTTAAAATTCCAGGATTTGGTTGTAGCGTGAGCAGACAAAGACACTATTTAAAGCAATGACTACTTCTCTTGCAGCTTTCACCTTTGCCATAATGCAGCCTCTGACTAATTAGAATGTCCTGTCATCATTTCTCAAACGCTTATGTCGACATAATCGCTTTAAAGCATTGTTTTAACGTGAAAATTTGGGAAAAAAAGAGAACTGAGGCATTGTGCTACTGCTTAGAGGCTAATATTATGCTACATAAATAGTACTAATAAATGTAATAGTGCCGTTAGAGTCACAGTAAGCACTAATGTAGCTCATGACTCCATCTAGTGGCACAAAGTGGTATAACAGGCCAAAACAAAAATGGCAAACTCACTGAAAGGCAAGGTATTAACACCACTGATGCTAACATTCGATAAAATACTGTCAAAGTATATGATTGTGATGCGTCATATAAAAAAATTACACTCAATTTGCAATGTTTTGAGTTCAATAAGAGGCTCATGACTCCATCTAGTGGCACAAAGTGGTATAACAGACAAAAAAATAAGGCAAATTCAGTGAAAGGCAAGCTATTAACACCACTGATGCTAACATTCGATAAAATACTGTCAAAGTATATGATTGTGATGCTTCATATAAAAAAATCACACTCAATTTGCAATGTTTTGAGTTCAATAAGAGGCTCATGACTCCATCTAGTGGCATAACAGGGTATAACAGACAAAAAACAAATGACAAAGTCCATGAAAGGCAAGCTATTAACACCACTGATGCTAACATTCGATAAAATACTGTCAAAGTATATGATTGTGATGCTTCATATAAAAAAATTACACTCAATTTGTAATGTTTTGAGTTCTTTCAGGGACTCATGACTCCATCTAGTGGCACAAAGTGGTACAACACGCCTCCCAGTAATGTGCTTATTGCCTCTTCTGTCGATAAACGTTGATGTTTGTTGTAAAAAAATATACATTTATGGCATTTTCAAGACCACAGCGTCTTCACAACTTTATGTTTAGCGAGGAATGTTATTAGACACAGAAATGTTGGAGCAGAGAAGGTGTCCTAAATACAAACACTAGTTATCGTGGACTTTGGAGCCAGTCAGCGAACAGCGAGGGTGTGTGTTTAACATAAAAAGAGTTTTACGAGCTCGGGCTGTGTGGAGTAATCTGCCCCCGAAGTGTTTTCACAGACGACAGGGTGGGACGGCAGACTCGCTGGAAATCACGTCTGCAGTTCAAAAGCCCCGGCGCTCATTGATTAAGTGGATCTGATCGATTGGCTTCCGCTAAATGCAGCTCTGAAGCGGCAGGAGGGGAATCACCGCACGAAGCTGGCGCATTACAAAAAGCACTAGTACAACGCGGCCTTAACGACTGGTAATATGTCACACATTAAACAGATTCACTGCCTGGGTTTATTTAAGTTCCATAAAAGCACAAAGGCCGCATTTAAATCGAATGTATTTCACCGACGAGGACACAACAAGTCGTATAAAGATCTCGTCACTCGTGAAGCGCCGAGGCCTGTTTACTTTAATACTCTCAGATGCCCGCTTGATATTGTGCTGCTCAGTTATCCTTCCAGGTTTAGGAGGAGACACCTGTTTCCTGCCAAAATGAAAATAAAACGTTCTCTCGGGGGATAATGTCAGATGTGTTCCTGTTTGAAAAAGCCGCAGACATAACTGAAACGGTGCAGAGTGTAACAGCCTTTTTAAGTGAAGTGTGTGAAGAAGTTAGAGCAGCTTGTTAAATGTCAACTCAATGCAAATAAAAGTGGGACTAGATATAGTTAGATGTAGTTTTATTTGTCATTTGTGCACATAAAGCTAAAGGAAGGAGTTGGACAAAGGTCAAAAACATAAATAAAGGTCAATGATTAGACTAAAACAAAAGCTAAAACACAATAAATCACATAAATATACCAAAATATCAAAGTAAAACAGCCAAATAATAGGTAAATTGCAATCATTCTATAGAAAATCTAAGCTAAGACTTTTTTTTTTGTATTTAAGTGTCAGTTTACTGTCTTTATTTTCTTCTTTAGTGACTTAGATGTCATGCTTTCTATTGTTTTTCTTACATTTTAATCATTATTTGACCATATTATCATTATTGTGGCTAATGTATTGTGTAACTATGTGTTTCTCATCCTTACAGGTTGTAATTAGTGCTTAAGCTTGAGTTAATATCACAACAACTGAACATTTCACCTTAATTACTGTTTTATTTTCAATTTACAATTCTTTATTAATATTTTGTGTCGTTTTATGTCGTTATTCCTGACGATTAAACTTAAAAACGTGTTCTGATTGGTAAAAAAAAACCTCGCACCGTTTGTGTTTCGTCTTAAACATGTTAAAGTAACACCTTGTCATCACGTCTGTCTCAGGGAGCATTATTTTCAGAGGATTTGTTTTCGTCAAGGTCAAGGCTGCCCTCGTTCTCAGACTGAGTTGGACTGAGTTGGAGTCACTCTTGTCAGTCCTTTTGGTTCGATGTGTCTTTTTGGACGGCTGACCCTACACTCCTCTGCGTTAAGGAGGACCGGGATGAGGTCTGAGGCCACTGATAGTGTGAAAGTGGGATGACGGATGTTAAACTGTTATCTATTCAAACAACAGATGAAAGGACATGTGGAAATGTGTTGGTGTAGTTCATAATATCAGCCAGAAGAGGGCGTAGTTCTTCCCTTTTCTTCCTTTTGCAGGTATTCCCATTATCTTTCCTGAAAGTATAAGATGCTTTAGTAATAGAAAGTAATGCAGTTGAGCAGCTCTTTCCATTAAATCAAGAAGAACTATTACTAAATCAGGATTAAACCTTGGAGTTAAAGACTAAACCTCAAACAAACTAGATGTTCTTTTCACTTAAAAGACAATTTCTGGTGAATAAAAGTACACATAAATACAGTAAATACAGTCATTTGGTTCGAGGCTTTAAAAAAACACCAAAACAGAACCAAACCCTGGATTAAAAAAAGAGTTAAACCCTCCGAAAAACAATATTAAACCAGGACTAAAGAGTCCATAGGTCCACTATTAACGATGTACTCCAGAAGTCACTCAATAATGGAAATATAACTATTTTTTTCTTTCTTTAGAGTTAAATTGGGCACATTGTGAAATTAGCTCTTTATATAGACATCTAACTCAGACACTTTCCAACACAAATGATGGACTTTTTTCTGACCACAGACTCATTAAACCAGATCATAACCACTGTTTAAATTTCCTCATTTAACCTCAACTCTTTTGCAGTTCACTATAATGAGCACACGATATGGTGCTTCTTACATTTTCTACATAACACAGTTTATTTCCAGCTCTTTTAACATTTGCGTAAACACTGCCTCATGTGACGTTCAATGACATTAAAATAAATCTATTAAAAGCGTTGTCTTACTTAAGTTTTGTATGACTTCCTGTTTAAGCAATCAGACAAGTCATCTTTACTCTTTCACAGACTAGATCATTTTTTTCCAGCACAACTAAGCCATTATTGATAATACATAATATATAACGTGGTCATTTC
Source organism: Rhyacichthys aspro (assembly GCA_036850595.1). Lineage (NCBI taxonomy): Eukaryota > Metazoa > Chordata > Actinopteri > Gobiiformes > Rhyacichthyidae > Rhyacichthys > Rhyacichthys aspro. The sequence continues at coordinate 19,057,226 of CM072169.1, forward strand.
GCAGTAACACACGTAATTGACCTTTTACCTTTTGTCTTTATAACGTCAACCGGTTTAATCAGAACAAAACAAAGCTTACTTCACTTTTTTCTATGACTTTTATTCCCAGCATCGTCTTTTGAAACACTCACCGAACAGTCATCAGGACGAGGTTTAGCAACAGATGACGAAGTAAAGCATAAATAGAACAAATACAATTTATCGAATTAAATTGTTTATTCTTTTTGAAACATGTTAAATATTTGGTTCAGAATGATATGAAACGTCACTGAAATTGTGTTATTAGTCAAGTCGTAGCGCTACAAGTAGTTTATATAGTATTTTAATGAATGAATATGGGTGAATATAATTGGTAATTTATTTATTTAATTGATTTTTCCGTGTTTCGCCTCCTTCTCTTCCATCATCCTTCATCCTGAGCTGTCATTGTCAAATCTTGTAGACATTTATCCCTGTCCAACTGCAGTATGTCTTGTCTTTTGTGTCTAAAACATGGATTTTGTGACAATTCCCAGCTTCAAAATCAAGTTTAGAATCCTTTAATCTCAACAAAGCATTGGTTTAAACTAAATCATGTGTGATTTCCATTCATCCTTTTACTTTTCATACTTCTATAGTTTAATACTGTCTGCCCTCTGTCTGTTTTTCATGAGTTATTTAGTTATTTATACATTTTCAGGATGTCATCAGGTAACTTTAGCAAGACTCTGGTGCAAAGCAAAGACAGAACAGTGGATAAAGCTTGATGATAATCTGAGGAACTCTGTCTTTTACCTTTTACTGGAAGCTTCAACGCGGATAGGAATAAGTATCAGGAAAAGGAATTGGAATATGGACTCAAACAGAACAGGAATGACTTTATTCATGTTGATGAATATGAAGCAACAGACTCAAAATAACTGTCTTTTGTGCAGCTTTAGCTTTTAAAGTTTAACAGAGTGTGTCACAGATGCTGTTTATTTGTTTTTTATTTGTGTATTTGTTTATTTATTTGGCTCCCATTCGTTTCTCTTCCAGGGGTCATGACATAAATCACTGCAACAAATGACAAAATATCAAATACAATTCAATACAAGAATAAAGCATTTAAATATTACCTTCAGGAACATCCCAATGTACTATATGTTTACATTCAGTGCTTTGAAGAAACGAAACGAAACTAAATTCATTCACTTTTTAAAATATTCATAATACATTACTGCACTTTTCCACCAAATACGAGGTTCCTATAAACTTTTTAGTAAATGAGATTCTGTTAAATGGAGGTTATTACATTTATGCAGCATGAGATTATATTAGTGGTTTGTTTCTTTATGAACAAATCCTACATATAGCATCTTAAAGCCATCTGATTTCTGGATTATTGTCATGTGTGGCCCGTGTTTGCAGTGCCTCCATGTTGGTTTACACTTCCTGTTTACATTCCCTCGCCACATCACAATCTGAACCGTCATTTTCTCGTCCGTTTGAGCCCCGACAGCCGTGATTGTGCCCTTTCAAGTCCCGCGGCGTGTTTGCCAAAGTCATACGGGACGGCTGTGGTCACCTGCCCATGTTTTCGCTGCGGGGTGAAACCGGTCTCGGTGGAAGAGGACGGGGAAGAGAGGAAGAGGAATGGAGGCTGGAAAATGAGAACCGAGCTGCAATTAATGGTCCATAAGAGTAGCCACAGCATTGTTAGTGGTGAACCGCCAGCTGCTCGCGCTCATGTTGTTCCCATGAAGCGCTCCAGCCAGACTTCCACTGCCCTCCGAGTCGTTCTGGGTGGGATCTGGCATCAGGGAGAGACCGGGGGATTCTGACATCGTTGGACGTGTCAGTGGATCACAATTAGGGCCGTCTTTCAAAACAAACAAGTCTTGGAAATGAGTGTTTTCATCCCGTCGGTGTCTGTTTGCAGTAAATTAAGAGAGATGAATCATGTGTGTAGACTTTAAGCTCTGGTTAACGGGACAGTTCCAGGTTTTATGTTTGGAGAAGTAGACAGGAGTAAACAAAAGAAAGCTTTGGATTGTTCTGAATTAAACTGAGACTTAAACGCAAACTAAATCCAGAAGTAACTCAAGATTTAACAAAAGGAAAACCCAGCTTCAATCAGTCGAGTCAAAACAAAGACAAATCAGGAAAAAACCAAGACTGAACCAGGACTAAACCAGGACTATCCTTTAGGTTCACCCAAGATAAGATCAGGACTAAACAAGGATTCAATCGAGACCTCATCAGTGCCTCGGACTAAGCCTTAACCCAGATTAAGTCCAGACTAAACTTTGAACAAAACCTGGACTGTGCCGAGAAAAAACCCAGGTTTAAATCAGGACTAAACCAAAGATTAAACTATATTTAAATCTAAAATGAAACTAAATCTGAACTATACCAGGATTAAACCTGGACATAGACTAAACTACATATTAGAACAGGACTAAATCAAGACATAAATCTACAATTGAACCTAAGAAAACTCGGACTAAAACAGGACCAGACACTGGATTAAATACAGTAATAAATCTGGAGTGAACTGGGAATAAATCAGGACTTAATCCAGGATTTAATCAAGACACAACTTGGGTTAAACTCTGAATTTAACAAGAACTAAACTAATCTAAGACTTAACCAAGACGTAACTAAAAACTGAACCAGGACTAAACCAGATCTAACAAAACTAGGGCTAAATGCAGAATGAAATCTTGAACTAAACCTGGACTCAAACCAGGATTAAAACATGACATAAATAAATGTCAATTTAAGCCAAACAGACAAAATAAATCAGAACTTAACCCAAGACTAAACCATGAAATAATCAGGAGTAACTCAGGACTGAAACAAAGACTTAAAAAGTAGTATTTATCCTTCTCTAACTAGAACTAAAGCCCAATCAAAACCAGGACAAACTAGTGATAAACTGCACCAGGTTCAAACACAACTTAACCCAGGACTGAATCCACAAGTTCCACAGGATTTGGAAACTTTTACTCTTTTGTTTGAGTTTTTAAATAACCAGAAATGGACTGGAGCGTGAGGTCAGCTGTGATGTTTCTGATGAACCCGGCCGGTCTCTGGAGGAAAGTCCGGTTTAGAGCCACGTCCTGACCTGCGTTTCCTGAGGAAGAGTCACTGGGTCGGTCCCAAAGGCTCATGGGAAGAGACAGTTTCCCCTCGCAGCAGGAGGACTGTACATAAAGACATAAAGACCACTAAATATGAAATGTATTCAGACTGAGACACTAGATGAAGTCTGACAAATGTAAAGAATAAAGATTGTTGAATAAATAAAATAGTAAAAGAGCCAGAAGCTAAATCAGGGATAAATGCAGGAAACTGAGAATAAACCCCAGATAAAACAAGAACTAAACAAAAACTAAACTAGACCTAATCCAGGACTAAATAAATAAAATAAATCCACCATCTTGGAAGACTGGATGTGACATATGGGACTCTACAGCAGTGTCCCGGCCCCAGACTGTGGCAGATGACAAACCTAAAAAAGGCTCAGGAATCTGTGTGTCCGGTCCCTTCGGGTCCGACATGCCTCCGCTCGGGGCCGGGCTGGTCCTGACCCCGGTCCAGGTGTCAGGACCATGCGGCGCTCGCTGAAACCAGACCCTCGAGCCTTCACTCAACACACGCAAAAAATCAATGGCTTTTGTCTTGCACCCAAACACTGACCGGCATTCTCCCTCCAAAAAGTCCACCCCGGTCCCATCTGTCCCGGGACGGCGGCCCTCGGACCCCAGGACCGGCCCCGCGCGGTCAGTCCTGGACTAGAGTTACACTGTCCATGTGTCCGACCAAAGACGATACAAAGAGTGAAGCGTCCGCGGGACACGGCCCTTTTTTCTCACACTTTATACCCGTGGACTTATTGAATGGGACGTGTCCTGTCACCAGTTATTGATATTGGGCCAGATGCTGCTGAAGGACACACATTTGAGCCACGGTCAATGCCCTGGTTTGTCTAAAAGGGGAACATTTAAACCCTATTGTCGAAAAAGATCTGAAAAATATGTGTTTGTATCAGATCTGTTTCACAAAGACTGCCTTAAACGCAATAATTCCAACATTTATTCAAATAAATCAGTGAAATTCACATTTAAAATAAAGACAATATTTATGGGAAAAGTGAAATGAGCAAAAACTCCATAATAATAATGTGTAAAGTGAAATTTTAGTTGTTTTTGGGACTGACAAGAAGACGAATACAAATCATGTTGTGTAATAATATTAATAGAATTACTTTAAACAGATATGCTTCTTGCTGCAGTGGTTTGACCCTCTCTGCTTTGAAACGTAAAAATGAAACCCAGAGCCTTGTATTTCATTATAAATTAAAACTCGACTCTTTTATTGTGGTTAACCGGGGAATTTCAAACATTGCCGATCAACATTAAAGTACGATTGCTGCGAATGTTGAATGACAGACTGTAACTGATAAGTGCGGTTTTATCCACTTTAATGCAAAATCAAACAGATCTTAAAATGTCACCAAAAGCAAATGCAAATTAGGGGCTTTTTCTTGAACTGCCAAGAAGAGTCTAAGAGTTATTGTGCAGTGACGTCAGAGGCTGGAGGCATACAATACACTGTAGGTACATCCTGGAAACACATATGTCCTGTACATAAATATATTTCCTGTTATTTTCCAGAATTGATTCAGTTTTAATGATGCAAACACAACATGAACCCAATTGAAATGTATTTATCTAACATTTACAAGCGTTCAAGAATCTGCTTTAACAATATAAAGTATAATTCTGTTTATGGTTACACAAAGATACTGTAAAATACCAGAAGTGAACAAAGGCTTCAAGGATAAGAGAAGTTTCCTATGTTTTACAGATGCGTAGTATTCATGTGTTAAATCTACTTCTGCCTGTCAAAAATCCTCTTAAAACTCTGTCTTTTATTCTCGGTGACCTGCAGTGAAAACGAGCAAAAGAGATCAAGACGAATACGGCGGAAAGATTTCAAAAGACAGTGTCAAATAAAGTCAAAGTGGACAGGATCCATCACCGTTTACTCGACGGAGACGGGTTTGTGTGTTCTGTCCAATGTACAAACAGAAAAACGCCAAATAGAGCGTGTTGTCCAAGAAGCGGCTTTACTTTTTTAAAAGAAAGAAGAAGTCTGTGGGTTTTTGAAGCGGCTCCAGTCGAACTTTCACGTCTGACTCCTCTTTTTCTTTGGCAGAGACGTGAGCTGCAGCTGTGAGGTGTATTCAGAGAGTAGAATCAGTCCATTTGGAGGACTTTTGTGTCTAAAGTTATATTTCTTCGCTGCCAGAGCCATAACTCCATCCAGTCCTGGGCTTGAGACACTTGTACGGGACAATGGAGACTGTCCCACTGGGATTCAATGGAACGTGAGCCAAAGTGTGTGAGACTTAAGCCCTAAATGATCATTTCGTTTGTCAAAAAGCAATGAATGGTACCAAAATAACCCATGTTGACCTGTTTCATTCCACTTTTATCACTTGTTTCTGTGTTCCTGGTAATAATCTGGAGCTAAACACTGCCATAAAACTGTTTAATATGGTATTTATGTGAGAATCTTTATGCTTTTTATAATGAAATGATTAAAGCAGGCTCAAAAGTGCTCTTCATTCAAACAGAAGAAGGAAATGTTTAGCCTAGACTTACAGTAGGACTAGTAGAAGTAATAGTTGAAGTTTTAAGAGGGTCTTTAAGGGGGATCCAGGATTAACACGTTACATTTAAAGTTTCCCATATTTCCATTATTATTTTGCGTAAACCTCACATCCTGAATTCAGAAACAAGACAGAACGATGGCTTTAAGAACACAACAGAATGTATTTTGATGATTACTAGAGTTGTTTTTATAATTAACACAACCTACAGCTCTGTTTTTCTGCTGGTCTCATGGATTAAACAATAAAACAATGAATTGATCCGTTTTCTTTTCTCTTTCTGGTGATGTTCAACCAAGTCCAGATGCCTTCTTATTATTATTTATTACGTTAAACAGTCTAAATATCAGTCTTTCTCTTCTGCTGTTGCTGGAAATGAGGTGACACTGCTTCTTGAGTCAAACCTACAGTAAGTCTTATACTTTTTAGATTTTAAAATTGCAACAGTTTGCGTCATAAATCAGAAAAATGAACGTGCACAGTGTTTTTATAGACTCATTTAATCACTATATCACACGTTTTTCCTCTTCCTGCTTCTTTTCGAGCAGGTTTATCGTAAAAACTAAAAAAAAATCATGAAATAAGTTTGATGAAATGAGGCGACCACAACAGAAGCAGGTATATTTTATTATAATAACATAAAAGAAAATGTTTATGTCGTTGGATTCATGATCATTTATTCCGTAATGTATTTTTTCACTCGCTCAGAATAAATAAAACCTGAATAAGGCTCATAATTGTGGTCCATTTGAGCACATTTACTGGGAATCCAACGCTCCATCGTAAATACAGTCTTGCCTCAGAGAACCCCATTTAAAAACTGAACGACCCTTTTAAAACCATTAGCATGTCCCATACAACACTACTCCTGTATATTTCCAGTAAAAACAGTGTCGCTTCGTTCCCCGGCAGCAGCCAGCGTGACTGTGTTGTGTGACGGCTGAATATGGAAACACTTTTTACTCTTGTTAAATACTTTCGGGTTTGCCTTTTTTCGAGCTTTCGTGCTCTTATAGGTTCTACAAAGTCTAGTAAAAACCAATGGCTTTCCCAGAAATGGAACTTTATTGTCCCCCCTCAACCCACCCGTCTCGTAAATAATGGCACATTTACCAAAAACCCACTGTTGCCGGCCCCCACCTTCATACCATTACTAATAGCTCTGTGCCAAAAGTGCTGCCAGGCTACGCCCAAACAAGCCTCTTTTCTGCCCATTGAAGCCGTCCAACTGTCCGTTAGCGGTGTTTACCCCGATCTCCGTCCAACCCCGGCGCTCACGGAGCCCCCGACTCGGACTTTAAAACCTTTTACAAGCTCTGATATCATCATAAGCTGTTAGAAACATTCATATATACGTCTCGATCTTTTAATAAACTGCACTGAAGGCAATTTGTGCAAATGGTTCAATAAAAACAATGGGGTTTTCGGCTTGAAGTGGGTTTGTAATAAGTGGAAATTAAAGCAAAGTTGGTTTGGTTGTTCAAGTCCTGATTTAGTCCCAGGTTTAGTGCTGTTTTTTTCCAGATTTTTTTGGTTTAGAGTTTAATCTAGTCCAGGTTTTCTCATCATTTATTGCTCCTTTAATTCTGTATTAAGTTACTGTCAGGATCCAGTGGTAGCTTTGCCCTGATTCAGAATAATTAAAGTGAAAATATAATAAAACTGTAGTCGGTGCAATCCAATCCAACGTATTATTGTGTCCTCTTTTAATCATAGCTGTTTATTTAGCCCTGATTTATAAACCCTAATTTAGTCTTTTACTTCTGTCTTAATCAGGGTTTTCACGATCAATTTTAATCAAATAAATAAACCAAAGTGTAGTAAATCCAATCCAAGAAATCCTTGTTTACTCCTGGTTCTTGAGGCTTGGTTTAGTTATGGTTTGGTCATTGTTTAGATCTGGTTTGTCTTGGTTTAAAAACGCTTTTGTCTGGTCCTTGTCGTCTTGAAGTGGCTGAATCTGCTGTTTTGAACTGTTCTTACTCATATTGACCACTGTCCACACTTTAAAGATGTTTGCAGATGATTTCTTGACGAGACACATTCTTTGTATTGATTCTGGCTCTTTGTAAATTCCCTGTGGATGTGGAATTGTGTATTAATGTTTGTTAATGTTAAAATTTGAATGCAGGTAAAGCTGTTTTGTGTAATATGTAGTTGCTGTAATCTGGTAAACAATATTATGAGGAAATCCTGGTTTAATCCAAGGTTTAGCTTTTGTTTTAAGTTCTTATTTAATCCTGGGTTTAGTTTATTTTGTGCTGGTTTAGATCTGGTTCTTGATGTGAAAATGTAAATGCTGTTGTGAGCTTTCACTTGGGAAACTTTGAGGTTGACTCTAACTTTCTGCAGTCAGTGAAATCCAACCCCAGATTATGAAGTCCAGGTTTAGTCCTGGGTTTGGCGCTTGTTTAGTCTCAGTTTACAAAGCCTCTGGATGTGTTTGGCAGCTCCAAGCAGGTTTGTAATAAGGTTTTAATACAAACAATGCTGTTTTGAGCGTCCGCTGGCCCGCGTTCACACTTCGGGAAGTTTGCGGTGGATTTCTCAGCGAGACCTTCCTCTCGACTTCGAGCCGAAGCGTAGTCGGCGCGATCCAATAAAATCAAAGATATTATTATGAAGAGGAGGCTGAAATGAGTTCCACATGAGCTCCATCCCTCGGGGAAACACATTAATACTTTTAATATGGTGACCTCAATCATTTCCCTTTCAAAATAAAACCTCAGACTCGGGCTCATTTGGTTGGACTTAGCCAGATGTTTTCAGACACCTTGGGATTTTGCTGCTTTTGGGGAAAGACAAAAAGCTGCAGAGACTGTTTTTAGTCACGGAACCTCTGGGTTTGGACCTGGTTTAGCTCTGGTTTTGGTCCTGATTTTGTCTTTAACCAGATCTGGATGGATTTTGAGTAGTTTTGGTTGGACTATAACTACTTTTAAGTGGTATTATTTAGGCTTGGACTGGTTTTAAATGGAATTAAACGTGTTTTAAGCAGATTTTCATGGGTTTAAATGGCTTTTATTTGCACTTTAACCTGTTTCAAATGGATTTAAAGGGTCATAACCAGACTTTGATGGATATTAAGGGGGTTAGGTGTCTTTGTCAGACTTAAGCCTGTTTTAATTGGATTTTGAATGTGTTAAATGGTTTGAGTTGGACTGTAAAGTTGTTTTAGTTGGGTTTTGATCAGTTTTAGATGAATGTAAACAAAGATGGATGGTTTTAGTTAGAATTTAAAGTTCTATTAGATAAGTTATGTATATCTGGGGCACTTTTGCAGCAGAGTTCCAGTGAAGTCCAGTGAAAGCAGAGGCAGTGTGAGAGCTGTATGTTTTGGAGACACGAGGCTGGTGCGTAGGTGGGATCTTAGTACAGTACGACTCTGAAGCTTCCACCGTGGGCACGTACTTCACTGTGAGTCATTACAAGACATGAATGAACATCAACATCGACTTATGACTTTCACTGAAACTGAAACGCAACAATTAAAACATAACATGGACCATGACATCAGCGGTGACGCAAAACACACACCTGAGGGATTAAAAGAAGACGCTTTACTGTGGTTCATCATTCACTTGAGCCTCGTTAGATTTTAAAAGGTTAATATCCGGCTTTAACCAATTGAATTAGTTTTTAAGCCAATTTTAAATGAATGTAAAGACTTTTAACAACATATAGACCACTTTTAAGGGTTTACGTTGTACTTTTATTTGTATTAAGTGGTTTGAGTTTGATATTAATTGCTTTTTTTGTGGTTTAAGGTTTGAATGGACAGATTTCAAGTGTTTGCAGTTGGGCTTTAACCAGTTTAAAATTGATTTAAAAGGGTTTTACGTGGTTTTAGTTGCACTTTAACCTGTTTTTAAAGTATTTCATATTTTTTTAGTTGGACTTTAATTGGTTTTAAGTAGGTTTACTTCACTTTTAACCAGTTTTGAATAATTTTAAAAGGCTTGTACCCAGTTTTGGATGGATTTTAAATGGTATTAGTTAGACCTTAACAGTTTTTAGGTAGTTTTAGTTGGTAGGCCTACTTTAAGATTCAGATTTGGATGGATTTTTATGGATTTAACCAGATCTAGACGGGTTTTAATTGATCTTTAACTGGTTTGAAATGGATTTAAAAGATCAATACATGATCTATGAACACTTTTAAAATGGAAACACTATCAGTTCAGTCTCACACAAAAGGCCTCAAGTCTCTCTTTTTTATAGGTTTGACTCATCCTGGACTCCTTTTTACTTCTTAGATCTTGGACATAGAACTGATTTACGATCAAGTTCATCAAGTTCACCCCTTGACATTTTGTGGAAAAGCACCTAATTCTTATTTTTCTCTTCGTGGCAAAATATTCACTTTGTTTTCAAGTATTTGTTCCTTGGGATGTTTTAAACAGAGATGATCCTGGTCTCGACTTGGTCCAACTATCCTCCATTGGAGTGTTCTTGACTGGAACACTGCTAATTAAACGAAACCAGTGTATTTTACAGCTTGAAGTGGGTTTGTAATAAATCATGTTTAAGGCAAATGATGCTTTAGTGTCTGTTCAGTCTTGGGTTTATCCTTTGTTTAGTCTAATGCTTGTCTTGTCTTGGTTATATTCCAGGTTTATTACTCATTGGTTTAGTTCCTGGTTGTAGTTAACCTCAGGATTAAGTGTGTTTTTAACTGTTTTTTTTATACTAATACCAAAAAATGCTAACTAATTGGGAGTTAGCTGGTATTTGTGGAAAAAAAAGGAGGTTATATGTTATCAGGAAATCCAGAAATGAGCAGCGTTGTTGGTTGCATTTAAAGACAGGAGTTTTCCATCCAGTTCCAATAATGATGTGGACACAATAAAGCAGCTGCAGTCACGGTCACGCTTTAAATTCCTTCGTGCACAAAACTAAAACAGTAAAAGTGGATTGAGACAACACCGAGGCTTTAAATAAAGGCTCTTCAGTTTGTTCTGAACAGTGGGTCTCTACGAAACCCACCCACCTTAGTCCGACTGATCCCACACACAGATGTATTTGGCAATCAAAAGCCTATCAAGGATTTGTGGAATAAATAAAAGTCGACCGCTTTGACACGATCAGAGGATGAAAAGCTGTGGAAGAAAAAGCCTTTTTGTGGGTTCAGACAAAGGGGCGGTATTTGTAGAGCTCAGCAGTGATTTATCTTCCACAAAGTAATATAGAGGTCAGCGCTCTAAAACTGTCTTTGCTTCAACGAGACGCCCTGAGCTGGATAAGAGGCTCTAAAGCTCCCGGTTCAAGGGAGTGATGGATGAAAGTGCTCACGGTGTTTACGCAACCTGACACAAGGCATCTGCTGGGCTCTGGAGCAACAGCACAAGTGAGGTTTCAGACGGAGAATGCACGGTATTATTTAAGAAAGAAGTGCGGATTAAAGAGTGTTGAGTCTGTCCTAATGTCTCTGCATCGAAACAAACAGAGAATCCAACGTATCCTGTCTGCGTTTATCCAATCAAAAATGAGAACTCCTTGAATAAATTGGATGTTTGTTCGCTCAGCAGCTTCTGTTTGTTGTCAGTGGAGGATTTTACAGAGTGCACTTGTGTGAGGTTAAAGAAATACTCTCAATATGCTGTAGTTACCCCTCCTAGAACCGCCACCTTAACGTGGTGGAGGGGTTTGGGTACCCGAATGATCCTAGGAGCTATGTTGTCCGGGGCTACATGCCCCTGGTAGGGTCTCCCAAGGCAAACAGGTCCTAGGTGACGGGTCAGACTAAGTGCGGTTCAGAAGGCCCCCTATGATGAGTGAAAGAACAAGGACTGTGACGTCGCCCGGTATGGCGCAGCCGGGGCCCCACCCTGGAGCCAGGCCCGGGGTTGGGGCTCGAATGCGAGCGCCTGGTGGCCGGGCCTCCCCCCACGGGGCCCGGCCGGGCTCAGCCCGAAGGAGCGACGTGGGTCCGACCTCCCGTGGGCTCACCACCTGCAGGAGAAACCGTAAGGGGCCGGTGCAATGTGTATCGGGCAGTGGTCGAAGGCGGGCGCCTCGACGACCCGATCTCTGGATACAGAAGCTAGCTCTAGGGACATGGAATGTCACCTCGCTGGGGGGGAAGGAGCCTGAGCTTGTGCGGGAGGCTGAGAGGTACCGACTAGAGATAGTCGGGCTCACCTCCACGCACAGCTTGGGTTCTGGAACCCAAAACCTCGAGAGGGGCTGGACTCTCCACTACTCTGGAGTTGCCCGCGGTGAGGCGGCGAGCTGGTGTGGGCTTGCTCATAGCCCCCCAGCTCAGCCGCTGTGTGTTGGAGTTTACCCCGGTGAACGAGAGGGTCGCCTCCCTGCGCCTTCGGGTTGGGGAGAGGTCTCTCACTGTCGTTTGTGCTTACGGGCCGAACGGCAGTGCAGAGTACCAGGCCTTCTTGGAGTCCCTGGGAGGGGTGCTGGAAGGCGCTCCGACTGGGGACTCCATTGTTCTACTGGGGGACTTCAACGCCCACGTGGGTAGCGACAGTGACACCTGGAGGGGCGTGATTGGGAGGAACGGCCCCCCGATCTGAACCCGAGTGGTGTTCTGTTGTTGGACTTCTGTGCTAGTCACAGTTTGTCCATAACGAACACCATGTTCAAGCATAAGGGTGTCCATCAGTGCCTGTGGCACCAGGACACTCTAGGCCGGAGGTCGATGATCGACTTTGTAGTTGTTTCATCTGACCTTCGGCCGTATGTCTTGGACACTCGGGTGAAGAGAGGGGCGGAGCTGTCAACTGATCACCACCTGGTGGTGAGTTGGATCCGATGGCGGGGAGGAAGTCGGAAAGACTTGGCAGGCCCAAACGTACTGTGAGGGTCTGCTGGGAACGTCTGGCTGAGTCCCCTGTCAGAGAGGTCTTCAACTCCCACCTCCGGCAGAACTTCAACCAGATCCCGGGGGAGGTTGGAGACATTGAGTCCGAGTGGACCATGTTCTCCACCTCCATTGTCGGCGCGGCTGCTCGAAGCTGTGGACGTAAGGTCTCCGGTGCCTGTCGTGGCGGCAATCCCCGAACCCGGTGGTGGACACCGGAAGTAAGGGATGCCGTCAAGCTGAAGAAGGAGTCCTATCGGGCCTGGTTGGCTCGCGGGACTCCTGAGGCAGCCGATGGGTACCGGCAGGCCAAGCGGACTACGGCTCGGGTAGTTGTGCAGGCAAAAACTCGGGTCTGGGAGGAGTTTGGTGAGGCCATGGAGAAAGACTATCGGTCGGCCTCGAAGAGATTCTGGCAAACCGTTCGGCGCCTCAGAAGGGAAACACTGCTCCACTAACACTGTTTACAGTGGAGGTGGGCAGTTGTTGACCTCGACTGGGGACATCGTCGGACGGTGGAAGGAATACTTCGAGGATCTCCTCAACCCCACCGACACGTCTTCCTTTGAGGAAGCAGAGGCTGAGGGCTCAGAGGTGGACTCGTCCATCACCCAAGCTGAAGTCACCGAGGTAGTTAAAAAGCTTCTCGGTGGCAAGGCGCCGGGGTGGATGAGATCCGCCCTGAGTTCCTCAAGTCTCTGGATGTTGTAGGGCTGTCCTGGCTGACACGCCTCTGCAACATCGCGTGGAGGTCGGGGCAGTGCCCTGGACTGGCAGACCGGGGTGGTGGTCCCTCTTTTTAAAAGGGGACCGGAGGGTGTGTTCCAACTACAGGGGATCACACTCCTCAGCCTCCCGGGAAAGTCTATGCCAGGGTACTGGAGAGGAGAATCCGGCCGATAGTTGAACCTCGGATTCAGGAGGAACAATGCGGTTTTCGTCCTGGTCGTGGAACACTGGACCAGCTCTATACCCTCTCCAGGGTGCTGGAGGGTTCATGGGAGTTTGCCCAACCAGTCCACATGTGTTTTGTGGATCTGGAGAAGGCATTCGACCGTGTCCCTCGCGGCATCCTGTGGGGGGTGCTCTGGGAGTATGGGGTCCGGGGCCCTCTGCTGAGGGCTGTCCGGTCCCTGTCGACCGGAGCAGGAGCTTGGTTCGCATTGCCGGCAGTAAGTCAGACCTGTTCCCGGTGCATGTTGGACTCCGCCAGGGCTGCCCTATGTCACCGGTCCTGTTCATAATTTTTATGGACAGGATTTCTAGGCGCAGTCAGGGGCTGGAGGGGGTCCGGTTTGGGGACCACGGGATCTCATCTCTGCTTTTTGCGGATGATGTGGTCCTGTTGGCTCCATCAGACCAGGACCTTCAGCATGCACTGGGACGGTTTGCAGCCGAGTGTGAAGCGGCCGGGATGAGAATCAGCACCTCCAAGTCCGAGGCCATGGTTCTCAGCCGGAAAAGGGTGGCTTGCCCCCTTCAGGTCAGTGGAGAGGTCCTGCCTCAAGTGGAGGAGTTCAAGTATCTTGGGGTCTTGTTCACGAGTGAGGGAAGGATGGAACGGGAGATTGACAGACGGATCGGTGCAGCTTCTGCAGTCATGCGGTCGTTGTACCGGTCTGTCGTGGTAAAGAAGGAGCTGAGCTGCAAGGCAAAGCTCTCGATTTACCGGTCAATCTACGTTCCTACTCTCACCTATGGTCATGAGCTCTGGGTCATGACCGAAAGGACAAGATCCCGGATACAAGCGGCCGAAATGAGTTTCCTCCGCAGGGTGGCTGGACGCTCCCTTAGAGATAGGGTGAGGAGTTCAGTCACTCGGGAGGAGCTCAGAGTAGAGCCGCTGCTCCTCCACATCGAGAGGAGCCAGCTGAGGTGGCTCGGGCATCTGTTCCGGATGCCTCCTGGACGCCTTCCGTGGGAGGTGTTCCGGGCATGTCCCACTGGGAGGAGGCCCCGGGGCAGACCTAGGACACGCTGGAGGGACTATGTCTCTCGGCTGGCCTGGGAACGCCTCGGTGTTCCCCCAGAGGAGCTGGAAGAAGTGTCTGGGGAGAGGGAAGTCTGGGCGTCTCTGCTTAGACTGCTGCCCCCGCGACCCGGCCCCGGATAAGCGGAAGAAGATGGATGGATGGATGGATGCTGTAGTTAATAGTGAAATTAAATCGTAGCCTACGACACATACTTGTTATTTATTCATGGTTTTAGTCGAGAATTAAGGTAAATCTAGTTAGAAATGATAGTTTTAAAGGTGCATTTCAAATGGAACAAATAAGTATTTCCTTCCTACAGCTGCCCAGAGGGGACAAACTGAGCACCACCGGAGGAGAAGCACACTCACTCAGAACTAAATCTAGCAGGACATTTATGAACTAAATTGTTTTTGTTTTCTAAATTGTTCATTGACAACAGCATGTCCCTCCAGGGCCACCGTCCGTCTTTAGAGACACAAGCACAAACCTGAGCCAAAAACTAACGAACGTCTTTCTAAACTGTGGCCTGTTTTAATGACATTTTACAGATATATCACTAACTCCTTGTGTTTTTGTAGTTACAAGATAAAACAACATAATACCGTGAATCCCTCTGCGTTTTATTTGATCAAACTGGATTGTCGGTTAATACAACGTTTGACAGTATTTACGGAACATGATCTAGGCTTTTGGAAAGGGTTCATCCAGCTTTTTATCAAACGCGATGCTGTAATTGCATTTCTATGTAGTTTAGACATACGATCCCTTTGTTACGGTGCAATAAAACTGTCTGCAACTCAAAGGTTTTCAAAGATGTCAGAAAAATAAATCGCTTGCCAAAAGACATTTTAGGTCATGAAGTAGTTTGTAAAAATCCCCAAAATAAATCTGTCATGTGTTACATCATCATTAACGCTGAACCGAAGACATATATAGTCAAATATTTAGCTGTAAGTTTACAGTCCAGCGGTGAAAACACAATCCCCGGCGTGTTTTTTCTTGGTGAACAAAATCAAATCAGAGCCAAGTCTTTTAAAACATCGACATTATTATCCGTGGGCAGGTTTTTTACTGTTTTTCAGAGCAACTGAGGTGGAACTCTTGGCAAAGTGCTGCAGGTGTGGAGCCTGAAATACTGCAGCTTTTATAGTTACTGTAATATCAGAGTGGAATCAAACTGACAAGCTCCAACAAATTAAATACGAGCATTTGCTAAAAACATTGCTGCATCTGTGTGTCTTAAGATGTTTGCAACGTGGAACTGGGTCCGAGATCCTTTCCCTTCAGAACAATGTCTGTAAAATGGAGCAGACTTCATTTCTCTGATGGTTTTTGTTACATCGAGTGAATCCAGAGGCAATTTATTATTATACTTTGCTTTTTGTTTGAGTGGCTTCTGTTTGCATTCATGTTTTCTTTGCAAAACAAGCTTAAAACACGCTATTATTGGATTAGTACATGAATATCGAACCGTTTGCTCCATAAACTAACTTTCTCTCTATCCTCTACCTTCTCCTAAAACTCTGCACCTTAATCTTGAAACAGCACAACAAGGGAAAAGGCTGGACAGCTGAGGAAAGCCAGAGAGGACTGAGGAGGGAGGAAAGGCCTAGCACCAGAAGGGAGAAAGTGCAGAGTCATGCTGCAGGAATGCTGGAGGGGGGATTGTTGGCGTGACTGCCCCATTTTTCACAGCCATAATCAGAGCCAGCTGTCAGTGAGAGGGCCCGGGACGGAGGGGGGCCGGGAGGGTCGGGAGTGGGAGGACAGTGTTTTTAGAAGCTGTAAGAAAGAGAAGTCGACGGGAATGGGAGAAGAAGTGAGTTCGAAGCAGGTTTTGTAAATTTCCACAGTCATTAGCAAAGTCAAAGCACAGTTACAGCTCGACTTGGCCGTTTAATTGGATTTCTGCTGTTGGAGTGTTGGCCTTGAGACTGGTTTTAACACTTTTTAAAGGATTTGGATTTAAACTATTTACTATACCCTGACATAGAGCTTCCAGGGTTTTGAATCAAGATTAGCCCAGACCACAACTGCTTTATTTGTCAATATCTTTACTGTATTTGGAAGGAAAACATCTCATTTTTTTCCCCATTTATAAAAAACCAACAAAGCTGCTATGTTTTATTTCATGTGACACTGGACTTGGACTGTCCCCCAGTATTTCTTCCCAAAAGTAACACTTCTGCTCAGTTTTGACCTTAATTGATCTCAGTGTAATCTTGATCACAATGGTATTTGTTTTTTCATATAAACACACAAAAACTGTTTAATGACTTGAAATAGTTTGCTTTTCTTTAGCTCCAACTTTTAGGAACTGTACCACACCTCACTTTTGGAACTACAACAGAGCTGGACCCCAACATTATGGGACAGTGCTGTTATTTGGGAAGCTTTAAACACATTATCATTCTCTGCAATGATACATACAACAATAAGTTAGCGTAGCGACATTTTAGCATCAATCAAATCTCTTCTTTTGTCTAAAAATATGTAAATGCCTTTAGAACTGTTGTTTTTCTTATGTGTATTCTACTTTTACTATGTTCACAAGCTAGCACACCATAAAACAACCTTAGTTTGGTCCAGGTATAGAAAAATGTACAAAAATAATGAGTGTAACTCTACGTTTACATGTATTCTGCTGTAGTGTGTTTTTAGCCGGACTAACCCAGCGTAACTAACATAGCGAGTGTGTTTTATAACAGTGCCTACGTGCGTTCGTGATGAATGAAGACAAAAAACAGCCTGGCCTTGACGGAGCCAGGCTTCAGCGTGAGCCAGGTTAGAGGAGGACGGAGGGGGCCCGGGTGGATGGAGGGGGGCCCGGGTGGAGTTTCCTGGCTTCTCGCGGCTCGTGGGACACAGTCTGCACCTTTTCACAAGAAAATGACAACGCAGATGAACCACATGACTCCTGTGGAACTGGGAAATACTAATGCAGACATGAAGATACATTTAGTCCATGCAGTCAGTTGATTTCTTTTTATTAAAATGGTTTCAGTGTTTTTATTTTAATAGTTGATTGAGTTAATAGGCGTTTGAGACTTTAATGACATTTACATTTATTTAACTTTACCTGCTGCTGGTTTATGTGTCCACTTCATTATTTTCATTTGAGATATTGGTCTGAGACTTGAAAATGAGTCTTTGGGAACCTTATTCATTTATCTTCTTCTGTTATTTCTTAGTTTTGATTTGGTTCTGAACCCAACACGTCATAATCTTGAGTTGTTCTCATCACCGTCTGAAGTGGTCTTTACTGCAACAAACTAAAACCCCATAAAGTTATTAAGAGAATCCAAAAGTCCATATTATATACTTTAATATTTAACAGATCAAGGGTTCAGACAGAAATAAGGGATGTTTTTTATTGTAAAAACTTAAATAGTTACGTTTTGAACCGGGATACTTGCAATAAGAGATTAACCAGGTAAATACTGCTTTCTACAAATGCTTTAAGACGTTCAACAACTGTTTGTTAGCATCACTAGCTACATAGGCTCAGTTAATGCCTGGTCTATTGGTCCATTTTTTCCTCATGCATTAAGCTCACTCTGTTAAAGATCTGGAGAGATTCTATGTGAAAACTTGGCTTCGGTCCAGTGTAATCGCAAGCATCTTTACTTTTTACAGGTTAAGAGCTTTTGTCTTGGTTATAAACAATATGCAGTTGCCAAAAGTTGTCACAGATGTGTTTTATTCAATTGTTTTTGTTATGCACTACATTTTATAGATTATATATTGCGAGGAAAAGGCCAATAAAGACAGTCTGATTCACTTTTACCCCACGTTATAAATTTGCATATGGCTTTTACGAGCACTAATGTACATCAGATATAAAATACATTATGAGGAACACGTGGAGCATTAGATTTGATCCCACATAAAAAGTAATGAAGTAATTGTATATTGTTTCATTTTCAGATTTTCGAGGGATTATGGCAAACGAGGAGCAGATGTGGGTGAATTACAGCGAGCCATTTCCTGTCCTGGGCCCGTGGTATTACCGCGGTGGGATAGTTTTACGATCTATCTCCGATGTCTCACTCCCCTCCACACACACAGTGACAGTGGGCTTTACGTACAACCCCAGCTCAGCGTCGGAAAGACCTAGTTGTGGCCGGTATCTTCGGTTTTGAAAGTTCACCTCTAAATGTACTTTTCCACAAACACTGATGAGTACATGGAAAGAGGTTATGTAGCATGTTTACATTAGAGACACATACTACACAACTGGGACAACATTTCACAAAATCTTTAAATAAAGAACAAGTCTAAGGTGAGGTAGGGTCCTCTTTTACAGCTTTTTGTCCAGATTTTCAACAAATAAATATATGTCCCAGTTTTAAATCGCTGCATTTCATTTGAAAACAATATAAACTTAGTTCTTTTGTCACTAGTTTCCATCTTTATCTTTATACATTTATTATGACTAACTGTGGTTATTGCTTTCTGTTTACTGCTGTTGTCTAATTCTGTTGTTCACAAACTGTTTTTCTGGGGCATCCTTTTTCCTCTGTGAAAAAAAAAAAAAGTGTGTCACAGTTTTCAGGTTTGTTCTAATTAAAGAAATAATACAGTTCAGACTTATTGTTTGATTTTTTTACAGTGAGCTAAAATGTTTTGTTCCAGTGTTTTCTTAAAATTAACTCATGACAACTAAATTTTCCATTTTTTTTTTAAATTAAAGTAGCACCATGGAAATTTTAGCCCAAAAATATATATTCTCAAATCATTTTAATGTTTCTTTAAGTTTTCAGACATACACTGGACCCTGGCAGAGTCATATTTGTACAAAATACACTCAAATTGTGACATTTTCTTTAAAACTTGCCGCTTGGATAGTCTCTACTTGTAAACAAACATGGCCGCCGCTGACAGTGAGGTTGCACAGAGAAGGCTTCCATTCATTAAAATATAAAACGCAGCAGTGCCTCAGCTGCTGTTTCCTCTTTATCTCACACTAATCTAATCTAATAAAGGCTAAAAAGTCCATAAAAAAATAAAAAGTC
The DNA here is from genome assembly GCA_036850595.1 of Rhyacichthys aspro. NCBI lineage: Eukaryota > Metazoa > Chordata > Actinopteri > Gobiiformes > Rhyacichthyidae > Rhyacichthys > Rhyacichthys aspro. The sequence goes on from CM072169.1 coordinate 19,076,672, forward strand.
AAAGTGAGTCATGTTAGGATTTGATTTTTTAACGAGGTTACATGGATTTACAGAATTAAACGGGGTAAAAACAACCCACCGCTTCCCATTTGTTTTTAAAAAGTGACATTTTTTCTGTTTATTCAAGAAGCACATCTGGTTAAGATTAGACAAAGACACAAATGTAATGTAGATAAATATCTCCAAACAAATACCCTTCTTACATAACTGTTTTAAACCTAAATAAGCTAAACCAAACCTTAACAGAATGAGACTTAAACGTCAACAAGACCATGAGACACAAACTTCTCTAACTGGAAATCCTGTTTTTATGTTCCCAGCCACTGCCTTTACCTGCTTTAAATCTCAACAACAAGATAATAAACCTTGTTTGTCATGTATTTTCAAATGTACTGCGAGGAATCGGAGGCTGGACATGTTCTGTGTCTTGAGGAAAGATGGAAACAAAAGATTGGTGCTCAGGATTGAGTTGGCTCAGCCCCAAGACTCATGGGAAATTGTGTCAGTGGATAATGAAGTTTGCAGCCACTACACAAATACCCCTCTCCGTCCTAAGTGAGTGAAATAAATGACCTTGTCGTTGCGTAAGCCTCGACTTGCTCTAAAAGTTACAGCTTTCTTGGAGAGCTGTTTCCCCTCGGTGTAAAAAAAACCTCCCCACCTGTTTTATTTTAAAAAATGGTTTCCTCTTCTCGGCGTACAGAGGCGCACCCAAACCTCTACGTCTACGCGAGTTCGTTTGGAGGTATTTTAGTCTCAGAAGTCCCCGTTTTGCCCGCTTCCTTTGCTCAGGTCGAGGTGCGTGGGTTTGCTGCAGACAGACATCGACGCAGAGACAACTCAGTGAAAAGATGAGCAGTAAAACGTCTGTAGATGCTGTAATATTTTGAGTCTCTGTATTAAATCGTGGTTATTCTCGGCTAGATCTGCAGCTCACCAAATATAGACACGGAAGGGATAATTTAGAGCAAAAAAACAGATATTAAAGGCAAGTCCAGTCAGTTTTAGTCGTGCAGAAATCACAAATAGAGTTGCTTTTGTGGGGATCAGTGCAAAAAAGGACAGTCCCAATGGAGAGATTTACCAGAACAGTGTCTGGGACCATCTCCAGATCACGAGGCAGTATCAGAGCTTAAAGAGAGCATTTTAAAACCCAGTCTGTTTATATTTTCCTAAAAGCTGGGTACAATAGTTACTTTAAGGTTATTTACAACCTGGCAGCAACAAAAATCATTTCATAAAATACATCTGTTCTCTATTACTCAGACTTTTACAACATATAATGATCATAGATGTACAGTTTTTGCTTTAAATAGAATAGATTTGGGGTTTAACAAATAATAAAGGTGCTCGATTTTATAGATTTAGTAAATGATTGTCACTTTTGAACCTACAACCAGAGTATTTTTTAATGACAGGCTCTCTTATTTAAAACATTTTATCTATATATACGTATTTCTTTATTTGTTGTGGTTTAATTTTAGCTCATTCTAAGTGGACACCAGCGTAGTTGTCTAATCTAGAGCTTGAATATGATTATAAAAAGCTCCTAATGTGGAAAGCAAACATTACACAAGAACTACAATAGCCTGAGTAGCTTGCTTACTCTTAAAAACTTAGCGACTTTACTCGTCCTGTTCAATAAAAAAACAATAAGAAGCATTCTAACTGGTCCTGAGGCTGTTGAAATGAAGGTGAATGGATCTGCAGTTGCTCATGACTCCATCTAGTGGCACAAAGTGATGTATCAGACACTTTTATTGATGTCTCTGTAATAAAACACCGTGGTATTTTATGATATCGTTCGTTCAGTCCCAGAAAACTAGCATCAGACCGAAGGAGTTTCCTCAGACTCAGAATCTGTCACGAGCCCAGAGCTTCTTTAAAAAGGTGAGGTTCACAACAGGATATGATTACTGAGAGTGCTTTCACTACCTTCAGTTTCGCCAAAGTGCTTTTGTTGTCCCAGATTAACCACACACACAGGAGCTGGATTCATAATAAAGGCATTACTCACTCTGGGTTATCAAAGCTTTGTCCGGTTTCAGTCCTTTATTTCAAATCCGAATCAGTTTCTTCACCTGAGAATGACTTGTAAATCCAGTTGATGTGGAAAAACTGGGACTTTTAGGGCAATTAAGGCCAAGACAAAAGAAATATCAACAAAGTAAGACACCAGAGTGAGTTTAAAGAGCAACAAAAAACTACGAAATCATACAAATTATATTAAAAAAATATACAAACGTGAAACACAACGATAAAAAACAGTCAGCACAGAAAAGCAGCAGATAAAACTTCTCAAGGTTAAATGAATTGATTGATTTAAGACCCCGAAATTCATGCTTATCTCAATTAAATGCAACAAAATTCTATAATGTATGTTTAGTTAATCCTTCATTTGGAAAAACCCAACAATGAAACATCAGCCTCTTTATCTAATAATTTGTTTCTCTGATTGGTTTTATGTGGATTCAGTTGCGTCCAATCACAGTTTATAATGTGTCCTTTGGTGCTGCCTTAAACCCACAGAGACCAGACTTTATAGAATAGAAAAAGTGGAGGCACTCTTGTCCATATTTGTCTTTTTGTTGTTGATTTATTGGGTTACCTTCGGCTAAAGTGTGATCGATGAACTTTTACATCTTTGTGTTTCACTTGTCTTTGAAAAATGTGACTTAGTTCATTTATGTCTGACTGTATTTGCTGTATATGTTTTATTTGAAAAGGCAAGAGAAAATGATTTGTCACCTGCCCACAGTATGTTCAGATAAGTCGGGTCTTAAATAAGCTTAAGGTATGAATATTTAGATTAGACCTGTTCAAATCCATCTCAAACCTGTTCAAATCCATCTAAAAAGTCTCAAAATACAATAAAACATGTTCAAATCAATCTAAAAATGGTTCAAATCCAAATAAAACCTGTTCAAATCCATCTAAAACCTGTTGAAATACATCTAAAAATGTCTCAAAATCCAATAAAACATGTTCATTTCAATCTAAAAATGGTTCAAATCCATCCAAAACCTGTTCAAATCTATCTAAAAATGTCTCAAAATCCAATAAAACATGTTCAAATCAATGTAAAAATGGTTCAAATCCATCTAAAACCTGTTCAAATCCATCTAAAAATGGTTCAAATCCAAGTAAAACCTGTTCAAATCCATCTAAAAATGTCTCAAAATCCAATAAAACATGTTTAAATCAATCTAAAAACAGTTCAAATCCAAGTAAAACCTGTTCAAATCCATCTAAAACCTGTTCAAATCCATCTAATAACGGTTCAAAATCCAATAAAACCTGTTCAAATCCATCTAAAACCTGTTCAAATCAATCTAAAAACAGTTCAAATCCAAATAAAACCTGTTCAAATCAATCTAAAAACAGTTCAAATCCAAATAAAACCTGTTCAAACCAAAAACCTTCAACAAAAAAACCTTTAAACATCTAAAGTTAATCAAAAACTGTTCAAATTCATCTAAAAACAGTTCAAATCCAAATAAAACCTGCTCAGATCCATCTAAAACCTGCTCAAATCCATCTAAAACCTGCTCAGATCCATCTAAAACCTTATTTGATAAGGCAAGAGAAAATTATTTGTGCAGCCACGTCTATTTGGTGTTTGAGTTTTAAATGGGACGTGGCCTGTCTAACCAAACAGAATAAACGAGGAGACATGCGTGATACAGTCTGGGAAGTGGTCTAAACATATTTCAGTGCTTTTAGGGCAGTGTGTGATCCATCATTTCTTCCTAATGGAGCGCCCTCTGTGTACATACAGCCTTTGTTAGCTTAGCGTTGTTTATCAGACCGAGAGCGAATGGCCTGTAGCCTCTGAGCTCCAGCCAAGTCCAAGTGGAACGGGTTCAAACTCTGGACTTTTGCCTCTGTCTGTCTTCATGTGTCCCAGCTGCTCTATTATCAGAAGTGAAGGGGCGCGTTGACCCTCGCCAGCCACCATTTGGGGAACTGTGAGTCATTACTCCATCGGTCTCAGAACAAAAGGTGAACCGTGTCTGGCTCCAAAAAAACAAAAAACTCCAAACAGCGAAGGGTCATTCTGAATTAAAGGCTGTTTTGTTGACTGGTGATGTAACCTTCACTGAAAAAATGTGCCTTTTTTTTTTAAAAGAGAAAATAGGCCTCCTAATACTTCACCATTTGTTTTGTGTTATTGCTTCACATTCTTGCTTTTTTCAGTCTCTTTCAGTCCCAGGACAAAAACACAGTCTGCATGCAACCTTTTGACTTAACTTTTGATCTCCACTTCCTTTCTACAGCGTCTCATAATCACGGTTTCTCAACGGCGCTTTACATCTGTTAAATACAGTCTTTTATGATTTATAATTCTTTATTTGTATCATATGCTGCATTAAGTAAGTTTTAGACTGACTAAATATCTTGATCTTTCTCTTTTTTCTGCCACAATTTCTTTGAATTTAATATTATTCTGAAACGTAGAGCCACAAAACCATGGAGTGGTCGAGTTTTTCTCATCAGTCCTGTTTCAGATAAATAGATTGGACTAGGATTGATAAAAATAGCTGATATTTACTGGAATAATCAGGCCAGGCCCCTCTCAGTTTAATGGATGTAAAGTTAAATGATAAAAGTTGGGTTCTTTTCAATGAGATTTGCTGCAAAGTCAATGGAAATGTATTTTTCAAAGGCATTTTAAGCACCCTTTATCTCAACCTGTAAAAAATTTTGTAATTCAAAATAAAGTAGGCCGATATTTTATTTATTTATTTATTTATTTATTTATTTATTTATTTATTTATTTATTTATTTATTTATTTATTTATTTATTTATTTATTTATTTATTTATTTATTTGGATGGATGGATGGATGGATGGATGGATGGATACAAAAACTATTTGGTCCAAATGCTACAAATAATAATCTAAAGTTCATCTAAAAACTACTTTCAAATAAATGCTAAAAAATATGAATAAATACCCAAAATATAACCTAAAATCCAACACTCTAACCCAGTCTTGGTAGTGTGTACTGGACGATAGATAAAAACTACAGGAAAAACATGCTATATACTGTATTTTTGATGCACAAAAAGTCTCCTGCTCGAATGGATCTTTAATGATATCTATCTGAAGATCGTCTGCGTGGGAGAAACAAACGAGTGGACGTCACATCCAGATTGTAATTTAAAGATCTGGTTATGAATGTGTGAATAGTGCATGTTTGACCGAGGCTTATTTTAAAGTTTTGCTGCACTTGTCTCACAGGCTAACTCTATAAACTGGGGTAAAACCGTTTATTGAAATCAGTGCCATGTGATTGAGGTTAAAGATGATGCTCTCCTGTCTGTCTGTCTGCAGAGTGGTGTTTCTTGGGTACTTTCCAGGACACTTTCTCCTGTTTGGCAGCTCCGGGTCTTGTTTACCGAGCTGTGAAACGCTGGAGACACCCCAGACTGTGACTCACGCCGCGAACTCCGCCGTCTCTGGTTCAGAGTTCAGTTTACAAACAACGTTTCACAATGAGTTCTCTCCGGCCGCGGTCGCAGTCGTCGTTCCGATGTGCTTTTGGAGATCTGACTCACAGATTGTTGTTTGGTGTTTGCCTTTGGTTTCGACGAGTCACTGAGTTAAGGTCCTGCTGTGGTCGGATTATAAAAGTCAAGTGGGGTTACAGTACGAAATGAAACATGTTTCCGTTCAAGGAGTTATCAGTAACATGTCTGTGGTTTCAGAATTCAGTTCTAGCTAATAACAAGCCAATGAGTCACCTGCCCACAGTATATTCAGATAAACTGGGTCTGAAATAAGCTTTATGTATGAATATTTAGTGTTTTATTCACTATGTTTTGTATTGTGCATTAAAAATATGTTTACACCATGCGTATTTTATGTCTAGTCCTTTTTGTAACTCTTATTTCAGTGCTTTTTTATTATTTTCTTGGAGTCTTATTCAAGTTTTTTGACTGACTGACTTACACAAACGTTTACTTAGCATCATTTAGCACCAGCAGGAGGAGTAGGGGTCAAAATGTCCCTAAAAGCATCAGTAGAAGAAGAAGGGTCCGTCATTTTCCGCAGAAAATGTGAGCTTTTGGTTTAAAGTAAATTGTTTGGGATCATTCTTCGTTAAACATAAAATCAGACACGTTTTATTCACTCAAAATGTTCGACTTATGCTAATACTGCTGCTGTTATATGAATTTGGACTATTTTCAGTTTTGTTTGTCGTAGAAAGTAGCACTGCCACAGCTCATGACTCCCTCTAGTGTTACAACGTGATATAACAGGCTTCTACGGACAGCATTGTTTTATTTCTTGTTGATATTGGTAGTTAAATACTGCATATACTCAATTTCTTTAACTCCATTATCAAGTTACAACACACATGTGAAACTCAAGGCCCAGGGGCCAAATGAAGCCCTTTGCAATGTTTTATGAGGCCCTTCAATGCATTTAGAAGGAGATATTTTTGGCACTGGGTTTTAATTGGATTGGAACAGGTTTTAGATGGATTTAAATCAGATTCATTTTATTTATTATTGAAATATTAAGAGTTTTTGCTACAAAGATATGTATAAGCTGCTCAAATCCAAATAAAATCTGTTCAAATCCATCTAAAACCTGTTAAAGTCCATCTAAAACCTGTTCAAATCCATCTAATAATGGTTCAAATCCAATAAAAGCTGTTCAAATCCATCTAAAAATGACTCAAAATCCAATAAAACCTGCTCAAATCCATCTAAAACCTGTTCAAATCCATCTAATAACAGCTCAAATCCATCTAAAAATGGTTCAAATCCATACAAAACCTGTTCAAATCCATCTAAAACCTATTCAAATCCATCTAGAAATGGCTCAAAATCCAATAAAACCTGTTCAAATCAATCTAAAAACGGTTCAAATCCAAATAAAACCTGCTCAAATCCAAATAAAACCTGTTTAAATCCATCAAAAACTGTTCAAATCCATCTAATAACAGCTCAAAATCCAATAAAACCTGTTCAAATCCAAATAAAACCTGTTCAAATCCAAATAAAACCTGTCAAATCCATCTAAAACCTGTTGAAATCAATCTAAAAACGGTTCAAATCCAAATAAAACCTGTTCAAATCCAAATAAAACCTGTTCAAATCCATCTAAAACCTGTTCAAATCAATCTAAAAACGGTTCAAATCCAAATAAAACCTGCTCAAATCCAAATAAAACCTGCTCAAATCCAAATAAAACCTGTTCAAATCCAAACAAAACATGTCAAATCCATCTAAAACCTGTTTACATCCATCTAAAACCTGTCCAAATCCAAATTAAACCAATTTCCATAAAAGGAGGAAATGAATGTCAAAGATACATTTAGTAAAACTCGAATGTGATTTCAATTCTTCCGTTTTATTGCCATTAAAACACTGCCTAAAGAACAGAAAGAACATACGTGTGCGAGTCTGTTATAACACATGTACTGCACACTATCGGCCTCGTGCCGCGGCTGCTACAGGAAGTGATGTCAGTTCCTGTCTTATCTCACTGTTGTGGAAAGAGGAAGCCCCGTTACTTTCCCTGTAGACCTACTTTATCACCTGTTTAACTTCTCATACACAGCAGCAGCAGTATCAGTACATGTGGTATTTAAAACTTTACAAAAGAACTGCAAAACATACTTTATTTTAACGGAAAAGTCCCCTGTTGATAGATAAATAGATATTAAAAGTAAACGTAAAGAAGATAATAAAAGCACAGCAAACTTTAACATGTAAAATCATCATCTATTATCTTATATTTGTACTCTCTGTTAACAAGTACTCTATAATAAGCAGAAAAAAGTGTTATTTGGACTTATTTTTACTATTTATACTGAATTATTATGAACTTTTAACCATTTTAACAAAAGCTTTAAAGGCAGAACGATGTAGATTTGATCCCGTAGATGTTTTTTGGTCCTTTTTTAGAGTTTATATGCAACATCCTCGTCTAAAGTAAGCACAATATCACCAATAATATCCTGGAAAATGCCCTGTTTCTAACCTAAAACTGTCACGAAGGCCTCTGTTGCGGCTCGTCGTTGTCGTAGTGGCACCTGCGTTCGAAGGAAGGAAGTCGGAGGGCGCTCGGTCCCACTCTGCAGATATCGTACTGTATGAGGTTTTTTTTTCTTTTCTGCAGACTGTATGGAACAAGCAGAGGAGTCTCTTTGAAGCCTCCGGGTTCATTGGAAGGCACTGGCCCGTTTAACCCGTTGGTGCCCACACAGGAGGAGTTTAGCAGCATGAGAGAGCAACAACAATAACAACCTCCTCCTCGCTCGGAAAATCCCCCCATTGTCACTGTTCATTTACTTCAGCATTGTTCTGTGCTTCTTTCCGTGATGGCTCCGTCCAGATCAGACCAACTTATGGTTATTTTGGTCATTTTAAATGTCACTGCAACAACAATGTCAGTCATGATTCCTGTAAGATGTAACGTAAGGACAGAACGTCGTCAGTAATTGTTTCCTTTAACCGTTTTACGGTAATAACTTAATAAGAACCTTTTGATGTTGACCCATTTGTGAAATTACTTATTAAGCATTTCCCATCGAACTGAATGGATCTGTTGTGTACTTTCTACTGATTTAAGACCAGTTTAAACACACAAATCATTGCACTGTATAAAAATATCAGTTCATGTTGGATTAATCCCAGTATTTCTCAAATTAAGGGCATCTAAATATAATATAGTATAAAAAGCATGTTAACTGTTCTTTTTTTTTTTTTTTTTTAACATTAAATGCACATTTCTCAACAATCCCAAGGTTTATCACTGTTTCTGAATGAATATCCTCCTATTTTATTTTTCTTGTGGGATTAACAGTGAAAAGTGAGAGAGAAGTCAAAATAAAGGCAGTGAAATGTTGTTTTTTACATTCATTCATCTCCACATTGTGTTCATAGCTTAAAATAAAATGCCTTTTCCTGTATTTTTATTGAAAGTTCACCTGGTTTGACAGATATTCCAGTCTGTAATTGTGAAATCCAAATTATCTTAAGTCAAATTACTTATATTTTCAACTCTTTTTTAAATTGCACATTGATTGATTTGTTTATCTACTTTATTATATACTCAGTAATAATACTTGACTGATTAACTGAATATTACTGGTGTTTTGTTTTGTTTCTTTACTTTTATTCGAGAAGTGTTTTGGGGGAAAATAATAACTTTTACAAAATGTCAAGGTGGGTTTCCTCAAGACAGTCCAGAGTTGATCCAGTTGACCTTTTTGTCCAATAAATAAATCAGTTTTGGGTGGTCTTTTCACTAAATTTGTCCCTCTTACTGAATTCTATTGACTACTTCTTCTTGAGTATTTCTATATTAAAGACTCGTTATCAACAGGAGAGATCTTTAAATCCAAATAAACAAACCTTTTTATCTCATCCTATTTCCTATTTTATCACTAAAACTACTCTATTGTTTTCTCTAGTCCACTTTTTAACTCTCTCAGTAGGTCTAGATTAGCTTCATTATTTCCACTGGGATCCCGTTAACGACTTCCACAGTCCCCAAAACAGGTTGTAGACGGCAGACAACCAGGTCACGTGACTTAAGCTGGAGCTGAATGTGTTTTTCTCGTTGTATCTTGAGCCATCGGAGCGTTGAAGGCTGTTCCTGCGCATGGCTGACCCGTTTCCTCGTGTTTCGTCGTGAGCAGCGTGCGCACATTCTGGAGCGGGGAGTGGAGGGATTGTGTAGCATTGAATCAAAAAGTTTTACTAAACCCCAATGAAAATAATGCCTTGAAATTATAGCAACAAGCCCAGATAATTTCCTGTCGCCGCGCTTCAACTCTGCTATTTCTGCTCGCTCTTGTTTATTTTCGAGGGAGGTGGGGGTCTCGAAGGACGACCGACCGCGGACACATAATCCTCCCAGAAAAAGTGATTTATTTATGAATTCCAGCGCGGGACCTCCCCTCCCGAGAGCCGGCCCGCCTGCCAGAAGTCACCGGCTGATGTTTACAGGACCGGCTTGGCTAATTCTCATGGCGCTGCGTGCTCGCGGTGCTATCTTATTTATACAAGGCCTGATATGGGAGAACAGAGGGGTTTATTTTGGGATATTCCCCATAGATGGAGCCCATTTCTGCGACGAGGACCGTTTCCTCCATACGTGCTGCACTTCAGGTCGAAGCGAGCCGCCGTGCGCCTCGTGGACGCTCGGGTTTTGACAAGATGGAGTGGCCTTGTCAAAGAAAAACACAACACGGAGAGTTCATCCACAAACAATACACACCGGAAAGAGGAATATTAGGCTCATAAAACCTCCGCTGTTGTTGTTATTACTTGATTTGTTCTGTTCTTTTATCATTAGAGTAGTTTGAGGGAAGGAAATGCTTTGAAAATTCAAATACATAGAGTCAAAAGTTAGAAAACGATCTTTGAAGTTTGTTTTTACTGTGAAAAATCTATATTCTCAAGTGCTGCCTTTATTAAAGTCTGCACAACTGCTAATAATCAATTGATAAATAGATGATGATTAGCAGCACCTTGTCCAAAACACTCCCTAAAGATCTAGTTTGTACTATACCAACTTTATTTATAAAGCACCTCAAAAACTGTGCAGTAAACAAGCAGTAAAATAATTAGAGGAGATAAAACACAAAACACAATACAATAAAACCGTAGAAGACATAAAACAGAATAAAAACATAACATAAAACACCCGATTAATAAATAACTCAGGTTAAAAGCACAAGAGAACTTAGAACAAGAGTTAAAACAGCAGAAAGATAAAATGAATAAATGTAGAAATTGTAGTTTTTGATAGTGACATTTCAGATTTATTTATATATGTATTATTTTATGTATTTTTCACATCTCCTTTCTGGATTCTATGAGCAGCTACGGTAGCCCTGCAGGGACATACTCCATTCTCTGTGAAGAAACAGGTCTGATCACTTCAGAAAATAATTTAAACCACATCTTTTCACTTTATAAATGTCCTAAAGATACACAATTGACACTAAAGAGACCAGTTTTTTGTTTTTTTAACGCTGCAGGTTTTATTTTTATTGATAATTTCCACCTTTAGTCCCCAATAGACTATAACTGAAAATGTATCTAAAACATACAAAATTTTGCCTATTTTGCGTTACTAAAAACTAATTTGGTTCACTTTGTTTTGGGACAAGTTCAAGGGTCAAACAGGAAGAAAACTGCGCGGCCAAAACGAAAAAATTAAGACAAAAAGTACTTCCCATTCTTCCAAATATCTGAACGCTCACTTTGCCAAACTCCCATTTCTCAACAAGCATCAGATTGAAAGTGCGTCCTCGTCTGGAGTGAGCAGATTTAACGACGCGCTCGTGGCAATAGAAACTTACTACAAATAAACGAAGGAATTAGCGACTTAGCGATTAGCGACCGCAGGCTACACTGGTCTCAGCGTCGGGCCGTGTTTGTCTCGTGCGAACATCACCTCCGGCCTTTGATACGCTTTAAAAATGCCTCTCTGGTTCTCTCACCCGACGAGCCCTTCACATGAGTCACTTTTGGACGGAGCCAGGGCCAAGTCTTCACAGTCTGTAAATGTTTTAATTATGAAGACATAGCTGATTTGTGATGTGCGAGCAACATCTGCCGTTTATAAGAACTGACGTCATTATCAGAGAGTCGCTGACGTCGAGCCAAAACACCTTCACTGTTTGTTTCCTTTTTCGCCCAAAAAACTCTACTGGTGTCTAATCACTTCCATCAGTCGGTCTATGTACTATTCTCTTGGACTTTACAGATTTAAAGGTGTTCGAACAGTTGGACAAAGTGAAAACATTGGTCTCTTTTTTCAATATTATGTAAGAATCTCTTGTATTTTTCTGGATTGAACCTAAAAACATGAAGAATTACCAGAAAAAAACACATTTAAAGCTCCATAAAATCCACTTAAAGGAGCTTTTACTTCTATTTCCTCCTGTTTCTGTTACTTTAAAGTGTACAAACTGAGCACAGCTGAAGGTGAAGATCATCCTTCTTATTATTATTTGAATAAAATCTTCCATGAAAGCACAGAACCTTCATGAATTAAACTGATTTTGTTTCCTATTTCTATTGGGATGTCCCTGCAGGGCTTCCGTAGATGTTCACGTTATGGAAAGGAGGATTGTGAGGTTTGGAAACGCAATGGCACCATACGATAAGCACCTGAAAACACCTGAAAACACGATATACATTGAAGAAAAGTCACAATATCATCCACATTATTCATATTTAGCACATTCACACTTCCAGATGATCGTCCTGAATTTATTTCACAGATTTGTCCTTTGTTTGTTTGACATTTTGAAAGTAGACAAGTCATTTTAGAACAGAAATAACAACTGGAGGACAACATTCAAAGTAATATACAAAGACAATGTTTAATAGAAAATAATTAAACAATTAAATAGACGACTCCATTAATGATTGCTTCCCTTTCATTTAATTTTTAATTTCTAAACATCTCTTTTCTCTTGATTTTGTTTGTTTACAGCTCTGTTTTTGGGGCACTTCTGTTTTTGTTTTCCTCTAAATGTTCACAATACACAAAAAAACAGATCAAATCTCGTTTAAATTCATGTCATATTTATTACTTTTTTGTTTGTTTAATAATGATCTCAAGGATAAAATGAAAATCTAACAAACCCAGGATTTAGTTTGTCTTCAGTGAAAAGTTATTGGACTTCCTTTTACCTTTTTCTGTGTTTATTATTATTGATCTGCACTTTGATCACAAACAGGACACGGTCTGGTTTTAAAAAGTGATGCAATCTGTTTATAGACATGACTCAAATTAAAAAACAAAACATCTGGACTCTGGAAAATGTTGCAATAAACACCTCTGTGACCTGCCACAACTGTGATATATTGATATTGGATGTAAATATGTTTCTTAATATCAATTAGGAGACTATCTTATGTTTTATTTACATTAAAATTTCAATCCGTTTCAAAAGCAGGTTATTTTTTAATGCATTTACTTTGATTCTCACAAAGTAGAACTGAAAATGTAGCTTTAACCCAAATAATAATCGACAATAATCCACCTTTGGGCCTTGATCCACTTTAGGAAAACACTTGAAACGATGACGATAACAACTTTATCCATAAAAAGATCCAGCGTCACAGTTTTTTGCTCCGAAGGCCGTTGAAACTTCAAATCCAGCCCAATTTGTCCGACCGCTCCCAGTTCATTCACCTGATCCTGTTTCCTCTAAACTCCTGAAGCCTTTTCCTTTTGTTGTGACGTGATGATGTCATCGCGGTGATCTCAGTGATGGGCTCGTGTTACCGAAGACTTTACTCATCGTTCGACTGTGATTGTGCAGCTGTAGCTCAGTAAAAAACCTCGCGTACTTCCGTTAGAGAGTCGCCGCCGGCTGTTTCCAAATGAACGCAGTTTCGTGGAATGTTTGTTGCTATTTAAAGTTCACGGTAATCCCCGGGACGTAAAATAATACAGCTTTACAGAGGTTTGTCGGGGTAGAGGATGGGACGTACTGTAACAGATTGTGACTTTATTTTTGTTTTTAAATCTGCAAAGACATAAGAGATTAAAGTGTGCGACATGTGACAAAAATAACTGTTCAATCAGCTAAATATCATGGAAAAAACAACATCTTAAGACGCCATCTTGTCTTTATTGTCAAGAATTTTAATAGATGAGGATCCCATTGGTCGACACTGATGACAAAATGAAGTAATCTTTACGGATAAAATGGAGAAACTGTACATTCACCCACTTTTAATGCAAGAAAAGGTTCAATTTTTCTATAACCTCACCAACAAAACCCAACACCATTTTATATCTATTTATAAATGTTGTCTAATGCAATCAATCAATGAAAGTGAGGCAGGAGTAGCAGTAAAATCAGCCAAATTCATGTGTTTTTTTCCCCCTTTTCTTCTGCTTTTTCTATCATCATTCACTCTCGTTCATTCACGGTGGAAAATGTTCGATTTGGACGACTGCAGCGAGCCAGAGAGAACTCACAGAAGCCCGGGCAGGACTCACCGACTCCACACACAAAGGTCGTCACCGAACCCAACACCTTCTCGCTCTGGGGCAGGACTGAGCCGAGTACCAAGCCAGGAGCATTATGGGACGCGAGCCCGGATGATCCACGAGGCACCTCACAGAGAGAGGTCGAAAAGCTTTAAACCAGAGGTGGGACCACGTCGAGTTCAAAGTCCTGTACGTCAAGGTTTCAAGTCGTCTTTTCAACAATATTATGGTGAAATTAAACAATGTAAGCTTTTAAATCTGCTTTAATTTAACAGAAAAACATATAAGGTAAGTTCAGTTGGCAAGTGCTTGTATTTCTACAGAATATTTAGTCAAAAAAGTCTTGTCATAATGATTTTTTCTCAGGTGATTTTCAATGTGTGGCTGCTTTTTGGACTTTGTTTGTAAAGCCCTGAATTGTTTCGTTCACACTTTTCAAATAACATTCTTTAAATCTTTGGGAGAAGCATCAAGTCCAAGTCTTTTTACATTTTCTCAAGTCAGAAGTCACCAAATTTGTGACTCAATTAAACTAAGATACTGCTGTGTTTTGTTGAACGCAGCCTTTTATATAAAAATTTGTTCCTGACAGTAATACGACACATAATTAGTATCCGCCACACCGCTTTTCTACATATCCACATTTCTGGAAACGCTACCGATACGTCTGATACCGCCTTTCATCCCCGACATGTGCACTGAGTCAAAGCTAGATCTAGTTTCAGGTGCACATGCCACCGAGCACATGCATCAAGACATGATTGATACCGGGCTTTGTTGTCTCGCCCAAAACCAAAACAGTCAGTTCGAGACGGGTTTGTTTTCCCCCACATACATCTGTAATGGACAACAGACCATCTACTGGAGGAAGCCAGAGTGAATTATAACACGGCTCGACTCCCGCTGAGCTCCGACCGCCGTCTCGAAGGGAACGCAGTCGGAAACCGCACTCTGATCGCGTTCTCGTTAAATATAACTCGTCGGACCTAATATCTCGGACGCCTGGTTCTGCGACACGTCGGCCTCGGCAGGACGTGCGCTCTCGGATGAAACTCCAGAGTCAGAACGTGCGTGTCAAAGTTTACATGAGTCACACACTGGAGGCTTTCGAGCAGCCGCCTACGAGACCAGAAACATGAAGAAGTACAAGCAGAAACACACAAGCTTCAAATCTGATCCAGAAAAGCAGCTAAAACATGGTGCTTATATACAATTAAGTTACTTATGGAACAAGGAATATTTAAAATTCAAGTTCTGTTAAAATCAAAAATGAAAATGGGGAAAGTATAAAACATGTTAAGACCAGAATGGAATGCCTAAGGAATGGAAGCTCGGCATTTGTTACAGAAATCTGCAGATCCATTTCTGCAGAAAATGTAAAGTTGGAAGATTCTGCAACAGATTTTCAAGATGCATCACAATCGTAAAAGGGTTTTTTGTTTGTTTTTTTTTTGCAACTAACAGTAAATCTGAAAAGGAAAGTCAGCAAAAAGAAATAAAGATTTGTTTGGAGCTGATCCGTGGTGCATTGTGTGAAAGTAGAATGTATTTATTACTCTTTTTTCTTACAGTTCAACACGTGCCGACTTTTGAACGTTATATAACATCAAAAGTCTCGCTAAATTGGGATTATTTTGTTTATTTTTTACTGGGATTGACCTTCTTATTTTATCAGAGTGGACAAAACACACAATAAACAAAAGCATTTGAGAAACATAGTCCATCTTTGGTCATTTTTATGCTTTTTTCTGTGATTAGTGTCATTTCTCAAAACAACCTTCCCTCAATCAGCCTCATGCATCATTTATTCTTCAAAGGCAACACGGCAAAAAAAACCCAAGCCAATATCTCCTTTTACACAGCTTCTAACCATTCTGTTAAAACCCGAGCGGCTTCTCGTGCGGTGTTTTATGTGAATGCCACACAAGCTCGATTCACAACAAAACAAAAGGAATAAACAACGCGGAAAAATGTGAAATCTGATCCGGCAATGAAAAGTGAGACGCTAATGTTCGAAAATGTGCTTTTTTTAGGCTAATATAAACATGTTCCAGACCTTTAGATTTCATATTTGGGGATTTGCTGGCGACTTTTATAAATGGACATGTTTTGGCTCAAAGCTGGAAGATCTCACACCTAATTTTTCATCTTTGACCAAAACAAACATGAACGATTGAGCTGATGTGTGAGCTGCAGGCGTTAAACCACTGACAGGATTTATCAGTGAGGAAGCCATTGTCTTTTCCTTATTTTTCAGCCGTGCAAATGGAAACCAGCTGCTTCAGGTGTGGCTGGAGCGGTACAAATGTTCACCAAAGGAAATGAGCGCCAAGGAAAGACGTTATCCATCAGTTTGTTCAGGTTGAATCCTTTTACAGCATCAGAGCTACACGCTGAAGTTGTGACTGTCAGGAGCGGATTCAGACGCCGGACTCGAGTTGTTTGACTGGTGTGTGCAGTTTTGGTGTGTCTTGTTTACGTTCTGTTGTGACGCTGGTTTGAGGCGGCTCAGATTTACCATGTTTTGTGTATGACCTCCGTGTTTTTCAGCTCCTAAATTGTCTGGTGGTCTGTCTTTTTTCTCGGTTTCCTTCAAAATGTCACAAAACCACAGTTCGCTAAACTTCTTGTACACTTCAGGAATTGAGTTTCAAAACGTCTTCCTTCCTTTTTTTGTCTTTAATCTTTTGCAAAAGGTCCGCACCAAATCTAGATCACATGTGTGCTTTTAGTTTAGATTAGTCCTGGGTTTAATCTCATGTTAATTCCTGGTTTACTCTTTGATTCAGTCCTGATTTATTTCTATTTAGTCCTGTTTTTTAGTCTTGTTCTTTCCAGTGGTTAATCCTTTCTTACGGTGTATTTAACGCTGGTTTCTCGTCTGGTTTAAGCCTAGTTTCCTCCTGGTTTAACCCTGCTTTATTCCTCTTTTTTATTCTTGGCTTATTCCTGGTTTATTCTTATGCTGAGTCCTGGCTTTAGTTGTTTGTATTTAATAATTAAGGCCTTGCAGCAAAGTGTCATGACTGAAATCATCTGCAGAATGACTCACGTTATGATCGTAATCCGACTGTGAGACCTGTCTTTGTTACTTTTTGCAGATGTTTTAAAAACAAAACCTCAGAAACTTTGGGGGAAATGTTATATTTTCACAAAACTCATAAAATAAACATTTTATTTTCATGAATGGCTTCACAGAAAAGTGCTTTTCTTCAGGTCTCTTTCGGGAATGAAGCCGGTGATTCATGATTTCGAAACCCGCCGCTCACACGTATAAATAGATTACATAGTCATGACACATACTTGTTCATGTTCCCTCCTCTGGTTCTGGTTTGAGTTTAAAGTGGATTTGTGAAGACAGACAGACGCAGCGGTCTCTCGTGTCTCTAAGACCAAAGTCCTGTCGATGGTTTCCAGCTGCTGTCGTGTGCTCCAGACTCTCTACTTCACTATTTCTGTTTAATTGGCAGAAAAAAAAACATAAACATTTGAGTTTTGTAAAGTCACTGACGCTCACAACAGGGAGCCATGTGCAGACCAATATGAATGCATTAGATCATGTGCTTATAAATGTACATACTTCTGCCAGATGTACACTTTTAATTGTGAGGAAAAGCAGCTGTTTATTGTTTATTCTCTTGCACTTTGATTCTGAAATGTATTAAAGTATCACATAAAAACTGATTCCAAGGACAAGACTGAGAGAATCTGTCGTCTTTATTTATAATATTTTATTGCTCTCCAAGTCAAATTCATTCTTTGCATTTATATTTTCATAAAAGTCATAAAATAAACATCAAGTGCAAACGCCACACAGCAACAGAGAATCTTCACTTTAAAAACTCAAAGTGGAAAGCAATGTTTGTTAATTTCAAATGAAACACAAAGAAACAAAGCCAGGACTTACTGGCAGCTGTTGTCTCTGGTTTTAGACAGACTTATGGCTTTTGCTTCATGAATTAAATCATTGTGTATGTCATCTACATTGCATTAAACCCGAGCAGAACATGTGACATTAAATATTGAATGCATAAATTGTGGGAAATCGTAGCTCTATGAAGTTCAGAAAGATGGGAGTAAACCAGAAACAGTCTCGTGTTTTCTGCAGCGGTTTACAACGATTTACTCTCTTCCTTCATTTTAATGATTGAAGACATTCAAGTTATTAAAGGAAACTAATTGATCTTGTGTAATAAACATTTGCTTCAGCTATAAAAACGTGTTCTCAAAAATACTCTAGACTAGTTTTTATAAATTTTGAATAATAAATTTCCATCGTACGCCGGCAATTGTAGTTGACGTTGCAATGCATTCTGGGTAATGACGTCTATCTCATTCCCCTATAGCAGTGGTGTCAAACTCAAAGTGGTGAGGGGCCGCAAACGTTCATAAGAATCCTTTCAGGGGTTGAAGATGGTGATATTTGGATGCTTTTATTAAATCTTGAATGTGAGATTTCATCTTCATTTGAGTCTTACAAAAGTTATTACCTAAACAATCATTTCCTCTTTTCATGGAAACTGGTTTTAGATGGATGTGAACAGGTTTTAGTTGGCTTTGAACAGGTTTATGTTAAATTTCAACAGCTTTTAGATGGATTTCAACAGGTTTTAGATGGATTTCAACAGGTTTTAGATGGATTTCAACAGGTTTTAGATGGATTTCAACAAGTTTGAGATGGATTTCAACAAGTTTTAGATGGATTTCAACAGATTTTATTTATCTTTGTAGCACAAACATGTTCAAATTCAATGAATAAAACTTAGTGCCAAAAATATCTCCTTCTAAATGTATTGAAGGGCCACATAAAACATTGCAAAGGGCCGCATTTGGCCCCCGGGCCTTGAGTTTGACATGTGTGCCCTATAGTAATCCGGTAGCAGTGGACTTCAGTGGACTCGTCTGCAGGCTTTAGTCCATTCAAATCTCCTCTTTTGATCACTTGAAAGCAGTGAAGACTTATGTCATTGTTCTTGTTGCCCTTCGATTGAAAATTACAACCAAAAGCAACGCAGCGCAGCATTGTTTCCACCGTTGAAGACTATTTAATTGAAAACGTCGCCCGAAACAACGTAACTTTACCTTGACGTTGGTTTCAGCTGCGGCCGAATGACGTCAAAGTCCCAGAATGCATTGCGCAGTTAAAAAAATGGCGACTTCCACGATCAGAAAAGGTAGTGAACATGTACGATTTTTAAAGTAAATGGGAGTTTTCAAGTGCAACTAACAGTGAATTTTAGTAGAATAAGAACATATTAAGTGCAAATAGTCAGGGTTCCTTTTAAAAAGTGGTTTAAATATGATTTAAATCTCATATAGAAACAGAACTCTTGATGTAATTCTGCTTTAATGGGTTCACTCTGGGTTTTAGTCCTTACATTCTGTCTTGGTTTTGTTCTTGGATTCAGTTGAGTTTCAGTTATGTTTTTACTCCGGTTTTTCCACCTACAGTTGTTCATCATTTACACAGGCCAGCTGTAGTTCTGCTTGTGTCTGCTCCTATAATTACGTGTGGTGATGTGTCAGTGCTGGCTGTGACTGGAAATGTGCTGAGAGGTAACCGTCGGCCTCAGGGGGGGGTGTTGCGCTTAAGAAGGTCCCATTTAGTGTCTTTCATGTTATCTGATGAGCGTCGGTCTGGTGTCGGGGAGCTGCTAAATATAGCCCGCAGTGGTTCAACGGCAGGACACGGCCTGCGTCACTCCGGGTAAATGTTTCTCTTTTTGGCAACACATCTGTGCTCCTCGGCCTGATGGATCCTGAACATTCAGCAGAAAAGTGGACGAGCGTCTGCTGCAGCTGAGATTTAGTCGAAGGCGAGAGGTTGGAAATAAAGAAATTTACTCTTAAAAAAGAATGAAATATTAAACACTGAGATAAAATAAGAGGTTGGTGAAATGTCTGTAAAGGAGCCACACATCTGTCCCGTCGTCCCGTGTTTACCTTTCAGGAGTGACGGCGTCGACAGGGGCTTGTCATCGAGGTCAAAGGTCAGACGGGGAGAGGGAGGGAGTGAGTGCGTGAGCCGCTGAAAGAAGGACCGGGTGCTTTGTCACTCCACATGTCCCTGCTCTGTTTGCTCTGCCTCGGTTTGTGTTTCGAAGTGGGTTCATTTATGTAAGTCTTTGCCAGGAGTTACCCAACGGCCTTCTGGGAAATCTGGGAGTGCGTACATTGGGGACTGGACACAATGACACAATGACACATCAGCTCTTCTGACGACATCTACCTTTAAATGGACTTTCTATGGATCATTTGTGGCATCAATAAACATAAAGTACAGCAGCCTCAAAGGGTCAAAAAAGCTCCAATCCACAATGAGCTTTCAGATTTACAAAAACAAGATGTTGAAATGTTGAAAACTTTTTTATATTTGATTTTTCTGGTGCTTTTGAGACCATTTTTGCTGTTGATAATTGGAAAAAGTTTGAATTCAAATGGACTGAAATGGATTATATGTAGTTTTAACTCCAAATGACAAAATTGTGACAATGTACAGCTCCTAAAGGATACAGAACTCTGAATTACGACGTACTGTGGTGTTAATCATTCATCGGGTAATGACTTGGGAGACTGTTATAGATTATTTTACATTTTACAGCGTTTACACAAGATTATATCAATATGAATAATGTGCATTTGTGGCTCAATCTTCCTCTTTAGTTTTTAGTTTAAGGAGTCACGTATCTATGACTTTTTCTTTAGTAATCGTCATCTGTTTCTTCACATCAGCCCCTTGTGCACGTAGCCCAGAGTGAAGCTGAAACCAGTGCTTACTCATTAGTCCACGTAAAACCACTGAGTAAACATCAGCTCTGGACTCTTACTCAGAGCAACACCGTCATGTGCCTCTGAGCTCAACCCAGAAAATGAAGTTGCAGATTTGGAGGGATTTGTTTGTGAGGTGAGTTTAGGTTTGTGCTAAGCCGCTGAAGCCAACTTAACAGATTGTTATCTTAATTAGTGCAGTATTATGAAGGTTAGGTTCTCACATTCTTCTGAGAGGCCTTCGAGACCGTCTTAAGAGAATGTTCACTGCTCAGTGTTTGAGAGCTTTATGTAAATGACACTGCGTTTTTAGATAAATCAGAGAAAACAACTTATTCATCAAAGCACGAGCAGGTTTTAAAAAGTCTTAAAGAGGAGCACTCTCAGAGGAAGTGTGAGTGTGTCTGGAGTTTGGCAGAAAAAGGTGAGCTCAGGTACGTCTTTAGTACAGACGGACGGATGGAAAATCAATATGGCCGCCTCATAATTACTAATGTTTATTCAACGAGGACGAAGTGAAAGTGGAGAGTGTTGACCAGACATCAACATTAATAATAAATAAAGCTGTCGACAGTATCGCTCTCTGTTTGTCTTTTCTTTTAAACAGATGGACATCACACATCAACAACAACAAAATATATCTTTACAATGAAAGATGCAAGATTGAAGCTAGTGAGAGTTTAGCTACAGTTACATTTACACTTTTACTGTCACCTTTGGATTCATTAAACTTCATTCAAACAACACTGATTATGTTTCATCTCCAGCAGAACTCCGGGTCATATTTAAAGTAATCCCTTTGACAGTAAAGAGGAATATCTCTGCAGCTGAACTGCACTGATCCAAAAATGGACCTGGAGCTAAACGTCGAGTGTAATTGGCCTCGTTAAGACCAGCTGAGATCCATCTTTGTGCACAGATTGTCGCTGAGTGACAGGAGCTCAGTCTCGGACATCAGACAGGTGTCCGACCGGTCGCTCGGGCCCCGGCTAACCCCGAGCCCCGGGCCCGGCTTTGGTGTTGTAACGATGGAGGTCAAAGGTTAATGGAGCGGAGTGGCGCCGGACGGTCATCCCCCAAGATCTCGGGTGGATTTGGTAAACAGTGAAGCTGTCACTGCAGATTAATACAGAACAGGGCCCGGCTCACAGGGGGCTAATGGCTCCCGACTCAGCCATGAAAGTGCCTGTCTTCCCCATTCTCCTCTCTCCTCGTCCCAACAGATAAGCCCCGGGGCTTTTTGTGTCGAAGGGCGAGGGGTGAGGCCGAGGGAGGGGGGCGAAAACTGAAGACGGGAAAAGAAGGAAGACCAAACACATCCAGGAGACAGGTTTTTCATGAGCAGATATTATCCTGCATTTGTATTTGACAAAATGACTCTATTACAGGAAATGGAAGAAACTGGAATAACATGAACACCCAGTTCTTCTTAGTTGGACTCAAGCTGCTCTTACAAAGCTGCGTAAAGCTCAAAGAGTGAAGCAGAAAGAGTAGACAAATGAGAAAGAGATGAGTAGTGCTTTAAATCTTTCTGGTACAATGCCTTGTTTAAGTCTTAAGTTTTACAAACCAGAGCAAAACCAGAAACAATGTTAGAGTTTCTTATTATTTCATCAAGTGTCCTGCCGGTCTACAACTTAACATAACTCTTAAATGTGATTTTAAAACTATCTTTTACAGACATTCACATACATAAGCAGTTTCGATATGTGTTTAAGAGGAAGAAGCAGGCCTTCTTTAAGCAAACAGTAACCCACACTGACTAATATAGTGACCACACTGACTAAAAATACGGATATTTGCAAAACACATTTTCAGTAAGTTGTGGCATTTTAAGCTGCAACAATCACAAAATCAGTCATTAATAGTGATTAATTACTGAAAATAAGTTTGTATTGTCACAGCCCAGACAAAGAAGAAAATGTTTGTTTAAAGAGCTAATATCTGGTCTTGGCTTTAGAAAATATAAATAATATAATAAGTGCTTTTGAACGACTGAAATGAGAAGAAGCAGGAGAGTAAGAGTTAAAATCCTCAGAGAAGTTTGTGAGTCCGTTGTGTTTGAGTCCCGGGGTCATTCACTGGTTACAGCTGGGACGTCCCAACCGCCAGCTCCTCTGTGGCTCTGTGGGGGATCTCTGGGACTTTTTTTAATGAAGCCTTGACACTGGGGTTTTATCTGCGTCTACGAAGGGACAGCCCCAGTCGCTTTATGGCCGCCTTGTGTCAAGACAGGATCTGAGTGTCACGTCAAGTCTCTGCAGCGACTGTGGTTTTCTCTCGACACGACACCGAGCTGTAAAAACATACGGACCTATTTAGAGACTGAATCAGTATTTAGAACTTCATCTGGGAACGTCGATGCATAACAATGTTTTAACTGGTTTTATTTGCATTCAGAAATCTGTATATTTTATTCATCATTATAATAAAACCTACAACATGCTGGAGGAAAAAAACATTAATCAAAAGGATTTTTCACACAAATTGGAACCTTTTTTCAGTGGACTTCAACATTCATCTTTAAAGAATTTGATTGGCAGCTTCTAGAACTCACATATCTATGTTTTGAAGGCAAAAAGACATTAATGGCAGCACTGTGTTATTAAGTTTGTTGATTACTATCAGAAAATACACAACAAAATGTCAGATTATTTATATACTTTGAGTGATTTAACTGATCAATATTTGGGCTTCATTTTTCCAAACCTATAACGAATCAGAGAAATATGGATGATTACTTTAGTCTGATTGAAAAAGTTAACGAAGAAGAAGAAGAAGAAAGCGAATAAGGAAACGAAAACGAAGAAGAGGAAAACAAAGAAGACGAAAACAAAGAAGAAGAAAACGAAGAAGAGGAAAACAAAGAAAACGAAAAAGAAGAAGAAAACGAAGAAGAGGAAAACAAAGAAAACGAAAAAGAAGAAAACGAAGAAGACGAAAACAAAGAAAATGAAAAAGAAGAAGACAAAAACGAAGAAGACGAAAACAAAGAAAATGAAAAAGAAGAAGACAAAAACGAAGATGAAGACAAAACGAAGAAGACAAAACAAAGAAGAAGACGAAAAGAAAAAAAAAATGAAAACGAAGAAGAAGAAGAAGATGAAAACGAAGAAGACGAAAACAAAGAAGAAAATGAAAACGAAGAAGACGAAAACGAAGATGAAGACAAAACGAAGAAGACGAAAACAATGGAGATGGGCAGAACTTTTGCATTTGTAGACCGACAAAAGAAAGAATATGGTCTCTGTCTGTTGAAGTAAAAAGTCTAAATAAGTTTATTGTAGCTCAATGCAGGAAAGGCCTATATACAGTATTCTATTTAAACAGCCTAATTAAACTATTTTCATGTAAAAATAGTGAGAGCTGATGGAAAAAAACAGAATATATAACGTCTAAATGAGTTGGCACTAGTTTGTAGCTTATATTTAAGTCTTTTCATCTTTGTTTTTATTATTTAAAAGTATTGTTGTCCTGACGAAACCTTCTGCTTCTCTTTAAATGACATCAGGCTCAACACAAACCAATAAACAGAGTAGATCTCAGAGAGGCCTGTTTGTGACATAACTGTACTGGACCGGGACATAGCCCCACTCTCCCTCCGTGGCCCCTGACCCTCGCTCCCCGCTGCGATGTCAGTTGGCCCTCGGGGACCGGGACGGGGTCCAGAAAAGGGGGGTTAGGTCCATTGTACAGTCCCCACAATAGGACACAGAGGCTTTGATCTCGGACGGGGTACACTTCTCCAGTTTTCTGCCCCGTCGCTGGCCCCGGACCCTCCGCACATCGCCACGAGGCCAGAGGAAATGAAACACTGATTCAAATGAATGAAAACGTAATGAAATAGAGAAAGGCTGCAGAAGGGAAGTGGGAAATCAAAATCTAGTCTGTGTTTATTAAAAAGCCCGGGGATGTGCCTCCGTGACCCTGCGACAAATTGTTTGTAGGAAATTTGTTCAACTATTTGTGAAAAAGAGCAGGTGCTGGGCTTTAGTTATTTTACGCTGGTCTTAAAGTTTACGTTTACAGTTGTGTAATCTGGACTCATAACTGCAATACTCTATAATCTACTTTATATACTGGATATTCTAAGTGCTTGATCTTTGTCGCGTCAAACAAGAAATATTCAAAGCATATTAATAATGTTTTTTGCACAAAATTCAAAAGGAAGGTTCCATGAAAATATGCAAAACACATTGTACAGTTCAGAGCTGTTTGAATGTGTGTTTGAAACATTTTTAGCCGACATTTCATTTAATGTTTGTCCACACACGTCAAACTCAAGGCCCAGGGGCCAAATGCAGCCCTTTGCAATGGTTATGTGGCATGATATTTATGGCACTAGGTTTTATTCATTGGATTTGAACAGGTTTTAGATGGATTTGATTTTTGCTACAAGGATAAGAAACTAAAACCAGTTAAAAACCGACTAAAACCTGTCCAAATCCATCTAAAACCTGTTCAAATTCAACTAAAACTTGTTCAAATTCAATTAAAACCTGTTGAAAACTGACTAAAACCTGTCCAAATTCATCTAAAACCTGCTCAAATTCAACTAAAACCTGCTGAAAACTAACTTAAACTTGTCCAAATCCATCTAAAACCTGTTCAAATCCATCTAAAACCTGTTCAAATTCAACTAAAACCTGTCCAAATCCATCTAAAACCTGTCCAAATCCATCCAAAATCTGTTCAAATTCAACTAAAATCTGTTCAAATATGACTAACACCTGCTCAAATTAAACTAAAACCTGCTGAAAACTAACTTAAACTAACTAAAACTTGTCCAAATCCATCTCAAACCTGTTCAAATCCATCTAAAACCTGTTCAAATCCATCTAAAACCTGTCCAAATCCATCTAAACTTGTTCAAATTCAACTAAAACCTGTTGAAAACCGACTAAAACCTGTTCAAATCCAACTAAAACCAGTTTCGATAAAAGGAGGAAATTATTATTTGTGTGATAACTTTTGTAAGACTCAAATTAAACCTTCCATTCAAAATGTAATAAAAGCTTCCAAATCTCTTCATCTTCAGCCTCTGAAATGATTCTTATTAATTTTCGCGGCCCATTAACCACTTTGAGTTTGACACCAATGACTTAGTGCATCCAAACTGTATCAAGAATGACACAATATGAACTTAAAGTGGAACAATCCAGGTTTGAATCTTGGTTTCTTCTCTTTTGAGAGTGTCATGTCAAGCATCAAATTACATATAGGTCTTAATAAAGTGATAAAACACTTTCTTGAACATTTCGTATTCACTTTTGCATCTCTCTTCTTTCTTTTCAGCTTTTCAAAATTGCCAGTTTGTCTAAAAATACACATTCAGCTGCACAAATATAATGCACTTATAAAAAAAACATTTGCTGCATTATTTTCCTCCTGAATGTTGAATGTTCTGCAGATCTTGAGACATTAACACTCGGGAGCTTGGGTCTAATTGAGGAGAACTTTCCTGAGTAGCACACACACATGTATGTTTAGTTATACTATGTGCAGCTGCTCTATTTTATGCAAAGATTATAAAAATGTGTGACCATTGAATGCAGTAACAAATAGGACAGTGGTGGCTCTATACAGTCCTGATGGAGTCTGTCAGCTCAATATTTTCTATACGTCCCGGTCTCTATGCTAATTCTGCACTAGTTTAACCCGTCTCCCATTGAGCTGTTGAAGTGCCCCATCGAGTCTGGCTTTACCCCCGCCGCCCCTCTTTCCTGGGACCGTCCCTCCTTCCCAATAGCCCAATGCTCCAGTGAGCGTCTATAGCTGCCCGGATCCGTACAGCGTTGTATTGTCTCTCGTTTCTGGCCCTCTGCCAAGAACCGAGGCAGCTTTGGAAAACTTTTCCTTCACCGCGGCCTAATCTTTTCTCTCTCTCTCTCTCTCTCGGCTCCTCGTCTTGCTCCCTCCCCTCCCGCTATTATTCCCTTTCTTCTCGATGCTTGCCTGTTTTTTATGCCAGAAAGGCTGTGAGTATTTACCGATGCACCGGCTTTGAGCGCTATTGTGTTGGGCGCAGAGTAAAAGGCAGCAGTGAAGGGTGGCGCCAAACTCCATGAAGCCAGCTTTTTGTACAGTGAAGATGGAGGGAAGTGAGTCAAAGGTCACAGCATCAGACGTGGATTTCATCAGAAATCACAGAAAATGTGCCACAGGTATTTAAATGGCTCATAAGACAATAAATATAAATAGTTCTCTAATGATATTGTCAAAAAAATACATAAAAGTTGAATTACTGTGATTTAGAGGCTTTTATTTTGAAGGATTAAACAGAGACTAAACCAGGACTAAGGCTTAAATGGGGCCAAACCGAAGACTACACAAGACTTAATGCAGAGAAAGGACTAAACAGAGGTCTACATTAAGGATTAAGATTAAGAAGAACAAAAACCTGATGAAACCAGGACTAAACCAAGTCAGGACTAAACCACAAGAAGAACAAAACCAGCCTAAACCATCTAGATCAGAAAGAAACCACTAAACTAA
The DNA here is from genome assembly GCA_036850595.1 of Rhyacichthys aspro. Lineage (NCBI taxonomy): Eukaryota > Metazoa > Chordata > Actinopteri > Gobiiformes > Rhyacichthyidae > Rhyacichthys > Rhyacichthys aspro. The sequence goes on from CM072169.1 coordinate 19,103,921, forward strand.
ATTAAACCCAGGATTAAATAGTTCTGTGACCAAAACAAGGACTAAAACAGAAGACTAATCAAGACCAAACCCTGAACGTTGAAGTTGTGTTTATGTTGTTGAGCTGTTGAAATGTTTCATAATAAGACACAACAGTGTGTGATGGTTGTGAGTATCTGAGGACGAGGGCGCGGTGCGTTTGAGATGCTCTGCTCAACGTCAAGTGTCAGAACCAGACCCTCCTCCTCAGTCTGTCTCTGAGGGTTTCTGTGGTTCAGAGGAAATCAAATACATCTGATCATATTTGTTCTATAAACGCCAGAGTTATGATGTTTGAATTCATGCATAATTCATAAACGTCTGAAACTAAATAAGAGTCTAGTATTCAGTCCGTGAAGTACTTTTAAGATTTGAGACTTGTTCTTAGTGTGTTTGTTCGTTCACAAATTGTAAAAAAGCGTCTTTGAATGTCTTGAAAAGCTCTATTTAAGTGTATTAATTGAATTATCAACATTTGGGCAACATTTTGTGCAGGCTCTGATCTAATTAATACTAACATTTACTATTTCACTTTTGATCCACACCATTTCTATTATTATTATTATTTCTGCCGCAGTAAAATGAATCTGGAATCCTTTCTCATTTACGTCTTTTTACACCAATCGTACACATTTATCTGAAATAATGCAGACTTTAAGCAGTGCCTTGTTTCTCAGATTGATTTTATATCTGTTCAGAGCCAGTTTATTTTGCTTCCTGGAAATCCACAGACACCAGACTAATTATTTCTGTGGAATATTAAAGAAATTGAGAAAGAAACGCTATAAAGTACATTGTGGACAACACTGTATTTAACTTTTGGTTGTATTTTTGGCTACAGTATCTACAGGAACAGGTCTGATGGTAATTTAACTTTGAAAACTAAATCAGGGATGTTCATAAATGTGGATGTGTTTCTCCTCCAGCGGTGCTCAGTTTGTCGGTTTGTCGTAGAAGAAGAAGAACTAGAAGTGGCTCCCAAAAAAAGTTATTTTGATGTGATTATAAAATAGTTTTCACTTCTATGTTCTGTTTTTTTTTACAAGTGGGACATTCAAAAGCCGATTTCATAATGTTACCTTTATTTTGGCTCATAACTTCTAAACAAAATCCAAATTGTAAGATAAAAAAAGAGAGTTCCTGAGCTCCTCCACCCCGATGTTGACCCCCGGTAACAGTGTCCCGGGCTGAGCTGCACCCATCCCCCCGGGGCCCGTCCCGATGCGATCCCAGACGTAAACACGGGTGACAAATGGGCCGTGATCTGGTGTCGGGTGTCGACGTGGAAGATTTATAAGGTAACGGGACAATGGCAGGAGACACAGCCCCTCTCTGGGCTCAGCGCTGGGCCTCCACCGCGGGACAGCGTCAGGGAGGAAAACCACTTCCCTCCAAATACCCCGGGGAATTCTGTTACATGGGTTTGAGTTCATGTACTGCACCATCAGAGGGCCACACTGAAAGAAAAGAGTGTTATTATAAGGATAACGTTACTAGGTTACAGCTGTTTTGGTTAAAACCATTAGAAATAAAATCTATATATTACTGATAAATATCTGTAACATGTGATAACACGTCTTTTCATGTATTTCTTTTTGCACAATCACTTTAAAGACCACCATTATGGCTTTAATCTGCTGTTGATGAGGTATTTTATTATTTTAAAGCCAAGTAAAGCAGCATATATTTGTAATAATCCAAACAGACGCTTAGAAATGCACCAGTAGAGCATTTTTCTTTTGTTCTGAGTCAAATACACTGATTTATCTTTTTTGTATTTAAGCATTAAAACTACAAATCGTTATTTTGAGGCTTTTGAGAGTGTCATGTCAAGCAGCAAATTATATATAAGTCTTAGTAAAGTTATAAAACATAGAGGCAGGTTTAACTTTTGCATCTCTCTTTTCTCTCTTTTCAAAATTGCCAGAGTTTGTCTAAAAATACACATTCATCTGCACAAATATGGAGTTATAAAAAGCTGGATGTTGATGAATGTTTACAGACATATAGAAAAAGTTTTCATCTTAAAAAACAATCTAAGCTTCTACAGAAAGACAGAATTATCAGTGTTATTTCTCCATTTTCCAAAGTAGCTCAATGGATAAAAGTGGGCGGCGTACCAGGAAATATACTCACATTTCCAGCTCTGATTGACTTCTCTTATAATCTGAACAGATGCTGGTATAGATTTAGATTTGTGCCCCACACAGAGAATACATTTAGGTTCAGGCAGAAGAGTAATTGTTGTTATTGTGAAATAGAGGAAGTCCCCACTCATGGAAAAGGAAGGACGGGGTCAGGTGGATCTTGGCAGAGACGGAGCGCCCAGTTGTCCCGGTTTTTCCTGTTTCGTAATCGACAGCTGGTCCGAGCACAATAGAACGAACGGGAAACACCACATGTCCTTTTATTAAATCTGATTTTACTGCACACATTTGAGTTCGGGCCCTTAGTGTCGGTATCAAACCTATTTATGTACACGCTAGAGCTAAATTGTCAGTTTGTTGGTAGTAAAAGAAAGTATCCCAGCGTACAAATAAATCTAATTATACCCACTGACGAGTTTTATGTGTTGAAATTGGCTAAATGGACCATTTTCCCAGCATTTTATATGAGGAAAATGTAAGAGCGAGTATTAACAGCTACAGAAAAATGAGGTTAAATGCAGGTAATGCAGCAGGCAGCGACCGAGCCACCCACTCAGACAAACACAAAACAGAACAAGAGCCGTGTAAAGCCTGGGCCGTTCCCTCAGGAGCCGCAGGAGGAGGCTTCGGTGTCAGGACTCACTGTACGAGGCCACATTGTTGGACACAAAGCGAAGGGAGTGGGGAGAGAGGGTCCGGTTTCAGCTCCGGAGAGAAGGCTGTGGGCGCTCTGTGTGGGACGTGTGGGCGTAGGGCAGGAAGGAGCGCCCCGGGCATGTGTCACCAGCAAAAAAAGAGATCACATGAGGGTTATCTCGATGCCTGTAGAACCGTCAGATGTTCGTTTGCACATTTAAGCCCAAGATTCTGGAAGTTCGGACTCAAGTGAAGGAGTTTGAACATCTCAGGGTCTTATTCTTGAATGAGGGAAGGATGGAACGGGAGATTGAAAGATGGATCAGTGGAAGGTTCGCTCATGTGTCAGTTTTTGGGGAAGAAGAAGAAGAAGAAGAAGAAGAAGAAGAAGAAGAAGAAGAAGAAGAAGAAGAAGAAGAAGAGGCACAAGAAGAAGAAGAAGAAGAAGAAGAAGAAGAAGATGAAGAAGAGGCACAAGAAGAAGAAGAAGATGAAGATGAAGAAGAGGCAGAAGAAGAAGAAAAGGCACAAGAAGAAGAAGAACAAGAAGAAGAAGATGAAGATGGAGAAGAGGCACAAGAAGAAGAAGAAGAAGAACAAGAAGAAGATGAAGAAGAGGCACAAGAAGAAGAAGAAGATGATGAAGATGAAGAAGAGGCACAAGAAGAAGAAGAAGAGGCACAAGAAGAAGAAGAACAAGAAGATGAAGATGAAGAAGAGGCACAAGAAGAAGAAGAAGAAGAGGCACAAAAAGAAGAAGAAGAAGAAGAGGCACAAGAAGAAGAAGAAGAAGAAGAGGCACAAGAAGAAGAAGAGGCACAAGAAGAAGAAGAAGAAGAAGAAGAAGAAGAAGAGGAGGCACAAGAAGAAGAAGAAGAAGAGGCACAAGAAGTAGAAGAAGAAGAAGAAGAGGCACAAGAAGAAGAAGAAGAAGAGGCACAAGAAGAAGAAGAAGAAGAAGAAGAAGAGGAGGCACAAGAAGTAGAAGAAGAAGAAGAAGAAGAAGAAGAAGAGGCACAAGAAGAAGAAGAAGAAGAGGCACAAGAAGAAGAAGAAGAAGAAGAAGAAGAAGAAGAGGCACAAGAAGAAGAAGAAGAAGAAGAAGAAGAAGAAGAAGAAGAAGAAGAAGAAGAAGAAGAAGAAGAGGCACAAGAAGAAGAAGAAGAAGAAGAAGAAGAAGAAGAAGAAGAAGAAGAAGAAATTTACTCATGGGACAAAGTTTTCTACATTCTCCAAACAGCAACTAACAACAGCTATGCCCCAAAGAGTCAAATCTTACAGAAAGTATTACAACTTCAAATTTAAACATCACTGAATTTTCAAGTTCATAAAAAACACCTAGAAGTTGCAATTCAAACCTAGACCGATCTCAAAAAAGTAGTGTAGGTATTTGCAACACAACATCATTGAATCTTAAACAAATACAGTTCTTTCTGGAGCAAAGAAAGAGAATTTTGAAAGCATCGGGTGTCTTGGGTCGATTGATGCAGCTTTAGATTTCCCACTTTTGTTTCTATTCTCAAAGAACCTGGATCAAGCAGTGAAAATGAGTTTCTTCTGCAGGATCTGGGACTCGTTCAGAGACAGAGTGGAGCAGCTGAGGGAGTCCTGGCTGCTCTAATGGACGCTTCCTGAGTGTTTATGTCCCTTTGGAGAAGATACTGGGACATGATGGATAGATTATGTCTCTCGGCTGGCGTATCAACCATCAGGATTCCCTCAGAAGAGTTGGAGGAAGCGTCTAGGGAGTGGGAAGTCTGGACATCTTTGTTAAGACTGCCTCACCCGTGACCCCACCCAGAGAAAGACAAAAAGATGGATAGATTTATTAAACCAGTTGTTCTCAAACGCTTCACATCAAGGACCATCCCAGAAAATATTTGTCTTTCCAGGAAGCAACTTTATTTCGATACAGATCTATGTCATTTTAAGTTTTATATGAACACTATCCACCTAGTCCAAACATTTAGTGGAATAGTAAAGTGTATTGTAGAAAAGTACCACCAGTGGGACCCGTACCACAGTTTGAGAACCACTGTATTAAACCATGCGTTCATTAGATTCATACAATCACATACCACAGCCATTTTTGTAGTTTTTTGAGCAGTAAAGGTGCATTCTTCACACTTTAAAGCATGGGACGTTAGACTAATGTGAGCGCTCCTAACCATGTTCAGTTCTGGCGCTTTTTCTGAGGATTAGGTTTGCTTCAGTTGTGAAAGTTCTCTAGATGCTTAATAAAAACACTGCAAAAGTCATCTTTTTAAAAGTAAAATTCAGTTCTCTTAGTCTAAATTCTGCCTAAACCATGGGTCGTCCTAAGATACAAAGTTTTCCATAATAAGAGTCCTTTCAGAGGCCAAAGATGGTGACATTTGGAAGCTTTTATAACATTTTGAATGTGATATTATCTTCATTTGAGTCTTACAAAGGTTATCTTTAACATTAATTTTCTCCTTTAATGGAAACTGGGTTTAGATGGATTTGAACAGGTTTTAGATTTATTTAAATAGATTTTAGATTGATTTAAATAGATTTTAGTCAGATTTGAACAGGTTTTAGTAAGATTTGAACAGGTTTTAGTAAGATTTAAATAGATTTTAGTCAGATTTGAACAGGTTTTAGATGGATTTAAACAGGTTTTAGATTTATTTAAATAGATTTTAGTCAGATTTGAACAGGTTTTAGTTAGATTTGAACAGGTTTTGGATGGATTTAAACAGGTTTTCGATTGATTTAAATAGATTTTAGTCAGATTTGAACAGGTTTTAGATTGATTTAAATAGATTTTAGTCAGATTTCAACAGGTTTTAGTTAAATTTGAACAGGGTTTGGATGGATTTGAACAGATATTATTTATCTTTGTAGCAAAAATCAAATCCAATCAAATTCAAATCCAATTCAAACCTAAATATCCCAAAATATCACCTTCTAAATGTACTGAAGGGCCACATAAAACATTGCAAAGGGCCTCATTTGGCCCCGGGGCCTTGAGTTTGACATGTGTGCTCTAGTTGTTGGGAAACAGGGTCAGTAGGAGACATAGAGAGGTTTGGGTGAAGCTCAGAAGAGACACTCGGAGCCTTGTTCAGGACGACGGGGGGTTCACACATGAAAGAACAACTCAAACCAGAACACAAACCTGGCCTGTGCAGCCGTCGTCCGTGTGTTGACCTCTCATTTGGAGCATTGTCCCTCCAAATATCCGCTCTGACAATATGTCACTCATCTCAGCATCGACCAATCAGGAAGCAGAGACAGGAATTCTCTGGGAAAACTCCGCCCGCAAAGAAATATGTTCATGAAAAATGTCTGTGGATATTCCTGCAGCGGAATGAGGCTGATAAGAGAAGAATGTGATATAAACAGCCAAAAACAGAGACTGTGGAATCAATTATGTTACGTAACTTTAGATATTCTCAGGACGTAAATGTTTGGTTTATTCAGGTAGAAGTCTTCAACCCTGAGAATAATAATAACTGTGGAAGAGATAATTACAGTCTACAACAATCAACTCTTTCAGGTCAGCTCTAAACTTTGATTTAATGTAACCTATTAGTATTTTGTGGTGAAAAATTGGTCAGATTTTACCTTTTTTTAAAATAAAAGAAGCAGGAAAGGTTACTCTGCTGCTGTTGGAGGAGAGACTGGGACAAAAAAAAAACAAAATCAGGAACTGCAGCTTCAAAAAATGTGTTCAAAAATAATCAACACATTCATAACAACAAGGCTTTCTAGACTCTTTAACTGGATATAGATAGCACAGCTTAAAGGAGAGCTACAATATCCCTCCATTCATTTAGATGGTAGCTCATTTGGGCCAATTTTCATAAAGAAATTGATGAAGCATTGACAAAAAAAGCACAAAACATCCCAAAAAAATGGACGAAAATAAAATGAAAGACAATGACACAGGCTCTAGTCTTCTCTGATCAGTTTTTCAAAGGAACCAACACCAATTTTATGGTATATTCAATCTTTAAAGCTCATATAGACAGATCAAAATGGGCTGCAATACCAAGCCTTCCACAAGTTTTCCATAATCAGCAAAAAAGGATGTAGGTCTCGGTCAAAACTCGACAGAGACGTGGAAGATGGAGGAATGTGGGGCCGATGGGGAGTGTCTGAGCTCCAGACTGGAGTCAGACACAGAGGACGCCCTGTGGAGCAGCGACCAGTGGAGATCAATAGCCCACAGATAGAGGAGTGTTATTTTGAGCCACGGTTCAGATAGACACAGGCCTTTTGTGTCGGAGATGAAGGGAATGCGGGCCGACGTGATCCACGGACGTCGCATGAGAAGTGCGCGTCTCGGAACAAGAATGTCCTCTCGCAGACGCTCCGCGCTCATTTCCGAGCTTCGCGTGGGTTCAATTCCTCAGTGTGTGTCTCCGGATCAGACGTGGCATTTTCTCTGCGAAGAAAGACGTTCACTGTCCTCGAAAACTGCATTTATACGGACTCCACTGTGAGCCTTTTCATCGTATTAGGCTTGTAACGTTTTTACATGATCGTCTTAATAAAAGAATGAAAGTCTTAATAAAAACACAGTTGAGACACTTTCTGTCGATGGGACAATTGACTCTCAGCAGCTTCCCTGGAACCTGAAGAAAACAATAGGTTTCTGGTCTTTATTATATGCAGCACTGAGCAAATGAAGAACAGGAAGCAGGCAACAAAACATGGTTATGAGTCAACTTGATAAGCACAATATAAAAATGGAAACAACACGGATCTTAATATCTGTGTTTAAAATCAATACATGAAGCACCTACTTTGAAAATCTTTTAATTCGCTTTTAATTTGTTCTAATGCCTTTGAAGTTTGACATGTTTTTGGCCAGAGCTCTGCTGCAGGGTTGAGCAGCTGGACCGGGACAAGAGTTTATACCAGTTTTCTGAAAATGTTCTGAAGTATATTTACTAATTATGCAGATGAGTAACAGTAAAAACAGTCCCTCCAGCCACTGCCCACAACAAAAGACTGGAAACAGTTCACCTTATTTTTGTTTCCTATTTGCTTCTTCTTAAATGGGACACAAAGAGGCCTTATTGATGGGACATTTAATCACAAATACACTTCAATCTTTGTAAAAGAGTCATACAGTAATTAGGTTATGGTCCTCCTCGTCCAGAAAGTCCATTCTGAAATATTCAGTCTGGTCTGTAGAGTCCAGTCTGGTCTATAGGGTCCAGTCTGGTCTTTTGGGTCCAGTTTTGTCTTTTGGGTCCAGTCTGGTCTTCTGGGTCCAGTCTGGTCTTTTGGGTCCAGTCTGGTCTTTTGGGTCCAGTCTGGTCTTTTGAGTCCAGTCCTGTCTTTTGGGTCCAGTCTGGTCTTTTGAGTCCAGTCTGGTCTTAGGAGTCCAGTCTGGTCTTTTAGGTCCAGTCTGGTCTACAGAGTCCAGTCTGGTCTTTTGAGTCCAGTCTGGTCTTAGGAGTCCAGTCTGGTCTACAGAGTCCAGTCTGGTCTTTTGGGTCCAGTCTGGTCTACAGAGTCCAGTCTGGTCTTTTGAGTCCAGTCTGGTCTTTTGGGTCCAGTCTGGTCTTTTGGGTCCAGTCTGGTCTTAGGAGTCCAGTCTGGTCTGTAGAGTCCAGTCTGGTCTTTTCAGTCCAGTCTGGTCTTTTGGGTCCAGTCTGGTCTACAGAGTCCAGTCTGGTCTTTTGAGTCCAGTCCTGTCTTTTCAGTCCAGTCTGGTCTTTTGGGTCCAGTCCTGTCTTTTCAGTCCAGTCTAGTCTTTTGGGTCCAGTCTTGTCTTTTGGGTCCAGTCCTGTCTTTTCAGTCCAGTCTGGTCTTTTGGGTCCAGTCCTGTCTTTTGAGTCCAGTCTGGTCTTTTGGGTCCAGTCTGGTCCAGAACCCGACTCTCTGGTGCTGGTCTGGACTGTGTGCTGTGGCTGAAGCCCGGCCTTGTTCACAGCTGTTTGTTCAGCTGGTCCTGCGGTGGGACCCCAGAGCTGCTCCCCGCTCAGGCCCGAGTCGGACCCCTCCAAGAAGCCGCTCCCAGGGGTCACGACCTCTGACCTTCCACTCGGGGGTTATTTGCTCGGAGGCCATCGTTCAAGAAGAGCGTTTTGTTCGCTCTTCGTTCGGCCGCGGTCTGCGTTTAGCCTCTTGTCGTCAGTGCCATTGATCTGGTCTAAACGAGCTGATTAAGGGCCGGCGGGTCGTCCCGTGGAGTGGGCCGGCCTCAGAGGAGCTGAGCCTGGCTGAGCTCGGCGGGACGAGGCGGAGGGGCTGATGGGGGGGGACAGGGAGGAGGGACAGGGGTCAAGGTGCACACACAGCAAACACAGTTGGGCATTGGCGCTCGAAGATGCAACATGGAATTAGCGAAAGAGCGTTGAACGAAACCCGCTCCGTCCTGTTTGTGTCAGTCTCCTTTAATTCTCACAAAAGGATCATAAACACCACTTACACTGCCCTCTTCTTTGTTTGACCTCTTTTTAGGCCTATTCCAAGATCAAAACTCCACAAAAAACAAAATATTTACTACACCACAACATTTCATGATATATTGGAGCCATTGTTAATTGTTCATTTTATTGAATCAAAGTTTGAAGCTTGCTCCCCTCGTTTTCAAGCCGACAAAAAGAACATTTTAGGTTAAAGGTGCAGTGTGTTGTTTTTGGCCACACTTTTCTCCTCACAAACCCAAGCTACAGCCTGTTAGCAGCTACAGGAGCCCTGCAGGGACATGTTGAGTGTATGAACAAATCTCAGAAAATGGTCAGATGATGAGTTTGAGTTTTTTCTTGAAGCATGATTGTAATCTTCTGGATTCTTGGAGACTGTAGAGATTTAAATTCAGTGTTTTGCAAAGAACTAACCAATACAGATGGACAATTTGAGCACCTGCGTAGTTAAAGGTTCTGAAGAGCTGTGTCACATCAAAGATAACGTCCACATCCAAAGGTAAAACTGATTTTTTTTTTCTAAACTGAGATAATCTTAGACCTTTTTTTTTATTGCTCTTATGACACTGAGGACTGTGAAATACTAATATAGAGGGAAATCCTTCTACGACACAATTTTAAAATAAATTGAAGCTTGACCTTTAACTAATTTGTTAGCCTGATCATTTAAGACAATGCAATTTCATAATATAAACACAAACAAATGAATAAAAATGATAAATTAGATGTGTTTTCTTTTGCCAATCTGCATTTTCCTTTTGGCCACACTGCAAATAACCTTTTTGTGTTGCGTACTTTCTTGTCACTTCAGTCTTGCATCTTTTTTAATGGAATATTTACCAAAAATGAGGCTAACATTTTTTATTTCCGGCTGCGAGCCCATACCACAGCAGCAGGACCCGTGCGTCTCTGAATAAATCTCACCGTAAAGTAAGAAAAATGGGACTTTTACTTGAATTGTAATATTCCCAAAGCAACATCATGAATCAAACTGATCCTGGAAACTTTCTCTTTTACTAAAGCCTAAAATATATTTCTTTTCATGTTTCAATAGCGCCATAATTGCCTCAAACCTGTCATGTTTGCTTCACTGTTATCACACATTTGTGGTTTGTAGAAATGCACAGTTCCATTGCTCTTATTTGGATTCCTTTGTTACCTTTAAATACAAACCCACAGTATTGTCAGAGGTAGAGCGCTATAGTATTTGCTTCTCTTTATCAGCGCGGGGGCCTATAATTACATTCTTAGTGAAATCCAACACTCCCACCACTCCCTGTACAAACCAGAGTCCTCCCTATTCTGGGTCAGGGATTAAGGCCGGGGCAGCGCTGAATGAGCTGGGTTTAGACGGCCTCGGCGCTCGTCAGAGGCTTCAGTAAAACCAGAGAGAGCTGAGATAAGGAGACGGAGTGGTTCACGACAGACACAAAGGGGTTACCCACCATTACTCACACTAGTTATGGTCGAAGCATAAACAGAGGAGACGTAATGTGAAATAATGAATAGTATTGTAGTGTGTGTGGTTAGCGCTCCTATATGTGATTTGAACAGGGTTTAGCAGCCACAATGCAGCCTTTGTTTCCCTGCTTGTTTACTGCAAGTTGATATTTTCCACAATTTGATCCGGTTTATGGCGTGTAAAACTTTTCTTCCACAGGGATAGTGAAACGTGTTGGAAAGATGTCACGTAATTAGCGCAAATGGAGCCGTCTTCCCGTGCCAAAGCGTTGCTCTGTTTTTAGCTTTAGCTGCAGCCCCGTGTGCCTCTGATGCCGTGTCAGAGGTCAGAGGTCACCGGGTCGGGGCTGGACACCGCGCGCTCACATCCGTCTTCATTAGACGTCTGGAAGCACTCAGCGACCAGGCCTCCTTCTACTCTTCTTTCAAAACTATCTGTCCATTTGTGATAAACAGCCGCACGAGGACGACCCGACACGATCCACTTTAACTAAATATGATTCTGTAACTTTAAAGGGAAGATATAAGTCTGAAAATGTGGGTTAATAGCTGTATATTCATAAAGAGATTACTGTTTTTTAGTGTTGCATTGTTTAAATTAATCCATCACAAAATAGAACTTGACTCATTTGGATGTTTGTTAGCTCAGTGGGTTATGTTTGCCGTCAGTGCCTGATTCTACTTTTTGGTTAATGGACAAATATTTTAGTTTCCGACATAACATCTGCAGCTGTGGGTTGTATTAAAACTTTTTGAGCAAAAACGCAGCATTGTACACTTTTAACTAAACCCGATATTAGACAAGTTTCTTTACAAGCTGCAAAAAACACACAGGACTGTTACATTTCACTAAATATATATGGATTTAAGTTGTGTTCGATTCGATTAGATCTGACTTTATTGATCCCACGATGGGAATGTGATGGCGGAACACATAAAGTGCAAAAATAGTGTTGGAAAATGCAATAAATACAGAGACTTTAGGACAAATTCTAAATATGCAACAGGGTCAAGATCAGTTAGCATTATAATGTGTTTTGTTTTTGTTTATTTGACTGTTTTATGTCTAGACCCAGTCAATACAGACTTGAGGCAACTATTTTAATGATTTCAAAGCTTTATATTTTAAGGTAAAAAGAGCCGTGACAGAATACAGAAGTAGAGGTTATGCCTATTAGAGCGTCTTGTCATTGGTGTGGAAGAATAATCTTATTTAAGTGTATGTAAAAATAGAGTCTCTGCCCTAAAGCTCTGGTCCATAGTTTAGTGAACGCACTGTCCTCAAATTTCACCAAATGTTGACTTTATTGTGTTTCAGAATGACTCACATCGACATGCATCAGTCACTTTTCAAACCAGATACTGATCCAAACTCAGAAATAGCACACGATGGGACTGTCCCTCGGCCTCTGTCGGTCGCATCAGACGCACTGCTTTGAGTTTAGAGCTTTTCTAAAATCATGAGAAAGTAACAGATTAAAAACACAGCTCTACATTTGCTCTGGAATCAAATGCAACCAGCTTTTGTGACGTGAAAGATGAGAAACAGGTACATCTGCAAAGAAAGATGTACAAAAATGAGCTTCAAATTCATCTCATATTAAAAGCGCTAATGACAGCTGCAGTCCTAAAGGGAATAAACCAGAGAAAGCATGGAGCTGTGGTTTGGCTGAACTCACCGTGAACCTCTGAATATTTATTATCTTTGGAGCCTGTTGCAAACTGGGCCAGATTTAAATGGCCGCCCCTTGGCTGCTGTGGAGTCAGGGTCTGGGAGAAGTGGGCACGAGGGACCCGATGCCTTCAGAATGACGTGAGGTGGGTAAATCTATCCCCAAATTAAATATATCTCTGTAACTTTTCCATAAACGTGGAAAAGTAAAATAAAAATGGTCCAGGAAATAAATGCGATGTCTTTATCTGGGCATGAAGGAAGATTATTAAAAAACAAACGATATCACAAAACGAAAATACAGTTTAAAATCAGCTGTAAGGTTAGGAAACAACACCGTCAACAGTTTAGTCCATGCACCACAGGACGATCGATTATCTGAAAGAAAGAGTGAATCAAACCTGAAAAATGTCCGCCGTCTTTTTGGTGAAAAGTGATAATTGAGATGTTTTAAGACTCTCAGTCCCTATAAAGAGTGTTTTAAAGGACAGCAGCTGAAATTTGATATTATTTTACTTGGAATATGGATATTTAAGTCTTTCTTTTGTTGAGTAAAGAACCTACTGTGGAAAAAAACACACAAACCTGCTCAAATCCATTTAAAACCTGCTCAAATCCATTTAAAACCTGCTCAAATCGACATAAAATCTGTTCAAATTCAGCTAAAACCTTTTCAATTCCAACTAAAACATGTTCTTCTCTGTTACATTTCTTTAGAATAGTTTAGTGCCTTTTGTAAAGTCTAAAATATATGGGTTTGACAGTGGTCTAGAGCACATGTGTCAAACTCAAATGCGCCCCTTTGCAATATTTTTTGTGGCCCTTCAATACATTTAGAAGGTGATATTTTGGCACCAAGTGGATTTGAACAGGTTTTGATTGGAATTGAACAAATCCAACTAAAAACCCAACTAAAACCTGTTCAAATGCAATTAAAGCCTGTTCAAATCCGGCTAAAACCTGTTCAAATCTGGCTAAAACCTGTTCAAATCCATCTAAAACCTGTTCAAATCCATCTAAAACCTGTTCAAATCCATCTAAATCAATTTCAAATCCGGCTAAAACCTGTTCAAATCTGGTTAAAACCTGTTAAAATCCATCTAAATCCAGTTCAAATCCATCTAAAACCTGTTCAAATCAAATTAAAACTTATTCAAATCGAATTAAAATCTTTTCAAATCTGACTAAAACTCATTTAAAACGTAGAAATTAATGTAAAAGACAACTTTTGTAAGACTTACATCAAAAAATTAATAAAAGCTTCCAAATGTCACCACCTTTGGCTCCTGAAAGGACTTTTATTAACTACTGGTCTAGAGCATGGCAAAACTTGGAAGAGAAATTGGAATTAGCACGGTTCCTCTCAGGGTTAAATGTAGTCAGGTTTTAGTCCCATCCACCACCCCAACCCTAAACGGGGAAAACGTTGAGAATTTGAATCACAGTAAATGGGGGAATGCCTTTATCCGTAATGAAAACGTAATATTTGGACTGGTTTTAGAAAGAAGTGGGATAAGTGAGTTTTCAGGGACGTTACTGGGTTTTACGGCCTGCTCCTGCTCTGAGTGTGATTTCCAGATCAGATGTTAATTGTAAAAACACTGGCGGCGTGCGGGGTGTTTCATTTTGAGCTCAGTGGTGCTCATTGACAGATTTGGTGTGAGTCGACGGGGGCCCGCATTAACAGCTCCAGACTGGGGACAGATGGGAGTTTTGAGTTGCCATTAAACTTATGTAAGAGTTTGCTCTGGAAAAGTTACATAACGCGCATTGACCAACGGACGATTCGTTTCCAGATCGTTGTGTTGTGAGAAAAGATTGAGACACGCGGCGACTTGTGAACTCAGTTTATTAGATTCGGAGAACTGAGGGCATTTTCCGAGCCTCCTCAGCGTTTCTCAGTAATTACAGCTCGGTTGAACCCGGAATGAAGCAATGTTGGTATAATTCACAGTAGCTTCAGAAAACATTTGCTTGAGGATCAGGGTGGGCTCAGACTATGATCTATGACGATAAATCTGATCCAAATGTGCCAGAGTGAGAGCGTCTGCATACTTTATTATTCTGAATTTAAAAACGTTAAATGATAATGGCTGATTTGGGAGCAAAGGGCATCAGATCAAGCTTCCGTCTGCGATCCTAATGGGACTTTCTTTCACTAATGTCCCGTCTCAATCAGCTTTTCTTCTTACGTCACAGTTATGCTCCACATGTGACAAACTAAAATGTGAGCCACTGTCTACTTTCTGCTAAATCCAGGCATTTCATCAAAAAAAGCAGACTGGCTTCTAGTGTTTTATCTACGTTTCACACAAGAGCTTTTCACAACGGAGCGAAAGGAATGAATAGGCAAAAAAAAGCTGGAGAAAATCAAAACCAAAAGCACAAACACATAATACATCCTTTATTTCTCGTAGTGTTTTTCAGAGCATGTCCTAAAATGTGAATTCTTTCTTTCTTTTTATCATATTTCATATATTTATTTATCTATCTCTGTGACTCCTCTGTTACTGATCCTCTCTGCTGCAAAAAAACAAGACCCCAGCACCTTTTGACTGATTTAAGACACGAGAAGACACGACTGCAACAACAAAAAGTGTGTTTAATGTTTCTAATGTCATCTCTTCACCTCGAGTTCTGGCTCTGAGCAGAACTAATGCACACAACTAATCTAATAGTCGGGTTTGTTTGTGCTTTTAGAGAAATGATAAAGGAGCCAGAACATAGAGATTTATTCTTTATATTGGAAAAGTGAAATTGTTGTACTTATTCTAGTTGTAGCTTTTACCTTCGTGGGGTTTTGCTTTGGTGGAAAATGGTTTATGCTCCAAAAAAAACCCCTTGAAAGGAAGCTAAAACCATTATGTCTCTTAGTGTTAGTGTTTTCACTCATTTATCATCAGAGTCTGTTCGTATCTTAATGAAACAGGACCAATAGACACAGTAGTTTGCAACCTCATAGATCATATATCCACTTTAATGTCTTTGTTTTTATGTTTATTATTTGCTTCACGGCTCTTGAATTGAATTATTCAGCTTTTATTTCAGTAAAAGGAAGCGTCCACATGACCAGACTCATTTAAACTGTGACGGTTGGAGCTGTTTTCTTTGTTTTTGCTTCGACTAAACTGTTTTTTGACTCATTTCCACAGCAGCAAACATGATCCGGTGCATTTAAATCCCACTGTTAAGACTTTAAAGCAGCCAGGTCAGTCTGTCTTTGTTGTGCTCCTTAAGTTCTGCAAGAAAACTTTCTGCGGCCTCATAAATACTTCCACATTCAACTTTTCAACTTTTTGTTCTCGTCGGTGTAAAGATACCAGACGAATAAACCGAAAGTGACTCGCGTCTTTGTTTAAGAAGGTGTCACGTCATGATGGATCTAACGTTTATGGCCCTTTCAATCTTTGATCGTTAACAAGACTCAGCGTCGTGACAGATGTGAGTTTTGCATCTAAAAGCTTTCTCCATTGAAATTTAAATAGGATCTGAACGTCACTCGGGCTTCACTTCGTGTCGAGTTACTGTAGAGGATAATAAGAAACTCATTAATGGGCTCAAAACAAAAGATGAATGCACAAGAGATATAAGAGATCACTGTAAGAGGTTGTTTTATTGATAATCTGATTGACTTTTGCCTCTAAAAGCTAAAGTGAGATGGATTTTCTGAGATGGATAGAAAAAAGAGACCACATTAGCACCAATAATTAAAAATAAAAACTGTCAGAAGAGGATGAAATAAAAAATAAAATAAAATAAACTCTCAATAATAGAAATGTATGAATCAGAAACTTATAAACACTAAAGGTAAACACTTGGATTAAATGTTGGATTGGTCTTGCTTTAGTTTAACTTAGTTTAGTCCAGTTTTGAGTCTAGTTTAAACATGATTTGGTCCTGGTTTAGTCTTGGGTGGAGTTAGCATTAGTCCTGATTTAATTCTGGTTTAGCCACATTCAGACCTTTTTAATTTAGTTTTAGGTTGAGTTTATTTCATTGATGCTTTCAGAAAACACAAACTTCAGCAGAATCGACGTTAGATCCTGAGTTTGTGTAGATTTAGACCTGGTTTTATCATCTTGGGCTGACTGTAGTCTTCATTTAGCTCTTAATTTAATTTATTTCCAATGTATAAACTCTGAATGATTATTTTATTCCATTAACACACACACTTCCATTGACACTAACGTAACAAAAATCACTTTAAATCACTAAAGTTTGTGCAGATACTGATCATGTAAGTAAGATAAAGGCTGTCTGTTAATTGGTGACAGGTAACTCTTTAAACTGAAGCGTCCAGCTGTGACCCTCAGAGCCATGTGGAGGTGTGAGGGTCAAAGGTCAGACAGGGGAGAGGTGTAGGACCACTCACTTCTGCACTGGAGATGACCCCTGCTTTTATCTGAGGCTCCGTTCACACTAAAAACCTTCTCTACTTATAACAGTATCATAAAGAGGCTCATGATGATTAAAAATGATCTGTTTTTTCATCCTCCTCTTTGTGTAATAATTTACTTCCTCATTTTACCAACTGTCTACTCAACTTTAGAGAACAACTTTTGCTTTCTTGGTAGAAAAAGTGCTAAATGTTTAGTATTACTTCTTCAAAAACTTGTAAATGTAAGTCTGCTGACACACACAGAGATTTTGTGCTGCTTGTTTGACGAAATTAAAAATATCAAATGGAAATAAAAAGTCAGTCGATGCAAGTCCACGCTGTGCTGTTAACGCCGCTCATATTCTGCTATAATTAGACTGAAACGTATACAGTTTTAAAAGTAAATGTGGAAGGATTAGAAGAACTTGCAAAAGCAGGTTCAAAAATGTGCAACGTCAGATTTGTTTTGTGAGATTTTTGTCTAAAGTAGGAATATCCAACTCTCAAACTCTGGGCCAAACATGAACTGCTAAAGGCCTCAGTCCAAATCCCAATTACTCTTTATGTCAGAGTTGCATTATTGAGTTGATCTTCATTATTATGTCATTTATTCAATAATGTGGGCCTGTATTTGACTTAAATACTAAACACATTCAGGACAAAGCTAAGTATCAAGAGCTAAACAGTTTCTGAACCTGGAAAAGGCTGTTAGCTCCTATAATGGACTCATTAGATTAACTTGTTCTGACACCAATTCAACCAGAGGACACTTACTGCAACAAAAAGACTGTAGTGAGTCTCGGCCAAAGAGGACATACCGAATAAAGCCAGGAACGCACAGAGGAAGGAAACTTTCCATTAAAAATAAAAGACAGCCATCTTTGATTCTGTGGGTTTGAGTGCCAGCTACGGTAGCCCAGAACAGACAATCCAAACACACATCAAAACCAACATTTTGTATACATGAGACACTGGAACAAGCTTCCGTAGGTTCTCAGGACAGCCGTAAGCATTTCATTTCATTTCATTTCATTTTATTTTATTTTATTTTATTTTATTTTATTTTATTTTATTTTATTTTATTTTATTTTATTTTATTTTATTTTATTTTATTTTATTTTATTTTATTTTATTTTATTTCATTTCATTTCATTTCATTTCATTTCATTTCATTTCATTTCATTTTATTTTATTTTATTTTATTTATTTATTTATTTTTTATTTTTTATTTTTTTATTATTATTATTTTTATTTATTTATTTTTTTTTTAAATTTTATACATTTGTTTTACTCCATTTTACTCTATTCTTTTTTAGTGAAATAGAGTGAAACAAAGCCACCATTGTTATGAATATTATGTTTAATGATTTTATTTTGTGAAGCACCTTGAGCTGCATTTCCTTGTATGAAAACCTATATATAAATAAAGTTTGATTGATTGATTGATTGATTGATGGGTAGACCTTAGCTCAGGCTCCAATGGGATGAACCATGTAAATGTATGTAAACCAACAGCTAGTAAAGCTAATGTTTTATTAGTCTTTTATAAACGTGTAAATGTTTTCTCTTAGAGTTGTTGTAAGGACCTGATGCTTCTTGTCGTGCAGCACTTCAAAGACCCCGGCCCGGGACACCCACCTCCACATAAACAGGGATCTCCTTCCTGAAAACAAAGAGGAGCAGCCGACCCACCTCCAGCAGCAGGAGGGGGCGATGGGGGCAGTAAAGATGTTCCAGGGGCAGAAAAAGGTACAGCTAAATCATTCATTACAGTAATTACAACCTGAGCCTCAAACTGAGACTCAAACAAGTTCAACAAGACGGGACCTCAACGGTTTTCTGACTTAGGTTTTGGTTTAGTCCTGTTTTTACTCGTGTTTTAGTCTTTCATTCATTTAGTTGTGTTTTATAAAGGGTTTAGTCTTGATTTAGACCTAATTCAGTCTTTTTTCTGACTTTTTCATGGGTTTAGTCTCAGTTTAGTCTTGTTTTAGTCCAGTTTATTCCTGGTTTGTCCCAGTTTTAGACTTTAGTCATACTTTTGTCCCATAGTCCTTGGTTTTAATCCTGGTTTTGACTTTCTTTAAATCTGTCTTTGGGTTCAGAGCTGCTTGGTCTAATTCTGGTTTGAACCTAGTTTAACCCCAACTCTATTCCCACTCTCATTTAGTTGTGGTTTGGACCTGGTTTAGTCCTGGTTAAAGCCTTATTCCTGCTTTAGGTCTATGTTGTTTTGATGTCAAAGGTCATATCTGGTCAAGTCCTTGGCCTAGACCAGTTTGAATTGTTTAGTTCTGGTTTAATTCTGGTTTAGATGTGGTCTTCAGCTCTAGGTTCTGGTTTAGTCCTGGGATGAGATGTAGTTAAGTCCTCGGTCTAGTCTTAGACCTGTTTAAGTCATGTTGTTATGACATTTAGTCCTTTGTGTGGTCTTAGTTTCCCTAGACCTTCAATAATCCTGGTTTATTCTGACTTCAACCTGGTTTAGTCACCGTTTAGTTTTGTTAAATCTTCTTTTTCCCTCAGTTTAGACCTCGGTTCACTTCAGATTAACTTCTAATTCTTCAGATCTTTTGTGGTTGTTGTCGGCTGCATCTATATTCTTCGAAGGGACACGTTGAATATTGTACGTCTCTCACTATTAAACCAGCCTCTGTTCTATTCCTTAATGTCTCCATCGTGGCTCTAATTCCCTCAGCTTCACTCATCCTCATCCAAAGCCCTTCGAACCGTTTCAGACTCCGACTGCCAGATCTTGTTTTTCGACCAGGACTCTGTGGGAAACGGAAAAGCAAATAGATTTAATTGATTCAAGTTGTACTTTTATCGCTGTTGCTGTTACGTCATCGGCTCTTAGCAACTTGACCAAATACAACTTCTTCTTCTTCTTCTTCTTCTCTTTGTTTTTTTTTTGTGCCTGTGCATCTTTGTTCACTTTAGGTCACTTTTTACAGCCTTTTTTTCAGAGTGTTTACCTTCTCAAGTGTCTCTAGGGATATCTGTCCTAAAGAGGAAGTAAACAGTAACCTAATAACACCGAGGACAACAAAAACAAAAACAATACTGAGGAGTTTGGAGCCAGTCTATGTCTTTTCCAGTCATTTCTGAAAGCTACACGTGTCTCATCTGTGCCAGGAATACGCCCAGACATCCCATAATATTCATTTAGAAATGAAGAAACACGAGACAATAATTGCACAGGGCACAGAGTGAACGAGGAGGTGTACGGAGATGGGTTTAGGTTTTCGCTGAGTGTGGGATTTTGTGGAATAAGATGCAAGAGAGAATATAAATCCATTGTGTGACATTTGAAATAGAAACACAGAGAAGTGCCTGGTCATGTTTTGGCTTCATCTGTGAATCAGTGCAATTCCTGATGAAACAACTCACACAAAAAGAGCACAACTGGCACCTAGTGGTCAGGAGTTGTACTACAACAGACGTGGGACGCTCCTGTGAGTCTAGTTTTTGCCTCTAGAGACGACAACGAGAAGTAAAAACACTCTTTTTCAGATTTTAATCCTGGTTCAGTCCTTTATAATTAACCATCTCTCAGCTTCACTCACATCTAAATCAATTTGAAGCACCTTTAAGACTCCGATCTGTTTTGGTATTTATCATTTTTAACAGTTTCCATTGATAGAAACATTATGATTTTGTACAAATGCAGACACAGCACTTTTAATATTGACATTTTCATATAGTTTCCCATCAATACGGAGTAGGAAAAATAATTACAACATAAAACAACTACTAAAAACATCAAGGAGTGAACTTTACAACAGTTTTAAGTTCTCAAAATAAAACTGTGCTTCTTCAGTGTCTTATATTGAACCCATTTTTCCAACATGAAACAAACTAGTCTTGTATTGTCTTGTCTTTTTTGTCCATTCTAGAGATAAATCCATCTAAAATATTCTTTATAGTCTTTATGCCAAAAGGAATGTTATATTTGAAGATTTCTTGAAGTGCTCCATGAACATCTTTCCAGTATTTTTTAAAAAGTGGACAGTGTTTTCAACCAAGACTCAGGAAACAGAAAAGTAAATAGATTTAATTGATTGGTCCAGACTTTAGTTCTATTAATCTTAGCTTTAATCCACTTTTGTGTTAGATTTAAGGCCAAACTTAAGCGATGTTTAATCCAAATACGAAGTAAAGTCAGATAAGAAAAGAAATAAAAGAAAAGGAAAATAAAGATAAGAATGTAGTCTCTCATCTTTTTTAAACATTTGGTTCATTTTAACAATTTACATTTTACACGCAGTACTTATAAATGTATATATCTAATGAAAATATAACTGTGCAACTACAATATAACACAAAAAAATAGAAAAATAGTGAGATAACCTGACAATACGCAGTTTATTTTCTGTTTTGAGACGAGAGACACTATGGACAATGGACATAAAAACCTAAAATCTTACTTTAATGCATCTTTCTTTCTCTTATTGCTGTATTACACTCTATGAAACAACTGGTAAACTCTAGAAATGATGACGTCTCTTTTTTTTGCCAATACTCAAGAGTAAATAGTCCGATTATTATCCTTGGCTGGTATTTGTCTGAATGGGTTTTTGACTTTTAATCACGTGCTTTCACTAAAGTGGCATTTGTAAATAAAAAGTCTATCTAGTCTTTACAATTTGAAATGTAACATAGTCCTGTATAATAATAATAATAATGGAAGGGAAGAGTGAAGATCTTAGTTGCTTTATTGGCCTTGTTTCCATTAATATGTGACATATATGATAAATATAAACCGTTCAGTGGGTCATGAGATCAATCACGAGTTGTTCTGGTGATATAACAGCACTCTCATGATGCTGTTGGATGATAATGGGTTTATATAAATATACACTTAGACATTAGACATGGCCTTATTTCATTAAAACGTGTGAAGAATGAAGCCTTTAGTGACCTTTAGTGCAGCCTTGGGTCCAGACTTTCTTCATGAGTTGAACTGAGATG
Source organism: Rhyacichthys aspro (assembly GCA_036850595.1). Taxonomy (NCBI): domain Eukaryota; kingdom Metazoa; phylum Chordata; class Actinopteri; order Gobiiformes; family Rhyacichthyidae; genus Rhyacichthys; species Rhyacichthys aspro. The sequence continues at coordinate 19,125,614 of CM072169.1, forward strand.
TAACTTGTGGATTCAGATCTGGGTTTGACTCCAGGTTTAGTTCAGTTTTGTCTTGGGTTTGGTCAAAGCTGTAGGACACTGGATACTGGTCAGTGAGGAAACGACGGAAGAGAAACGTGATGGATCAGGACCCACAACTGCTTTAGTCCTGACGTAGTCCAGGTTTAGTGTAGTTTGGTTTAATCCTAGTTTTTCTTGGGTTCTTCAGCTCTGGTTTGGTTTAATCCAGGTTTATTCTTGGCTTTAATGCTGGGCTCAGTCCTATTTAAGCCTCCTTATTCGGTCCCGGTTTCGACTCTAGGTTCACTCTTGGTTTTCTCCAGGTTCAGCCCAGCTTTGGCTCTTGATGCAGTTTGTTTAGCACTATTTTTAGTTCAATTTTATCTTTAATTCTGGTTAAATCGTTCGTTGGGGCTGGGTTTTGACCAGGTTTCATTCTAGTTAAGTTGGACTGTCTCCATATAACTCGATGCTCTATGGTTTGAACACAGAGAGAATACTACAATGACATAAGCCGTTGAAATGAAAGAACTCATTTTAGGTCTTTTCGCAGCAGTTTGATCAGCTCTTCATCCATCTTCCCGTCTTTACGCAGAAGCCGTCTTCCACTGACCTCATTCTTCCACAGATTTGCTGAGCTCCACTCTTTTCCAAACTCTCAAAGGCTGATTGTACTGACTCCTGTGAAGTCGCACTCTGATCTTCTTTTCTTTTCCACCGCAGAACTGCTGCTCCGGCTCCGGCCCATTAGCTTAGGCACATAGACACACGTGTTCATCGCCTGTGTTTAAAAACCAACCGAGTAAATATATGGAGAGAGGGATGCCGAGCGTGTCTCTGCTCACATCTGGGGCCCACGTGTGAGCGCTCGAGGTGTCGCCGGAGAGGGATGTTTTGAATTTCCAGAGGGGGCCGCACGTCGGGATCAATCTGGCTGAGCGTCCGAGGGGTGTGTTGGGCACGTCCGAGTTAACGCGGGGCAGATGGGGCGTCCTGGATCGGCTGGAGCAGAGTGGGACCAGTGTTTGGGACGTCAACTGGTGTAAAACTGAATAAAACATTTGTACTTTTTACTCAAGGTGTCATTGTCTGTTTGATTTTGCAGCTATTGTCTGCCAGAGTTTTCTACTTTGACTTCCCAAGAATGACAGGGAAATGCCCAAATATACATAAAAATAAATCAAAATCTTTGTGGAAATGAAGGCCTAAACTCAAACTCCAGGAAGAACAGAAAAATGACAAGATGATGGGAACTGGTGGGAAACAAAATGATGAATGAAAACAGATTTTTAGTTGAAGGTGACACTAGTAGCTTTGAGAAAATAATAATCTGTATTGACTAAATCAGAATTTAATGTATTATTATAGTAATGATAGCATCAAAATCTCATAAAAGTCACATAAAACAATAAAAAAGGTGTGATAAAAAGTGCTGTGTAATAATGTAAAGGTTAAAAAGGCAGATAAAATGATATATTACAACCTGCAATGAATATTTCTGATGTTTTAAACTACATTTAAGTGATATCTTGCACCGATTGGACTGATTATTTTTATTTGACAAATGCACATTAATTCAAAGAGAGCTTTATTGTTTGTAGCAAAAGTAATAACCTTGACAAACTCTCATTTAGTTTAGTTTAGTTGTAAAAGTGCAAAGAATGGCAGCTCTAAAACTTGAAAGCAGCTCTAGACCAATCATCTCTTTTTCTGGTTCCACAATAAAAACCAAACCACAAACCGACCACAAATTATTACCAGTGTTTCCCTCTTTTTTGTCACTGGTGAGTTCAGCTGTGCCCCGTTGGAGAGTACAATAATTACATAAGGCATTTACTACAATAAATGGAAGAGTTTTCCACGGAGTTATAATGAGTGGTGGTAGAGTTCTGTGAGAACAAATGAGGAGTCTGTGTTTACACATTAGTTCTGCTCAGTGTGGAAAATGTGTCCTTAATGCAGCACGAAAACTGCACAGAAAGAAAAAAAATCCCACTGAGGAAACCGGAGAAAGTTGAAAAGGATGTTCACTTTTGTGGCACCGATAATAATCTACAAGAACAAAGGCACAAAGTCCATGTTTGGAGTCTCGATTTAATGCTTATTACACTTTACACTTTACTCTGAACTGTGGGGTCAGGACTCAAAAGTGTGTCACGGTAGATTTTATTTGGGTTGTCACGTAATTTTTCATTTGTTTGTGCTTTTGAATGACAATAAATTCAAGTTAAAAGCATCAAACTGAGTCTCTATACTGGAAATTCTAACAATTAATCTGCCCAGATCCTTCAAAAACAGAGGAACTGCTCGAACTGTTGCTGTTTTGAGGCAAAGTCAGACCAAATATTGATTTGATTTAGAATTGTCTTCTGTTCTTTCACTTTGCATTTTTGTAAACTATTAAAAATAACTTTACTTTACTTTTTTTCCACACCTGAATAACATTTCATTTGTCAAATTGCGACCAAGAACATGGTTTATTTGTCGTTTAATTTTGAAACCTCCGCTCCATTTAAGTTTGTCGTTCTGATGGTGCATTCAGGTGCTCCTCAGGAACTCGTTTTTCCACATGAATCCTGCTCGAGTCGGAACAACAGACTCTGAAACTCAATGATTCTGTGTTAACGTCATTTCATCAACAACATAGAAAAGATATTAAGATATTTTAGTTTAACATAAGCAACCACATTAATAACTTTATAAATAATTTAAAAGTACAACTAGTTTTTTGTCCATAAAGTTATTTATTTAGAGGTTTTAACATATGTTATGTTCACTTCTTATGTTTTGAATAGTCTTCCTTTTCTTTCTTTTCTGCTAATAACTTCTACTTTGACTTTGTATTCACTCATTTAAATCACACCGAGGCCTAACTCAGATCTTCAGAGTTTCCGAGGAGCTCATGAATGTTTCATAACTTATAATAATAATAATTACTATGCACTAATCTTGACTTAGTCCTAAAAGTTGTCTCCACGTCTTGATCTCAGTAAACTTTGGCCTTAATTAAAGCTTTCTCTTGTTTTCTATCTGCACCACTAGAGACACACTATAGATAACACATTTAAAACAGGGGAACTCCACATATTACACATTTAATTGACCGCATTATTCATACTGTTATTTCCCAGCATTTCTTTACACAATTTCACAATGACTCATCACTTCTTTCTCCTTTTTCCGACCCTTTCCGTTGAGCGGCGTCCCACCGTGACCCGAGCACCAGCTGCCGTCCATCAGGGTCATACTCCGGACCAGTTAGACCCCAGTCCGTCCGGGGCAGGGGCACGTGAGTCCCTGTCTGTTTTAAGGATGCTTTAACACTACCATAAATAACCGACGCAGCGGGACGCCTCATTGTGTCTTAATTTTTGGAGAACCAGGACCCGAATACCTCGCTCCATTTGCCGGAGCGGATCTGGGGTCCCGCTTTGATCACTTCGTCCGTTATTCAATGGGACCTGGCGTCGCCGGGGGGAGGCCGAGGGTCCGAGGACAGGGAGAGAGTGCTCAATTGTCTTCTCCCTTTCTTTGGGTTGGTTTTTTTCCGAGAAACAAACCCCCACCGAGAAGCCGATAGCGAGGTCGTGACCTTTTGCCCCCCTTCATCTCCGATCGGACGCTGACGGTCACGTGGAGGGTCCTAACTGTCCTTCAAGACCACGTCCCTGCACCTAACTTCGCTTGAGCTGGACTAGATTAAAGACCCAAGCAGACTTCAAGGGACAAAGGACAAATTGACTGTGTCACGGTTTTAGTTTTGGCAACATCTGCTGCGACAAATGTGAGGACCATTTTAGTTTTTTTTCTCAGAAATGAGGCGGAGGATTGACGAGCAGAAGGAGAACTGTTTGTGTCAAGACTCAGCAGCTATTTACTCCATTGTGTCTCTATTGTTTTTGTGTAAAGCCAAGCCTTTAAAAGCCACAACATTTGGTTATTAACTGAATTCTTTGGTGCGACAGCTGCAAAACATATTTCAATTGGACATTAAGCAAAGGGTTTGGATAAAAAGCATCTGTGAAAAGGCAACAACAACAAAAACAATGGAAGAATGTGTAAAAAAAATTAAAACTTTATAAACCATGTAAGGTTCTTATAACAAACTGTGGATTTATGGTAACTTTTGTTTGAATAATTTATGTAAATGATCACATTGGAAATGATTTATTAAAGCTGTGAAGTTTGCAGGAAAAGCCGTTAGATGAATTGGTCCCAGACTGATTTCTGCTATACTTTACTTTCTATAATACACTTTACTATTTCTCTAAATGTTTGGACTCTTAAAAAGCTGTGGGATTCAAAATGTAATTTCAAAGAAACAGCAGTGAACAAAATTCATTTCATAACCTTCACGTAGGTGGATAGTGTTCATATAAAACACAAAATGACATAGATCTGTATTTGTTTAAAGGTGGTACTTGATGTAAACAGAACCATGTGAGAGGTCTTCCACAGAAAACATTTGCAAAGAGCAGGTTCTTTAGATGAAAACCTGGTTGTTTTTTGTGTTTAGATGAACCTCCTGCAAGTAACACACTTTATCAGAGTAACATGTATTACATTGTCAACGGTAAATGTTAAAAACATAATGTTCGTGAGGATTTTGTGAACACACTAATCTTGGGAGAATCCAGCAGCTGCAAACTAAGTTACCTCTGACTTACTTTAGTAGTTGAATTATTTTTAAAATGCTGTCTTTTCTGTTTTGTCACAAATGACCAAGATCAGTTTAACACACTGTTGTGGCCTGTGTCGTAGTTAAAACAATCACGCTGTAATGTTCCTCCAGGCCACTAGGGGAGCTGTCAATGCACAGAACATTCCACATTTGCTATTGTTGAGTCACAAAAAATATACAAAACAGTTTTAAGGATTTTTTTTTGACAGTTCCCCGCTGTAAATGCAAAAAGACAGAGGAAGTTTACATCCAGGAGGTTATTTTCAAAGGCCTAAGATATTCTATAAAAACTATAAATGATGGGTTCAGTTTGTATAAAGTCTTCCTCACTTGAGAAGAAGAAGAAGGGCTTTTCATCGCCTCTACTTTAGCTTTACTTCCTAAAGCGCTGAAGTGTCCTGCGTGACGCTTTAATAAACGAATGAAGACCATGGAAAACTTCAAAATTCACTCTTATTTCAAACAGAACTAGAGATATGAATTCATGAGGCAATATTTGAAAGAGAACTCATAACGAGTCCCACACGAACCCTTCACATCTGTGTCGTTATGGCCTTACACAACATAAGTCACAAACATTTTTATTCAGGAATGATTTGTTGTGAGTCGAAAAACAATAGTGGCTGGAAAACAAAGTGAGAACATCTGATTGAGTTTAACAGCTGTAAACAAGAAATACAAGAAATACAAGCCAACATTCATTTTCTGTTTGTGGTAAAATATGACTTACATTTTAATTCTCGTCACAAGCCAAAATACAGCTGTAAGAACCCTGTGACCTCTGCTGTACCACAACAACGGTGCACGTACGGTGGCCCTGCAGGGACACACTGTTATCTGTGAACAAAACCTGGGGAAAATCTATTTATTTCATCAATGTTCTAAATGGACTCTGAAGTAATTGGTTCTAGAGGCTTTTTAATGTCTATTTTTCCAAGAAAGAAAATGCAAAAGTCCTGAGGCGGTGTAGCTTTGATCCAAATAAAGAAATACTTCAAATGTTTATAAAGTTTGTCTGAAAAAATGAAATAAACGTGTTTTATTTGCATGATTTTAGTCCAAAATAACAACATACTCCAAAAACCTGAAGCAGTAGCTTAAAGATAAATATATTTAATGAAAGTAAAGTAAGTAAACAACACCATATTTGTAATAATCAGGTCTTACTTTTTTAAATCAACGCTTACCTCAGATGTCTCTTTTTGTTTCCTGTGATTGTGTTAGAGCAGATCTAGCGCCCTCTTGAGGTGGAATTTAGAAATGTAATGTAATTATTGCTAAACTATTGACGTCCAGCAGAGGTCAGCACATGATTGACATTTATTATCAAAACCTGTGCTGCTTAGAAGGCCTGGTTCATTTACTTTCTTAGTTTATTCAATTAAATAGTCGTTTATCTAATTATATTGTTATTAATGTTTGAAAATGCTTATTATATGTTTATTTGACGCTGTTTTTCACTTTCATCTCTCTGAATTATCAACGTAAGTGTCCAAATCAAGCAGGCAGCTCTGTAGAAGTACATTTTGTGAGCGTCTGTTAAAACCATCGCTGCCCCTTGAACCTTCAGCCTCTGTTTTTCATCTTTTCCTCAGTTCTTTTCTTCTTTTCGTGACCAAACGCTGTCAAAGTCATTGCCTCCGCAGAGATGACATCACCTCTCCTCTGAACAGACGAAGGCAGAGCAACGTCAGATCTGTTCAGCAAAAACAACTCAACGTGGAATAACGGACCGTGGGACTCTCGCTGATGATTTTAAAGTGTATTTGTCATATTCGTTTCCAGAGAAAGAAGAAAGAAATGCAACGTGGATTCACCATTAGCTCCTCTCGAGTTGCATTAGTGTTTAAAGTCTTGTCCACAGCGTTGATTTATTTAGGTATCGGTGACTTTGGCTCAAAACTAAATCCTTTTTTATGATTTCACAATAAGTTTAACTTGATTGTGGCTGAGAGTAAAGTCAAGTCTGGTTTGTTCAAAAAAAACTGAGATCCCAAACAGACAGATGGTAAAAACAGGGTTGTCTTTGTCCATTTTCTTACTCTTTGATTTACTTTTACAGACATTAAGCCTTTCTAATTAAAAATCACGCTGAGATTTTTGTGGAAAAATACAGATACAGACCCATTGTGTAAAATACTCTAAATTTCTTCCTGAGCGCTGCGTTCATGTTTCTTTCTAAATCTTTATAAAGACTAAGGACATTTGTGACTGAAAATGTCCTCAGTCTTTTTTCACCTAGTTCTTATCATATTTCTTGTTTACACTGGTCTGATTCCTAACATTTATCTACCAAGCTTTTCTCAAATCCCTGACAGTGTCTAGTTTGGTCCAATGTATTTGTATTGTCCGGAAAAATAAAATAAAATAACATAAAATAACATAAAATAACATAAAATAAAATAACATAAAATAACATAAAATAACATAAAATAAAATAACATAAAATAACATAAAATAAAATAACATAAAATAACATAAAATAAAATAACATAAAATAACATAAAATAAAATAACATAAAATAAAATAACATAAAATAACATAAAATAAAATAACATAAAATAACATATAATAAAATAACATAAAATAAAATAACATAAAATAACATAAAATAAAATAAAATAACATAAAATAAAATAAAATAAAATAAAATAAAATAAAATTAAATTAAATTAAATTAAATTAAATTAAATTAAATTAAATTAAATTAAATTAAATTAAATTAAATTAAATTAAATTAAATTAAATTAATAAAAAAAAATCTTCTAGGTTTGGTCATAAGTAAAGCATGTCCCAGCAGGGCTACTGTAGTTTCACATGATGTTGTGGAACTGCAATCTGCAATGTTACCACCAGATGGCTCCAAAAACTACACACCATCCCTTTAAGTTTAAGTGTTTAAAGTTTAAAGTGAGAGAAACTGCAAACACTGACAACACAAAAGAACAACTGTAGGAAATTCTGAAAAATAAAACCTCTTGTGTCAAATAGAAAATGGTAAATAGAGAAATAGAAAGTGAGTGAAACAAAAGCCAAGGGAAGTATTTTGTTGTAGAAGAGGCTCATTTATGTTTCTCTTTGAAAACATAAATGCTCAGGACATTAATAAAGTAAACCCTCTCCATCTGACCTGTTAACATGTCCCTGCAGGGCTTCCGTAGGTGATCACATGGTCTTAATTAAAAGAAGGGCTGTGATCCTGTCAAAACTACACACTGTACCTTGAAGTGTTAAAGTTTTATGGCAAACAGTCAACTCTTCAAAAACAAAAAGGGGGTTTTATCTGCTTTAAGTAAAAATGAATCAAATAATGTGAATATTTGTGCAGACGAAAAACTCCAAGGCAAGTTAAAAAGCCTTTATTTCATCATGTTTCTATAAACTTTAAAACATTTACTCAAAACAGACAATACCGCCTTTTAGATTTCTAGAAGACTGCAACAAAAATATTCTATTCAAAACTATTTTCCTACGCAATGCTTCTCTAAATATTTTTTATTTTTACGTTAAATATTTGAGCATGTAAACTCTGTTGTCTAATAAAAGCTAATGACTGTGGACTGCTCCAAAGAAGGATGAGAGGAAGAAATAAAGGAAACAAAGGCTGGACGTGTTCAGTGTTCAGATCAGTGTTTATCTGTCGTAGCTCTGTCCAACAGCAGCGTGTCCACTGTGAGTTTACACGAAGTGGCCCTTTCTCCTGATGCAGGCAGTGAGATAACACCCAGGGATTTATGGAGCTTCAAGATGTCTGCCTGGAGGATAATCTGAAGAGTTCCCTCCAGGAGCTGTTCGCTGGCTGTCGACACATCTGTCTGAGTCTGAGTCTGAGCATGAGCAGAAACACACTCGGAGCAGGTTTATCTGTGACTGTCAGCACTTTGAAAACACATCAGAGAAGTTAGTCTTTGCTTTGCACTGGACACAATAGACATAACTGTACATAAATAAACTGTCAAATTAAAGTGTTTTTAATTACTTTCCAAGATAAATATGTTATTTATCTGAAGAACAACAAAGAAATACAGTTTATGGCCTCAGTAAAGCATGAATAAAGCTTATTTCTTGATTTAAACAACATTATTCATTGGTTTGTCACTTATAAATATAGTTATTCATATTTTACTCCTGATGAATTAGCTCATCTATAACATATTGAACTATTGTATTTACAAAGCTAATAAAGGATAATTTATTGTTTATTAAGTCAAGTTACTTCAGTTCCAAACCATATATTAATAAGATGTCAATGATTTATGAAATCATTTATGAATTGTATGAATAATAACTCATGAGTTGTGTTATTTAAATCAAAAATAAGAATTCATTCATGCTTTACTGAGGCCACAAAGTGTATATGTATTATAAAATATTACCATACCATCTAGCGTCTTCTCAGTTATCACCGAATATATGTTTATTGGCCTTTTTAGACTTAATGTTTGGTTTAGCAGAACATTAATGTGTGGATGGAGCCACAGAAAAGTGAAAAAAGTTAAATAAATAAACAAATAAAACAATGACACCAGATCAATAACTGTAAAAGTAACTTAATAGTTTTCATTTTTGAAGAATAGAAGCCAATAGCCACATTTCTTGAATCTAAAGCTTTTATTTCCTCATGAGCTGCTCCATCCATCCGCTCTTCTTCTTCTTCTTCTTCTTCTTCTTCTTCTTCTTCTTCTTCTTCTTCTTCTTCTTCTTCTTCTCCTTCTTCTTCTTCTGTCTCTCGTTTCGTCGGCGATTGATGTGTTTTTGTCGGAGCGAGTGTTAACGTGTGTGTGGTGCATTCGGTGTTGCTTCAAAAAACAAGGAAGTGTCGGCGCTTGTGCCTTTGTGGTGCGTTCACACTGGATCCTTTTTCAGGAAAAGACATCATGCTTGGACAGGTGGTAGATCCATCAGCGACGGAGGAGGCTCGACAACAGCAGATGGAGGCTTCCCCAGAGAGTCCGCCTCAGGAAGGACTACTGGGGAAACTAAACACGGAAACGAGGAGGAGAGTTTCTGTTTGGAACTAGTTCGAAGTAACACAATCCCTCCACGAGCTGATAATAACTAGAAAAGGATTTAAATCAATAGTTCACATTAATCCCGACACAAGACCACTTTCTGCTGATGGTTCCCTGAGTGTTTTCATTTGGTTAGGATTAAGTTTGTGACAGTTTTTATTTACTCAACTCAACATTCAGGGACTAAACTCATACAGAAACAAACTATAATAAGTTGACCTGCTCATTCAGAAACGAATACCAACTCTTTCTAATGATATTTTATCCCAAAAGTACGCCTTATCAGCAGCAAATGTCTTATTTTGGTTAAAGTCAGACATCGTAAAAGCAAATAAGTGTGAGTTTCTCTGGGAAATCAATAAAAAACACTGATGAAAGTTGGATGTGGTGTATATTATGCACAAGGACACAAAGAAATGCAAATCAAAGATACATTAATGTATAACTGGATCAAAATAAATGCTGCATACAGTATTTGACACATCTATCTGTGTTTTTGTCTCTCGTAAGTCATTCATTTATATTCATCTATTTGTGACTTAAAGATGGAAGTGTCAGAAAACTCCTTTTTACGTAAATGTCTTGTGTAGAAATGTCAGAAATGTCCTTTAACGACAGGATTAGATCAAAGACATCCACACTGAATGTACTCTCTTGATTATTATTACTATTATTGATCGTTATCGTCGCAGACACTGGTCCAGGATCAGCCTCGGGGCTGAGCAGCGCTGGGGTTTCTCTCTGTTTCATGCTCTCACTCGCTCCATTGTCCCGTCTTTTGTAACTCTGGGTCCGTCAGGGCTCGACTCAGATCATGTGACATTGCCTCATCCTCGGTCGGCTCTGCTTTTCCACCTACGCCTTGTTTTACACAGCTTTTTGTTTCTGAAGTACTCTTGTTTACTGTATAAGTCCACATTTGGTTGTTTCCATCGTAAACAGCGAGGATTGTGTAAAAATGAGACTCCATTTTGTTAAAATTGAATACATTTCACCTGAAAAACCTGCAAATATCCCTTTAATTGATAACTAAATATGTGCAATTACTAAAATGTTATCCCATTTTTCATAAATTGCAATAAAGCTTGAAGCAGTGTGAAATCCAGTCAAGTCTCAAACATTGTCGTTAAAGTTTCGTCGTAGTTTAAACACTTTATTGCTATTCTCTAAAGATACTGGTTTGGTTTTGTCGGTGTTGTGATGGACTAAGAAGCCCTTTCCGTTTGTGACGGGGGACGTTTAAACCCACTCCCCTCAGTGTTGTTATGACAGTCCACAAACAAAGTCTACTCTTCTTCCTCTTTGAGCACAACACTAAACACAGACATAAACTGGCTCTGTTTCACCGTGAGTTGCTTATTTGAACTGCACGTGCTTAAATCCACACATTAGACAACGGATTATACAGTAAAATAATCCCAGCTACTTCCATCTTCGTTGGAACAGCTGGAGGACATCTTGGTAAATGGAGCAGGGGGGCCTCGGGGTCAATGGGACCACCCCTAAATGTCCTTCGGTGGGACTCTGAACTCTTCCTCTGCTCAGTGAGTCTGGTTTGTTTCATTTTGCAGAAATAAAGGGAGTGAGTTGGAGTTTGACATTTTCTGGGACATAAAACATTGTCTCCTTCACTCCTTTGATTTCTCCTTCTTTCTTTCTTCTTTATGTCCTTGTAGAATGGATTCGGTGACTTCATTAATGTGGTCTAATGTGACATTTTGGTGTCTTTCAAGGCTGTATTGTGTAAAAAGTTGTCTGTTTTTAGTGTATAATCAATTAAAAATCACACTCTGCATGTGTTTGTCTTGGAAAATACATGTTTAAAGCTCAGTAAAATCCAGTGGAAGTGTAACTCTCTATGTTTTATTCATTTTTTTCATAAAGGTTTGAGAAATTTATGAATGAAACTGAACTGATCTGTGAAATCTAAAACACCATCTGACCATTTTTCACTGGGTTTGTTCAAATCTTCATCCGTTCAGAGGAAAACAGGAAGGTGAAATAGAAAACAAGAAGCACATGGATCATTTGCATAAATAAACAGAAATGAATGCATCAAACACACACATTTATGTTTTTGTGCACACACCATAAACATGCAACACCTAATGCTTTTGTTTTTATGTTTTTGGATGAAATAAGACACAGACAAATTACCCTGCAACAAAAAATGATAGTAAAAGGGACTCAGAAATACAACTATATCATCATGTTTCACACAGGATTATAAATTGTAAAAAACACAAGAGAATGACATGAGTTGTAGCATTACCTTTGTGTCCAGTATTCCTCTCGTGTCATGATCCAATAGGAGAACGACAGGAAGGCGAGCTGTTTTTGAATTTGTGGCCAGCGGACGTGAACGTGGCGAGTTTCACGGCTGAAGCCTCGGTTGAAAGCTGTATTCAACAGTCGTGGTGCAGCGGCTTGGCTCTGCCTCAGTCACAGTCGAACTAAACACAGTCCACTCCCGACGCTCACCTTCGTCTAAATCACCTTCAGAGGAGCGCGAGCTGTAATTATGATCCTTACAGAGCCTCGTCCTCGTCGTCGGGCCGGACACACGAACCGGTGCCGCGTGTGGACGCTTCAGTTTCTTACCTTGCATTACAAACGTAGCATTATGTTGGTTATTGTAAGTGGTTAAACAGCCATTACTGAGTGGACCTGTGATTTAAGGATTACAGTCTGACCACAGTCACGCCGTCTGCCAAAGCTACAGCTCATGCTTCATTCACCAGAGCTGGTCACAATCACATCAGTGTCTTTAGAATAAACTGTACAAATGTGTCTTCAGCTTTTACATCAATGGACTTACTGTATGTTTTAAATAAATGATGAAATAAATGCATTTGAACTGTTACAAACTACGACGTCCAGTGTCAGAAGTGTTGGAAATAAAGTGGCTTATTCACAAAAAACACAAGGTTATAGGATTCTAAAAGAGTCACAAGAAGCAATTGCTAAAGTAAAAAGTTGCAAAGTTGAGATTTGTGCAAAAGGAGAACATAGAAACACGTTTATACACAACAATAACTGCAATTTATGACAGAAAACATTAAAGATTAGTGACTATTTTAGAGTGTTGAGTCAGTATTGTATCTGTCTCTTTAAAACAGAGAATTTTCTTGTGTCCCGTCACATTTTGATCCAATCAGAAGCGAGAAAAAGTAGTGTCTTTTTGTGCTGTAAAAATGCAATCATCACTGTCTTTTTTTACTTTACTTTAACCCATTTATAACTAACGCTATGGTATCATTATCTGGAGACAGAAAGGACAGAAAAACTCCAAACAGAAGTATTATGTAGTAGTAACATACGCTCATCATTTGATCCTGATTTCTCCCACAATTAAAGATAATTGCGTCAAAACAACAAGTCCATATCCTCGTTTTTTAACAAATTTAGCATCATTTAAGCTTCAGACTGACATAAATATCCATTGTTCTAGTACAACAAGCTTTTATTGATAGCTACGAAAGGATTTCTAAAGCAGTAAAAGCCTGAATTCAAACTCAACTCAGGAAATGATCAACAGAAGAAGGAAAGAATTTGCACGGGAAAAGATTTAGCCATAAAGAAACTTGTCATCCCATTAGATCTCCGTTGTCAAAATCTGAATCCAGAGTCAGATGGATTTATGGATCTTGGACAGTCCCACTGGAGATTTATGATAAAAGATCCTTTCCAACACGATGCTTTTGTCATTATCCCAGGGCTGTGTCTGATTCCTGCTGCAGCTTCTCACAGTGTGGCGTTTGTAAGAACTAGACAGGAGTCCTATTACTTCCTTTGACAGCGGCGTCCGGAAGAACGACCCCTACCTGCGACGCGTCCAGCCTCTGTGAGCTCTGAGCGTCACTGGGACTCGTCAAGAGGACCACACAAGCAGCAGCGGCGGCGGGAGGACACCGGCCAATCAGAGGCCAGCGAGAGACGAGGACTATCACAGAGGGGAAAATGAAACGCTGAGTAGTTTGTTCCGACATTAAAACTTATAATGTATGTTTAATACCTCCCTTAATGTCAAATGTAGTGTTGTAGTAGAGACCACACTGACAGAAACCAAAATAAGACGCTGTAAAGTCCATTTTCTCCTTCTATTTCACTCCTTTTCATGTTTTAGAGTCAACAAACAATATTAAAAACACTCATCGTGATGTTTTCTACCCATTTTATCCATAATACATCACTGTTAGTGTAAGTCGACCCATAAAAACCTGGGAGTGCCTCTGAACAATAAGGTTCATAAAAGCAGAAATATGAAAAGACAAAGCCAGACATATTTTCTGACAAAACTATGGTCTTAAATAAAATAAAATAAAATTAAATAAAATTAAATTAAATTAAATTAAATTAAATTAAATTAAATTAAATTAAATTAAATTAAATTAAATTAAATTAAATTAATAATAAACTGCTGCAAATGTTTTATTGTGAAGAAATGGCTATGTTTTTATGGAGAAGTCTCAGAAAAAGAGACTAATAGAGAGCTGCTGGTTCAAATATAGATAGTTTGGAGACTCATCAACAGATACACAACAGATGGATGCTGTACTGAACGACATGGACCGTCCCCTGCGTTGGGCTTTTGATCAATTTCCCTTTAGCGATTAAAAAAGTAATGTCATAATGTGCAACCACTTATTAATCCTGGCAAAATCACACATGTGTCCTTCAGTGTGACCCAAAAAAGACAAACATACATTTATAAAAACCAAAGATTGCACCTTTTTTTGACACAATTCCTCTCTTTTTTCTTACTTCATGTTTGTTTTTCTTGTTGATGCTGAAAAATATATTCATTAAGTTGCTCTGTTGTCGCTCAAATCAATGTTTCTCTGCGGCTCGTTGATAACTTTAGTAGTTTTTTTTCAGTTCTCTTTTATTTTAAACAAGATGCAACCTGCCACTGGGACATTTACTGTTCAGAATCAGAATAAATGAGCACATATTTATATAATACTCATATTTGTTGTTGACATGGGACAAGAAAACAGGACAGACCCATTAAACTGGAATAAACAAGAATGAATGAATATAGTTGCACTACTCTGAGATAAATGAAGGTGAGAAGAGTGGATTGAATTATAATTTAATTAACTTGCTCTGGTCTTACTCAGTTCTATTTCAAGGAGAATTGGACTGTTAAAAAATCTTCTTAAAGGAGCAGAAGGTTGATTGTTTATTGTGAGACACACTTTTTAAACACTTTTTGAGTTAAGACCATGTTTCTTTTGTTTAATATTGATGCATTTACAGTTTTTTCTGAATCCTGACAATGACATAAGTCTATTTTTGCAACAAGTTGATGTGTTAATAAAGCTTTCTGCCCCGTCTTAAGTCCTCTCATCCTCCAGCACCGTCCCCTCCTTTCTGTCTCTCACAATGTTGCTGTTAAAGTGGTTTATTTTCTCTTTTATGCGGAGTTTCCATCGCGCTCCACTCCCTCTGCGGTTCCACGGCGGCTGGCCAAGCGGCAATAAAACGCTCGGAGGACATCACAGAGGGAAAACGAGTCCTATTTGTTACCCTAACTCATTCTGCAGTCGTTAAACAGCCCTCTCCGTCAGCGCCGCGTCGAGAGTCACTACTGTACACAAGATCAACTCTCACGGACGTTATTTATGTCGCGGCAGAGTTTTATGGGCAGTAAAAGCACAGAGACAAAACAAGAGCGTAATTCAAATGTGAGCGGCTTTGATCAAATGCAAAATACGTATTACAGTCGACGTAAAACAAGGGTTTAAACTGAATTATGGGGTAAGGATGCAAATGAGGAATGATAGTTTTTACTTAAGGTTGCACAATACAGTTTAACACAACAGTCTAAGCTGTGTTTTCAGTGAGAGCTCAAAATAAAACTCTTTGCATGTGTATTATTTGAGAAGAATAGATATTTAAAGCTCACATTTCCTCGAAACAAATGGTTATGTTTATTAAAAACAGTTGAAATAAATCACAGAAAATAAATAAATGTGATTTTTTTTGCGTCTATATCCGCTAAGATTAGTTAAAATGACAATGTTGGAGGATAAAAACGAAATTAAAACTACATTCAGTGAGAGACAAAGCTGTGAAAACAAATGGTTAAAGTATATACTCCTCTCATGTCCTAGAATGACATTACAGATTATATATAATATTACATAACATATTCCAGTACACTTCCTTTTATTACAACTATAAAAGTGTAATTCTATGCTCGTTGCTATACTTCTTTTTCCGGTCTTTACTGCAGTTTAAAAGTGCTTCATGGTCAGTGTTGGCGAGTGATGATGAAAATGTAAAGTTACTCTTTCTTTACTGTTATTGAATCTATATCATGATCAGGTTCAGCTGCATTTGATCAGTTTCTTTAATCAGTTTGTTCTTTTATATGTTTTTAACTCAATGTATTCCATGTTCTGTTTAAAGCTACTTCATGGTCATGTATTTATCGTCTTTTTAAACATTTCTAACATTGTGTGATCACTTTTTTCCAACCTTTATGGTCTGTCCTGCTTCTGTCCTCTGTCCTCCTCTATCCTGCTTCTGTCCTGCTTCTGTCCTGCTTCTGTCCTCCTCTGTCCCTCCTCTGTCCTCATCTGTCCTCCTCTGTCCTTCTCTGTCCTGTTTCTGTCCTCCTCCGTCCTCCTCTGTCCTAATCTGTCCTGCTTCTGTCCTCCTCTGTCCTCCTCTGTCCCCCTCTGTCCTCCTCTGTCCTCCTCTGTCCTGCTTCTGTCCTCCTCTGTCCTGCTTCTGTCCTCCTCTGTCCTGTTTCTGTCCTCCTCTGTCCTCCTCTGTCCTCCTCTGTCCTTCCTCTGTCCTCCTCTGTCCTCCTCAGTCCTCCTCTGTCCTGCTTCTTTCCTCCTCTGTCCTTCCTCTGTCCTCCTCTGTCCTCCTCTGTCCTTCCTCTGTCCTCCTCTGTCCCTCCTCTGTCCTGCTTCTGTCCTGCTTCTGTCCTGCCTCTGTCCTCCTCTGTCCTCCTCTGTCCTCCTCTATCTTGCTTCTGTCCTTCCTCTGTCCTCCTCTGTCCCTCCTCTGTCCTCCTCTGTCCTTCCTCTGTCCTCCTCTGTCCTCCTCTATCTTGCTTCTGTCCTTCCTCTGTCCTCCTCTGTCCCTCCTCTGTCCTCCTCTGTCCTTCCTCTGTCCTCCTCTGTCCTGCTTCTGTCCTCCTCTGTCCTGTTTCTGTCCTCCTCTGTCCTTCCTCTGTCCTGCTTCTGTCCTCCTCTGTCCTCCTCTGTCCTTCCTCTGTCCTCCTCTGTCCTCCTCTGTCCTTCCTCTGTCCTTCCTCTGTCCTCCTCTGTCCTCCTCTGTCCTTCCTCTGTCCTGCTTCTGTCCTCCTCTGTCCTTCCTCTGTCCTCCTCTGTCCTTCCTCTGTCCTGTTTCTGTCCTCCTCTGTCCTCCTCTGTCCTCCTCTGTCCTCCTCTGTCCTTCCTCTGTCCTCCTCTGTCCTCCTCTGTCCTGCTTCTGTCCTTCCTCTGTCCTCCTCTGTCCTTCCTCTGTCCTCCTCTGTCCTCCTCTGTCCTCCTCTGTCCTCTGTCCCCCTCTGTCCTCCTCTATCTTACTTCTGTCCTCCTCTGTCCTGCTTCTGTCCTCCTCTGTCCTCCTCTGTCCTGTTTCTGTCCTTCCTCTGTCCTGTTTCTGTCCTCCTCTGTCCTGTTTCTGTTCTCCTCTGTCCTTCCTCTGTCCTCCTCTGTCCTCCTCTGTCCTGTTTCTGTCCTTCCTCTGTCCTGTTTCTGTTCTCCTCTGTCCTTCCTCTGTCCTCCTCTGTCCTGTTTCTGTCCTTCCTCTGTCCTGTTTCTGTCCTCCTCTGTCCTGCTTCTGTCCTTCCTCTGTCCTGTTTCTGTCCTCCTCTGTCCTCCTCTGTCCCCCTCTGTCCTGTTTCTGTCCTCTGTCCTCCTCTGTCCTCCTCTGTCCCCCTCTGTCCTGGCAGCAGTGTCCCGGGACAGTGAGGCATGTGAACCATGTGGGCTTGTTTTGACTGAGAGCACTGAGGCACTGTCTGATTGTACAACACTGGGTCTGTCCTCTGTGGACAAGTCCAGTCCCTGCTGCAGTGAACTCTCCACTGACTGGTCCTGCTCTGGACATTTCCAGGACATCATTTCCTCTGGAAAGTCAAGTCAACAGAAAATGAGATTAAAACAACGGTCTCCAAAGTAGTTTTATTTAACACTGTCATGAACAAAAGAGAAATATGTGTTTTGAGTTCATTTTTACAGATTTTATGTTAAATCTTGAGCTTGTTGATCAACATTTATTCTTCTGTTTCATGAGGTGTTGATACTAAAGACGACCAACTATGAGTCAAAGTCAGTCCAAGTCCAACTGTGATCGGACTAAGACAGTCTCTTTAATTCAGGACAGAACAGTCTTTATTGTCATTGCATTGAGAACAATACAACAACATTTAAAACACACACACTTCCACACATGCACACACACATGCACACACACATGCACACACACTTCCACACACACTTCCACACACACTTCCACACACTTCCACACACACTTCCACACACACATCCACACACACATGCACAGATAAAAGTTGATTTGGGTGTCGGTAAAATAAATAAATCATTAAAAAACTTCAATTAGAATGCATTAAATACATTAAAAGTGCATTTCAATGTGTCCAAAAGCTATAAGCCCAATGTTTTTTTTGTGTTATCTATTCTCTATGTGTTATCTATTTTTGTGTTATCTATTCTCTATGTGTTATCTATTTTTGTGTTATCTATTCTCTATGTGTGTTCTGTGTGTCTAAGTACTCTCTCTATGATATTAAATGTCTTGTAACTTCACCATTAGCATCACTAACTACAGCCTTTGTGCCTATACATCTTCTTAAACTCTCAACGTTTCACCAAATGCAGCATCTTGCTCCTTGATCTCAACACTCCTTCACTTCTAATTCATGATTGTGAGTATAACACACGTCTAATCCCTGCCTTTACGTCATCACCTAACGATGTATACTTCACACGGATCCAGAGTGAGAACATTAAAGCTGTAACGGGTCTGTTTTTGTCCCGGAGCAGACGTGGGAGTGTCCCGTGTACAGTATTTATATACAGTAAACATTTAAGTGCTGTTCTTGATCTGATTTCCATCTTTGTGCCCCCGACTGCAGCTGACGAGTGTTATTTGTGCTGGTCTTAGTCCTTCTCTGAGTGGATTTGTGCATCAGGACTATTGTTGGGTGTGCCGCTGCATGCCTCCAACATTAACACACTTAATATGGCTCCATCCAGGCCTGGATTATAATTAGATTTGAACACATTTAGGTCGTTGTCTTGATGTTTTGAGCAGCTCTGAGTTGAAGGAAGAAGAACAGAGAACCAGCAATGAACCAAACTGTCTTTAGTCCAGGTTTAGTCCAGGTTTAGATCTTGTTCTTAATTAAATAAGTTCTGCTAAAGGTTAATTTTTGGTTTAGAAACAGTTTTATGTCCAGGTTTTTCTGTTGGTTTAGATTTTTTAGATTTTATAATGGATTATTGTGACTGACAGAGCTTAAATACATTTTCCACATGATGTCCTCTGATTATTATTATTATTTTTAATGCATTATAAGGGATTGCACTTACAGTATATGTCTATGCCCATTCTGAATGATGCTTAATAACAATATATAATAATGACAATAGACAAAGAATTGAATTAAATTGTATTAAATGAACTGTTTGCTTCGTATTTCATAATAAAGTGTGTTTAGTCCAGGATAAGTCTTGGTCTAGAGCCATGTTTAGTCCTGGTTTAGGTCAGGTTTAGTCCTGGTTTAAGACTGTGTTTAGTCCAGGATAAGTCTTGGTCTAGAGCCATGTTTAGGCCTGGTTTAGCTCAGGTCTAGGCCTGGTTTAGCTCAGGTTTAGTCCTGGTTTAAGACTGTGTTTAGTCCAGGATAAGTCTTGGTCTAGAGCCATATTTAGTCCTGGTTTAAGACTAGGTTTAGTCCAGGATAAGTCTTGGTCTAGAGCCAGATTTAGGCCTGGTTTAGCTCAGGTTTAGGCCTGGTTTAGCTCAGGTTTAGTCCTGGTTTAAGACTGTGTTTAGTCCAGGATAAGTCTTGGTCTAGAGCCATATTTAGTCCTGGTTTAGCTCAGGTTTAGTCCTGGTTTAAGACTGTGTTTAGTCCAGGATAAGTCTTGGTCTAGAGCCATGTTTAGGCCTGGTTTAGCTCAGGTTTAGTCCTGGTTTAGCTCAGGTTTAGTCCTGGTTTAAGACTGTGTTTAGTCCAGGATAAGTCTTGGTCTAGAGCCATGTTTAGGCCTGGTTTAGCTCAGGTTTAGTCCTGGTTTAGCTCAGGTTTAGTCCTGGTTTAGCTCAGGTTTAGTCCTGGTTTAGCTCAGGTTTAGTCCTGGTTTAGCTCAGGTTTAGGCCTGGTTTAGCTCAGGTCTAGGCCTGGTTTAGCTCAGGTTTAGTCCTGGTTTAGCTCAGGTTTAGTCCTGGTTTAAGACTGTGTTTAGTCCAGGATAAGTCTTGGTCTAGAGCCATGTTTAGGCCTGGTTTAGCTCAGGTCTAGGCCTGGTTTAGCTCAGGTCTAGGCCTGGTTTAGCTCAGGTTTAGTCCTGGTTTAGCTCAGGTTTAGTCCTGGTTTTTTCTTGAAAAGGGTTGGTTTAGCATGTTTTTGGGAGACTAGGTTTAGTCCTGGTTTAAGACTGTGTTTAGTCCAGGATAAGTCTTGGTCTAGAGCCATGTTTAGGCCTGGTTTAGCTCAGGTTTAGTCCTGGTTTAGCTCAGGTTTAGTCCTGGTCAAAGTCTTGGTCTAATCCTGCTGAAACCTGGTTTTCAGTTTGAATTCTGTCCCAGTTAAAGTTGTGGTTCAAATCCTAACGTTATCCTTGGTTTTAAATAAATTAGAGCTTGGTTTGCTTCTGGATTAAATCTAATTTAACACAGGTTTAATTGTGGTTTAGTCCTACTTTGCTCCTGGTTTAGTTTTTCCACTGTTTTGTCTGTCTTTAAGTCCTGCTTTGAGTTGTTTAAATCCAGATTCAGTCCAAGTTTGTGCTGGTTTATTTCTGGTTACGTTTTCAATTGGTCCAGGGTTTAATCTAGTTTATTTCTGCTACTTTTCTGACAATACAGTTTTGGTTTAGTCCTGCCTTTAGCCCTAGTTTAGTCACATGATCAGTCCTTCTGGGTTTGGTTCTGTTTAGCTGTGCTCTTGAGGTTTGGTATAAGTCTGTTTAGTCCTGGTTTATACTGGATTTTGTTGTCCTGGTTTAGTGTTCCATTTAGCCCCATGTTCAGTCCCAGTTCAGCCTTTGTTTACTGTAGAGTTTAGTCCTGGTAAAGTCCAGATTTAGTCTCAGTATTAGTCCTTGATCAGTCCTTAAAATGTGAATTATTTATTTAAACCGTTCCAGATGGACGTGTGCGAACAGAAACCGATCTGTCTCTCTTTGATTAGGCTCCATTTGTTTTCGGAGAGCTCTGATTGAAGCTGATCCAGGAGCGTTTCTGACGTTTGAGGGAATCCTCCAGACCGGCTGGGTTCAGGGAGAAGACGTCTAGACCCAGATCTAAAATCACCCGCTCACATTTCTTTTATTGCCCAGATAATGATTCATTACAAAGTCCCACACAAGGCTTTAACAGCTTTTGATTCCAGTAAAGCTCAGGCCAATAAACGAATGTATACCTCCATCACGGTGGTCTTTGTATTCTTTACTTTCAATCTAGAGCCAGCTTTGAATGAGTTTGAATCTAGTCTTAAAGAAATATTTAGCATTTTTAGATTGTTTAAGATGCTTCTGTTTATATAATACAGCAGACAGAAGCAAAGAGCGTCCCCACTGACTCCTTTTAGGATAAAAAACTTAGATTATGTCCAAACAATGGGTTTTAATTATTATTTAATGCATCACTGCCACTGTCCACTCTGCTGAGGTGCTATGGATTACAAAAATGAAAACTTTAGTCTGAAAAGTATTGTGCAGTATTGATAGACAAACAGTGATCAAAATGAAAAAGAATACACTATGCTATGTTTATCAAATGCTAATCTGAATAGAGATGATATTAGTTTTAAATATTGCTTCGTCAGTTTTAATTCTAGTCTCTTTTCTGTCCATGATTGTCCCGTTTTTTTGGAGAATAATGTTTTATGAACTGTCACATTGCTCCACACTGGGACTAGGACTGGGATTGATAGCTGCCATTAGCTTCTAATATGTATTTCTGAGACTGAAGAAATGATCTTTAGGCTATTTCAACATAAATCCACCACAAACAACTAGAAACATGTCTAATATTCTTTAAGTAAAGTGCTGTTTTTGCATTTTGTCCTGGTTTTGTCTCTAAATAGTTTGAATAAAGCCGTGGTTGAGTCTTGGATTTGATGATAGCCCTACTTTTCTTCCTAGTCTAGTCTTAATTTAGCTGGAGACCCTGACTAGAGAGTAGTAGGCTCCTGTGTTTACATCCAGAGGGGAAACCCAGCCGCGGCGCAGCGTCCCGAGCAGCGCGTGTGTGCGCCATAAGGGGGCCTGACTCCTGCAGTAACCTGATCCCACGTCGGACCTTTTAAAGCAATATGGGATGAGTCTGAATGGAGCAGTGAGAGTGGGAGTCCCAGTGAAGTCTGCGGCGCAACGACAGAAGGACTCGACCGAGAAAGAAGCCGACGAGACGCGAGAAATGAACGTTTGAGGGGGAAAAAAAAATGAATGAGACGAGAGCGTAAAGAAAGTGGAAGGGATTGAAAGGAAGTTATGAGACGAGCTGCATCGAAATACCGGCGAAGGTGAAGGGAAAAGCCGACAGAGAGGAGCACGGACAGACAACAAAGTCACAAGGTAAATTCACTGTGAAGCAGCGGGTTTTCTGCATCGTTCAGCGCCACATTTCGCTCATTTTACGCACATTTATCGCATCTTGACTGGATTTTATTCGCCTCCTGCAAACTTCAAGCTCTTCCTTCCACTTTTTTTTTTTGCTGACGAAGGTTTTATGTTGCTACTGTTCTCTTGAGTCTGGCACACCTGTTCCTTGTGGTCTTTTTTGGACTGAACTCTTGGCCACAGCTCGCCTCAGGAGTCTCTGTAATAATGTTATAGAGCTGATAGATTTAGGACTGGAGTAACACTATCAAAACAAATGTCCAATTAAAGTGAAGTGTTTTGGAGTTTATGTCAGCCTGCTGCTCGGAGGTTCACACCGGAGACTGTAGAGCTTTTAAAATAGTCCGAATTCAAACGTGAATCTGGAGAAATTGTTAAAGGGCTCAATAAATCAGTGTGACCCGGGGCAGAAGGGTGCATTGTGGGACGTAAAGTGCAGTAAAGCGTCCATTGTGGAGGTTTATTTAAGCAGTAACTTGTGGATTTAGTCCTTTTTCAATCATTGTTTAGTCTTAGGTTAGTTTTGGTGTTAGTCTGAGGTTAATTCCTGGGTTTAATCTGGGTTTTGTCCCAGTTTAGTCCTGGTTTACTTCTCTTTATTCTTACTTTTCCTGGTTTAACTGAGTTCTTTGTTGCTGTAGGTTTATTGTTAGTCCCAGGATGGGTCAAAAGTCTTGGTCTAATCCTGAACTAACTCTACTTTTGTCAGATTTGTTTGGTTTGATTGAACGTAGCAGTAGTTTATGGTTTAATTCTTGATTTATTCTTGGTTTAGTCCTGATTTCGTTTGGTTTAAACATTTATTTCTTTATTTCTCTGTTTATTCCTGGTTTATTTGGAGCAGGTTTACTCCTCTGCTCAGTCCTGTTCTAATATTTAGCTTAGTCTTTGTTTAATCTTGGGTTTAGTCCTGTCTCACTGGTGCAAAATTGATGAAAATGTTTCTAAACTTGAACAATTGAATCCTGGTTTGCCTCGGTGTAGTCTTTGGATCAGTTTGATCTTTGGTTTATGTCAATGTCTGGTTTTGTTCTGGGGTTAGATCTTGTTTTATCCCAGTCCTAATGATGGCTTCAGGATGCTGGTTCAAATCTATGTTTAAACCATTTTTTTTCCCTGATCTTGGTTAACTCAGGGTTTCTTTATTGTTGGACTCACTGCAGGTTTAGACTTAGTTTTAGTTTAAGTTTGAGCTAGAGTTTAGTGGTTTTCTCTTGGGTCTCGTCCTGCTTTACTTCTGGGATCCTTCCTCGGTTTTGTTCTTGGTTGATCTTCAAATCCGTCTTGTTTTAGTCCAATTTAAATCTTGGTTTACTCCTCGATTTAGACCAGGATTCAGAGTCTTGGGTTTAATCTAGCTTTATTCTTTGTTAGTGCTAGTTTGTTCAGTTTATTCCTTGTTTTAATTTTAATCTTTGGTCTTGGTTCAGTACAGTCTTGCTCCTGCTTTAACCCTGTCTTGTTTTAAACTTTGGAATAACAACATTTCTGTAAATCTATGGTGATCCATGGAGTCATTTTAACTCTCTCAAAGTCTCACTATCACACTTTCACAGCAGAAATACGGACCGAGGCTGTATATTCCTTCTTGAAATGTGAGTTAAGGGCCGTCTTTCCCCGGGGCTTCCGCCGCTGCTCCGAGAGTCAAAGGCTCAAAGTGCACGAGCAGGGCAGAGGTAGATGTTTACACCTCCGAGCACAGGAATGTCAGGCCGGCTCGTAATGAGGGTGGTCAGTTTGTGCGAGGCCTGTCATTAACCTGCAGCGAGAGACAGACGGACGGAGGTGAAGAAGTACAGGGTGAGAACGAAGAGGGAGGGCATAATAGACCAGTTACAGTCAGTCACAGGTATACTTCAGTTTAGAACGTTCTGAGAAGTGTAAAAGGTCCAGGTAGTGGTGAAAAGACACATATAATAAGCTGAAATACTACACTATTTGCTTTAAAGTAATATAAAGAGGTGCCATTGTGTCTTATGCAACAAGCTTTAATCAACAAACAGCAGAAAGATCAATTATTCCACTTATTCCAGCCTCATTTGGGGGCTTTTAGTCGTCTTTCCATTCAAATAAGAGTATAATGAGTCGTATTAAATATGTTCAAGACAGTGAAAAGGAAAGGCTTCTGTTGTGTTTTAAATAAAGTCCAAAATGAGTCTTTATATTTACTTTATACAGGTCTTTGGACGGTAAAATCATTGTAACAAACCATCATCTCTAACAGTGTTTATCGACTTTTATCAATCGCTGAGAATCCAAGATGGACGCCATTTATTTTCATTTATTCCAAAAGGATTCTGTTGTTTTCAGTTTCCAGTGGCTCACTTTGGCTTTTCATCATACATTTTTTTGACCATTCTCTGACTTTAATTTAGATGAGTCTGATTTTTTATTTGCTTTAATGTACAATAGAAGTTATAGAAAGTTCCCACAATAAACTAAACTCAACTGTAACGACACTACCACAGCTGTCGTTACAAACAGGAGACTATTGTTCCACTCAAATCTTTAAGAGTTACTAAAAGTACATCTGTGATATAGATTCCTCCCTAATCCATTGGAAAAACCCCGTATTGTTGCAATGGGACCAGAAAGCTGTGGCACATAAGAGTTTGGACCGGATCAGAGTCGACAGAGGTCCCCCCCTTTTTCAAACGAATGGCTCCACTGTGGAAAAGATAAGGCCGTATTTAACACGCCCCGGATCCACTCTTTGTGCCGTTCGATAGTTTGTCTTTCAGAGCTCTGCCGCTGACACCGTTCGCAGTCACTGACCCAGATTTACGCTCCGCTCTGATCAGATGGGAGTCGTTTTTTACTGCTTTGAGAGAAGATGCCAGAATGAGGGAAGGTGGAGTTTTGCAGCAGCAGCAGGTTTTAGTCCTGGGTTTATTCCAGGTTTAGTCTTTGTTTACTCCTCGTGTTTGTCATTGATTTGATCTGGGTTTAGTTTGTATTTAGTCCATGTTCAGTCTTGGCTTTACTTTTACTCATTGCTTTATTCCTAGTTTTGTTTGGTTTAGACCTGGTTTAGTTCTTGTTAGTCCAGTGTATAATCCAGACCTAATCCTGGATTTAGTCCTGGAGTAGATCCATCTTTTGTTTGGAACTTAAATCTGGTCTAATCTTGTTATAGTCCCTGGTCTAGTCCTGGTTTAGACCTGGTTTAGTTCGAGGTTAAGATGGGTTTAATGTCAGTATATTTAGCGAATCTTCAAGCTTTAACCCTAAATAAGTCCGTTTTTTTCCTCTAGATTTACTCCTGATTCAGTCCTGAACCTTGACCTGTGTTGTGTAGTTCTAGTACAGGTCAGACTGCAGTATTTTTCAGCGCTGGGAGCAGAGGGGTGTGCAGAGGGGCTCTGAAGCGTCTGCTGGATGATATCACTGGAGCACTACTCACTGACATCACCGCAGCTGCGAGCTCAGCAGCGTGGGCTCGTGTCTGTCTGTGCGGACGTGTCCACACGGGTCTGTTTCCAATCTGAGCGGGTCTCCATCTGGGACCGAGCGAAGAGTTACCGCGGCTTCAGGAGGGCGCGTGGTTCAGGACGTCCCGATTAAGGAGCGTCGAGGCGTGTGCATCAGACATCAGCACATTTTTATTGACTGTAACAGAAAGATATTTTTGATTCATTCATGTTAAATAGTCAATTCAGTTTATTCAGACGTCTTTTTAGCGCCCATTTCACGTACACTTTTATAATTAGGCTTGTTTTTAGTTATCAATTGTGTGTTATTGTTGTTAAAAGTAGT